>ML681988.1:15615644-15691107 GCA_007922195.1 Podocnemis expansa | reverse complement strand
AGCTGGGGCTGCCCCCAAGGCTGGGGCACCCTGCCCTCAGGCTTCCTCTGCCCCCCCGCAGCCCCTACCCGGTGCGGGGCAGCTTCCTCTGCCCCCCCACAGCTGCTGCCTGGTGCGGGGGGGTGGAGGAAGCCCCTCGCACCAGGCAGGGGCTGCAGGGGGGCAGAGGAAGCCCCCCGTGCCAGGCAGCAGCCGCGGGGGGGGTGGAGGAAGCCCCCCATGCCAGGCAGGAGGGGGGGCAGGGGAATCTCAGGGGCTAGGCTTCCAGGCCCAGCACAGAGCCTCCCTCTCCCTCCCCTCTCCTATTTCAAAATAGCATGTCACACTGGACATGCTATTTCGATTCCCTCCTTTTCCCTTATTTCGAAAACACTTTTTTATTTCAAAATAAGGTGTTTTCAAAATAAGGCTTTATTTCAGAACAGCTTGTTTCAAAACATCTTGTGTGTGAACATTACCGAACCATGGATATTACCAAAAGCCTTTCTGTCTTTTTCAGAGGGGTAGCTACATTAGTCCGTTTCCAGCAAAAACGAGAGTCCTGTGGCATCTTAAAAACTAACAGATTTCTTTGGGCATAAGCTTTTGTGGGCTCCAACCCATGCAAAAGCTTTTGCCAAAAGAATTTGATAGTCTTTAAAGTGCCAGAAGATTCTCATTTTTTCTGTCTTTTGTTTCTCAGCTGTCTATGAGAATTTATCATAAATTATTGGGGGCAGCTGGAAAACTAGAGTTCTGTTTTATGACAGATGTCAAGGTTTCGGCATCAGGTTTCATTCTGCAGCAGAACAAAAGCAAAGCTTTTCACTGTTTCTGAGAGTGACAGAGACCCATCCCCTTACTAGCCAATATGCAGGATACTCAGCTCTAGTGAGGGAGACCAAGTTCAAGTGCCTGTTCCACATAAGGGACTTGAACAAGGATCACCCACATCTCAAGCAAGTGTCCTAGCAACCTGGCTCTTCTGGGGTCAGTTGGAAGCTCTCTTTCTTCCTTCCCCCTGCCCCACCCAGAATATGAGACCTTTCCACACATTAGCATTTTTCAATGAAAAAAGATTATGAAATTCTCATTGAGCTCTCTCAGTGATGCACTTTTCATCTCCATTTGGCTTTTGTTTGGTATTTGAGAAGGATGTTGCTCCACTCAGATGACAAAATAACTTGGTTGACTAGTATAGAAATTAAAAACGTGTGGTAGTGATGAACTCCATGGCTTATTAATGATCACCTTGATAAGATTCCTGGTCCAGGTTTATCCCTAGCATGTTGTTGAGCTGACCTCACTGGAGTTATACCAGGGGTGAATTTGTTTCATGAGGGCTTCCAGAAAGGCTACTTGCCGTGCTTCCTGTACAGTTTCCATGCTTCCTGTACAGCATGCATTCTGATTTTCTGTCTAGATTTGGAAGAGGATTCACCGTGAAGATGCATTTGATGAACAGTGAGGTCAGCACAGAAGCTCTGACGGAGTTAATGCAGTCACACTTTCCAAACACATGCCTGAAGGTAAGCAAGATAGACCAGATCAGATACTGAGAGAACTGGCAATGGGATCCATCACCAACCTGTTGTATTCACAATGAATACCTTCTAAATTTCTTCTGGCCACAACTTTGACTCATCAATGGTTGCCTGGAGTGTTATGCCCACAGACCATAAAGGAATTGGACACCCAACTCCCTCTTCAAAACAGAGTCAAAAAGTAGGTTTACCAAGCTGCCCATGAGGTTGTACAGCTGGGTTCTATCAATCCAGAGCTCTCGATAATGTTACTCTGTGCAGTGGGTTGTCAGGAAATAAATCTAATAGAGTCATGGCAAGGGGTTAAAGAAAGGGGGAATGCACCAGGACACAGTTCCGGACCCCCCCATTTTTGGGGGCCAGCTTTCTGAGGCCTCCCAAAAACAAAGCAGTGCACCAGAATGCAGTGTTCTGGGGCCCCGTAAAAATAGAAGAATGCACCAGAATGCAGGATTCCAGTGTGTTCCTCCTTACTTTTAGGTTTTTTAGAGAGCTGAGTCAGCTGAGCCAGGCTGGTAGTTTTTGAATCTCCCATTCTGAGCATGCTCTGAGCATGCTCAGGGTGGGAGCAGCCTGTGGCCAGGAAGTAGCTCCAATCTCCCAGCCAAAACTTTGCCAACCAGTGCACCCAGCGCTGCTGCTTCCTGGCACTGAGCTTGGAGCAGAGACAAGTAGGAACATCTGAGTTAAGGCCTTGGCTCAGCCCGGGGGAGCCCCACTGTGGGGCTGGGGGAAGCAGCATGGCAGGCGTCCCTGAGCTGTGGCCGAAGCTGCTGCACCCTAGAGTGGTCCCCTAGAAACAGGGACTAACCTCACCATTGGGCTTTTGGGAATGCTGCTGGGGGTTGTGTGGGGCTGGGAGGGGGTGTGTAGCTGCAGGGGTGTGTATGTGTGTAGCTGGTGTGTGTAGCTGGAAAGGTGTGTGTGTGTGTAGCTGGGGTGTATGAGTGGAGCAATAACCAGTGCATGTGGTACTGAAAAGCATGCATATAGTACTGGTTGCAAATGCCTGCCAGGGCTGGGGCCTGCACAAGCATGAAGGGGGCCTGGACAATAAAAGAAGGAATCCCACCGATTAGGAGGGTTCCAGGTTCACCAAATTATACTTTAACCACTGGTCATGGCCATCCAGCTGATAGATGGACCGGCAGAAATAGTATAATACAGGAGCGTTCTCACTTAAAAGCTATACTTTACTTAGTCTCCAGCACTTACACGTGTCTTCAAGAGGTTGGTAAAAAAAACTTCAACCCTCAATAATTCCCGAAGTCTGGTGTAGGTCTTGAGCAGTACAGAAGCAGCTTTCTGAATGACTGGTCTCCCAGCTGCCATTGGGGGGAGCCCAAAAGTGTGTCCAAGAATAGATGCCGAAGAGTTCAGACCTCTCCTCCACTATTTATGCTTGTTAGCAGACAATAACATGCCAAGGAAGAAACTTCTTGGGCGAGCAGTTTCAAAAGATTTTCAAGAGATTTTCTCAGATCATGCACTAGTGAGATCTGTGCAGAATCAACGCCTTGAGGCCCTGACGGACATCCAGAGAGCATGCAGAGATAACCTCCTTGCTTTTCAACTAAAATGTAGATCCCAGCACATTTACGAGACTTCACTGGGGGTGGGGGTAGGGGTGGTGCAGAGTCCGATAAAGTTGAGGAGAAGGCTCCCCTCTCCTCCCGCCTTAGTCATGCTAAGTTTGCATAGGCCTGCAGAGTGGCCTACCAATTTTGGCTGCTGTTAGCAACAAGTATGATCATCAATATTACACTCTCAGTTGGTCCCTGGTCTTTTTATTTATCTGTCAAAATCTTCCTATACAGGTCCAATTAATTTTAATGGAAGTAGAGAATCCAGATTTCCTAGGAGGCTTGAAAAACACAGCCAAACTGTTATAGTGAACATGCAAGATAGTAGTCTACTCCTGCAACCCTCTTCTCACTTGACTAGTCCCCCTGAAGTCAGTGCTGCAGAGAGCTCTGGTTGTCTAGCTCCACTTGTTTTCACTGGGAGCTGGGATTACTCAGCACATCTGATGACAGAATTACATTGGCATCACAGTGGAGTAACACAAAGCTGAATGAGGACCGGCCAGTCCACTAGCTTAACCCCAACTTTCAAAGTCATCCATCCATACTAAAATTGGAAATGCCACATCTTCTAGAAAGACCCTGACCTATCATGAACTTCAGTCTTCAACAAAAGTCCAAGATAATAGAAGTTTTAGCTGTACACTTTCATAGATTCCAGAAAATACAGTTTTTGTTACACAACAGGTTTTCCCAGGCAAGAAATTTCTTCAGCAGCTTTCTCACTCTTCACTTAGTCTAGCTGACATTACTGAATGAACTAACTAGAGTGTCAGTTGGGGGGTAACTTAATGAGCCAGGGAAGGGAAATAAAACTCTACTCCCATATCTTCATATCACTGGTCTCAAGACTTGTTTATTCTCCACAAAAGAGCACCAAAAATATAAAGCGACTCACAAGAAACACCTTGATTCCATTTTGCACCAGCTTCCCCTTCCTTTTCGCACTGCAGCCATGTGACCACCTGGACCCATTAGACTTTTACTGGCTGCAGCACCTTTATTTGTCACACTGCTCTTGCTCCCATAGGACCGGCATCTCAACACAGTGGAATATCATGTGCCCGTCTCAGCAGGAGGAGTAGCAAACATATTTGATCTCCTGGAGTCCAACAAAACCGCCTTTAATATCCGGCACTTTTCAGTCAGTCAAACCACTCTAGATGAGGTAAGAAATTAAGGCTACACTTCAGACATGAACTGATGACACACACATTGGATGATGAATTGAAAGAGTTTCAGTACACTCTCCTTTAGAGTGCACACGTCTAGCACTCTAGCCTTCAGATGCATATGGTGGTGCTGGGAAAATGTACAAGCAAAGTATTGTGTGTGACAAATGAAATTGTGGCACAAAGGACATAGATTGCCTGCACTCATCCTGACAGTGCTGGTGATTTCAGTGGGGGTGCAAGGGTGTAAATGAAGGCAGAATTTCATACCACACTTTTCAGAATGTAGGCTGGTCTTGCGGCCGATGTCCCAAACCAGAAGTCAGGTTAAGAGCTGTGGCTTCAGTACTTGGCTCAGCCACTGACTTTCTTGGTGACCTTTTCAAAGCTATTCAATCTCTCCGTGCCTCACTTCCCTGCTCTGTAAAGTGGAGATGATAATACCTCTTCCTCCCAGCCTTTGATAGTCTCTTTAGTTTGCAGCTCTTTGTGATGTCTCTTTCCTTAGTATGAACTATATTTTCCTTGCATGTACATTGGCACAGCTCCATGGGCTTCAGTGAAGCTACATCAGTTGATTCGAGTTGAAGATCTGCCTCTCTGTATTTATGTAATGGGGCCCTGATCTCAGTTGGGGCATCTAGATCCTACTGTAGCACCCAATTGATTTGTAACTTGGTGCCATAGTTACCTTCCCTCCATTTCCATGTCAAAACTTTTTTCACTGATGTACAAATATTGTAGGAAAGTCCAAGTTTATGGGCTACTTTGTTATGCCTACATTGGGAGGGAAGAGCTGGAATTGCTTTGAAAAGCTCAACTTTAATGCATACACGTGTGCATGTGCACACACACACTCATTTTCTATGATGACCCCCACATCAGAGGAACAAAAATGGTATAATGGAGCTATAAAGGGATTTTCTTGCAACAGGGGAATCCTTAGTTTTTATGATTAGGCAGCTGTCGAGCCCCTTTGCAAGCAAAATATTGCAAAGTGAATGGAACTAGGAGCAAAACTATTACCCTGCAATCCTAAATGATATTCTGATAGTGAAGTAAGTGTGGGTGCGTGTTGTGTGTGTGTAAAACATAAAAGCATGCGTATATAATATGTCTATATCTACATCTAAACATACAGGTAGATGTAGGTGTAGGTGCATGTCTGTATGTAAAATATGCATTAAAGCTTTGCTTTTTGAGACTGCCCAAGACATGGAAGTGCACCAATTCCATATGGGGCCTAACTTCTCCAGGCTCATTCTGGAAATCCAAGAATGCATTCCTAAGTCTCCCTCCCAAGGGTAGAAAAAAGGCATTTTACCTTTACTTTTTTTTTTTCCCCCCTTTTGGGGGGTTTGTCACATGACAACTATTTTCCTTTAAACTTTTAGGTTTTCATCAACTTTGCCAAAGATCAAACTGGTGCTGACAATGCAGATGTGACTACAGATATAGGATCAGACAGCTCCGAGACAAGCAGCCAAGATACCAATATAAGTGCCATCTGTTAAAGAGATATTATGTTGTTAAAAAAAAATCACATTTTTTCTAAACAATGTTCTTTTTTTTAATTATTTTGTTATTAGCAAATCAGTAAACATTTAAAAATGGCATTGGACTACCTGTCAAATGGGCCTCTCCACAGTTTTTCAGTTCTTGTTCTAGGTTTTTTTTTATATTTATATTGCAGAGTTGTTGACATCTCCTGGTACTTGCTGTTCAAAACCTCTGGAAAATCTTAGTCAGTCACTGTCACCAGAGAGAACAGTGTGTGATAAAGCAGAACAGCTGGTATAGATTCAGACACATAAGTGATAAGAAGGATGGGCCAGTGGTTAGGATACTAGCTTGCTCCCAGGAAACCTGGGCTCAATTTCCTGCTTTGCTACGGACTTCCTGTGGAACCTTGAGCAAGTCATTTGAAATGTCAGTAAGATGGGGAAAGAACAGCATTTCCTTGCCTCCTGGGGGTGTTGTAAGTCTAGATACATTAAAGATTGTAATAGTCCAGCAAGGGGGGCCATCTTAGCCACATAAAGCTTTTCTCTATGTGTGAATTATGTCAGTATTAATACAGTTATTTAAAACCCATGCTTCCTGTTGTCCTTGTTTGTTTCTATAGCATGCATTTACTCTGTGTGATCCCTAGTACAAACCCTGAGCCCATAAAATTTTCCCTGCCAGTAGTCTACAACTCAGCAAACCCAACAGCCTCAACCACAGTAAGCATTGTGTCTAGCACCAATGCCCTTTCACAGACCAATTTTATCACCACCCCGCTGCCAACCACTGGGACAAATTAAGCAGAATAACAAATTATCCCCTCTCTGCAAAATTTCTCCAAGGCTCTGTCTAACTACAGAGGGACGAAGCCTCCTAAAGCATGTTTTTCATCTGAGGGGAAAGGGTGCATGTTATACTGCCAATTGCTCTGTCTTCCTGTAGTAGGGTGGTTTTTCCCTCTACTCACAAAGGGGTTAAAAACCCTGGGAGACAGGGTGGTCAATAAGATCTGGCAGCTGCGGAGCCACTCAGGGCTGAAGAACCCTGTATATAAGCAGGCTGCAGCCTGAGCTCTGGGCACTGTTCCCCTGGTCTTTGTGGAGGAAGGAGGCTGTCAGCTTGGCTGCAGGGGCAGGACCAAGGGCAGTTCACAGTGGATGGCCGGGGCTTGTGAGTAGCCCAGCTTCTGATGTAAGGGTGAGAGGTACCTGGAGGACAATGGATATAGCCCAGGGAATCTGATAGATTATGTGTGGAAATGAGTTGGAGGTTGAGATGGTGCCAAGTTGTGGCACACAGGGTCCCTGGGCCATGGCCAGAAGTAGTGGGCAGGCCCAGGCCCCTCCCTGTCTCCCCCAGACTACTGGTGAGTGGACTAGTGGTGGCCAATGCAGTAGAGGAGGCTGTGGAAAGGGGGAACATAGGAAATTCAGCCTGAGGGCTGAGGTCCTGAAAAGACAGAAAGGGCTGGGAGAGAAGATGGAGCTTGAGCAATTCCCCAAGACCATCATCATAAGGTGCCTGTCCAATGGGTCATGTGCTGACACACGTCTACACCTCCCCTGGGGCTGGGATGGTTCACTAGTATTCAGGACCTGGCAGAGTTGTTTCTGTAAGGGGGAGAAATCAGCAGGCTGTTCCTAGGGTAGAGCAAGAGGGGCAGCCGCCCAGGGCCTTGTGCTTTGGGGGGCCCCACAGGGGGCTGGACTGCTGCCACCCCCATGCCAGGGACTGGGCGAGCTGGCCAAAAGCGATGGCTCGGTTCACAGGGCCGGCTTGCTTAAGGCAGCCTATTGTAACACAGTAGATCAGGGTTGCAACAAAGGTGAGTCATTAGGACTAACAATGCGGTGCTAATTGTTGTTCAAACAACCTCTATGCCTCCTCTCTGAGTCGGTATCTCTTTGGGCTTTGCTCATTCATATGAAAAGGACTGAGGTCACTGGCAAGCAACTTTTGTGATTTTTTTATCAATAGACCCAATGAAGTAAAGAAAAAAACTGTGAACACCACCTTATTCTACCATTTCTGGGATATGGGGATTGCAGTTATCTTTTTAAATTAAGACTTGTCTCTTTTTTCAGTGGGTTGAGAATTCCCTTGCTTGCAGCAAAAGTTATAACTTGTAGATTTGAATAAAAACCCCAGAGATTTTTTTGACTGATAATTAAAAAGAGAAGAGAAAAGCAAACTGTTCTAGTAGAAGCCTGTTTTAGAAAGTATGGTATTTTTTCTACAATTAGCCTAAGTAACAATAAAATCCAGCTCAGGGATGGGTCTGCTGGAAGGAGATGTTATAACAAGGTCCTACCCTGAAGGGGAGAGTGGATAGCCCATTATGTTGCTGCCTTGTGCACAATGCCAGGGGTCACCAGACCAAGTAGAGAGGGCTAGCACCCCTCCAGTCACAATATTGTGGACAATTGTGTGTTCATGAAAACTCCTGCAGACTCAGGGTGCAGATGAAGGGCAGCAGTGAAAGTGGAACCCAGAGGGGCTGCTTCGGTTCCTGGGATTGGGCAGTGGAGAAGAGACCAGGACCTGGAGAGACTTGGACAGGCTCAGCAGCAGACAGGATCTTCCAGGACCTTTCTTTCCAGCCTGGAATTGACTCTCTTTTTTCCTTCCTCTGTCTCAGCACTTCCATCTCATTTCTAAACCCAGTCGCCCCCCTCCCCATAATTTGCAAGGAGCTCCCCCACACACAATTCAGGCTACTACATGCAATTTTAGAGACAGGAGCATGGCATGTGGGATCACCCCCTGCATGTTCCATGTAGGTGATCTCAAATTAGATGTGTAGATTTCAGAGATGCAATAGAAGCCTCAAGAGAAAGGATGAAAGCCATGAGGGATTACCACTCTCCCAACTGCCGTTCTCCCCCACAACCATGGTCAGTATTCAATTTCCTGGTGGCAGCTGCTTTTTTTCAGTGGAGGGTTGCCACCTGGCAGAGGGGTCCAGAGGTAAAAAGTTTGACAACCACTGGCTTAAGGGCAGCTGAGAAACCAGATCCTGCACTCTGGTTCTGCCACTTTTGGCTGGGTTGCTGCCCGGTCCTTGGCGTGGGACAGACAGCGCAGGGGCTGCCCCTCCCCTGGGCCAGTCGGCCCTGCCCCCAGAGCCCAGGGGTGAGTGGGGCCCAACAGAGAGTGATTCGCCCAGGGCCCTGTACCCACCTAGGGGTGGCCCTGGAAATCAGTGCTATAAGTCAGGTATAGCCTTATTTATTTACCCTCCCCCCCCCCCAAAAAAAAAGGAAAGAGAAAAGTCACAACATCCTCTAAATATAGAAAGATACAACAGCAGGTAAGTTACTTTGCTCAGAAGTCTCCTCTCTTCCCTCCTTCCCCCCAGTTTGCCTGTCCCACAAGCTCTGTGCACAAGTAGCCCTGTCTCTCTTCATCCTCTTGGGTTCATGCCCACAAATCCTTCTGGTTTTTGCCTTCACCACGCACAGTCTGCCCTTGATATCCTAGTCCTTGTGTGTGCAAGCTGAGAAACTCCTTGGTTTTGCAGCTTAGCTTGCATCTGCCATGCTGCCTATTACTTTGAGTGATTTCCCAAATGCCTGCAGCTGTTGTTACTACATAAAAGGGGGTCGTGTTGCTTCTTTTGTTATGTCTCTCTCTGAGGTTCATGACTGGTTCTAAGAGCCCTCTGTCCGCAGTCATTATTGGCACCTTTCAGCATAACAGGTTGAAAACCTCAGTATTGTATCACACTGCTATTTTCCTGACGGAGATAGTGTTCAGATGAGGTCAGAGAATATTATGCTATTATTCATTTGTTTCCATAGCATCAAGGAGCCCCAGCCATGAACCAAGGCCCCACTGTGCTAGATGCTGGACAACCACAGAACCAAAAACTGGTCCCTGCCCCCCAAGACCTTACCATCTAGGTGCTGGTGCTGAGTGAAGCCTCCATTGAAAAAAATCTGAAATGATGTGACTCTTGCTTGGTTTCAGGGTCACGTACAAATTCAGACCAAACTAGGTTTTGTTCAGACTCATTTTGGGCCAAGAGAAACTTTGTGAAACCTGTGATGCCATTTTTTGCTTTGATCTTTATGGAATGAGTTCCCATTGGTCAGGTTTGAGTCTGAGGCTTGTTGATAAAGTCACACATGGGGCCTGTATTGTAAAGCTAGTACATTTACATCAGTATCCTGTTATTTAATCACTCCATAAAGGTCAGAATCTACCCTTGATCTTTGTGCAAACTTCCTGGTTACATAACTGGGAATTCTGTTATGCAGCAGTAGTTAAGTTCCAAAGGGGCAGCCATGTTAGTTTAGAAAAGCAAGGAGTCTTGTGGCACTTAAAGACTAACAGATTTGTTTATCGCATGAGCTTTTGTGGGAGAATATCCCACTTCATCAGACGCTTTGAAGAGGGAGAACTTACAGAATGGATGAAATAAATGCAGGGGAGTGTAAGACATGGGATCAGGTCATACTGCAACAGCAAATCAGGGTGTTTGTAAAGATTCAAACTCTAGGAAACAGCACACAGAGGGAGGTTGAAGACAAATTACCTGTTATAATGTGAAAAGAATCCATAGTTATGATTCAGCCCTGCTGTCGCACAATTTAATTTGCATATTAGTTCAATTTCAACAGTTTCTCTTTGAAGTCTTGATGTCCCATTGATTTTCTTGATGACCATCGTTAACAAATCATCAAATTAGGGATGGACACATCAACACTACTCTATACCAAAAACCTGGTGATCAGTTTAGTTATCTACATCCCTCGAGGTTCCATCCTAAACACACCACACAATCCATTGTCTATAGCCAAGCCCTAAGATATAACCACATTTGCTCTGATCCCTTAGACAGAGGCAGACATCTTCAGGATTTTTATCAAGCTTTCTTAAAACTATGGTACCCACCTGGAGAAGTAAAGAAACAGACTGACAGGGCCAGATGGATACCCCACAGTCAACTACTACAGGAAAGGCCAAAAAAGAAAACAATAGAATACCACCGGTCACCACATACAACCCTCAAGTCAGACTTCTGCAAAAGATCATTAAGGACCTCCAGCCTATTTTAAAAGATGACCCCTCACTCTCTCTAACCTTGGGAGACAGACTTCTCCTCACCTACAGACAATCCGTGAACCTTAAACGGATACTCACCAGCAACTGCAGATCTAACAACAGAAACATTAAAGCAGGCACATACCCCTGCAACAAACCACGCTGCCAACTCTGTCCACATATCTGCACAAACGACACCATCATAGGTCCTAATCAAGCCAGCTATGCCATCAGAGGGTCATTCACCTGCTCATCCACTAATGTGATTTATGCCATCATGTGCCAGAAATGCCCCCACACCTTATACATTGGACAAACAGGACAATCCTTATGAAGAAAAATATATGCACACAAAACTGACATCAGAAATCACTACACACACACAAAAAAAACCAGTTGCTGGGCACTTCCATCTTCTTAACCACTCCACTGATGACTTGTTGACGATGGTCGTCAAGAAAATCAATGGGACATCAAGACTTCAAAGAGAAACAGCCAAAGTTGAAATAATATGCAAATTAAATTGTGTGACAGCAGGGCTGAATCATGACTATGGATTCTTTTCACATTATAACAGGTAATTTGACTCCAGCCTCCCTCTGTGTGCTGTTTCCTCGAGTCTGAATCCTTACAAATGCTCTGATTTGCTGTTGCAGTATGACCTGATCCCATGTCTTACACTCCCCTGCACTGTTCCCTCTAACGTGTGCGGCAGCATGGCCACGCACGTAAGAAACCCCTCCCCACGCAGGGGTTTGCAGTTCCTGTGCACGGGGAGGGACAGGCCGGCAGAGCGGCTGAGGCTCAGCCAGGGGAGTGGGGGCAGGGCTGGCCTGGGAGCGGACCAGCTGAGCAGCTGGGGGAGGGGGGTCCAGGGCCGGGGCTGGGCAGCCCCAGGCCATCAAAGTGGTGGGGAGCAGGGCCAGGCCAGCAGAGCAGCTGGGGGGGGGGCCAGGGCCAGGCAGGGGCCAGCAGAGCTCCTGAAGATTGGCTGGGAGCTGATCAGGCTCAGGGTTACCAGAAAAAACAAGGAGTCGTGTAGCACTTTAAGACTCCTCCGCTTTGCCCTGCCCTCCTCCGTCCTCCAGGCATTACAGCTGCAGTCCTACAAGTGATTTCACTTTGCTTTGTTGCTTCGGCTCCTCACCTCGGGCTTCTTTCCAGGCTCCAGCTCAGGTCCTCTCCCCTTTCCCTGCACCTGATTTTGGGGAAGGTTTGATCTTATTTTTTGGAGGGGTTGGGGCTTTTCTTCACCTTGATGGGGTCTCTGAAGTGCCCAGAGAGAAACCTGTGACTCCTTCTTTGCTTTCTGCTTTGCTGCCCTGCTTGGCTTAAAGTTTCTGGGGAGGTTTGTTTCTCTAATGGCTGGGCTAAGCCAGATCTTTATTCCTGCTAATGAATCTTGGCTTTTGACAACAAATCTTTTGTTTAGAGGTCCAACAAAGTTCACTTTTGATTGTGAGGAGGTTTGAATCTGTAAGATTTTCCTTTTCCCAGTGTGATTTTTTTCAGTTTGTTTCTCCTTTCCAAGAAGAGATTAGTTCACTATAGATGTGTCCTTAAATTTTAGTAAGATACACAGATGTGCAAGTATTATCCATTCTAAAGTAGCTGCTGGGCTGGGCCTGATGCTATAGTTTAAATGAAGTCAGTGGGAAATTTGATGGAGTAAGGATTGCAATATTTGTCCCTTTGTTAGTTTATCAAATCATAGAAAACAAGCAGCTTGCTTTTGCCTATATACTCTATGCTTATTTTTATTTTGGTATATTTAGGAAAAAAACTGATCATTGCAGTCAAGAATAGGTGCTGTCCTCTTGGGTGGAGCATTTGATAGTCACAAACATCTACTTCTACTCCCCCCCCCCCCATTTGATGTGTATTTCACATAAAAGCAAACAAAATGTCAACTGTCATAAAATAGATATATATCCATCTGTGGTTTACGGCAGACATCGTAGGATATGATGTTTCCAGAAATTTGCATTTTAGGTAAAAGGTTATGTTTCAGGCAGGTCTGCACATAAAAACCAGCAGCTCTCATTTTTTCTGATTTCTCCTTTCCTGTGTGTATAAAATCTAAAGAGTTTGTCTGTGATTTTTTTTTAAATACTGCACAGTGAGGCTCAAAACTGAGGCTAGACAGGGATTTCTGTACACTCTGCCTGCACCCCCAACTTGTCGGCTAGTAGCAGTGTTAGAGCAAATGAGTGAGCACCCCCATACCCCCCCCCAAACGTCCCCATGCACCACACCCCTAATTTCAAGTCATGGGGAGAATCCTGCTGACAGACATTACTTTTCCTTTAGAAGCCAACACCTCAAATTCTGCTAGACTTCATGGAGTCAAGGGCCCATCCCTCTGTGTGTCAAACAATGAGTGAAGGAACTTACTGTGTTAAAACTGATTTTAATCTTGTCCAGAATTACTACATTAAATTTATTGGAGGTGTGCTTCTGTTTGCAACTCACAATGTAAAAACATCAGTCTGGATAGGAGTTCTGCAGCGTGATTCTCCTTGCACCTTGATATAAACATTAAATACTTAGTTTTGTGACTCCTTAAAGTGGTTGGCTTTACGGTTACTTTAATGTGAAGAGGAAAAATACTTAAGCCATTCATTTGATATTCTTGAGCCTCTGTTCTTGCAATTAATCTCATGCTGTAACTAGGGGCTAGACAGATTTCCCTGGAGTTGGGTGATCAATGGGGCAAGCATTTGGGGGGGGCATTGGCTGGGTGGATGAAGGGGGCCCAGGCGGAGCCCCAGATGTGTATGTCCCCTCCAACATCCTCCTTTTTGTACTTCCTTGTCCTCCTTTCCATGCTTTGGTATCTGGTAACCCTAGTCTGGCAAAGTGGTTGAGGATTGGATGGGGGGTGGGGGGGACAGGCCTTCACCATGGCCAAGGATCAACTGGGGGAGGGGGCAGGCTGGGAGAGCAGCTGAAGATGGGCAGGGGGGAGGCCTGAAGCCCCACTGAGGATTGGCTGGGGGGAGTTGCTAGCTATCCAAGGGCTCCTTTTTACCTTCATGTCCTTCCTCCCTCAGGCATTCCAAAAATAGGTGATTGTCCACCCTTTTACTTCTGATAAGTAGACACGGGGGGGACGACACAGTGCTGGAACCCACCATCCTGATGTTAAGAGTTTGCTGCACAGATGCACACACGGAATAAAGAGGTTTATGGGGGGGTGGGATCAAGGGGCAGTGGAGTACACAGTTATCCTTTATGCCTAGAAGTTTTTATATATGGCATGCCTGTAGCTCAGTTGGTAGAATAACAGGTTTGTAATCGCAGGGTCAAGCCCTGGGTTGGGTTTTTTACCTTTTGGCCTGTTGCTCCTTAGGGAAGGGTTAAATTGGGGGAAAAAATATATAACAAACACTAACAAAATAAAGGAAAATAAACTATCCTGGGATCAAGATTACTAATAGTGACCAATTAAGTAAAACAAATAAAGGGTCACATTTGAACTGGCTAGGAACAATTTAGGACCATTTTTTTTTTAAATGTAAAATGGGCTGCTGTGCAAAATGAAAAATGAGAGGCAAGTTAATTGCTTTCACTTTAACTTTTTTATGTGCTTATTCATTTTGGAAAACTGACAAAGGCAGACAACCAGGACTGAAGAATTGATGAGACAAAAGTCACATAAGCATAGAATACATTCAAATTATTAATAAAAAATTTAAATAACTTATTAATTTTTCATTGTTCTATATTTCCATCACATGAAGTTGCACAAAAATTTTATTCAGAAAAAGTTTTGCACATGGATTCAAAATTTTGCACACAAGCCATCAAACCTTAGAGGGAACATTGCTCCCCTGCATTTATTTTCATCCATGCTGTAAGTTCTCCCTCTTCAAAGCGTCTGACAAAGTGGAATATTCTCCCATGAAAGCTCGTGCAAAAAACAAATCTGTTAGTCTTAGAGTGCCACAAGACTCTTTGGTGTGTGTTTGTTTTTTTGTTTTTTTTTATTGCGGCAATAGTTGTATCTTGGCCTTAATTTATACCCCAACCCACTGATCGTAATTAAAACTGGAATTCAGGCCCCTGAACAGAATGTGCTTTTCACCTGTGGCTTAGAAGTAACTGAAAATGCTGCGAAAGTGTTCATTGTCACTTTTATTTATTATTGTTGCTCCTGCCCTGTAAAATGCTGCCTTTTCTTGTTTCCCTGGCATATATTATACAGATCACAATAGAAAATGAGGCTTGAATTTGATGGAGGACTTGCTTTTGCTGTAAAGGATTCAGAGCATGAATGTCAACAATTTAAATGTGTAATTCCATTCAGAGTATTACTTTATTATGGCAGTGGCTTTGTGGAAGATGCCTGTGGAAGACGGCTCTTCAAATGCTGTATCCAAAGGTACTTTATGGTTAGCTAAGAGGCTGTGATACAAAGCTATACCTATGTTCAGATTCTACTAATCAAAAAAGGAAATGATTCATTAGAACATTTCAGCAAGTTGCAGGAGTTGGGGTTTTTTTTTTTGGAAAGGCAGCTCTTTGACTTTCTACCTAATTCTAGCATTAATAGAAACATCTGCTTTTTATATGATGTGCCAGGGGTATGATACACTCTGGCCCACAGGACTTGCTTTTAAAAGGGAAACAGCTGTTACTTAAGTCAAGTCTGTAAGTATCAGTCCAAGCAAGCAAAAGTTATACACTTAAAGTCATTTATCTGTAAACCATGGAGAATCCTATTCTATTTTGGTATTTTCAATGATCTTCACAATGTCAATTGCGGGCATAGAGCCCTCTCTTTCCCTCTAATTGACACAAATGGACTCATCACGGTGGGACAGGGAGCAGTCAACATATGTGACGCACATTGCGATGGAATCCTTCACACTTAATCCAGCTATCAGGCAACGTAAGTCTATTTTCTTGCAAACTGGTGGTAGGTTTGTGATGGGGTGGGTCACTCAGTCTTACCACCCTTGGAAATTACCAGGTAACTCCATCTAGGGAAGAATGAAGCTTTTTTTCCAGGTATGTTGTCTTTCATTCTGTCTCTTTTCAAACCCCCAACTTCCACTTTTCTCTTCCTACATATCCTTTTGATAGGGCTAGATTTGCCGAAGAGCCTGATGGAAAATATTTGGGTACTCAGCACGAGCGCTGGTTGGGAATATTTTCAATGAACCAAGTTTTTGTTGGAAAAGGTCCATGGGTCACTAGTGAAACTGTTTGTGGAAAGGTATTGATTTTGAGAAAAGGGTGGGTTCTGCATATCAAGAAGGGAATGTCTGGTCAAAAGGAGAAAACAGCCAAAGTAGCCAGGGAGCTTACCTGAATCATGTGAGATCTAGTTATAGATGCTGGTCTAGATCAGAGAAGAAACTTGAACCTGTGTCTCCCACCATCTGGGTGAGTGCCCTTATTGCAGAGATGTTTGAGATTAACTCTGCAGGCTGGTGACTAAGGTATTTATCTGACATGTGGGAGAGCCCACTCCAAGTCCATGCTCCATCTGAAGCAGTTCCTGCTGTGTACCTATGATTCCAGGCAAGTAGTCAAGAAAGTCCCCTCCCCTGTTTAGGTATCTAAATAAGGGCAGCCAGCAGCCCCTGATGTGACACTTTTAGCCAAATTTTCAGAAGAGTTCAGCACTCAATGTGCACCCCAAGAGACCGAGTTTGGATTTTGGTGCTTGAACGGATGTTAAGATTTTCTGAAAACTGGCCCTGATTATGCCCTTTCTTTTGTTTGAACAAGAGAAGTTGCTGGTTGAGTTTCCCAGCTCATCATGTCTCTGTGGGTGTGATATGAACTCCAAATTCCATTCAGAGAAAAAGCTTTTGACCTCCGTGCTCTCTCACATTATCTTTTCAGCCTTCATAATGTCAAGCAATTTTCCAAGGAGTAAAGAAAAACAGTGAAGCCCTTGTCAGATGGATCATGTGGCTTATACACGCTAATTAGAATGGCATGGTCCTCAACTGTGTTTAATTTAAGAATGCTCCTGAAAATTATAGATGAAAGTGAAAAACAGTTTTATGCAATGTAATGGCTAAAATAGTCCAGGGCCAAGGAGTCAAGTAGGAATTTTATAATTAGCTGTGTGGAGGTGTAAGATTGATTCAAATCAATTTCATAATTGGCCATGTGGCGTTAGAGACACTGACTCAAATCTCTTTCCCTTCTCTTTTAAATTAAGCACTTCGGGTGGGTGTTTATTTTGTGACACAACTCAAGGCTCAGACTCTGCAGAAGAAGCTCCTGCTTTTAGGGACAAAGTGGATTCCATTACCGAGCCCTCCACTTCCCTGACTCCAAAGGCGAGGCCGTTGTCTAAGTGAAGCTACTTCAGCAATGGTAATGTGCTACAAAGAGTGGAATAAATGGCACCTTGGTGGTGAATTTGCAAGGTGAGGTTCACCAGCAAGGAAAACATGAGCCAAAGGAAACTGTTCAGTGAATGTCTCTGACTTGCCTCTAATTAGAGTATAAAATCTAACTATGGTGGGTATTTCTTGGTTGTTTGCTTACTTGCTTGTATAAGAAAATCTGTCCTTTACGTCATTTCAGCATGTGACTAACTTTATCCATGTGAGTAGCTGGACAGATATCATTAGGACTGTGTTTGTAAAATGACTCATGGGCAGGCTCAAGCACATAGCAACAGTTCCCAAATCAGGCCCTGTGCCTGCAAACACATGGATAATTTCATTCAAGTGAATAATCCAATTGGAATAAGCGTGACTACTTGCATTAATAAGATGGCATTAATTAATGTGTTAACTTACATTTATTAATGTGACTACTTACACGACTAAGATTACTCATGGGATAATATGTTTGCAAGATTAGAGTCTTAGTGCATGTCTACACTACAAAATTAAGTCAACCTAAGTTATGTTGATTTACAGTCACCACAATAATTAAACTGCTTTTGCATATCCACTTTGTACTCCTTGTGTTGGTATTGCATGTCTGCATCAGAAGCACTTGTACCAATTTAACTGTCAGTGAGAGGAAGGTGTTGTGGGACAGCTTTTGAAAGTCAGTCACAGTCCATGTAAGCAATGCAGGGTCTACAGTGACTCAAGCGTTACACTTCTTGAAGAGGTGGAGTTAGTAAATCAGTGTAACAGGCCAATTGCATCAGTGGAAGCAGCATTTTTATGTAAACTTTTAGAGAGTTAGGTCAATGTTAGCAGCCTTATGTTGACATAACTCTGTAGTGCAGACCAGGGCTTAGCTGATTGTACTGTCACTGAGATTTTAAAAAATGGCTGCCTAAAGTTAAATGACTCACCTCCCTACATAGGCACCTAAAGAAGTGGCTGAATTTTTCAAAGTACTGCGTAATCAGCAGGTCTCTTTGAATTCATATGAGATGCAGGCAGTTTACTTGGGCACCTAAATAAAGATAGAAAAGCTTTATTTTATGCTTTCTGTTTTAAACATTTAGCCTGATGCCATATCCCCAATAAATGTAAACGGACATAGCTCCACTAAAGTTGATTAATCTAGACTAATTCACACCATGTGAAGATCTGGCCCCCACTTGTAGGTTTCAATACATAATAATTCACAAAAAAAATTAAATTCATCTTTGTTGAACAAAAAGTTAAAATTCAATTGATTCTTAATATTAATACATATAAAATGTGGATTAAATAGGAACTTCAAAAAGTTTTTGAGTGACTTTTATCACTTAAAGCAGGCTAAAAAATTCTGGGGAGGGTCCTTCACTGGTATAATTCAACATCATTCAGCTGAAATCATTATGCTATTTACACTACTTGAGGCTCTGACTGTAGAGATCTTTGTGAACAGAGAAAGCTTTAAGCACCTGCACTTAATAGAGACAAAAGGTTTCGTAAACAGTGTGAGCAGGAAAAATGTTCATTGGAAGGCAACTAAAGACAGGATTTTTTTAAGTGAACAATAGCTGTGATTTTTGCCACGTAACAAAATACAGAGTACTTTAAAAAAATGGGAGGTGATGAATCTAGGTGATAAAATCATAACCCAATGGAACTGTTATTCTAGAACAGTCTTTAAATAACAACACTTTGATTAATTTAGTTGTTTGGGTACCATGTGCAAATGGAGAAGATGGTGCTGAAACGGGGGAGAAGAGCATGAGCTGGGAAGAGCAGCTACTTCGCTTTACTGTTGGCTTTGCTCCTGATGGGGTTTGTGCACACAACTTCCTGAATGAGAAAGAGGATGGATCAACTGACACACTGCTGAGCTACAGTACACACTCTAAAGTCTGAATACTCTCTTGTCTGAACGGTAGTTACCCGAGGGCCTCATCTCAAACCAGCTGATAACTAAGTATATGTCTACACTGTTGGCCCAGGCCGTCTGACTTGGACTCATGGGACTTGAGCTGCTTAATTGTGCTGTACATGTTTGGGCTTGACTCCAGAGCAAGCTCTGGGACCTTCCCACCTTGCAGGATCCTAGAACCTGGACTTCAACCTAAGCCTAAATATCGACATCTCAATTAAACAGCCCCTTGGCCTGAGTCAGCTGGCATGGGCCAGCCACGGTGTCTAACTGCCATGTAGACATACCCTAAGGGAATCTTCCCACTGGTTTCAATGAGCTTGGGATAGGCACTTGAGGCGCACCCCTGAGCAATGGGGGCCTGATTTCACTCCTATTCAAATCAATGGAAAGACATAAATCAGAGGGAATCGGATACACCCATAGGCCAGTAGAAGGCACAGATCCCACTTAAGCCCTATAGTGTGGTTCATAGGCTTTCTGTTGGTCCTCCTGGCCTCAGTGGAGAATATCAGCCTTACTCCTGTGCTGCTAAATCTGCATTCCTTTTACAAAGATATAGACTCTGATTGCTCCCTAAGTGGGATTCACCATGCAATGAGGATGGAGGGGGCTGGGTGGACAGAAAATGCTACAGGTTCCACACAGGGACTTTTCATCCAATCATTAATCCTGTAAATCCGTAACATGCACTAGAAGGTTGGCTTCTTACACCTGCGGGTGCCTCAGATGTTCAGGTATCTTGGGAATCCCACCAGAGGCCAGAGTCATCCATGTAGTCTCTTCAAGGTGCTCCAGCTCTGGCCTGCAACCTTCCTGGTCTCCTCAATCCTATTGTTCTCATCAAGTGGCTGCCACAGTAGAAGTGGAGGACATCGCTGCTGAGTTAGCTGCCCTTTAGCCTGGAACCACTAGATCTGGATCCTCTTCACTGACAAACATGGAGACCCTTGGTCTTTAATATGCAGCAAGCTTTCGTAACATAGATGAAAGAGCTGCATTTTATTCCTGTGCCACTGATTTTTAATGAAGCTAAGGGTGCTTTAGGCTGAAGTTCCCAAAGAAGTCTAATAAGAGCTTGTGTACATGGGGAAATTGTCCTGAATCATTATTATACAACCAGCCAGTCGTAAAAGAGCTCTCTGTGTGGACATTAGTATTATGGAATAGTAGTGTCCACAGTCTAACTAAAGTCCTTTAAATTTACCTCGTTCTAGAGTAACTTTCCCTATGTAGATAAGTCCTTAAGGAGTTAGATGCCAAAATCTGATTATACTTCAATGGGGCTTAGGTACCTAACTCACTCTCCTTTGAAAAATCTTATCCTTTTTTTCCATGAGGATTAGAAGAGGTAACTACAAGTTGTGACACAGGGAGTACTGTCTAAGTGAATAAATTGATCTAACTAAACAGTGAGAGGATGTGACTGTCTGAGATGTGCCATGCTAGGATTCAACTGGCAATTAGGCAATGGAAAGCAGAGGAACCCTGGGGGGAAGCGGCAGAAAAGATCATTCAGCCTGAAAGACCAACACTTCAGCCTGAGCTAGAAATGGCTGCCTAAATGTTAATGGCTTGTTGTCAGCAGGGAGGAGCCCCTGGGTAAAGCACAGATGAGCTGGCACTTGGCTGTGGCTTAATTCATCAACTGGATGGAAGCTGGGAACTTTTGAACTTGCTCATGTCTCGTAAATGCAGCCCAGGAGGTAATGTAAAATCTCATCAATACCTTGGCCATTGTGTGAGAAAGTAATAAACTCGCTCACTGGGACCTGGATGGGAGGCAGGGCTGACCCAAGGTTTTTTGGCACCCTAGGCCAACACTGATTTTGCCCCCCCACCCCACCAGCCACCAGCAGGGATCCAGCCCTAGCCAGGGAGCAGCGCTGCCACTGGTTCTGGCTGCAGGCAGGGTCTGACCCTAGTCAGGGAGTGGTGCCATGGGCAGGGGTCTGGCCATGGGCAGGGAGCAGAGCACAGTGCAATAGGCTCGTTGGCCCCCCAGCCCAGCCCTTGGCGCCCCCTAATTGTTGGCACCCTGTTGCGTCTATGGAAGAGCTGGTCCTGGTGGGAGGAATAACACTGTCAAGCGCAGCTAAGAAGATGATTTCATGTCTAGCATGGCAATGCATGGTGTTAACACCTGCACATCCTAGCGACACAAGAGTTGACATGTCATGAGAGCGAAGGGATAGTTTCTCTGACAGACCTGACTTCTATGACATGGAATTGTGACCTGGGTAGCAGGGCTGTTCTACAGACCTTACACTAGATAAGAGTTAGACACTGGGTACCTTTCTAATATAACTTGATTATTTTTGTTAGTTGTCCAATAAATACTGCTTTTTAAAAGAAATTTTTTCAATACATACTGTTAGAACAAACCCCTAGGCATGCCCTCCATGCACCTTCTAGAAGAAATTAAAAACCAACAACCCATGGCAAAGTAGGGAATCCATCTGTTCAGTTGCTGATGTCTGCACAAAGGTATGAACTCTGTATGTAGCTTTATCAAGCCGCAACCTCCATTTTGAATTTGCAGCCCCTGGGCGTCTGTGTCGTCAGTTTGCCTCTGTGTTGGTCTGAAATGCCAAAGGCTTGCGGCCAAACAACAAAAGAGGGTCATTGACTTAAAATACATGACCACTGAAATGTAATGTAATAGATGCAATAAAATGCCTCCTATCTAGGAAAATTGGTTTATCGGGGAGAGGCTGCCTTGGCAGTCAAGTCACCTGACGGGTCTCTGGTCACCTGAGGAAGCTGGCTGAGCTGAGTAGTCGCTTGACAGAGAAGAATAGGAAGTGAAGAAAGATATAAAGATATACACTGGCATAAACAAGTTTAGCGTGGAAATTAAATGAAGGTTTCTAACCATCAGAGGAGAGTAGTTCTGGAATAGCTTTCCAAAGGAAGTAGCGGGGGTAAAAAGCCTTCAAGACTGAGTTTGATAAATTTATGGAGGGGATGGTATGATGGACGGCCGACCGTGGCATGTAACCGATCTGCGACTGCTAACAGCAAATATCTCCAATGGGCGGTGATGAGACTGTAGATATGGAGGGCTTTGAGTTACTACAGAGAATTTTCCCCAGGTGTCTGGCTGATGGTCTTGCCCACCTGCTTGGGAACTAACTGATCGCCATATCTGGGGTCAGGAAGGGATCCCCAGGTCAAATTGACAGGGTCCCTGGGGTGGTTTCATGTTTCTCTGGAGCTTGAGGCAA
Organism: Podocnemis expansa; assembly: GCA_007922195.1. Lineage (NCBI taxonomy): Eukaryota > Metazoa > Chordata > Testudines > Podocnemididae > Podocnemis > Podocnemis expansa. The sequence continues at coordinate 15,668,782 of ML681988.1, read as the reverse complement.
GAGTCACTTGCAGGCTTAAACCAGTGTAAATGGTGGATTCTTTGTCATGTCAAGTCTTAAATCATGCTCTGATGACTTCAGTAACTCAGCCAGAATTAGAGGATTAGAGAATTACAGAAGTGGGTGGGTCAGGTTTTGTGGCCTACAATGTGCACGAAATGGGACAAGATGATCATGATGGGCCCTGCTAGCCTTAAAGTCTGAGTCTATGAATCTATGAGAAAGTGCTGAGTTATTTGGGCTCTTTGACCATTTTCAGCAGCTGAAGAACATGGAAGGTAATGGAAACTTTTAAGTCCAGAAAGCCTTCCTTCTAAAAACTATTCTGCAGGTCAGTTTCACCCTGTCCTTTTCACAGGATCCCCCAGCCTTCCTTCCCACAGCTAGATTATCATTCCAGCACTCCCATTTTTTCCCTCCAGCTGCTTCCTCAAGCTACAACTTTTGTCCTGTCTGGACCTCCTATCTCCCTGATACAGCTTCCTCTAATCATTCCTGTTCCCCTTTAACTCTTCACAGAGACAAGTTGCCTTCCATCAGGCCCCATCAAGACAGTTAATGAAGCACACGTGGGCTGGGCCAACTATCTCTTAAAGCAGTCACCCTGTGACAGGAAGCATTTTAAGTAATATGGACCAGATCTTCAACTGCTATAGAGTAGCATAGTACAGTAGCTGTAACTCCAGTTGCACACGCTTCAGTGTCTGGCCCGTACTGTTCAAAGCAATTTGCAGAGTCCCATGCCTGCATTCACTAGCAACGACTTCATGAATACACAGAACCTGGGTCTTTGGATTTCCAGACCAATGCTCTGTCAACTAGCTAGCATTTGGCTCAAATTGTGACTGAATTTTCAGATTCATGTGAAAAGGGCACTTGCAATTCAATGTGTCTTGACCCAGCGCAAGAACTCCAGGTGAGGAAGATAACATTAGTAATTATTTCAGCTGGAATGTTCCCAAAATAGGCCTTGACTGGAAAACAAATTACCATTGACAGTTACAAGAGTTTCTGGAGGATGAAGGTTTCCAGGATGTCACTGAGGCTAAGGATAACCCATCTTCCAAAGCGTAAACATCATCTGTGAGACACACTATGAAAACTGAATTGTTTCAAAGGGGGTAGTCATGTTAGTCTACTTCAGTAAAACAAACAAGAAAGCTAGTAATTTCCACAGGGGTAGCCGTGTTAGTCTGTGTACAGCATGATTGCATCTGACGAAGTGGGTTGGAGCCCATAAAAGCTTATACCTGAAGAAATCCATTAGTCTATAAGGTGCCACAGGACTCTCATTTAAGCAATCTAGTGCACTTTTAAATAATAAATTTATTAGTCTTTAAAAGTACCACAGGACTTCTTGTTTGTTTTTATGAAAACTGAAGCGTTTGAGTTGAGTAAAATTTTGTACATATCCAAATTTTACTCAATGGCAGTTTCCCTAAATTTTGTATCCAAACCATGAGAGAAGAAATAAATAGCAGAAGAGTTGCACACACTTTGGCTTACCTCACTGGACTCTGCAATAGGACACCTAAGCTGTGGGCAAGCAAAATGCCTTTACAATACGAATGTTAAATTCTCTGCAGGCATTTCGGCACAAAGTGATTGGGCCAGAGCCTCATCTGCTGTCATTTGGTGCCGAAGCCATTAGTTTGCGGGCCTAACACAAAACCCACCAAAGTCGGTGCAGAGATGTTAGACATGTTGCTCACAGTACAACTGGAACCCGCATGTCTGAGTGCAGTGTAAGAACCTGAACAGAATAGATCTCTATTAGCTTTGGATCAGGTCACTGGTCCTCAAACTTTGTATTCAAAATTCATTCCAGTACATAGCCCAAAACAGAAATGGAATCAGTTTCTTAAATTCCCTCATTCATTCCTACCATGTGAAGCCTGGAGGGCCTGCATTTATTTTTCATGGCCTTCATTTTTTAATGCAATATCAGATAATCTTTCAGCAGATTATTTGAATTTGTACTACGGGTCTCAAAATAAGTATCAATATAGTCACTTTACCTAACAAACTTTCACTTGTTGATTCTGAATAGTTTCTTAATGTCTATTCGTTATCAATAAAAGTTCATTGAACGACTGGCCCGCAAATTTAATCAGATTATATAACATAATAAGAGTAACACCCACCAGGTACTTCCGAAAAGATTGGCAAATTTACTCATCAACTTCAAGCTGGAAGAGACCCTCATGATCATCTTGTCTGATTTCCTGCCCATCATGGGCCAGAGAACCTTATCCACCTACTCCTGTAACGGACCTATCAGCTCAGTTCAGCCTCAGGAATTGTGTAAAACAGGAGCCATGTTCTGAATAATCAAGCAATGGAAGTTTCATTTTTTTGTTGGGTCTTATATGAAAATGATCACATAAGACAGAAAAGCAATTTTTTTAATTTCCTTTCCTTTGACTGTGTGTGTCTCACCTGGAAAATCTTAATGCTTCACCAAGGAGACTAGCACCCTGAGAGGAATGTTTACTCACTGACTTCTGTTTCATGCCAACAAAACAACGTCTATTAGTATGCTGGTTTCATTCTGAACAAAACAGGTGCACCATTTTTAATCTGCTGCATTTGTAGCGAGGCATAAATACCACAGCTGATGCTTTTATTTTAACCAGCTTTGTCAGTCTTAAACCTTTTGAATATGCTCATTAACAAATAAGCCCATAATTATTTTAGAAACAAATACTATAGCTCCTTATTACATTTCAGTGGCAAAGGTTTGCATACTGGTTACTGATCACTAGTTTCTCTTGTCATTTTCAATGGGACTATCTATTTTTCAGCGGGTGAGGGTTTAGACTGGAATTTTCAGAATTCATTGGGCCATTCTCTGGGACAATTGAATTTAAGAATTATGCCAGTTTACACCAGATAAGGATCTGGCCCCTCTCTTCAGATACCCACATCTGAAAATTGGTTCCTGCGTGCAAATGTAAAGAGCTGAAATATAACTGAGCTGCTGAACTGTCATTCATGGCTGTGCATCATTTTTACTGTTAGGACCTGATCCAGCAGTAGGGCTTAAAATGGGGTTAAATTACGGCAAGGGAGATTTTGGTTGGACAGTAGGAAAAAATTCCTAATTGTCAGGGTGATTAACCACTGGGATATGTTGCCTAGGCAGGTTGTGGAATCTCCATCACTGGACTTTTTAAGAGCAGTTTAGACAATCACCTGTCAGGGATGACTGAAATACTTGGGCCTGCCATGAGCGCAGAGGACTGGATCAGTGCCCTCTGATGTTCCTTCCAGTTTCTATGATTCTAGAGTGAAATCTGTGGGAATTTTGCCTTTGATTCATGGAGCAGGATTGAACTGTTTGTGGCTGAGGCTTAGCGTATGTAACTGTTAGAGCTGAAAAGTGGGGGCAGGTGTGCCAAAAAAAATTCAAAATTGTTTTGTTTTGCAGGGTTCAGATTGACCAATTTTTTTTCATCTATTCCACCAAAGTATTTACCAAAAATGTTTTTGTTAACCAAAACTTCAATTTTCAGTGTAAAAATGGCAGTTTGGGTACAATTAATATTGATAACTGTTTCTTAAGAATCCTGGAAATTCTCAATTTAAAAAATGTCAGAAAATGTGAAAAATTTTGATAAAGTCGGGTATTTTTTCCTAAAACTTTAGTTTCTAGAAAGAACACTATTTCATTTAAGAAATGTGTATGGCAAAACTTTCAGCCCAGTTTGTGTCTATAAGAGTTGGGTGCATAGATACCTTTGAAGAGCTGAGTCTTAACTATACACAGGATCCTAAGTCACTTGAGCATTTTTGAAAACCATATATGTTTAGGCTCGGCAGAATTCAATTTTAATGTGTTTATTATTTTGAAAGATAGCCTAATTTATTTTCAAGTAATTTTTCCTGTTTTCATTTATTGAAATGTTCACAGTTGTGAGGAATCATGGGGGTCATAAAACAGAGAGGAGTCAGACAATAACTATTTCATGACAGTAGTCACAGATTCAATGTTAAAGCTTTCTAACCAGCAAATCAAATATACCAAAGTAACTATCCTTAAATCAAAGTGTAATAAGTTCTTAAACTGCATTTTCCTTATTTTTATTCTCTTTAAATTTTAATTATTATTGATGGGAATATTTTGTCAGTCTCTGTGTTTATTATGACATCAATATTTATTGACATTTTACTGATAAAAATCTAATCTTTCCAAACCTGCATATATTTCACCATGTAGCAAATTATCAGCCAATTTATACCCCAGCTGGCTATGCAGACAATCCACAGAAAATTCAATGACAGGTGGCGTGTAAGACAAAAAAAGGTTAGGATACACATCTGTTTATGTCATAAGTCATTTGCAAGAAGCATCAGGAGGAAATAGTGTCCATATTGAAACAATTACAGAGATCCTAAATGACAAAACCAACATAGTGTGAACGATGCTACACAGAAAGAATTAATTACCATGGCTATATTAGTGGGGCTTCAGCTGGGACTCAGAGGAGTCAAGGACCAGTAAACCTTCTTTGAAGTGTTGAAAAATTAGAGGTTATAATTTTCTAACTCAAAATATGTGACCCTCTACTTGGGGTAATTCTAGATCAACCCTCATTCTGATGGATTTAAAGAACCTGACATAGTGATTCTCCATCACTTGGAGCATCTTCAACTCAAGACTGGAAGACCTTCTAAAAGACATGATGCACCTCAGCCTGAAATTATGTGTTGATGTTGGAACTACAGGGTGAAATGGTAGGGCCTGGGTTATGCAAAAGGTCAGGCTAGGTGACCATAATGTTCCTCTGGTTGTAAGAGCTATGAGTTTATGAAACAGGGCAAACTCTTGCCATGTGCTAAACGTGAAAGGTTCAAAAGTGGCCAGTGCTGTCTGTGATAAAGCTCCCATTGCCTTCAGTGGAAAGTAACTTAGGTCAAGTCTGAATACTTTTGAAAATAACCAACCTAAATGCATAGCCACACATAATATAACCCAGTCTTTTGTGCCTTTGCTCTGCTGGGTCCCAGACCAACCCACGCCTATTTTCTCCTCCAGTTTTTCCCCTTCCCCTGCAGTGCAAAGGATGAGCTCAGACATTCGCATCAGCTCCCAAGCTTCTGAGTTCTGTGACAGTTCTCTAAATCCTCCACAACCACTGTGGCTTGATCTACAATTAAAACTTATTTTGATATAGCTATGTGGGTTGGACTGTGAAAAAACCTCCCCAACCCATGGAGAAATGTCAGCAAACAGCCTAATGTGGATGCAGCTCTGCTGACAGATGAACATTTAAGTCAGCATAGCTAACATCACAAATGATAACAATGTAGGGCTGGTAGGGCTCTTGACATGGCATCAAGTCCAGCCTCCTGCGCTGAGGCAGGACCAAGTACACCTAAACCATCCCAGCCAGGTGTTTGTGCAACCTGTTCTTAGAAAACTTCAGTAACAGGGACTCCACAACCTCCCCTGGAAGCCTCTTCCAAAGCTTAACTACTCTAACTACCTTTATAGTTAGGAATTTTTTCCTAATATTTAACCTTGCTGCAGATTAAGCTCATCGTTTCTTATCCTACCACCAGTGGACATGGAGAAAAATTGGTCAAAGTCCTCTTTAAAACTGTCCTCACCAGGTTTGAAAACTGTTATCAAGTCCCAACACCCCACCAGCCTTCTCTTCTCAAGAGTAAACTTATACAGATTTTTCCTTTAACCCCTTTTCATAGATCAGATTTTCTAAACCGTTCATCTTTTTTATTCCTCTGCTCTGGACTCTCTCCACTTTATCCACATCTTTCTTATAAGTGTGGCTCCCAGAGCAGGCACAGTACTGTACCTGAGGCAGTGCAGAGCAGAGCAGGACAATTATTTTCCATGTCTTACATATGACCCTCCTGTTCATGCATATCAGAATATTAGCCATTTTCACAGCTACATCTCATTGTTGACTCATATTCAGTTTGTGATCCACTATGATCCATGAACCCCTTCTAGCAGTACTACCACCTAGCCAGTTATTTCCCATTTTGCAGTTGTGTATTTAGTTTTTCCTTCCTAGGTGAAGTCCTTTGTCCTTATCTTTATTGAAGTTCATTTTATTGCATTAAGACCAATTCTTCAGTTTATCAAGGTAGTTTGGAAATGTCATCTTGCTTGTAACTCCTTCCACCTTGGTGCATCTGAACATTTTATAAGCACATCCTCCACTCCAGTTTCCAAGTCATTTATGAAAATTTTAAATAGTACCAAATCCAGAACTGACTCCTGTGGGATCATGTTTAATAGACCTTCTGAAACAGACAGCAAATGATTGATAACTACTCTTTGAGTATAGGCTTTCAACCAATTATGAACCCACCTTAGAATGATTTCACATAGATAGCATTGCTCTAGTTTGCTGGTGAGACTGTCGTGGTATTGACTCAAAAGTCTTACAAAAATCAAGATACATGACATTTACTCCTTTCTCCCATGCACTAGCTCAAAGAAGAAAGTTCTTGACAATTCCCTGCTGGTTATTCCTGATAACCTTTAATCCAGTCAATAATTTGGGCCAGAGTCTCAGGTATGTTGGAGAAGCATTAAGCACACTTGAGGAAGGAAGGAATGTGGTCACATGCATGATGGGCACATTTAGTCCCAGAGCAGGCCTGTGAGGAATAGATTCAGATCCCAGCTTGCCATGAACTCAGTGTTCATGTGTACAAAAGTCCTCTGTGATGTGCCCAAGGTCACACAGGAAGTCTGTATCAGAGCAAGGAATTGGTTAAACTCTTCCACAGTCCTAGATTAGCACTAGTGCTGATCAGAAAATTTCTGACAAAATAGTTTCATCTGCATTTGCCAATTCAGCAAGCTCAACATGTTCTGCAGAGAAGGCTAGTTTTCACTGAATTTCTGAGGGACCCCAGGCAGGCTGCTAGGGACCCCTGGCTTTCAGATCCCATGTGTCCTTGGGGTGGACTTCATGTGAACTAAGCCGAAGCCACAAATGCCAGGACTTCCAGGGTCGGTGGCTTCAGAGCAGCCCCACCATGAAGGCTGCCCTGGGACTGGGAACCCCAGGTTTCCAGGATCTGTGATCCCAAGGCAGCTTGGCTGGTGGACTGTCCCAGAGCTAGGGTTCATTCCCTTTCACTGAGAATTTCAAAATGGGAGGATTTTGTTCCTAATCAGAACGAAACCAAACTTTGAAATCTTGAAATTCTCTGTGAAGCCTCCACCTTGTTTCACTCAGCTCTACTTTGCACCCTAGCAATGGGATCACCTTTCTCCACAGTTGGTGCTTGTTTGCCTTCTGGGACTGGCTGTGACAGCTGCACCAAGTTGGACTCAGTGTAGCTGAAGAGAACTATGAAGAAAGGTGGCTCTAAGCCAGCTTTCTATCGCTCTTGATGCTGGACCACCAAAGTAATTCAGACCAACCTAAAGGGACAGCTTGAAGAGATTGTGCATCTGTGAGCCATAGTGTCTCATGGTGCTATCACTGGCATTGTCATACATTACATAGGTTGTGACTGCTGATGTGTAATTTGAAGTTACCATCAAGCCTGGGACTTAATAACATAACAGAGCCTTGCAATTAGAAAGTTAGAGTTCCCAGATAAAAGAGGAACAAATGAAATGAAAACCAGATTGCTGGGTACATTTGTATTCCTCAGTTAGCTATATTAGAACTAATTCAATGTATAAATTAGAATTCAGTCATCAGAGACACTCTCACCAAGGATTTATGGTGTTGCCTAAAAATACAGGAAAAAGGAAAGTTTAACTTTCATCTGAAATGTGTAACGGTAGAACTGTAAATAAGGATCATTAATCATAAGCAAAGCAGGATGTGTTTGCTGTTAGTTACTATAACATAAATCATGTGGGTTTGCTTTGGTATTAATTTGGATTTAGTATGTAGTACTGTGGGAAAGAAAATCGTTCTTACCTGTAAATACGTATAGATTTTTTTCCTTAGTGTTCTCTTGCTAGCAACTGAGTCAGGAAAAAAAGTTTTAGTAACTTAAAAGTGTTGGTATTACGATTTTTCATCTCGACTCACATGTGGGGAGTGATGGTCTTGTGGTAAAAGAACTAATCTGGGGGGTTAGAAGAACTGGATTCAATGGCTGGCTTGGCACAGATGTTTCCTGTGAGTTTGGGAGAGATTCATGTATCGGTTTCCCAAGGATATATAACCCTATTACCAAGGGGAGCTAGGAGAGTGTTATTAAAATATGAGGTACGCAGATACTAGGGTAAGGAGGGGCAATATGAACATATGAATGTCAAGTTTCAAAAGTGAGGGCACAGTAAACCCTAAATATCGCATGTGCAGTCTGAGAGCAAATTCTGAAATAGCTAGCCGATTTCTACCTATTTTTGCTTCTCCCCAGTGCAGCTCATGAAGCAAGACTAGAAACAGATACTGATTGCCAGCTGCCTAAGGATGCTCCCTCTACTTTCCCTGGGGCATTGTGACCTCAACCAACAGCAGTGACTTTCTGGTTCACTCTTCACCAAACTGGCTCCATGGATGAGAAGGTATCATAAGGGCTGATTGATGCCTAAGGAGACACCCAGTTTAGTAGCTAGGACACCATTCATCTGTTCCTCAGTGCTTTTCTGTGTTGTCTGCCACAGATGCACTTCAAGGATAGGAACTGTCAGACTGGATCAGTCTAATGGTCCATCTAGTCCAGGGGTCAGCAACCCAAAAGATAAGAAAAGCCATTTTTAAAAATTCCTTCAATAACCAAGTATTTTGAGAGCAGCAATGGGTGTAACCTGGCAGGGGGTGGAGGGGAGCTGGGCCAGGGTACCTGGCACAGGGCATCCTGGTAGGGGGAAGCTCAGGACAAGAAGTGTGTCCCCTGAAGGGTCTCCAGTAGCAGGGGGGGAGCCTAGCATGGGCCATGTGCAGGGTCCCCCGGCTGTGGGGGGCAGAAGGGGTGCAGAGCCAGGAGTGGGCTGCCTGCAGGATCCCCCGGGGGGTGAAGAAACACCTGGAGCCAGGAGAGCGTTGCTCTTAGGTCCCCTAATGCAGGAGTTGGTTGGGGGGCCTGAAGCCAGGACCCCAGAGCCTCAAGGAGGCAGCCAAAGAGCTGCATGCGGCTCCAGAGCCACAGGTTGCAGACCCCTGATCTAGTCCAGTATCCTGTCGCTGACTGGCCAACACCACCCCGTCAACCAAAGGTGCAAGAAACCCTGCACCAGGTTACGAAGGGATAGCCTGCACTCAGGAACATTTCTTGCTAACACCTGTCCATTAGAGCAGTGGTTCTCTATCACTGTGCTGGGATACACAGTGTTACGTGTGTTGTGGGGAGCTGGGGAGATTGCTGGATTTGGCCAAGGGGAGGAGAGGGGTGGGATGAGCTGGTGTGTCCTGTAAGGTCACAATAGGCCACCAAGTGTGTTGCAACCTACGAAAGGTTGAGAACCACTGCATTAGAGGCTGGCTTAGGTCCAGAAGCAAGAAGGATTTTTAAATCCCTTCTAAAATTCCTGATTTCTTTCAGATCCATACTCTGGATGGGCTCATCTTCCATACAAACATCTGCTACTTCCTCTGACTCCCACTAAGCAATGGTAATGCGTTCCAAAGCTTACTTGTGCATTGTGTAAAAAAGCATCTCCTCTGATCAATTTTAAATAGACCACCTTCTGCCTCAGCCCCCATAGTACTTGGCTCAGACCTGGGACTAGAGGCAGGGCCTGAAATGTTATGCCTTTTCATCTCCCATTATAGGAGGGATTTCATTTACTTAATATATCACATTTGTGGGTTAGTCATGTTTTCAGTGATTAAGTAGTTCCAGTGAGAATCACCCTTAATGAATGGCTTGCTAGAGCCTGTTGCTCCCACATTGAACTCTCTCTGTGGATCAGTTCTCACTTTCCATACATTCCCTGTCATCATTCAAGCACCCAAGAGGAATTTTAGAAGCATATTTTAAGGAGCCATGCAGAAAGGAGGGCTGTTCTGCTTTTGCAAGAGGATAACGCAGTGCAAGGGGAAACTGCAAAAAGGAAGAAATGTTCTATTCTAGGACATTCCTTTGAAATAAAAAATAGGATGGGTTACCAAACTACCGCTCATGACATTATCCTGAAGGCTGCGAATGTGATTTGGCCCTGCCAAAAGACAATGCTTTCTGGATGAATGAATTCAAAGTTACTGAAGCACAGAATTCTGTCTAAAACGCAGCTGAAGCCTTCTGAGAAGATGGTTTGTTCTTATTTGAATGAAGGGATCATCAGCACGTTTTACATGCTTTAGGAATGCAAACATCCATCCCTCTTGTTCAATTTTCTCTTTTTTGACATAGTTCAGAAAGAATCTGACTAGCACACCTGACAGAGAGGTGTCAACTGAGGATTTGGTCCACAGAGTGAAATTTTGTCCTGAGATATGCGCTCACAAAACAGATTGAAGATGTGGAGTGAATTTGTGGCCTCATCCAAGCCCCAAGGGATTCTTTGCCATTACCTACAAAAAGGCCAGGATCTCACAGTCTATCTGAACAGATTTTCCCTGTTCCGGTTCATGGAACCCAAGTTGTTCAAATTATAACAACAAAAAAGTATGAACGTTTCTTATTAACTTATAACACTAACTTTCATTTTGGAACCAACCCTGCAGCAGTGCTCACCATCATCTTACCTGGATGAATCTGAAAGAACTGATCTCTGATTGACAGTATAAGGATTGCTGACCTGCTAACAGCACATATGGACATCAAAGAAGCAAACTGAAAGGGCTAGAAGTTGAAAGAGGCATAACTGCAGTACATGTTCAAAAGGAGGCAGACTGGAAAAAAGGCAATTAAATCTTTACCCAGGCATCCTATCTGTCCAAGAGGAAGATTAATTTTTGAAAAAATCCTACTGTGTAAGATATTATTTTTTATTTGTATTATTAACAGCAACAGTCATGGATGGGGATGCCACTGTGCTAGGCACTGTACAAAAACAGGGCAACACACAACTATATTTATCTATTTATTAAGATGGTGTCGAGAGACTCCAGCTGACAGCAGACTGCCATTGTGTGTAGGGTGTTGTAAAACCACATAAGCACTCCTGCTCTAAGGAGTTTATGATCTAAATAGCTAGGACAAATAACAGAACAGGAAACTGAATGGAAGTGACTTGGGCAAGGTCACACAGTATTTCAGTGGCAAAAACAGGAATAAACACATCTTTCTTAGTTCCTAATCCCACTCCAGTGCCATATCACACTGTCTTTCTAGGGGATGATTCATAGGTCCAGGCAGCCCTCCTTGGATAGCATGTGTTGCGACCATTTGTGTTGTTATTGTTTACAGCTGGTCAGGATATTATTTTTCCCCACTAACTCTTTTTCTTGGACTTTTTGGTATTGTCACTGAAAAACTGAATTCTAAAAATCTTCCCTCCACCAAACTCCCATCTCCCCCTCCCCAGTTTTTCCATGGAAGAAGAAAATTAATAATGAAAAGGTGAGGCCATACACTTAGGGACTAATAACAAAATGTTTGCTATAAGCTAGGGATTTATGAGTTGGAAGTGACAGAGGAGGACAAAGATCTGGGTATATTGGTTGATCACAGGATGACTATGAGCTGTTAATGTGATGCAGCCATGAACAGGACTAATGCAGTCCAAGGATGCATCAGGGAGGTATTTCCAGTAGAGAGAGGGAAGTTTTGTTACCTATAAGACACTAATAAGATCTCATCTGGAATATTGGGTGCAATTTTAGTCTCCCTCGTTTAAGAAAGATGCATTCAAGCTAGAACAGGAGCAGAGAAGAGCTACTAGGATGTTCAGAGGGATGGAAAACTTAAGAGAAGGACACTCACAGAGCTTGGTTTCTTCAGCCTAACTAAATGAAGATTGAGGGGAGATACAATTGCTCTATAGAGATACATCAAAAGAATAAATACCAGGGAGGGAGAAGCGTTAGTAAATTAAACATCAGTGTGGACACAAGAACAAATGGGTAATGACTGGCCATCAACAAGTTTAGGCTTGAAATTAGATGAAGGTTTCCAGAGCCACAATGGCCAGTGATAGGGCTCTAGATGGGGAAGACGCTGAGTTACTACACATAATTCTTTCTCAGATGGCTGGTGATCTTGCTGAAAAGCTCAGGGTTCAACTGACCACAATATTTTCCCATATTGGCAGAGACCCATGGAATTTCTTGCAACATGGGACAAAGGTCATCCACAGGTTTAAACTAGAGTAAAGGGAAGGTTCTTTAAAACCTGAAGTCTTGAACCCATGAGCTTAGCTTCAGTAACTTAGCCAGGGATTCTGGGCTCACTGCAGGAGTGGGCAGGTGAAGTTGTGTGGTGTGCAGTGTGTAGGAGGCCAGACTGGAGGACTACAGTGGTCCTTTCTGGCATTAAAGTTTGAGTCTAAGAAAACTGAAAGAAAAGGAGCAGGTTCACTCCCCGAACTCCCTCTTCCCTCAAACGGCTGAATTACAGCACTGTAGTAGGTTTAGTTTGTACACCATGACTCCTGTGGGTGGATTTATTTCAATCCATGGCCAAAGCCCTAAAAGATCCCCGAAATTGTGCTAGTATTTTCACAACCATCTTAGGTCCCTACACAAGCCTAAAAGGTGTGATGTTACTAACATCAATTGACTGATAATTGGTCCAGAACAACTAGAACACCAAATTTTGAATATTGAGGGATTTGATCCCATAAAGAATTTTTTTTTTTAAAAAAGTCTCTTATATTCTTAGTCTAAGCAGTGGAGTCGGCATCAAATCATTAGTCTACTCTCTCAGCAGCAGAAACATCTGCTGGAGTTAGACATGGATTTTTAATTAAAGTCAGCGGCACAGAAGTTCGTGGTTCATCAGTTCTGCTTTCACCATATGAATCGCTAAATCCAAAGGGCACAGCTACAAAGGCTTTCATCAGAGTGCACATTCTGAAACTGAAATAGAAAAATAGCAAGTTAAAAAGTGGCTAAAATGACAGATCATTTGTAACTGCAGCCAGGAGTTTCCATCATTCATTGAAACCACTCTGCACTGATATGAGAACCCCAAACTAATTTAGGATCTTTGAGATCTTTATGAGATTCCTGTTTTGGGTCAATGCTGGTTTTTCCTTCTTTCTGTGAACAGAGGAGGGACAAGAGGAAAGTTTTCTTATTTAAACCAACAACAGATTAAAGGTGTCAAGACCTGCCCCCCAAACAGACAGACCCTCTCTGTCTCTTTCTCTCCAATAGTGGTTCTCAAGCTTTCCAGAAGACAGTATCTCTCTCAGGACTCTGATTAGTCTTGTGAACCCTCAAGATTTACCTCACTTAAAAACTGCCTGCTTAAAAATTGCCTGAGACATAAAAATACAAAAGTATCAAAGTGCACTATTGTTGAAAAATTGTTTACTTTCTCATTTTTACCCTATAATTATAAAATAAATCAATTGGAATATAAACATTGTACTTACATTTTCAGTGTATAATATATACAACCATAAAAACAAGTCTTTGCCTGTATAAAATGTTAGTCTGTACTGACTTTACCAGCACTTTTTTTGTAGTCTATTGTAAAACTAGGCAAATATCTAGATGAGCTGATGTACCCTGGAAGACCTCTGCATGCCCCAGCGGTATGCATATGCCTGATTGAAAAACCCTGCACTACAAGATGTAGTTTCAAGGCAAATCTAAATAATCATTTCTTAGGGAAGCTCTAAAACCCAGTTCTTCTGTGGCTTCTCTTCCACAGTTAGTGATCAGCATTAATGAATGGCAGATAGGCCATAGCTATTACATTGCTCCCACAGCAGAATTTTACCACACTGTTTAAGGAAAACTGAAGCACTGTCACTTAGCTGGAAAAGATTTCCCTTCATTAGTAGTCTTATGAGCTTCCACACAAATTCTGAAAGCGAGGCTGTATCTTTAGATATAGTCCCAGGACCTTTAGTGGTCAGTAGGCTGTTCATCAGTAAGCATTGTGACTCAGATACACAATATCCCCCAGGGCTCGTTGCTCATCTGGTGCACAGACAGGTGGAGCCATGACTCTGCCTGCTCCCTGCCCTTCTTCAGCCACTTACTCACTGGCCTCACAGACCTTGCACTCTCACCTGGAGCTATGATCTGTGTAGCTCTGACACAATCTCGTGGCGCAAAGTGGGCATCCTTGTGGGTGCTTTTTTCAGAGGTGGAACTGGGCCCTGCAGCACCATATCAGCTACTGAGTGAATGCATTTCCATGGCATATCTTTAGAACTGCTGCGGGACCCAGCACCACCTCAGAAAGCATATTTTTGAGGGGAGGAGGTGGGCTATTTAAAGACTTGTTTGGTATCTGATTTACAAGGGATAAGCCCTCACTGGTTCAGAAGGTTACTTACCTGTAAACGTCCTTCTTCAAGATGGACTGCTCACATACATTCCCTGTACAGGTGTCTACATGCCACAGCGCACGGTTGCTGGAAGCTTTTTGCCCAGTCCTGTCCCTGTAGGGTCAGTTGCCTATGCCCCCTCAAACCTGCGCTCCTGCGGGGTATGTAGGTGGCACTGATCCTGCCCCCCCTTCATTCCCTTCTTTCCGCTAAACTCCGAAAAGCAGAGATGGAGGGAGGGTATGGAATGTATGTGAGCAGCCAATCTCAAAAAACCAGAATATTCACAGATAAGTAACCTTCTGTTGTTCTTCAAGCACTGCTCACATTCCTATAAAGGTGACTTACAAGCCATATTTAGGATGGTGGATGGAGTTGAGGTTTCCCCACCTGTAGCACGGGTCTGTCAGGGCAGCATCGTCGCTTGCCTGTTGGACAATTGTGTAATGGGATGCGAAGATATACACTGAAAGACCAGGTCGCCACTTTGCATATTTCCTGAATCGGGAGAGACCTGCGTGAAGAAGGCCATGGAGGATGCTTGTGCTGTAGCTGAATGGGCCTTATCTCTCCTTGGGAGGGGAGTGTTAGGTCTGGGATAACAGTCTTTAATGCAGCTTGTTATCCATGGAAAGATGTGCTGAGACGTTACCACCTGGCCCTTCATGTGTCTGGCAATCTCTACGAAGAGATGGGTTGATCTGTGGAAGAGTCTTGCCCGTTTGATGTATGTAGTGAGAGCCCATCTTACAACAAGGGTGTATCATCTTCTCTGTCTCTCTCATCTGCACATCTGGGAAGAAGACTGGGAGTTGGATTTCTTGGTTAATATGGAAAGGTGAAATCACCTTAGGGAGAAAAGCTGGGTGAGGACGGAGTTGTACCTTGCCCCTGTGGCACACCATATACAATGGTGCTGAGGACAGAGCTTTTAGCTCAGAAACCCTTCTGGTCGACATGATGGCCACCAGGAATGCCACCTTCAATGATAGCACTAGCAGCGTGTATGAGTCTAGGGGTTTGTAGGAGGATTTTCGTAAGCCCTTTGAGTACCAGCTTTAGGTCCCATTGGGTACGTCTACACTATGGGATTAAGTCAATTTAAGCAAAGTCCTGGCCACATTTGGAGTTCATTAAGTTGACTTAAGGGCTTCCTTAAGTCAACTTAATAACGCCTACCCGTAAAGTCAACTTCAAGGGTTCAGTCAACTTTATTAAGTTGACTTAACACAATGTGGCCATTAAAGTCAACTTAAAAAAGTCAACTTAGAACAGTGGAGACATTTAAGTCAACTTTATAAAGTTGACTTAAGCCAGTGGACCCATTTAAAGTCGATTTTATTGAGTCAACTTTAATGGGTCTCCTGGGTTAAGTCAACTTTATAAAGTCAACTTAATGCAGTGTGGCCTCACTAAGTTGACTTAATAAGGTCTACTTAAAGTCAACTTTAAGTAGACCTTATTAAGGCAATTTAACTGAGCCTTGTAGTGTAGACATAGTCATTGTGGGTTTGGTTCTTGAACCTGGGGATAGACTCTCTCCAGCCCCTTGAAGAATCTAGTAGTCATGGGATGGGAGAAGGGGGTCACCCCTTTGAAGGTAATATGGAACGCTGAGATGGCAGCCAGGTGCACCCTGAGGGAGGGATTCTCAAGCCACTCTCCTTTAGTTCTAGTGGTAATCGAGTATGGCCTGGATTGGGCCAGACTCTGTGGACACCCTCTTGTCTTTGGCCCAGAGAGAGAAATGCCTCCACTTTGCCCCAAAGGTTGCCCTTGTGGAGGGCTTTCTGCTTTCAATCAGTACCTGCTATACCCTTCTAGAGTAACTTTGCTCATCGGGGATCAGCCATGCAGCCTGCAGGCCACTAGGTGAAAGGTTTCAGGTCTGGGTGTCAAAGGCAGCCAGAGTCCTATGTCAGTAGGTCTGCTCTAAGTGGGAATTTTATGAGTGGGGCTACTGAAAGATAGAGGAGTGTAATGAACCAAGGCTGGTGCCACCATGCCGGAGCTATCATAATTATGTCCATCCTGTCCCTCTTGATCTTCAACAGGGCCCTGTGTATCAGGGGGGTAGGGGAAAAGACATAAAGTGGGGGGACTTCCCAGCTTATCAGGAGAGCATCTGATAAGGAATCCCTAAGTGAGCAGAAGAGGTTGCATTGGTGGTTTGCTTGTATCGCAACGAGGTCTATGTGGGGGGTCCCCCATTTCTCGAAGAGATGGTTAGCTACCCCTGGCTATAGGAACCACTCGTGCTAGGAGACGAATTTTCTGTTGAGCCTGTCCATTTGACAGTTGCTCACTTCCAGCAATTGGACTGCCATCAACATTCCCTGTAAGCTGCGTGGCAGCATGGGTGCCCAGCCCCTGCTGCTGCTCTGCACAGAGAACACTGCTGGCCACACACGGCTGGTAGCCACAGTCCCTACCCAGCCAGAAGACAGAGTCTTCTGGCTCTCTGAAAGCTTCCTCTGAGCAAGGAGTTTCTAAAACTCCCACTTGGAGTAAGGTCTCACTAAGCATGCACAGAGCCTCTGCTCACACTCACTGAGACCTTCTTTGACTGGAAGAGCAGCCGGTGGCTAGGCCATGCCACTCCGGTGGCCAGGTAAGGGGGCAGGGGGGCGACTGGGGACAGGGCAGGGGCAGCTGGCCATGAAAGGGGGTGGAGGGTTGGAGGGAAGATGGGGTCAGGCTAGCTAGAGGGATGTGGGGAGGTGGGATTGGGCTGACGGGGGGCATGACCAGGAGAGGGAGAGGGGCAGCTTAGGGTGGGAGGAGGGGATCCAGCCAGCGGGAGGGGGTGCGGAATTGCCGCGCAGTGAGCAACCTATGTTGCTTAGCTCCATATGTGGCTTAGAGGGAACACTGGCTGCCACTGGTTGGAAATTGTTCTTTAGCGCCATCTCCCATGGCCAGTCTCCTCCTTGCATAATGCAGACAAGTGGGCTCCCCCTTGGTGATTGAGGTAAAACATGGCCGCCGTGTTGTCTGTTAGGCCCTGTATCATTTTCCCTCTTATCTTGTCCAAGAACACCCTGCAGGCTGGGCGGATTGCCCTCAGTTCTTTCACATTTATGAGGAGAAGACTGTCTGACTGCAACGATGTCCCCTGGGCGGAGAGCCCCCCCGTGATATGGACTCCCCAATTTAGGTCTGATTCATCTGTGATCAGGGTGAGTGAGGGGTTCTGGGCCTCGAATGGGATACCCCTGTATGCAAAATCTGGGTCCTGCCATATCGTTAGAGTGTCCAGGACTTTCCTTGGGATGGTGACTACCTAGTTCAATGAGTAGTACTGGGGGTGGAATATCTCTGCTAGCCACGATTGCAGTGGCTTCATAAAGAGGCATGCCATTCTTACCACATAGGTGGAGGCAGCCATGTGGCCTAGAAGCTGGAGGCACCACTTCACTGTTGTAGTAGGGGCATAGTACAGTCCTGAAATGATAGTAGACATTGACTGAGACCTGGATAAGGATAAGTGAGGCCTTTGCCTTCTCTGAGTCCAGCTGCACCTCTATAAACTTTGTTCTCCTCATTGCATCAGTTTTGACTTTCATAGGTTTAGGAGAAGGCCTAACCTGTCACACAGCCTTTGGACAGAGCCGATGCTGCACCAGAGCTGATCTTTGGATCTCCCTGAGTCACCCAGTTGTCCAGGTACAGAAAAATTCAGACTCCTTATTTCCTCAGGTGGGCCACTAATGCCGCTACACACTTTGTGAAGACTCTCGGGACTGATGAGAATCAGAAGGGGAGGGCTGTGAATTGGAAGAGCTTGCCTCCTACCATGAATAGGAGGAATTTCCTATGTTTCTGCCTTATCGAGATGTGGAGGTAGGGGTCCTTTAAACTGAGGGCTGCAAACCAATCACCCAGGTCTAATGAGGGAATAATCTGAGACAGAGAAACCATTCAAAACTTTATTTTTCATAGGAACTTGTTTAGAGCTCTTAAGTCTAAGATGGGTCTCAGGCACCTGCCTGCCTTTGGGACCAAGAAGTATCTTAAGTAAAAAAAAAACAAAAAAACCCTCCCCCTTTTGTTTGTGGGTACTCAATCTCTTGCCCCCATCTCTAGGACCTCGTGGCATTCCAGCCCCAGGAGGGTCTTGTGGGAGGGATCCCCAGCCTGATAGTGAGGGGGCGTTTTTTTTCCCAAGGGGCCTGTCCCTGAACTGGATGGCATAGCCATGAGAAACTGTGCCAAATATCCATCAGTCCAATGTTATTTTGGACCACTGGTGTCAGAAGGTGGCCAGTCAGTTTCAAAATGGTTGTGGTGAGGAGCTCTGGGAGTGGTGGCAGCCCTCAAGTGAGAGGTCAAACCTTTCCTCTGGGATGATGGGCGGCCACTATTGCTCTGGTGGATGGGCTGGTTGGTCTCTTGGGGCCATGTTCCCCTTTCACCCCTATTTCTGTCCCTGTCCCCACTCCCAGAGGGGCAGTGGTATGACTAGAATGGCCAGTGACGTGGACCTTGATGCTGCTGCTGTTGCTGTTGCTGCTGCTAGTGTTGGGGCTGCGACTGTTTGGCCCAAAAGGACCATCTGGCCATTGGGGGGGTGTACATCCCTAAGGATCAAAGTGTTGCCCAGGAGTCTTTCATACCATGCAGCTTGGTATCAGTCAATTCGGTGAACAGTGACGGACACTCACATGGGAGATCCTGGATGGACTGTTGCATTTGCAGGGATAACCCCAATCCCTGCATCCATTCTGTCCAATGCATAGTGATAGCTGATGCTACCCCTCTGCTGGTCATGTCTGTAGCATCCCATGAAGACAGCAACGTCACATGTGCCACCAATAGGCTCTCCTGGATGAGGGCATCATAGTCCACTACATGGTTGGAAGGGATGACGTCCCAGAACTTCTGTGTGGAACTCCATAGGTTAAATATGTATCTGCCCATGAGGGCTTGTTAGTTTGCTATACATAACTGTAACACCATGGTGAAATAAATCTTTCTCCTCAACAAGTCCAGTTTCTTAGTATCCTCATTTTTTGGGGTAGCAGCGGGCTGGCCCTGTCTTTCCCACCGGTTTACTGCATCCACCACTAGTGAGCCCGGGATAGGCTGGCTGAACAAAAAGCTAAATTTGTCCACAGGGATGAGGTATTTCCTCTCCATCCCTTTTGATGCCACAGGGACCAACCGGCAGATATGACATTTATTGGTTGTAGATCCTTCACCGCGGCACTTTAAGCCCTTCTCGTGTGGATACCACAGGTGGCACAGGGCTTGAAGCCTGGCATGTTGGGTCTGTGCTGAATCCATGTGCTACTGCAGAGATGCGAAGGGGTGGGTCTCCCAGTGCAGCCTGCTGTTCCTTAAGAGTGAGAGTGCAGAAAATCAGAGAATGATGAAAACAAAGGAAGAAACAAACAATCTGTAGTAGAAGTTGCTAGGAGACAGGAGCTAGCAACTTTGCAGGGCAGGTAGTTCCGGGACCATCGCAACAGGCAGAAAGAAGGAATTGAAGTGTGTGCGGGGAGGCAGGGTCAGTGCCACCTATATGCCTCGTAGGAGTGCAGGTCAGAGGGGGCGTTGGCAACTGACCCTAGGGGGAGAGGCTAGGGCAAAAAGCTTCTGGTGACCGTGTGCTGCACCACATAGCTACCTGTATAAGAATGGACATGAGCAGTGCTCGAAGAAGAACATATTCTTTCCGCATGGGGAAAGTGAACTGAGTTGTCAAACAGAAGGGCAGTTGCCTATATTTATCACCATCATTCCTACTGTGCCAAGCGCTGTTATATGATGAATACTATAATAATTGTAGCTTTACTGAAAATCAGCTGGGGGACTTGGCTTAATGAATAAAATATCGTGTAGTGGTATATTTACATAAAATGGGCATTACCACATGGGCAACACTCTGTTTTAGCACAAGGTAGAATATGATTTTCCCTTACCTGTCAGCTGGGAAGCTTGGCACCATACTTCATCCTGAGCTTTTCTTTGAAGAACCACATTGTTAAGAAATCACATTATCAATTTAGTGAGGCTAAGAGCATTGTTGTCTCGGCAGGATATGGAGTACTTGATTCATGCATGTGTGGAACTTGACTATCTCACTATATCACACCACTACTGAAACTATTTTGCTTGCTTTCTGTCACATAACAAATTGATTTTAAAATACGTGGGCCTCATATGGGCCAGAATTGCTTTTCCTGTACTTTAAATACTGCATAAACCAAATTTAGTGATCTGTTTATTTTTCACTCCCCTGTTGTCTGCGGCATTTTTGCTTCTGACTTGCCAACTGTCTGCTGTAATTCACTGCAGGGACAGACATTTCTTAGATTTTCAGGATCTGCAACTCCTTAACCTTAAAAAATTAGGCATAATGAATCACTCACAACTTGTATAAATTTCCTGAATAAAAATATTTGTTAGCTCTTAGTTGCTGGGGTAGTGTTTGTCTTATGTTTAACTGAACTGTAAGTGTTTATAAATCTGCAGCTAATGTTTCCATACAATGGGGGCTCTGTACATATATACTGATTTATTGGGAAGGATTCTAAGCATAATTCAACTAGTGGAAGGGAAAAAGAGCTACTTATCTGTTTTATTTCCCATACAGTATATATTGACATCCCATATTTTTCTAATGTAAATGCCAAGTTCAGTAAAGAGACCTATGGATCACAGGTTGGTTGTGGCCCTGCGCTGGATGATTCAACTTGCGAATGCTTGTTGGAGGCTTGTCATGTCAGGAGGACTGTTAGCAATGTTCTACTAATTTTAAACCACTTGCAGTTAATTTGATCAGCTGGACATCCTTTAACCCTCTGGTTTTTGTGTATCGAGCACGTGGTGCATAAATCATTATAAAATGGAGCATGAAGGAAGGGACTGGTTTGATGAATATTTAGTGACTGTGCGAGTGAATAGAACGTAATTTTAATTTAGCATTCCTTCATTGGTTTCAGAGTTTTGAGGAGTCAGATCCTCACCTCTGCTTCATCCCCTTTGTGAAGCAGGAAGACAGAGGATGGGCAGCTGCCGTACTAAGGCATTGCCTTTGGACAGAGGACCCCCAAGTGGCATAGACTTCATTACCTGCTCTTCAGCTCCCACTTCTGGCCCTGCTGGCATTTTGGCCATCCCAGAGGTCGCTAGTTTTGAGAGCGGGATGGACCAGATGGTGTAACTGGAGACTGTTGAGCTCCAGCGATCCACATCAGGTGGTTATATGTCACTTTAATCATACTAGAGTTATGGCCAGGTCCTCCAGAGTGCCTGTGCTCTGCTCAGCTCACCTGGGCAGAGGCAATAGGGGACTTTCTACCACTCTTGATCCTGATGCCCAGAAGGTTGTTCAAACTTGCACTGTCTAGAAATGCCTCTGTGGGTGTCACTGCTCTTCCATCTCACCAATGGCCGTATTTCTCCTGTCCTGTCTATGCTGAGGCTCACCTTGTGTTTTTGACTTGGCTTTCCTACTCTTCCCCAAGTCTCTTCATCACTGTCATTGCTTGATTGCTTCACGGCTTAATAGGGACTTTGGATTTTTCTCTCATTACAACAGGTGATTTGACCTAATCTTCCTCTATATGCCGTTCCCCAGTGTTTGAGTCTCAACAACTGCTTTGATTTGCTGTTACAGTGGGACCTGATCCCATGACTTACATATCCTTGTGTTTATTTCCTCCCATTCTGTAAGTTCCCCCATCTTCAAAGCACCTGCTGAAATGGGATTTTCTCCCATGAAAGCTCATGCAATAAATAAATTTGTTAGTCTTTAAGTGCCACAGGACTCCTTGCTTGTTTTATTCCTTGATGAGGAATCCCCAGGCGGGAGAGAAATCTGGGCTTTCCACAGCTGTGATTTTTTGTCCTTTTCTGCTGCTTACCAGATGTTAGAATTTCTGATGATTTTGCCACTGCTTGGAATAGTACAAATAAGATCATGAGAATCACCCACATTCTTTCCTACTAGCTCATGTGGCCTCTTCTTCCACTAGAAGTACCTGCACCCCATCACCTGTACACACTTTTTCTTGTGGGACAATCTTCCTGTGGCAAATGGCAGCCACAGCATAGAGTGGTGAGCTCCCCCTTCCTACTGATTAGTGCCACCCACTCGAGGCTATTCCATTCATGATCCTCTTGAGTTATTGATGGTGCTGCCGCACTGGCCGCCTCCTCCTTCCTGTCATCATTTTATTCTTGCTTGGAAGAAGAAATCCAGCCCTGGATCACCTACTGCCTTCCAGAGAGACTGTCCTCTTCCACAGCCATGTGGCCGAGGAGATAGAGCACTGGATTGGGATTCAGGAGAGCTCAGGGGTCTGTCACTGGTCTGCTGGGTGACCTTGGGTAGGTAGTTCAGAAGAGCTAGATGATAATATTATTCTCAGACAGGACAAAAGCACTGATCACACACCCATATTCAGCAATTACATCCTCCCTAATCCCCAGCTTCCAACTTTTCCCAAAGAAATAAGGCAAAGAAGACTGCTATTGTTTTATAGCACTTCAGGGTAGTCAGTCACTGCCAGAAATGGCTTGTGAGACAAAAGTGTGCATGTCCATGGCCCTGCTGCCATGGATCTGCCAGGGATCTAAACATCTCTTCTTAAAAGTTACAGACATTTGTTTTTACTTCCACTCTCACTATGACTGGATAATTTATTCACTGTGGGTGAAATTCAGCCGTGAGATGATGGCCAGCACAAAGCTTATACACCACTTAAATCCCACTACTTGTGATTACAGGCAGTTACTAACAGCACACTGCTCAGTGTTATTAACGCAGCAGGTCCCAGAAACACAGGCTATTACAGAGATCTGACCACACTTTTCCCAGCTGGAAACCACGCACACAGATGAGACTTCCACACTGCTGATGGCACCAAATGGCCTGTAAATTTGCACATGTAGAATGAGGTTCAAGTGCAAATCAGAACGCCTTTAGCTCTGTGTATTGTGCCTGCATTTTGATAGCCAATGAAGATTTTGCTGATGCAAATTGCACTTGCAAAAGATGGGTCATTGTTTTTCATATCAGACTGTCATTTGTTTTTTTTTTTTTGCTGGGGAATAAGAAGCAAGTATTATCTTAAATACAAAGACAGACAATGATTATCTTTTTGGAAAGATACAATTTTATGTTCCCTGATTTATCTAGAGCTACTTAGCTTAGGGGAGACAATTTGATTTATTGATGCTTAGATTTGCTCAGGTTAAAATTCCTGGATATTTTATTTGACCAGTGATATTTCATTTGGCCAAACTTCAATTATTTTAGATGTCAATGAGGACATTTTCTTAAACTTAGATAAGTTCCAAAGGGGTAACCGTGTTAGTCTAATTCAGCAAAACAAGCAAGGAGTCCTGTGGCACTTAAAGGCTAACAAATACTTGTTTTGTTAAACTTTGATGATGCTAACAGATTTCCAGACTCCAAATCTTGTGCAGTGCTGAGTGCCTCTTAGAAAGAGCTGAGTACAAAAATCATTCCCAGAGTGGTGCAGGAAACTGAAAAGAAAGGTTAGTTGATTTGAAGGTGATTTAGTCTTACGTAAATAATGTGGAAGGCCCTACAAAAAAATCCCCCGTATTCGTGAGCTACTTTTTGATTGTCTACCAGTGAGTCCTTAGCCACATCCACAGGTGCCACAATATCGTCATTTAGTGGGAATACACAGCTGATTCCCATGTTCAGTCTTACACCTACTTAAATTAACACTGAAACTGGGAAACTACTAAAATAAAACTCCTCTTTGCTTGAGTAAGAGAGAGAGAGTGAATAAAAAGTGTTCTGTTACAAATCTTTAGTAAATACCACAGAAAAATCAGCCCTAAGGACAACACTAGATGCCACTAGAATCGTCTAAACACATTGAAGAAGAGGAGGGGCTCTGATACCAAAATAAGAGGCAAGCTATAAGAATCTGAACTGAACAGGAAAAAATTTGCCATGCTATTAGCACAAAGATGCAACATACAGCAAAGCACTTAAGCATAGGCTTAAATGTAAGCCTATGCTTAAGTGTTCTTTTGATTGAGGCGACAAGACGCAGTTCCAGTTATTTAACCCCTCCTTCCCCAGGGTGGGTAACATTGCCTCCTAAAGCAGTGCATACCTTGCATTTCAACCCTTTCTTAGGCATAACCCAAGTATGTACAGATTTTGTATAGTTCTAAAATATTCTTGAAAACTAGTTTTTTCCAGAGATAAAAGGGGAGAATTAGACCAAAGGAAGAACATTTCTCTTCTTAGGGACATGCCTATGCTTTTTCCATGCGTTGACTCTATGAAGCCACCCCTTCTGCCAAAAGCACAGACTCTCCATGTTAAAATGGAAAATGGATGCATCTTCTTTGGCATATACAGAGAAAAAACCCACAAACTCATTAAGATACATTTTAAACCCAGATTTAATAGTCAACAGAAATTCATTATCAAGCAGCAGGTAAAAGTCCCAGAAACAAAAGCAAAACCTTGTTCCCTAACAATTGAGTGTTTCAATGCATCTCAACTACTGAGGAAACTGTCAGTAAAATAAAGGGTTTATGGCAATACAGTGCCATTTATAGCCCTTTTTGTGGCCCATGTTCTGGAAGGTACTTAAGTTAAGCATATGTTGGGACTACTCGCATGCTTAAAATTAGGCACGTGCTTAAAAACTTTACAAGGGGAAGTCCTATATGACAAAGTAGTGAGTAGAATTGTAAAGATGGTAAAGCTGAAGCAGTACAACCAGAAACTTTGTCTTAGTGGATGTGGGCCATGCTGAGTGTTAACTCTCAACAGCTCCCTTGGTATGAATTCAAATTACTGATGGAGTTCTGATGAAGCTGACTGCAAAATTTCAGCGTACAAAGGAAACCAGAATGGATGCCAGGGTCCGTGTGCCAAATGAACATTTTATGCATGCCCAAACAGCTGGTGAAACACCACTGAAATTTAAAACAAGCTGTTTGTACATTTTACTGACAGCTGTTTTCCATGATTTCTGTCAACCAAATTTTGCTGTTCTGCATCACAGAATTCTTTTATTATGAACTCCCCTCCCCCCCTCAAAGAATAACTTGCTTGCTTTAATCACATTTGCTCAGAGATTTATGACTTGATGAGTATTCAGAGGGAGAGTTTCTCGACATGAAATGTCAGTGAGCGTGTTATAAATTGCTTCTGGCATTCCTGCTCCATCTTTTATTTAGCTGGGAGTATTTCTACCTGAAAGTGATAAATTCCTGCTATAACTGCTTTATGTGCTTCAGTAATTACACTGTACAGAAAAGGGGAAGGGAGGGGTTTCTACAGAGGTATCTTTTAAAAATAGCAAGCAGTAAAAATCAGTGGAATAGGTTGAACTCTGAAGTGTTATTGAACAAAAAACAATGACCAGTGAAATAGCTATGTCAGATTGAATGTGATAAATGACCAAGAAATACAAGAGAGACAGAAACCTTTAAGGCTGCTGTGGGAACATCCTAATATTACTGTAGCCTGAGAGTGTACATATTTGCTCTGTAACATTCACTGAAACTCAGCTTGCTACCTTCACCCCATCTCTGTCCACAACCTCTTGTGACTTCAGAGAGTCTTCCAAATTGGAGAATGGTACCAGTTTAACCATGCCTTTATTGCAATAGTTAATATGATGGCAGTTCCATGAACTCCACATTTTATAACTTTCTTCAGATACTCAGATAACAAGTCTGTGGAGTGGGCAAAATAAGTGCATTTCCACAGAGCAGATTTCATGCTTGTGCAATTAGGTCTGTACTGGCATATCCTACTGAGAAAGATTTAAAGCTCATCTCTGTGATCTGCCAATTTATTTTTGTATCCTTTTCAATATATGCATAACGTGTATTAAATATGTGTTGCATTCCCCTGCAAGGCTAGTCTACACAAGGGGTAACCACCTACAAGTGCTGCCAGCTAGTAAAGTCACCCATTAGCTTAAATGGCAAATACCATGTTTTAGGAATGAAAGTCCCAGAACTTGTTAGAAATGTTGTTTCATAAGGAGAAAATATAACAAAATGGTTCTCATAGAGTTTCCTCCTCTAATTCTTGCGCAGCTTTTGCCATTCTCTGTGCAAAAGTAATGGGACAATGCCATGATAAGACTTGCTTTCATTGCTATTCCTTGACACCATAATAGCTGTACTATGCATTTCGTGAATGGAGAAATGTTAAGACTAAATTCAGTTGCTAGTGGAGCTCAATATGTCCTCAAATCATTAACACAAACCAGTATCTCAATAAGAAAGGATTGTCATGTTGCCTTAAATTAGAAAGGCAGGATAAAGAAAATAATTAGAAAGGGCTCAGTTTTCACTTTTCATAAGGATTTGTACATCGACATATAATGAAATATCTCCTAGTCTACATGTAAAATCAGATTAACGTGTCCTACATTATAACAGAGTATGTGGCAATGTAGACCCATTTGTCAGATTAAAATTTTGCCTACAGAGAGCATTGAGGATTATAAGTGAGAGAATTATTCATGTTTGAAATAGCTTTGCACAGATAGTTGTAAGCATCCTTATCAAAGAAAGAGGCAAGCGAATTACAAAATGGCATTACTCAGCAAAAGTTTCACCTTTTATGTTTCCCAAGCCAAGACTAGCAATTCCTCCCCTCTCCAGCCCCCATCCACCTTAGAACAAGAAGTTAAGAAACTGCCACACCACCTGCTGGTTGATAAGGTACTGGCATGGAACTGGACAAAATACACAACACTTCAAACAGGAGTAGGAATGCTTTGAGCAAGACCCATAATTGGTGTAAAAATGATTCTGTGGCCTGCAATAGAACGGTGTCAACATAAACCAACTGAGGATCTGACCATGAGTGATCGGGGTCAAATGAGATATATGACCAATATTAACCACAATCAAGACAGAAGAGGCAGAAAATTAACTGAGCCCTAGCCCACACTCGCTGCACTTCTCGGTGGCAGTTGATGGGAGATACACAAGGTACATAAAAGACCTTGTGTATCTCCCATTGCCTTACTAACTCCCACTTACCTCCCTGTACACACTGTGCTATGGCGACCAGAAATGCCGTCTGGCCTACTTAGCACTACGCCAGTTACAGGACTGGAGTTATAACGGCAACCTGGAGATTGATTGAACATGTCTTTACAGACTGCTCAGTCGAACCCAGAAGAGTGCACTGAT
The DNA here is from genome assembly GCA_007922195.1 of Podocnemis expansa. Lineage (NCBI taxonomy): Eukaryota > Metazoa > Chordata > Testudines > Podocnemididae > Podocnemis > Podocnemis expansa. The sequence continues at coordinate 15,641,277 of ML681988.1, read as the reverse complement.
GGCAATGAATTTACCGCCATCAATATAGACAAACCCTGAGTTATTGGTTTTGACCCATCAGACTGATAGGTAGAAAAGAATCAAATTGCCATTATGAATTTCTTTTTAGCTCAAATAAATATTGGGCCACAATTTGAATAAGAACACTCCCAAAGGCTACGTATTTGACAAACACTTTGTTTTCTAAGATGCTGGAAAAGTCCATGTGATTTTAAAGAATATTTCATTACTACAAAATAGCTAAGGGAGAAAAATAACTTCCTACCATGAATTGTGTTTGCTATGAGGAGTTCCCTACTGGTCACATGACTTGATTATTCTCTCTATATATGCTTGGCAGAATTCAATATTTTGTTTTTTTTCTCATTCCAACAGGTAATATTGGTATGCATTTTTATGCATTGTTAATATTTTTATCCATTTATATTTTCACAGTTGTGCAAATTTATGGGTTTCAAGCTTTTTTCAACTTTCTTTATTCAAATTTTCAGTTGTGGGAAGGCAATGAATGGGGGGGAGTCCAGACAATAAATGATTAATGACAGTAGATGCTGCAAGGCAAAAAGTTAAAGCTTCTTAAGTGTTAAAACACACATCAAAATATAAAAAATGAAATATGTTTAAATTTTAGAAAGTTCTTAAGGAGAATTTTTCTTTCTTTGCCTAGATGTCAGTTTCTACAATCACGGGTGGAAATTTTTTTATCAGTTTTTCTGTGTTGAAATCCACATTTACCAGTAAAAATCAGCTCCTTTACTTATGCAGAACTGAATGCAATGGGGAACAGACTCAGAATTCTTGTCTTTCTTCACAGGGATTAAAATTTGATGAATGAAGAAAATGCTTATTAACAACAATTCTGTGAGCCAGTAGATTTTGGTCTTAACAGGGCAACAGTTAATATTGCCAGTCTGGATTTAGTGTAATGGAGCTGTTTTTGGTGGCTTTCCTTGTGTGCTTTTTACTTATTAAAACAAAGGCTTCGGTTATCTTTATTCTCAAATTAATGAGTTTTGTTTTACTTTTTAAATGAATAGAACTAGAGAGATGAAAGGAAATTGGAAATCAGAGACACAGGGGAACCCTCATATTTTAATGTATAAAAAACTGAACAAATAACCTAAAGAAATCCATAAAAAGCTAGTTCTGTTTTCTTAAGGAAACATATATTTGTTCTTCTGGCCTACCACTGGCAAATAACTCTGCAAAAACAAAGTGCTCTGATCCTGCAAATACAGTGTTGAGTAATCAGTTCCATTGATTCCCACTGCAGTGAAATCAATGGAACAGCTCTTTGTTGGAAGGACTGTGTTGGGTTGTCTCTCTCTGAAGAACTGAGCTGGAAAGTTTGAAAGGGGTAGCCATGTTAGTCTAGTTCTACAAAACAAGCAAGGAGTCCTGTGGAACTTAAAGACTAACAAATTGATTTATCGCATGAGCTTTCATGGGAGAAAAATCCCACTTTGTTAGATGCTTTGAAGATGGGGGAACTTACAGAATGGAAGGAAAATAAATGCAGGGAAGTATAAGTCATGGGACCTAATCTGATCCCTTAACTTACACTTCCCTGACTTTATTTTCCTTCCATTCTGTAAATTCTCCCATCAAGCGTCTGGCAAAGTGGGATTTTCTCCCATGAAAGCTCATGAGCTGAAAAGGTGTAGTAGTAGACCACTGCTGCCTACCATATACATGAGTAGTAGTGCTTTTTCTTGAATGGGGAAAATGTCAGCCCTGCCTCATGTATATTTCAGTGTCCTATGCTGCCATTCTTTAGCACGGTAAATTGTGTGGTTCTGTAGTTTCAGGCAGTGACCTTTTTTCAGCTGCTGTGACACTTGCAGCTGATTGACATGGCCCAGTTCTGACTGCAAACAAGCAGTGCTTGCTAGATTGGTCAGACTAACACTGCAGGGAGGTAGCCTATGCTCTCAGAATTGCAGCTAGAACAGATCACCTATGTGCAGAAAGGACTGGCACCATCCCCAGTGACCAAGCATAATTGTTTTGGGCCCAGTGGTGTCGCTGGCATTGGGCACGCCGGGGCACGTGCTCCAGGTCTCGATGCCAGTGCCCTGGATCTCCAGCCCAATCCGGCCAGGGATCCAGGGCCCGATCCCCAGCCGGGTATCCAGGGATAGGGCCAGGAGGAGGCCACGCCGTTGCGAGCAGCTAGGCCGCGGCGTGGTGTAGCCAGAAGCGGCCGCTGGAGGCCAGGCCCATGCCCGCGCCTGCAGCGGCAGGCGGCCAGCCCCCTGATCCCTGGCCGAGGACGGGGCCACCGCGGCCACCGGCGGCCAGGCCCCGGATCCCCAGCAGGAGATCCAGGGCCCGGCTGGCCACCCACAGCCACGGTGGCCCCGTCCCTGGCCGGGGATCTGGGGCCCAGCTGGCCACCTGCGGCGGTGGTCCCATCCCCCGCTGGGGATCCGGGGCCTGGCCTCTGCCAGCCGCAGCGGCCCCGTCCCCAGCTGGGGATCAGGGGCCTGGCTGCCCGCTGCCGCTGGCATGGGCCCGGCCTCCAGCAGCCGCTTCGGACCGCGCCATGCTGTGGCCTAGCCGCTCACACCAGCATGGCCTCCCCCTGGCCCTATCCCAGACCAGGGGGCGTGGCCTCTCCCCAGGGGGTGGGGCCTTCCCCTGCGGGTGGGGGCTGGGCCCGCGCCCCAGGTCCATTGCCCCCCCCAGCGATGCCTCTGTTTGGGCCTAATACAAACTTGCAGCACAAGCCCCATGGTAAGGGGGATTGCAGCCTGGGCTGGGCCTCTGGCCCTGCTAAAGTGTACCACTCTGTCTTCCCCCCACGAGGGCCCTGACCATCCTTGCTTCCTTTTGGACCTTGTAAAGTTAATGGGTGCTGGAAATTAACAAGCAATGGTGATGGGGCAAAGAGTTGTGGATCATATTGCCTCCTTCTTCTTCGAACACTGCTTGGATACATTCAGTGTTAGGTGTCTACGTGCCACAGCGCATGATTGGTCAGAAGCTTTTTGCCCTACCCTTTCAGAGCAGGGCAGTGGCTGACATGCCCTCCAGCCACTCCCGTGGCTATATATATGGCCCCGACCCAGATCCTCCCCAGTTCCTTTTTCCACCCTCAGTGACAGTCTCGGAACAGCCCCTTCCTTGCAAACACAAGTGCCTGTCATTTTCTGATTAAAGGAGCCACTTGTTTAGATGAGAGGACCTGTTCATGGATATCGTTCCCCCAAGAACCAGTGCTTCTACAGAACATGAGAGATTGGAGCCAGAAGATTGCTCCCAACAGCCACCTAAAATGCCAGGCTTCACACCCTATGCTTCTTGTGGCAAGGCCTTCCTGCAGTCTATGAGGTGTGCCTTCGGTGCCTGGGAGAGTCTCACCAGGCCGCCAACTGCTCCATCTGTCAGTCCATCAAGCTGAGGATGCTGAAAGACAGAGAGCAAAGGTGCCATGTGTTGGCCCTGGAGCAAGCACGGCAGCCTATCCCCGGAGAATTGGGGTTGCCTTTGGCACCAGCAGCATGTGCCAGGTTGGTACCGGAGCCCTCCCAGTGCTGCTTCCCTCAAGAGCAGAAGAGGACACAGTCGGCATCGACATCGGTACCAAAGCATGCCTGCTGACCTAGCTCTCCCTGCCCAGGCCCTTCTCAGCACGGGGGGCAGGAGACGGAGCAGATCCTCCCCACCCCAGAGACTTTTGAGGCGGCAAAGGCTCTTTTGCCTACCCTTACTCCTCCAAAGCCCTCTACACAAAGAGGAAAGCCGGCTTTCCTTTCGGGGAAGTGGACTCCTGTCGAACGGTACCGCTTTCTGGCATCTAGTACGGTGCTGAGCTCCCTGACGCTGCAAGGTGAAGCTCCCCCAACAACGCCTGCTGATACCGCCCCAGGCTGTACTCTAAAGCGCCTAGATCACACTCCACTTTTCCCCGGCACCACAGCGCCACTACATTGCCAGCGCCACTACTCAGCCTGGCACCGAGTCAAGCCCTTCAGTTGTGCACTGAGAAAACTCTCACTCCCTGAGCCTGGAGGAGCTCACTCCTTCCAGAAGGAGCAGATGAGCTCAAATCAGGTCACCAGCACTGAGTGCCTATCGGTACAGACTCCATGAATGGTCAGTACCGAGAGAAATCCCATTACAGCGGGCTCACCATGGTAGTCAAAAGCCCAGGATCATGCTCTTAAACCTGAATAGGGGGCTGAACCCAAGCCAGGGTCATATAGGGAGACCACCACAGCACACTTTGACCTTCTATGCCAGGTAACTGCCCACACAGGCATAGAGGTCAAACTCATTAGGGGGCACCAGGATCCCCTTATTTGATCCTGGTTTATCATCTCCCCTGGATGCTATAGTGGTGCCACTGCACCCCAGCATGCATGACATCACCAAATCCTGCTGACAATGTCCCGCTGCCATCTCCCTGGTATCAGACATAACAGCACATAAGTACCAGGTCCCACCGGAGAGCTTTCCATTCCTTATTCATCACCCGTGTCCGAGTCCCTGGGTGATCGAAGCTGCCCTAGGGCATGGAATACAACCCCCCCCCAACCCCGGATCCCATGCCAAGGTCTAGAGGGGCTAGACAGCTGGAGTTTCTAGGCAGAAAAGTGTACTCAACCTCTGCCTTCCAACTCCACATAGCCAACCACCAGGTGCTGGTGGCTAGACACACCCTAGACATATGGGACTCTTTAAGAAGATTTAGAGACCTACTTCCCCAGGAGCATAGGTAATATTACGAATCCCTCCTAGAGGAAGGCTCACTGGTGCCCCAAGATTCACTCCTCGCTGCATGGGATGCCACAAACATGGCAAGCCGAGGGGTAGCCTCAGCTATAATTATGAGGCATGTGGCGTGGCTACAGGAGGCAGGCCTGCCTCAAGACACTCAACAGACCAGCTAGGACCTCCCTTTTGAGGAACGGTCATTATTTGTGGAGGACACAGACCGCCTGTTAAGTGGTGTGAGGGACCCCAGATTGGATCTTCAATCTTTGGACTTGCTCCCATCTCAAACATCTAGTTATCCTCCTGGCCCACACCATCACAGGGAACGTCAGGGGCAACACTCTAGACCCTCTCAACTGGGTGGGGAGCAACATCAGCCCCTCAGGGGCCCAGAATTCTTGCCTCCACGGGGATCCCCTCCTTAAAATGCCGGTCTCTCTGGTTATAACTGCCCCCAGTGCATACCACCCTAACCTCCCTCTGCCACCTTCTTTATTCTGCCTAAAACCCCTCAGAACTTAGCAGAGGTGTCCACATATATGTTCCTCACTCCCCACAACTAAGGGACAGGGAAACCCCCATATCTGTTTCTTCATACAACTCCTCCCTAAGCTAGAGAGCGAACTAACTGATCATAGATTTCCATATCGCTACACGTCAGAGTTCTTTTCGTGGCATATCTTTGCCTTACAGTGGGATACCTGCAGACAGCTCTGAATGCTTGTGACAGACTGCCCCCTCTCTACCGTCTGGGGTCTTATTCTGCCTCTACAGCTTCTCTCAAGGATAAGGGCCAACTTGTTTCAAATGCATCCCTATACACCTCCTTTCCTCATCTTCTCAGTCTTGCAATTTCCAATGACGAGAACTTCAAGAACCATTGCCTCATCCAGACCCTAATTCTCGCCAGAGCGTGGGTTAGTTATTATTAAGAAGGCCAGGATAAAGACATATGCCCAACCAGAGAGTCACAGCTTGGCCCTCCCGATCCTTAGGGCCAACCCTAAGTGGCCCCAACACACGAATAATGGGGCCCGCATAGTACCCTGGAGTCCTGTGGTGGGATCCTCAAAGGCCCTTTTTCAGGTATTCTTCCAGCTATTGTGAAGGAATGCAGCTGCAAGAACGATCCAGATAGCCCCAAATCACCCTCACAGATCAGTGGGGTCATCTACCACTGTGTTATTCACTGAACGATATTTGTTTGTTCCCTTGGGGGGGGGTTCTGTATTTTCCTGGGTGTGTGATGTGCATCCTACTCCCCTCCTTTTTTCACTCAGCGATTTCCTCTGGTTGTGGGAGACAGGGACCAGACGACCACATCACCAATTAGTCGGCAACCCTGGTGTCATCCACTTAAGAATTCCTCCTCTCTTCCCTTCAGCGGGGCCTCCCCAAAAGAGCACTGGGGTTTTCTCCTCCTGCGGTATGCACAAGGTAGGGATACCTTAATGACACTCCCTAATCTCTGCTCCTTTTATGATATACCCGCTGGATAAATCCACCCGACTACCTCTGCCCTCAGGTAGGAGTTATTCCCTTTTTTTGGTCAGAAGGGTAAACCCCTGGCTCATCCCATTCCTTCTGTCTAAGGCCCCCCATCTCTCTTTTCCTGCGGAACACCCTCAGGGGCATGATGGAGAGGAGCCTTCCCCTCAGTTAAAGCAGAAGGCCTTTCCTGCCCTCGGGGTTTGCCATGAGCAGGCATCTCCCTGTCCTATACATTACCCCATCACTTCTGGGTAAGCGCTTTTGAACATGGAAGGATGAGTCTCCTGGATGCTCATGAGCTACACGCCCTCAGCCATACAACCCCAATACGGTCACCCTCTCCCTCCTCAGACATACTCCTCTTTTTCCCCTCCTCATCTGCTGAAGGGGTCCCTCAACGGTTCCTCTCCTCCATTCCACCCCCTTAGGGCCTATCGAAGCAATATCAATCTTCATGAATCAAGCAAAGAGACAGAGAGGTTCTCACTCCCTCTCAGGGGTTTTTGCTAGAGGGAGACATCTGATCTAATTCATTTCCTCCAATAGGAGTGAGTGACCAACGGAAAGGATAGCTTCACCCAAGCCCAGAAGACTTCTTGGGGCACTCCCGGGTCCACCTTGTGATAGGGCCCTGGCCCAGATATGAGTAGGTTAAGTTGTATTCTCCAATTTCATCCCCTTCAACCCTAGACCATTTCCCTTCTTAACTGCTAGAGGCTTTTGGGGACTTCAAGTCCCCTGTATGTGCTCAGTCAGAGGCTTGGCAAGCGAGGGGGGGAAGGGCTGCTTCCCTAGTAGCTCTGGTCTCCCCTCCTATATGGTGGCAAAGACTCTTGGAATAGGCGAAGGCCAGCCTTTTTTTTTCTCGCTGCCTTGGAGCACCATCTCAGTGTCCTTGGATCCACTTGCACCCTCCCAATGGAAAGGGAAGAGATTGAGGTGGAAGACTCCTCTCCTCCCCTTTTCTGCTCTCTCAGGGTTCTCTTGTGAATCCCCCTTTGCTGCTCTGGGCTCACGTCTACCCTAAGGGAGAGACCAACCCAAAGTTCATATACAGGGATCCTATAGGAATTATCCCTAGAAATGACGAATCCCCCTTCTCCCCCCAACTAGCACCATGGGGCATGGAGATTACGACTACCCCAACCTATGGGGGAACCTAACAGGGCACCTTTGTCTTGGGGTTCCAGACTGTTGTCCATAAACCCTTGGGTCCCCATGGTTACCCAACTGCTGCCCTGAAGTGACCCCTCTTCTAGCAGGACCACCCCACTAGATGCTTTCATCAGGGTTTTTTTCCATCTGGCTTAATGACACTTGAAGGTGATGGTGCTGCTCCCCTTTCCCCCCACCAAACGAGCAGGGTAGGCCTTTGCCCAACCCTCCCCATGGAGGTGTGAGTCAGTCTTTCACCTGAGAGTAGATTGCCCATCTTTGCAACTTCCCACTATCCACAGTTCTGCTGCCACAGTTGGGACTGAAGGCTTGAAGATATTTAAACAGACTCAAGATTTGGATCCTACCTTTTATGCAGGTGACAGACTTCTCTCACAAGTCTCTCCAAGTGGAAGCCTCCCTGTCTCCTGACAGTTCGCACAACACCTACTATTGATAGGGTCTCCTAAAGCATCTGGCAGGGCCCACTTTATACAAGCCAACCTACCAATTCCTCCTGGCGTACAGGGGATAACCTGTATAGTATCTATGCTCACCTTTAGAAGGGATGACTCACTTCCCTCCAATGTTTTCTGGGAAGTGCTCATAGAACAATTGAGAGGTGCGGTGTTATCACTACAGGGGCGAAAAAGTCCTCCAGTCCATCAGACTCTCTCTCAATTCCCCTGGTTGAGGACTTTCTAGGCTTAGTATAGCCAACATTACATTTCCCACCCGAAACACATGGTGACACACAGCTTCTCTTGGGTCCCCTTGCTCAGCATTTTCCTGGGATTCTGGAGAGTTAAAGGCTATCCCTTCCAGGTAGGCTAAACATCCTGCTTTTCAGGCATTCTTCCTTTGAAGCTTGCCTTAAGGGGACAGCTGTGCTGAAGGTGAAAAACTCTTACTCCCTCCGTCCACGGTATGGCTAGTAGTCACCTAACACTGAATGGATCTGAGCAGCGCTCAAAGAAAAACGGTGGGTCACTTACCAGTAACCGTCCTTCTTTGAGATGGGCGGCTCACATACATTCAGGACCCCCCCCCCCCACGGTCCCTGCTATTCGGAGTTGTCAACTTAACTGGGACTGCAGAGCAGCAGGCCCAGGGCTGTATATATAGCCACGTAAGTGGCCAGAAGGGGCATCGGTTGCTGACCCCACTCTGACAGGCTAGGGCAAAAAGCTGCTGACCAATCATGCACTGCAGTACATGGACACCTAACACTGAATATATCCGAGCAGCCCACCTCGTAGAAGGACAGTTACTGGCAAGTAACCCACCATCCGCAGCAAAGACTGCAAAAGCAAATTGTGCTAGCTGTCCCATTGATGTTATGGAAAAATTCTTTGAGGCTCAGACAGCAAAAGTGGTCCTCCAGGTCACCGCAGAATTTTATCTTTTGTGTGGCGGTTGTAGGCAGAAGGGAAGTTCCCGAGATAGTACAGATTCCTCCACTGGAGTAAGTATGTAGCTCAGAAGATTAACAATGTTGTTGGCTGGATTGAAGGTGAAAAAAACAACAAGGAGTTGTGTGGCACTTTAAGACTAACAGATTTATTTTTTGCATGAGCTTTCGTGGGAGAAGATCCCACTTCCTCAGATGCTTCAAAGATGGGTGAACTTACAGAATGGAATGAAATGCAAGGGGGGTGTAAAACATAGGATCAGGTCATAAAGTAACAGCAAATCAGAGCAGTTTAGTCACTCTTGTTGTCTTTAGTGGCCTATAATAGTTTAGATAGTTTGGTGTCTTTTTTCTTCCGTAGGAAAGTAAAGTGTGTGTTGTAGATGGTTTTTCTCTTTTTTTGTGAAGTCCAGCCATGCAGATGAATGCACTGTGTAGGCTGGATTTGCAGGAGAGACTCCAGCACTGAGATTTCATTTTTAACGTTCCTCTGTTTGCTGTACAGGATGCTGATCAGGTGGTTTCTAAGTTTCTGCGAGCGTGTGTAGCACAGTCCCTCACTGTAGACGGTGTAATATGTCGATCGTAAAGGACTTTTTACCCTCGGTCCACTAGGTGTGATGGCTAGTTGTTTGCACTTGGAAAGGACGAGGACGTCTGTCTCCAAGCTGTGAGTTGTTTCATGCCACTGATGGATTTCCACTTCAAACTGTGCCTTGCGTTCCCGCCAGGGAGGGTGTGATCCAAGGAGCAGGACCTGCAGCAGCAGCTGTGGGCGGGGACAGCGCTCTGCCCGCCTGCCAGAGGCCACACCCCCCAGGGCGGGCTCCGCCTCAGCAGCGCCCGCTCAGGGCGAGGCTGGCTGTGTCTTGGCCCCGCCCCCAAGGATGACGGCGGGGAGGGGCGGAGTCTCGGCCCCGCCCCCGAGATCGAATGACGCTACCCGCGGGGAGCCTCCCCATTGGCTGCCCGCCCCGCCGCTCTCCGTCCTCGCGACGGCAGCGCTGGGCGGGGGGCGGGAGTTCGCGCTCCCCGCGGCCCGAGCGCGCGCCGGAACGCGCCCCGCCCCCCGCATGCGCAGTGGCTCTGGCGGGAGGGCGGTTGGTTTGAGCGGCGGCGGTGGCGGGAAGATGGCGGCTGCCTTGCGGGCCCGCTCCGGGAACCAGCCGTCGGCGCCGCCCGCCATGGAGCCGCCCGCCCGCCGCTGGGACAGCACCCGGGCCGCCCTGCGGCTGCTGGAGAGGCGGCTGCGCTGCTCGCGCTGGTAACCGGGCCCGTCCTGGAGCCTGGCGCCCTCAAGGGTCCCCGCGCCCCAGCCCCAGCCCGGCTTCCCTCGGCGCCCCTCTGCCGCGGAGATGGGGCCCCCCGCCACCCCCGTGTCAGCCTGCCTCCCAGCCGTGACCGCGCTGCGGCCCCCTCTCCCTGGGCCCATTTCCCCCGTCTGTGTGGGGGGGCCTGCCTGACCCCCTCTGGGGCAGGGGTGCCTGGGAGGGGGGACAGGGAGGTAGAAAAAGGAGGACATTGGAGGACACAGGGAGAAAATGTCCCATTAATAGCATACTTTGCTGTGTTTAGGGGGCCCTGGAACACTTCTCCTCCCAAATAGGGTGTTCTGGGGCGATCAGCACGCTTTAACCTCTGTAAGTGAAAAACCAGACAAAATCCTGTATTTTTAAAATGCCTGCCAGACAGAGGATGTGAAGGTAAAAAGGAGGACGTCTCCTGACATCTGGTAGTCCTGCTCTTGGGGCTCCCCCAGAGTCCAGCCAGCCGGGTCTGATGACAGCAGGGTTGAGGCCTAAGTGATCCTGTGTAACAGCTTTGTGGGAGAGGGTTTATACATTGTCCTGTTGAGCTTTCAGACTGCACAGTGAATAACCCTCCTTCTCCAAGTGCCTTTGGGGTTTTGATCTCAAAACCAGCCCTCTTAAGCCACTTGAAACTGACATCCTAGCGGAGGGGCCTATAGGCTTGAGGATCTGCTTTTCTTATGTAATTGCATTGCTGTGCTCAGATGGTATGACCACTCCCAAAGGGGTATTCACCCCAGGGAACCATAATTATTGTGACGAGAGAACTATAGTGATTATGTTGTTAAAAAAAACAAAAAAAAAACTTGGAATTTCTTAATACTTGGATACCACAGTAATGGTCCTAGACATTCTTAGAGAGATTAGCGTTGAGCAGTGTTCAGTGTGGCTAACACAGTCAAGTAAAACTGTGTTTACTTGTTTTGGAAGATGGTGGTTGGCAGCTTGATAGTGCTGCTGCCTGGGCAGAGCCTAAGGAATCTGGCTGTGGTGCGTCTACATTGGAATCAGAACTCTGCAAGCTGTCGGTGGGCCTCTATAGCTGTTGCTAGCTGGGTTTGACTGTGGTTTCCCTGGTTATTCAGGAGGGACATAGTTTTGATCAAAGAACCATGCTAGGTATACTCAACGCTATCCTCCATGCATTCAGTAGTGCAACTTATTATATTGTCCTCAAACAAAATACCCCAAACTCATCAAGGCAGTCATGCTAGAACTAGCGTTAACGTTTAATCTGTAGGAGTAAATACAGATGTCTTCCAGCTCATTGGTTCTCTGATGTTCTAGGAATTAAAACTGCTTTTTTTTTTTTTTAATCACTTAATGCTTTTCTTCTTCTCTGAATAGCATTAACATTCTGAAGGAACCCGTGTGCCTGGGAGGATGTGAGCATGTTTTCTGTCTGTAAGTAGCATGTTTGCTTTATATGAAACAGCTTTTAAAAAATAAAAAGGGACCCTGGTCCTACAAACAGTTGTATATAGTATTTTAACTTACATATTTGAGTAGTTCAGTTGACGTCAATGGTACTGTTCTACATGTGCTTAAGTTTTGCTGATTTGGAGATAAGGAGGTCAAAAGAAAAAGCTAAGCAGTTTTAAGAAAGAATAAAACAAGTTCATGCTATCTTGATTTTATAGGCTGTCCTACAGGAAAGGAAGGGGTACAATAGGGAAAATTAGACCTTTTTAAATTCTGCCCCCCCCCCCCAAAAAAAAAGAAAAGAAAAGAAAAGAAACCGATAGGTCTGCCTGATTAGGTCTCCACAAGAAATCACAGATCTTGGAATCAAGGCTTTGGCTTATACCTTGGTCTGCTGTTACAGAGTCTCTTTTGGCTTTAGTAGAAGTCCAAGTGGATGTAGAGCTCTGTCTGCATGGAGAGTGTGGTAGGGTCAGTGTCTGTATGTAGGTTTTAGTTCACAGTGCATTGAGCTTTGTTTGTAAGAGGGCAATTCCCTGAACTGTCAGGCTGAAATGATCTCCTTCATAGTTGAATTGTAGAGCTGAGACTACCAAGGGGAACTTTTCACTTACAGGAATTACTCTGGAAGATTCACTAGTATGTCCCAACTGTAATATTCTCATTTGAGAGGATAATGTACATACTGGACAGGCAGAAATGTTGTTAGGTGGTTCTCGGCATATAAAAGCAAACAGAGAGTTTAAGATGTCCAAGTTAGCTGGTTAGTTATGTATTGACAGCACCGGCTTAAAACAGGCTGCAACCCTTACCCCTGTCCTTAAGGGGGACCCTGTGACCTTGCAAAAATCTGACCTCTACCCGAGTGGAGGGCTGCCACTTCTTTCTTTGAGCAGTCTGCCTACCCAGACCACCCTACTTGCCCCCAGCAACACCAGCTGAAGCCTGCCCCCCCCGAACCCTCTCTTCTGCCCTGGCCAACGGTGGCCCCAGAACCTCTGACCTTGTCCCCATGCAGGATGCCATGGCAATGCAGTCCTGTGCCTTGATCCAGTCCTGTGTATTGAGGAGAGGCAGAGGAAACAAACGTCTTTTTTCACATCACAAATTCCCAGAGAGCATGCAGGGTCACGTTAGAGATCAGAGGCAAGTCTTTTGCTTCCTAGTTTGTTTGATGCCAGTTGCAAGACAATAATTTGTATTTCTCCTCAGCTTCTTGTTAACATGATAGTCAGTGTACCCGTAAAAGTTATATAGTCAGTATATTCTCCATGTGGGGCTCTCCCTGTCTCAGTGTTGGTAGGTGAGCTGCAGGCACCATTGATTTGATATGCTTAATGTACTCTCACTGCATGTAGGCACATCATACATTGTTTGAAAGCTTATTATGCTTGTGTTAAGATGAGGTGTGTTGTGGAGCTGTCATGTGGTGATGTTATAGAGTGGGGATCAATAACGGCACCATCAACGCTTTAAAATATGTACTTTGAAGACAATATTGGATTTCTGTGTGATCTCAAAGCATCATGGCAACACTCTAAAGGGTAAAACAAAATCTAACTATAAACTTGTACAGCTATCGCTGAAATGTAATAGCACTGATGACAACATTCTAGTCAACATCATTGTCTTGATCATCATTATGATCTCAGTCAAAAGTGTGAGAGTTCCCATAGTCTTTGTTCCCCTTAGCACTGTGCATAGTTCTGTGCAGCAAAAATTGTTCTGACTACAGATCACAGTTGACCTCCTACTGATAGGGGCCAAGTAAGGTCTTACAGAATCTTGGAAGCCATTGGGTCCTTGAAAAAATATTGGAAATAGTTCATCATCCACATTTTTCCATCCAGCTTAAAATGCGGATCCAGTTTGCTAAGGTACTCTTTTGATACATTCTTAAAAACTTTTCTCATGTTGCAGATGTGGGCCAGTGACTTGTGTGTGTGGTTTTTTTGTTTTTGATGGCTATGTTGAGGCACAAGCAATTAGGTCTCTTTGGGTCTCCTTTCTTGATTTAGTCATGCAGCACTGCTACCCAGAAGTTGCAGTATGTGCAGAATTGTGGCAGCATGAGGCTTTAAAATAATATATTGTAAGAACTGACAAAACTCCAGTGACAAAACTACTGTTTTTTGCCAAATAAAGCCACTTTGACAAGGGATGTAGGACTTATGTTGGTTTAGTTAGGGTGACACAGTGTCAGTGGATGCTCTGTGTCCCTTTGGTGGTGGGGCTGTCATTCTTGTCAATTTCACTGCTCTGCTGAAGCAGTGAAATTGACAAGAGAGCCCAGGCCTGGGCTGCTGCAAGCCACAGATGACTGGCTCCTGCTTTGCGGCGGGAACAGAAGAAACCACAGGCAACTGGATCCTGGCTCTCCGCTGTGAGCCAGGATGGGGGATGCTTGTGGACAGCAACCTTGTCAATTTCAGGGTCTGGAGGGAGCAGGTGATGGGAAGATGAGAAGTTGGAGCAGCTGGATTGAGTCCCCAAGGGTGAGAAGCACCAGTCTGCTTACCCTTGGGAGCAGGGAGGGAGAAAGCTCCTGGTGTTTTTCCCCCAGCTCCTGGCAGGGAATGGGTATGGGAGAAGCTCAGGGTTGGCTACTGGTTAGAATCAGGAAGTGGAGAGGGAGTAGTGCAGCTAGTGTGTGGGGCTTCTGCTAGGGAGCTGAAAGACCGATTTCTCAGCTCCCCACAGAGCCCCTCTTCTGCTGATGGAAGTGTTTCTGATGAGGATGTGCTCTACTGACCCGAGGAAGATAACGTGGATGTAATTACTGCAGTTGCTGTAAGTCAACATGTAACATTGACTTATTTTTTGAGTCTTGAATTCAGACTCAAACACCTTTTGCATGTCAACCAACGTTTCCCTGACAAATGCTGGGACTGCCAAAGTACCTCCTCCATTTGATCACACCATTTAACAAATGAATAAACTTTCAGAGCACTTGGTCCTCGAACACTAGCCATGTTGAGGATGATTGAATTGCTTACCAGCAGGCATTTGATCTGCAGCACAAAGCTGCATAAACACGGTGCCTGAACATTTATAATACCATTTTATAGCTGCATGAGCCCAAGTCAGCTGACTTGGGCCAGCCCTGACTATGCTTCAGGTCTTTTATCACAGCGTATCCATGCCTTGATGGGGTCTTGATGAGGAAATGGTAACAAAAAGCATTTTCTAATTCTTCAGGGCTAGTAAGTTTAAGGGTAGCAATTACCTACTTTCCATGTAGGTTCTGGCAGCATCTTTCCCCATTTAAATCTGTGGGAAAGGTCCCTATGTTACCTATTTCCACCATAGCCACTGTGGAACCTCCCCCCAACCCTGATAAATCGATGTCCCACAAGCTGTACTAAACCCTTTCCCATGTTCCATTTATGTCATCTTACCACACAGTATTTGATGCTCTGTGAATAAATCCTCAAGTGTAAGCTTGGTCATGAAACTACGTAGAGGGTGCATCATTGTTTTAATAAAAACAGTTTTGAGAGGTAATATAAGTGGAGTTGTGCTAGAAGTCTTTATCTGAGTTAAGTGGCTGGCTGTCAGATGTCTAAAATTTAGTTTTGGATGACCCCTTTGTAGTTTGGTGAACACATCTTCTGAGTTATTGGGATGTTATTGAGATGTGCTTTTTGAAGAAAAGTTTGCAGAACACCAAAAGATGCTGTTGTTGCCCATCTGTGCCTGGGGTGGCTGCTTGAAAATGCCAAGGTTAGGGCTGGCTGGAAAAGGAGAGCAGATTCTCTCAGCTCTGATGGGTGACACTGAAGTCAAGCCTCCCAAGCAGGCACGAAAAATGCTTCTAATCCCCCACACTGGTTATCAAGAAGCTAAAATAAAATATACTCACCCGCTTTACTGCATTTCAGTCTTTGTCACCCCCCCCCATCAGCCACTGGGCCTAGTAAAGAGACAAGTTACTTCAGATTCTGTGCTCTTCTGTGTTCTATCAAAATGGTTCTCCTTACCCCCAAAGGATCAGCCACATAGCCAGATTACCATAAGTCTGGATTTTACCCAAAATATCACACTGCCTGCCAATCCTTTAGTAGCTAAAACTAAAGGTTTATTATAAAAGGGAAGAAACAAACTATAAGAGAACAGTAACAGGATTAAAGCATTCAGATATAAATGATTTAAAGCTCCATATATTTTAGGTTTCTAGTAGAATTCTGACTTGTATGGTTTCTCTGGAGTATATCTAGTACCTGTATGTGTCTCAGTCCTTTGTTTCACAGCTTCATTTGTCAGAAATCCAGTCCAGAGAAATGAAGATTAAATAGTTTGTTTACAGAGTTTGTTCGTTCTTCTTTGAGAATTAGCTGGGTGATTCCAGGCTGGTGCTGGGATTTCAGTCTTGCCACCCAAACTTCCCTTGAAAGCTTGGACGGATGCAAGGTGAAACAGATGAAGCTTGAAGCTTCCTTTTATAGTTACAAAAGGGTGTGCACTGGCAGGCAACTTCGTCACGTGTGCTTTGATGCAAGCAATAGTTGACCTTTACTCAGTGAGTTCTTCAGACAGTACAGACAACAATAACCATGTAAGCTCTCACAACAGTTCACTGATATTTTCCTGAGTGAAGAATAGTAATGTATATTGTCCTTTTGAAGCAAAACCTTCACTTCCTAGGCACACAAGTACGTAGCTGCATTAGCACAGTTAACGAACAGTTTACATTGTTATATCAGTGGTCTATGGATGTTAATACTCCTCTTCGACCTCTTAATCAAATAGACAGGAAAGAATTTTATCTACATTGCTAACAAGAGGGATGTAAACATCATGAAATAACTACCAACAATATGCTGGCATATCAAAGCTCCAGTCTACTTGAAAGGAGGGTCCTCATCACTGTTGTGTTTTCCTATAAGATGTCTTTAAAGGTCAGATTTGGGCAAAGTCACTGCTCTTTTGCGCCTGTATGACAGCTGTAATCTGTGTGGAGGTCATGATTAGGAACCAATAGGCTTGTGATAAAAGCTGCTTTTTTTCTCCAGGTCTTGCTACTTGATAGTAAATAGTCTGCATTATCAATATAATCCAAACTATTATGTCATGGTCCTTCTATTTATTCAGTGTTGAACTATTTTATTTCTTATCTATATCTCCTGATCTTCATTTCTAATCCATATCCTATGCTATCTTACTCCTGCATAGTGACTGTTTTGTTGCACTTTATATGGCGATTTAGGCTAGTTTAAAATAAGCCAGCAAGAATTCAGGCCATGTTTGCAGTAGTCCGACAGGATGTTATTCTAGTTCATAAACAAGTAGAGAAAAACATTAATATACTAAAAGGGGGTGGGGGGGAAATAGAGATGACTATGTTGGATAAAGATAAATGTGTGAAAGCAAGCGACCAGCAGTAATTGGGTCACGTGGTAGATTTTACTAAGAGCTGTGATACTTCTTATTTGAAATCAATCTCTGTAGTATGGTCTGATCCAAGGTAATTTCAATAAGTTAAGTACAGTGAATGGATGTCATGCATCAAGACAGTGGAATATTGTATGGGAGTATACAGACTGACAGCCTCAGCCCTGAAGAGCTTGGAATCTAAATATATGTCAGATACAGAGTGGGAGAAAGATCTTCATCTATAACATGGGGTAATAGTTTCTTAGGCAAAGAGAGATTAACAGTTTAACTTCCAAAATTCTCACATCTCAGCAGCTCCCATTAAGAACAAGATCAGCTAAGTACTGAGCTCTTTAAAAAATAGGCATAAGTGTCTTGTCCAGTGTCATGCATTGCATGTGAGTCTGTGTCTGAACCAGAAATTGAACTGAAAAATTCTTAGTCTTAATCCAGGGCCTTAACTGCAAGGCCATTTGTCCTCCTCTCAACACCATAAAGTTCCTGGGGGAAGAGTTTCAAAGATATAGATGCCATGCAACTAACTGTCACTTGTGTCTCTGAAAATCTTCCACTTGAAATTAACAGAAAGAAGTATTGATTAGTTTGGTGGTTTAGGGAGACACTTCCAAAACCCCTCAGTGTTGGCCTAACTGCTCCCATTGGAATCAGTTACTATAATTGATTTTGATGGAACATGGTTGGACCAGCACTAAGTACTTTGGAAAGTCTTGCCCATTAGTTGACCCTCTGATGTAGGAATACTGATTATGTCCAGATTGAAGCTATGTTTTGATGACCTAGCTGAGATCTACATGGAGACTTAGTGCCTGGCTAGTTCCATAAACATAGGATTCTCAAAAGCAACTCTCTTATCAGTCAGCTTGTGTGATGGACCCAAAAATCTTTGGCTATAGTAATCAAAATAGTAAAAGTTTCTTTACATATGAGTATGTGGTCGAGGGAGGAAAAGCAGTACTTGGAAGCTGCAAGATTGGGCTTAACTGACCTTTGTTAAGCAAACTTGTTTCTCCTTGAGTAGTTTCAGAGAGAAGGGCTCTGAAAAAAGTAGCGATAAAATAATTCTGACACTTACAGATTCCTAGGGGACTTCTTAGTGAGAAATGCTCAGAGAGGTGTAACTTATATAACAGTATCAAAAGGCTTTTTTTTTAATGACAGGTGAAAGCGATTGCTTAGTATAGACTGATTTTTCTCATACTTATAAAAAGGAATGCTGTTAAAAATTAACACTGTTTAGTTGAGGGTAGAGAAGAATCCGGATTTAATAGTAAATTATACTTTTGAGTAGTTTAACAGAGACAATGAGTAGACCTGAAGCTTTGACACATTTTAAATCTTGACTAACATTGGAGAGTGTGAGATTCAGAAGTTTAATTAGTTTTGATGACACAGCTTCCTGATAAGACTTTTGGACTTAGCTTACTTAATTCTGGCTTTTAATTTGCTATGCCAAATATCTGATTTCCTGTTCTGCAGTGGTAAGTGAATTTTAGATAATTCTTTACAGTGTCAGCTTTTTTTGATGTTAAAATTAGAAAGCCTTCTCTAGTATCCAGCTATGTTAAGATGGACCTTGACAAATCAATATTTCTGGTTGCCATGATGACTAGTTTTAGTAGCCTGTCATCTAGCTCCACTGCAGAAATGTAATAGAGGAGCACCCTCTGGTGACCAAAAGTAAAATTGCTGGTGCCTAGCTGTGAGCTGATTTTGTCAACCCCTGTGTTCCCAGATGATAGTCATTGTTCTGATTTACTTGGATTAATGACTTGTGTTTATACATGTTTGACTTTCAGAACTTGTGTGGGGGACTGTATTGGCACAGAATGTCCAGTGTGTCACACTCCAGCTTGGGTACAAGATGTGCAAATAAATAGGCAGCTAGACAACATGGTCCAATTATGCAGCAAACTGCGACATCTGTTGGGCAAGGATTTCACAGGTAAGACAAGATCTTGGTCTCCTCACAGTGTGTGCTCCCTTTTCAAACTTGCATCCATTGCATATGCTTTTAAAAGATAAGAAAAGTGTCGGGTGGGTGGGTTGGTTGGTTGGTTTGTTTTTTAAGATTCTGAAAGGTTCTATCAAATGGTATTTGGAAAATCTGCATTTGAGTGAAACAGTTAGTGAATTTATCTCCTGCACATCTACCAAGATCCTTAGTAAAGAAAGTGGAAAAAGTCTAGAATTGTGCTAGTTCACAGCTCATTAGAATCTGTGTGCTAAATTTAGATGAAACGTATTTAAAATTCCCAAGTCACAGGACACACACTGAATTACAAGTAAGAAAGTATCAAACATTGTCACGTCCTGTACTCTGTGGGACCGTATAAGGTTCTATGACTTCATTCTTTGGTGAGCCCTCTTGAAGATCTTGTTGCAAGTGTCAGCTTTTTTTCATGTCCCATTCTTTTATTGGTGCATTTCTATATGGAATGTGCCCATTAGTTTTCAGATTGGGTGGTAGTACATGTGTAATCTTATGCTTAATGATTGGGTGGGAGGCAAGACTCAATTCTCATGGATTGTCAGAAACTAGAATGACATACCTGCACCTATTCTTTGTTGTGGAAATCTGTCATTTCTGACAGTAAAACAGCAGAGTTTCTGATCAGGGATTTCAGTTCCATTATTTCCTTACCAAAGGTTTGCCTAATTGACAAAGTAGGGAAGATTGAAGTGAAGTGATTGTAGGTGTGTCTCGAGTAGTTTTCACATTTTAGAAAACACTCATTTAGCTGTCAAATACAGATAAGGGACTTTTTTCCCCTCATTGCTTATTTCCAATATTAATCTAAATATAAGTCATCTTTTATCGACTTGATTACATGAAAAAATTGGCAACCCAGTCACTTCTGCTGAAGTCCTTTCTTTGCCATCTGAACACTGGATTATGATATCACTGAAGCAGTGAGGTTAAAGGACATGTCTAACAGTAAATAAAGAGTTTTTCTTACACGGCTGAAGTAGCTGAATAATCAAAAGCTATGAGTAATCTAAAAAATGTGGATGACAGTTTAATAGGATTTGGGGAAAATATTTGTGTGGTGAAGATCTTTGAGTATAATGGGAAGGGAGGGCTTTCGAGGTAACTGGCTTGAGGCATTTTTATGTACACTGTTGAAGAATAATAGTCAAAGCTAAGAAGCCGTCTTTTATGGTTATTGAGTGAACTTTAATGGTACTCCAAATATCAAAGTGAATGGAGAAAATCATGCATGAGATTATTTTCGTCTGAAGTGAAGTTTCCGTATATGGTGGCCTTTAATTACAAGAACAGTGGAATGGAGTGAGATGTATTTTAAAATAGTTTATGCAAGGCAGTGGAAACCAGAATAACAGATGAAACATTTCACTTAAATTATTTTAAAGATAAATGTATTCAGCTATGAAAAACTTCAGTTTTTTCTTGTCTAGTCTGAATTTTTTTAATTAGTATGCTTCACAAGCAATTTTTTCAGTATTACTGCAAAAGGAGAGTGCCAAAATATAAAATGATGTGGTGATTTATTTTCATTATTGGAGGATTTCTCACTTATTAAGCATTAGTGATGTTTTATTAGTCCCTCATTCCTCACTTAGGGGAAAAAACAGTTTTTGAGGGATGTTGATGGTGTATTGTCATAGATGCAATGGAGCATACAACTAGTTGACTAGACTTGATCAGATGAAAATAAGGGCATTATTACGGGACATCTAATGACGCAAGATAGAAGGTTGCAGGAATTGAAGGTTTGCAAATTTGATAATATAGGTTGTTTGGCCAATCCTGGTTGCCCTTGGACATTTGTCGCTTTCCATAGATCAGGGCTTGGCAAAACTGGCTCCCAGCTAGGTGCCAGCAACTTTAGTTTTGGTCTTCAGAGGACACTTCTCTACTCCATTTCTGCAGTGGAGCTAAGAGCCAGGCTGCAAACCCTCATCTCCGTGGAGACCTGGCACTTGGGTTTTGTTGAGCCCTGCCATAGATGTGTGTCTAGGGGAAGTACTTCGTAAGTATAAAGTTAAATATTTATCTTTGTGGGATCAGACCTTTCTCATGATGGTAACTTTCACAATGTAGACCAGTATATTTTTGCTGGTTTCCAGGTGTGTAATGAAAGACATTACAAATAATAATAATCATAATAAAGCCACAGAGAAAGGAATCCCTTCACATCAAACTTGCTTTCAGCCGGATTTTTCTCCTGTGGCAATAAGAAATGGGTGAATTCCTGTCTTGTATGACATAGTGTCTTTTGCCTTTGTTTGTGTGCATAGCAAGGCAAACATTCTGCTTCTGCACGTATATGTGGAGTAATTTTGGAGGGGGCTTTTTCACATGATTTGAGTTTGGTTAGAAACTGGGAGTGAGTAGTCTTTGTAAACAGATTTGGCAGCTCTGGCATAGTGGACATAATCAGTTTTGGGGGCAGTCTTTTGGTGAGTGGAAGGCAGGAAGATGCTTCTGCTGGAAGGGGCAGCAGACAATGAATGTCAATCCAGCAAAATGCTTCAATGTATTTTGAGGATGAGCTATTTTTGAGCTAGCCTGCAATGCACACAAATGAAAATGTCCTGGACACCTGCTGTTGGAGTCTCAAGTGAAAAGCAAGATCCAAAATACATGTTCTCTTTTGTTATTGAACTTATAGTTAACATGTACCATCCTCAACACTTATTTGATCCCCATTGTGGTTGGTGCTATAAAGCCACCTAGTTTGATAGCCCTTACTTTGAAGAGGTTCCAGTCTAAATTGACAAGACCAATGGGGTTGGTAGAAGGGAAGGTTTGTTTTCTTTAAACTCTCATTTCAGATACTGAGTGATCTGAGTTATGAGGCAGAACCGGCAATGAAACCCATGACTGACTCCCAGTCTGGTGCCTTAAATGATAAGACCATCCTTTGTCTATAGTGAATTGTGGCTGTCTTGGTTTCAGGCTAATAGAGAGAAAAGGGGGCTGAGGTAATTTGTTGTTGTAGTTGAACCCACTTCTGTTGGTGAAAGCCCTTTTTTTTACAGTTGAGCTCCCTCACTTGTGATCTAATTTTTAGCAACAGCTTTTTTTTCTTGTCTCCCTTTAGCAGACAAGAAAGCAAAGCAGTCAGATCTCTCTAGACTTCTATTGCCCTTGAGTTGAAGTGGCAGGTAATATGGAGATCTAAGTGTCTAAGTTTTGGTTTGTTGGATTTGTGGTTGGCATGCGCTCGCTCTCTCGCGCTCTCTCTCTCTCTCTCTCTCTCCCTCTCTCTCTGTCTGTCTCACAAAAAAGTGCCCCCTCCTTACCTGCCTTTTTTGTGCCCCAAATATAGAGAACAAATCTACAATTGTAAAATAAGAGCTCTGTTTTATACATTTTAATCTACACATCTTTTAAAAAATCAGTTAATATTGGAATTATGTTTTAACAAACAGTCTGCAAGTGGCCATACAGTTACTAAATATGTTTTTTTTTTAAAAAAAAAAAAAAAGGCAAGGAGTCTCGTGGCACTTAGATTAACAGATTTATTTATCTAATGAGCTTTCGTGAGAGAAAATACCACTTCGTCAGATGCTTTGAAGAGGGGGAACTTGCAGAATGGGATGAAAATAAATGCAGGGGAGTTTAAGACATGGGATCAGGTCGTACTGCAACAGCAAATCAGAGCATTTGTGACGATTCAAACTCTGGGAAACAGCACATAGAGGGAGGGTGAAGTCAAATTACCTGTTATAATGGGAAAAGAATCCATAGTCACGATTCAGTCCTGTTTTCACACAATCTAATCTGCGTATTAGTTCAGTTGCAGCTGTTTCTCTTTGAACTCTTGATGTCCCATTGATTTTCTTGAGGACCATTGTTAACAAATCATCAGTGGAGTGATTAGGAAGATGGAAGTGCTCATGCTGTTTCCCAGAGTTTGAATCTTTACAGATGCTCTGATTTGCTGTTGCAGTATGACCTGCTCCCATGTCTTACACTCCCCTGCATTTATTTTCATCCCATTCTGTAAGTTCCCCCCTTCAAAGCATCTGACGAAGTGGGATTTTCTCCCACGAAAGCTCAAGTGATAAATAAATCTGTTAGTCTTTAAGTGCCACAAGACTCCTTGCTTTTTTTTGCTTTACTAGACTGACAAGGCTGCCCCTTTGGAACTTGTAAATATGTTAAAGGAACAGTTAAATTTTTAATTCATATATAATTATGTTCATAATTAGAATACCTTAAGAATTTGTCCTGCTTAGGCAGCATTGACTCAGTAATGTGACTCTAAATGATTAAGTACTTTATAAAATCTTGATTACAAGCCATTGGGAGATTAAAGGCTTGATTTTTACCCATACTAGGCACAAAATGGAGCATATAATGGGAAATCAACTACTGTCCCTCCACCAATTTCTGTCTTCTCTACCTGTGTATCAGAACATGCCATATGCTTAGTAGGATTGTTCATTATGTTTGTTATTGTCTTTATGCACTAGACTTATACATGTGAATCATGAAGAATTAAAATGCTTGAAAAATCTCCTAGAACAATGAAGATCTTTCTCTACAAACACCTATACCTTAGTGTGTGTTGCTGCAATTTCCATTAATGATGATTATTTGGCTTTCAGTGCTCTATTCCCTGTCCCAACCATAAAAGTTCTCTTCTCCACAAGGGAGGAGGAAATAAACTACTCTGAATGATCATCATTAGCAGCTCTATCATCCCTCAGAGTTGCAAGGCTTTTTTGTTTCACTGTATTTGACAATTCCTTTTCCAAGTGAGTCTTATTACCGGCAGTTACTAGAAAGTATATAATTACTGTAATTAAGGTGAGTAATAGGAAGAACTTGTCAAATCATGGACATAATGTATGGCATACTAGAGATAAAAAAGCCTGATTTACAGTAATATTTTTCAAAATCGGCTTCTAAATACTTTAGCAGATTTTTTTTTTTTCTTTTCAGTGTACTTTAAAGAGAAGGTGTTGTCTGTCATAAATTTTCCTGGCAACCATTTATAGATAATTTTACCTTATTCTTCATAACACAATCTACCTTAGACTAATAGCATTAAATTGAGAGCTTTTTAGTCTTTCCTTTTCTTACATTAACCCAGACCTTACATGTGTTGGTCAGATCCTGTTAAGCACGTGTTGATGCTGGTGGACAGCAAAACAGATTAACTTTGATTAGCCTTTATAGGTTCACAATTTAGTTTCACATATTTCGGTGTGGAGGGGAAGATATCCGATGCCTTCTGTAATAGATTACATTGCATTTTGTGTGTTCTCTGTCATTTTTCATAATAGCTAAAGATGAGTGTTTGAATAGCTGGAATTTCTCCTCCTTCCCCTCCCCCCCATTGAATACTTAACTTGCAACATAATCATTCTTCAGTGAAGGCCCTAATGTTGCACAGATGGTACCAAAGCACTTCCCTTTGATTTTTAATAAGGGACTAGTTTGTCAAAGAGATTTCTCAACTTCTGTTCTGAAACCCATAATAGAAAATAATTTGAAAGACACACAATGTGCATCATTATATTCCTTTGATGCAGATTAATGATAGCTAAGGCACATTTTCTAATTGCTTCTTTTTCCTCTACATTTTATTATTGCATTACAGCAAAAACTTGAATATGCAGCTCTTTAGCGCTAAATCTCTCTGTACCTCATATTATTTTGTCTAGTCTGAATCATTTTAGAATTCTAGGAATTGAATTCTATTAAGTGTCAACATCAAGAAAGTTGGTTTTAATGTGTGAAAATAAACTGGATTTTGTGAATAAGGAGGATTCTGTTAATTTTTCATATATATTTGAATATGATGTTTAGCATGAAGGTAACTGAGTAAATTTTCTGGACTTATTGACTGGTAGAGTGGTTTGTCTCTTTACAGTATTATAAATGTCAGGTAATCTAGAATTAGTAAGGTTTGCCACACTGGTCTGTTTATTCTCTTAAACATATAATTTTTAAAATTTCAGGTCTGATTCATACAAGTGAAATTAAAATTCATTTTTAAGCATATACAACTCTATATATGTTTAATGTAATATGTGTATATATACTTTAATGTAAATGAATAAAGTTTCATTTACAGTAAGGTACAAATTGTATTGACTTTGTTTCCACTTTAGAAGCAGTATATGATTCCTTTAGATCAAAATCTGGTTATGGTTTTTCCTGAAGGAAGCTTAATTGATTGCTCAGTTAATTGATTGCTCAGTTACCAGTTTAGTTCCCTCTTTGTATAAATGACCAATTTTAAGACTCTAAGAAATTCCTTTTGGTAGCTAATATACCAGAAGTTGACAAAATTGCTGCCCAACTAAGCACCCAGCTTCAAAGTAAGAGGCCAAGTTGGGATGCCCCCACTGCTGAAAAATAGCAGCGCTCAGGAGATTTGGTGGCTAAAGGTGTCAGCAATACTATTTTTCGGCACCAGGGGTGCTCTGCTGCTGGAGCTAGGTGCCATGCTAGAATCCCTGGGAATGTTCCCTCTAAGCTGTGCTGGCATGCTGCAGTGCAGCCCGCTGCAGCCGCCAGTGCAGAGAAGGCTGCCGGCAGCACACGGTTGGCAGCCAGAGTCCTTACACAGAGCTCCTGTGGAGCAGGGAGTTTTCAAAACTCCCACCCAGAGAAGCTCTAATGGAGCATGCCCAGAAAATCTGAGCATGCTCCGTAGTGCTTCTCTGCCCCTGGAATTATGGCTGGGCCGTCCGGCTCCAGTCCAGTCCCAAGGTAAGTTTGTGTGGGCTGCCAGGAACGGGGGGGGGG
>ML681988.1:15491447-15615544 GCA_007922195.1 Podocnemis expansa | reverse complement strand
GGGGGGATGCCCGCTCCGTTTAGAGGGAACATTGCGGCAAAAGGAGTCATTGCGGCAAAAGGGGTCCATGGCAAACTGGCACCTGGGATTTGTTGAGCTCTATAATGTACAATTCACCCACTGATACCCAGGTTCATTTGGACATCCTTCTGTGGTTAGAATCAAAGGAGATCCGTTGTCTTCTTCCCCTACTAAACATGTTAATCTGGGATGGGGTTACAGAAAGGAATAGTGAGGGGTCAATGTCTCAGGCTTGTCTCCTCTTTCTTTCACAACTCCACAAAAGCCTCTCTCTGTAGATGCATCAGATCCTGGCACTTGTCTGAATTGTTTCTTTTCTCCCCATAAATAG
Organism: Podocnemis expansa; assembly: GCA_007922195.1. NCBI lineage: Eukaryota > Metazoa > Chordata > Testudines > Podocnemididae > Podocnemis > Podocnemis expansa. The sequence continues at coordinate 15,615,192 of ML681988.1, read as the reverse complement.
GCAGGAGAATGAGTGGTGTTGGTTCTCTCCAGTAGTCGGTTTGAGAGGGTCACATGTTGCTTATGCTATTAGACGTTTGTGCTTTGTTGGGTTTTATTGTTTGTGTTTTGTTTTTGACAGATGAAGGCTCTCGGGAGGGTTAAGGGACATTACCTTGTAAGAATCCCAGTATTCCTCTTTCTATGGGTCATCTCCTGTGTTGGCTTGTGGCTCTCAGGTGTATGGACACCTGGGAGTACTCAAAATGTCGTCTGCAAGATGAGAAATTTTAAGAGAGTCTTTTTATTATCTCCTTTCCTATTAACAATCATGCAGTTACTTATAGGAAAAGTAGTAGGAAACTATTTATTGTATTTTCAGTATTCTTTTAATGAAACTAAACTGAAAGTGAGGTACCTCCGTACCATATGACTAACAAATTCTTTCCTTACCATCAGTAGCATACAGATCCATTTAAGAATCTTTGTAATTCATGTTCCAGGAACTACTGATGCCACAAGTGGAACATCTGAAGCAAACGTAACTTGCTGTGCAAGTGCTTAATTATATTAATATTGTTGCAAACATTGTAATCCTGATAAACAAAGCCTGCCATCATGATGTCTCTTTGACTTGTTTCACTGTGCTGTATCTGTCAGAAGTAATCTGGGCTGGCACAAAATCTCCGCATACATGATTCTTGTAAGCTGATTTCACCCTTGTTCTCTACTCCATCGAGGTGAATTATAGTTGTATCAAGGTAAATATTTTAGAAGAAACTCTGCTACTTGTATAAACAGTGAAGACAAAAGGAGAGTAAATATCTGCATTTTATAGTGTGCATTGTTTGCAATCAAGCCCTTCCTTTTTAGATAATTATTGTTAAAACAAAATTGGATCTGAGGTCTCTATGAAAACTAACTAGTTACAGGATTTGTCTCAGTTTTAATTTCTTCCCTTATCAAACCTATTCCTTAAAGTAGGTGGAGGCTCCATAATATTGTAGTTGTTAATCGTCACAGAATCATAGAAATATAGGATTGGCAGGGACCTCAATAGGTCCTCGAGTCTAATGGTTTTCAAACTTCTTTTCTCAGGGCCAGTTGAAAAAAATCATTTATGCCCGAGACTCAACAATTACATCTTTGAACGATGCATTCCAGACTTTCAGTGATGGTGGCAAGGGGGTCAGGCTGAGTGACCCAGCACCTGAGGGTCTGCAACCCAGTACCAGGTCCTGACCCATAGTTTGGAAACCACAGATCTAGTCTACTATCATGCCTATATACTTTGGTTGTTACTGAATAATGATTGATCAGATAGCTGAGGTTATACTGTTTTTTGAAGTCCAACTCAGCTGGATTCTATGTGTTTTTCTTTTTTTTTTTAACCAAATCTTAAAATATTTAACTACACTTAATTGGAGACATAAGTAGGAGAATTTTAAATAGGAGGAAAGCGTTCGGTCTTGAAATGTCATTTCCAAGGGGCACTGGAAATGTTTGGTTTTTAGCATTTGACTGCCATGCTGCAGAGCTTTTCATTAGATCTAGCCCTGCAGTTTTTCATATGAATTTTGTTAAAAGTGAAATTATCTCAAATTCCTTGCTCTTGTGGAACTTCTCATGTCTATCTGGTATCCATAAATGTACTACTGCTTGAGTTAGAAGAGAGAATATTGCTGCTAATCCTAAAAATAGAAAACATAGAGAAGACAAAATTATGTCTGGAAAGTTAATGTACTGAAATAGAGGTAATATATTTATTGCAGTGTCATAAAGGCTTCCATTTTTAGTATTCAGAATTTTGATTTACAACTCTGTTTCCAGAGTGTTAAACATCTGATCTTGGCCTTAAAAACCCTGTCTGCCTCACTGCATACAATGAATTTTTGGTCAATGTTCTATAATTCATTACAAACCTAGGAAAAGGAAAGGTTTAAGTTTACTAATGCCTTACCCTCAGCAATCACAGGAAACTAAAATCATGCAGGATATATTCAACCTGGTCAAAATAGATGTTCCCTTTTCAGAAGATAAAAGCCTGCAGTTGCTAATGATACGTTTAAATTCTAATTATTCTTGAGAATTTCCTGAACTTTTTAATGTAAGTATCTCATAATAATTCTAAGGGATCTTTTAGGATTTTTTTAGCATGAGGATGGCTAGAAAATTGAAGTTGTCATTGTCCCAGTCTGAGAGAATGTCGTGTTTTTGTTCCTTCAGTTACACTTAAAGTTCCAGGGTAAACTGCAGCCTCTCTGCTCTCTTATACTACTGCTGCATATGCAGACCATTGAATCCTCCAATTTCTCTCTTCCAGGTTAACTTGCAATGCAAGCATAAGCCTTGCAGTGTTCCATACAATTCTTAGTATGCAACAGGGGTTGGTGACCTTCACCCACCCTCATGTGATTCCCTCCTCCCTGACCCCTCAGCCTGTGCCAGCAGCCCCCTCTGCAGGATAAAAAAGCAGCCACTGCCTGAAAATTAGGCAGCAAGCCGCTCTGGGTGGCTTCTTTAAGTGTCAGGGTTCCCAAGGCATGCTGCGGAAAGAAGCCGCTTGGAGTGGCTTTCAGTGATGTGCCTTGGGACCCACACCAGCCACCATGGAAAGAAGCCACCCAGCAGTTTTGGTGGTGCTGCAGAGAGTACTGTGCACCACATGGACTCCCTCTTGGCACATGTTCTGGGGTTGCTGACCGCTGCTATACAAGAAGCTGCCCTGTATTGTACTTTATGGGGGCAGTCTTGAGAGTGTTACATATCAGACTGTATCCCCATCTACTGATTGGTTCCAAATAGGTATTCATTGCCAGGCACAAAGGACGATTCTTCCATCTCCTCCTAAAAGTTTGATTCAGCCTTGTCGTTATTTGGAACTGGTCAGGATTTGTCAGAAACAAATGCTTCATGTTGCCTTTGCCTCCTTCTGTTTTTCTTCATTTGGACTTAACCCTTCTTTCCTATAAGTACTGTTTCATCACAGGCTTGTGGATGACCACCTTACCAAAGAATCTGTTGATAATGTCTTGCTTACCTGAATTCAAAATCAAGATCTAGCCTCTGAATTTAAGACTGATTCTCAGATTGCTAAAACTTCGAGTAAGCAGAGTGGATGAATGGCTTTAGAAGTTTGTTCAGGAATGCCTGTATCTAACTCTAGATTCATATATAAATTCCTTGATTAAACCTGTTTTCAAAAGAGGCTCAGTGGAAGGACTAAGCCAGGGGTCGGCAACCCAACAGAGCAGAAGAGCCATTCCCTCCCCCCATCCCACCTCAACCACATGAGCCCAAGCCGGCCCAGCAGCCATGCCGTGGCCCCCTAGCGCTGGCGGGGGGTGTGCAGGCAGCGCGCACTCCTTCCATTTCTCCCTCCACTGGTGGGGTGAAGCAGTGCCGCCCTGCCTACCCCCAGCTGGCCACACCTCCCAAGAGTGGCCGGCGGAGAGCTGCAGCTTTGGGAGGCAGGGCCCTGGTGGCCCCTCCACAGAGTTCAGGCTGCTTTGACTGGGCCACCCCAGGGCTGAATGGGCCCAATCCAGGGCCTGGGGGTGAGGCGGCCTCTGTGCAGGCCTGGAGTGGCTGTGTCAAAGCAGCCTGAACTCTGAGGAGCAGGCCATTCCGGGCCCTCGCCTCCACAAGTTGCAGCTCTCTGCCAGCTGCTCTTAGGTGGGACAGCTGGCTGGGGATAGGCAGGGCAGCGCTGCCCCACCCCACTGATGGAGGAAGTGTGTGCTGCCCACACGCCCCCCGTCAGGGCTAGGGGCCACAGCACGGCTGCTGGGCTGGTTCCAGCTTGTGCTTCTGGTGGGAGGGTGGGGGCAACCCTGGTGCCCTGAAAGTTGGGGCCTGCGCCATCTGGGAGCCCCCTTATTCGGTCCTGATTCTGAGCCAGCCAGGAGTCCCCGGAGTATTCCTGTCTCCCTGGAAGAGATTGCCAGGGAGCCAGAAGGGGACACTCAGGTAACCACAGGTGGCTTGCTGAGCCTGCGTTGCTGATCCCTGGACTAAGCCGTCTGTTGTTACCTATAGATGCTGTACACTTCTGAGTACAGGTTAGCTCCTTTTGCAGGAGGTTATTGCAACCAAGACAAACTCTTCTATATAGACCCATTCCTTACTGTTTTGAACCTAGAACTCCATTCAGTAAGTTCTCCGAAGGAAAATACCCTTAATAGTATTGTCACGTGTCTGCCTATTGTTTTTGCCAACTTTACTGCCTCCTGGTTATTGAAATCCATAGCAAAATCTTTTGATTAATTTTCTCCAGCTTGGTTAAATTCACCAGAGAGCCTCCATTAGTAGAAATGCAGATAGTCAAAGGCAATGTTTTTAAATGAAGGCTCTTTTATGTAGCACCCAGTTTCAGACTTTCCTGCAGCATTTTGTTGGAGGTGTAGTCTACAAATTGTTTAACTGCTTTTTTCCTTCCAAATCTCCCTCTCCTACCAGAGTCTGCAGAAGACTTGGTCACATCAGTAGAATCTGATCGTGAAACTACAAGTAAGAAGAGGCAGATAAAAATGTGGTTCAGCCCACGCAGTAGGAAGATCAGATGTGTCCTGAACAATAGTTCCTTTGAGAAGCAGAGTCAACTGGTGACTGATAGTAGTAACGTTCAACAAGATCCATCTTCTGTTTTTGACTTCTTTCCTTCTCCTCCTCAAGAGAAGCCTTCAAAGAAAACCAAGCAACCACCACACAGATCGAGGAAAAAGCTGAAGAAAAAGAGTTTAATAGACGTCAACCAAGTGTGGGGCATAGAGAAAGAAAAGCAGAAAGAGGGCAGTAGAGCTGAAAAGGAGACCCGAGATGAATTTAAAGAAAAAACTGTAACCTTTTGCAGCCAACCATTAATTTTATGCAGTCCAGAACCAAATAATACAGAGGAGGCAATAGAACAGGAATCTGTAATGGAAACCTATGGTAAGAATGAAAGTGAGTCACACTTGGAAATAACCATAGAAGTAAAACCCACAGAGAATAAAGATAGCAATAAGATCACATGTTCTGCGCAAGTTAACTCAATGAATACCTTTAATACAGAAAAGACTCTGTCATCAGAAAATGAAACTACTCCTTTAAAAAGTAGAAGGCAACAGTTCATATCACATACTAGATCTCATTCTAAAAGTCTTAGAAGAAGTGGATGGAATGCTGGTGCGCACTCGGTCAGCCCGGGTGCTGGCTCACCACAGTTACCTCAGGACTGCACTGTTAAAATCGCTTCAGCTCCTGAGCATGGAACTCCAGTGCAGATCTCCTCTCCTGCATTTAAACTTACTGGTGGCAACATGTCAAAGACAAGAAGCTCTGCAATGGTTCAAGAAATAAGGAGCCCTTCATGCCCCAAAACACCCTCTACCCCATGCCCTTCAAATACTCATAATCACATGGAAATGACACACAGCCCTTCTTTGTTGAAGAAGTCTCCTGGTGGAAACACAGCTACCAAAAGGAATCACAGAGGAGAGACCTTACTTCACATTGCTTCCATCAAGGTAAGGGCTGTCTTATTCTTTTAGTTTGAAACAGTGGATTAATGGTTACTTTAAGACAAGTGCAAAGGGTTTTTCAGACTGTCACTTCACAATTGCAACCTTAGTTTTACATCTCTTGTATTTCTGAGGCAGGACCAATTTTTATGGTTCTGCTGTTGTATAACCAGGGTCAGCTCACATGGACCAGCTGTGGATGTTTAATTGCAGTGTAGACATACCATGAGGTCCACCTCCTTTGTCAGGTGTCAGAGCCTAGGCTACAGCCAAAGCAGGGGTGTCTGCACTGCTAAATTCAGCCCTGCAGCATAAGTCCTGCAAGCCTGTGTCAGTTGATCCGGATGAGTTGTTCCCTGGAGTCTTTGTTTTGCAGTGCAGAAGTACCCTGGGTTCTCCAAATTGATGTCACAGCTGTGGTTTTTGTAGACTGTCATCTGAAAATATATATGCCAAAAAATTGAATATGTGATTGACATTATCTTGGATCTGTTTGGTGTTTCAATTCTCCCCTGCTAAGTAGCCTTAATTGTTAATTGGTCAGCTAGTCGTAGACCACATTAACACTGGAGCTAGATTACTTAGCTACAATTAAAATTTGCACAAGACTACCTTAATAGAAGAGGTATTGCATAGCTTTTGGGACCTTGATTTTACAGCACTAATAATCCCCAAATACTACATTTTAGATGGACTTTCTAGGGTGGGGTGGACAAAACTGGCTCACAGCTAGGTGCCAGCAATTTTACTTTTGGTCACCAAAGGGCATTTCTCTGTTACATTTCTGCAATGGAGCTAGGCAACAGGCTGTTAAAACTAGTTGCCATGGCAACCGGAAATGTATTTGTCGAGGCCTGTTGTAGGATTTCTTAAAAATCAAACCAAATTGCAAGCAAAAATTCAGTCATGTAACTGGAGGACAAAGGCAGAATGTTGCATGTTAGGATTCTGTGTTTTTGTCATTGAGCGGAAGGTATGATCTGATCATTATAGCTGGAGTTAGGACTCTTGGATGGAATTTGATTTTTTTAATGATGCATTTACACGGTGCTCATTCATCTGTGGTCAAACCTACTGGTTTCCCTGACATTAATGCTGTGAGTTGCTCTTATCAAATTCTGTGGTGGCATGCTCCTATTTCTTTAAATGGGTTTTGTCTCCCCCTTATTGCTGTGTGAAAGACCCCCAGAAAGGGGAAGGCTCTGTAGTCAGTTAACATTTTCCCGTCGTATAGTCGTCATCTAGTTCAGTGTTTATTGACCACTGGTCCATGGATTGGCACCAGTGCCAGAGAAGTCTCTGGCACACTATAGAAAGCCTGTGGTCTCCCTGAAAGGAAGATAGTCCTTGGTATCAAAAAGGTTGAGAAATACTGATCTAGTTCATTACATAAGCTAGGAGGAAGGAGGAATGTGTTTTTACCATCTTTCTCTTTGGCTAGAGTAATCATTGGTATTTATTGCAGCAGGTAAGAGTTTGACGCAAGGGTTGGCAACCTGTGGCATGTGTGCCAGATGTGGCACGAAATCCAGTTTTTGAGCAGGACGTGGTGTGTTGTCCCTGCTGCCGATAATTCAGAATTGTCACCAGAAATTGGGAGCTCCAGACCATCCATCGACACACCAGTGAATAGGGGGCTGCAGACATGCACCTTGCCACCAATGTGGCTTTGGAACGGCCCCCTTTCGCTCGTCAGCAGTGGGAGAGAGGCGGGGAGGAGATTTGGGCATTGGTCTTCATAAAGGTTGCCAATCCCTGATAGTCACCTTTTAAAATTTGGTGCTCTTTTAAGAGAGTAGTTATTATTTCCTATTGTACAAAGTCTCAGGTTTTCTTTCAGGGGAATCAGGCAGAGGAGTATCACGTATAGAAAACTGGTATCCTTCTTTTGAGTCATTTTGAAGAACTTGTGTTTTTAAGCATTAGCACTTCAAATATATTTTCTGATAAGACTGTTTCTCTTATGTATTATTTATCAGTAAAATGTCTTTATATGTATAATTGATATACCTTTAAACATCATGACATGGGTACACTGAATTTCTATCGATAGCATCAGAGAATTTCCTTGAGAAATAACTGGTTTTCTGCCTCTCATGGAGGCATTATAGTTAGTGACTTGAGAGTACTAATGATGATACTGCTAAAACAGTGCACAGATTCAGCACACTCAACTTTTATTATTAAAAGTTAGCTTACAAAACTATCCTTGTACATTTCCAGGGGGCATTTTTTTAAGGGGTACTGTCAGGATTGATTGTCTTAAAATCTGACCTACCTTGACAGCTTTCCCTCCCTTTCCTTCAGGATTGTAGTATGTTCAATGTATTTTTGAGATGGGAAAGGTTCAGATATGCAATATATTGCTAGATTCACAGTAAACCAAGAGCTAAATCAATAAGGTACAAACATCAACGTATCGTTTTCTTGATGTTTATAGTCAGTGAGCTAAAAATGGAAATCTGATGCTGTTTCTCATTAGTACTGGTACAATTTTCTTCAGGTTTCTTTCTCTGCATTAAAGAGCACCCAGCATTACTAATTATTAGTGTAATTCAGGTGTCTCAATCTCAAATCACCGTGAGAGATGCATGAAGGCTAGTACATTAGCCTGAGGGCTGCACCACTAAAACCTTTTGATACAACAATTTAAGGTATAGTCAAAATGGAAAAAAAGAAGAGTAACATATATATGCCAAGAGTAAGTAAGGAAGAATTACTTCTGTTCAAGATGGAGACAGGAAGACAAAGAGTAAGTAAGTGAACACACTTTAAATTTTCCATTGCCAGTTATTTGAGAATTCTAGGTGTCATTGCGGGCTGCTGGAAATAACTTCAGGGGCCATGAGTTTGAGACCCCTGGTGTAATTGGATAGAGACTCTCTTGGGCCTTAAAACTAAGTGTGATTGCTTCTCTAAGTTCAGCAACTCATTAAAAAAAAATGATCTTGTGGTTGACATGTAATGGAATTCAAAATATCTGGGTTCAATTCCCAGATCTACTATAGATTTCTTGTGTGGCTCTACACTAGTCACTTTGGATATGTCTGCCCAGCAATTAAAAACACGCGACTGGCCTGTGAATTGGGCTAGCCAGGCTGTTTAATTATGGCATAGAAGTTTGGACAGGGGTGTCAAACATGCGGCCTGCAGGCCACATTCGACCTACCAAGGGCACTGATCTGACCTGTGGAGTTGCTGCCTGGACTGTGCCTGGGAGCTCTCTGCAACAGCAGTGAACAGCAGATGCGTTGCTGGCGCTGGGCACCCCGGGGCACGTGCCCCAAACCCCAGCGCCAGTGTCCCGGATCTTCGGGCTGGAGATCCAGGGCCCAGCCACCGATGGCTGCGGCGGCCCTGTCCCCAGCCAGGGATCTGGGGCCCGGCTGCCTGCGGCGGTGCGGTGGTGCCTGGCCCTGGCCCTGGCCCTGGCCCTGGCCCTGGCCAGGGGGCGGGGCCTGTGGGCGGGAGGCAGGGCCCGTGCCCTGGGTCCCTCCCCCGGCCAGCGACACCCCTGAGAGGCAGGCTGCTGTTGGCAGAGCAGGGGTAGGCATGCTGGCCCACTCACATGATCTAAGTCACAGCACAAGGGAACAAAGGAAGTGCTCCAGCAATCCTGGCGCAGCTCTGCTGTGGGCTGCCAAGCAATCAGATTCTCAGTCACAACAGGCCAGGCTGGGCTCCCGGATATCCCCCACACTGCCTCCCACCCCAACTGTTCACTGTCAGTTAGCATGCTAATTTGATTGATGGCACATCACGTGAATCACAAATAAGAAAGGAAAAAGTAGTAGCCCTTGTGGGAACAAGCCAACTAAAAGCCAGCATGCTGAATGACTGACAGTGAGTGGGTGGGGGGGGAGGCAGGAACCCAGCCTGCCTGTGTCTGTGACTGTGACAGACTGATTGCTTGCTGCCACGGGGTAGGGGATGTGGGAAAGGAAGGGGAAGGGGTGTCTGGGTGCTGCCCAACAGCAGAGGGTCTGGGAGCCAGTGTGGAGAAGGGGAGCCCAGAGAGCAGAGGAAAGGGGAGGTGTCCGAGCCTGTGGGGTAGGGGAGGGGAAAGGGGAGCCCATACCACTCCGAATGTGGGAGGCGAAAGGGTTGGGGAGCCTGTGTGGACACATGGCCCTCATCAGGTGTCCTGCCCTCCAGCGTGGCCCACCACCCTGAATGAGTTTGACACCCCTGCATTCAAGTTGGGCCTGAGCTTTAGGAGCCCTACAGGGTCCCGACACCGACACTTCAGCCTGAACCTGGGCCTCTACACCACAGTTAAACAGTCTCAAACACCGAACTCTGTGAACCAAGTTCAGTTGGCATGGGCTAGTCATAGGTTTTTCATTGCAATGTAGAACATACCCGTTATCACTCTGTGCTTTACGTCCTCCTCTGTAAAATGAGGATAATACAGGGCTCAACAAAACCTGGGCATCAGGTCTCCATGGCAACTGGGGTTTATAGTTTTTCTCCTAGCTCCGTTGCTGAAACGGAGGAGAGAGCGCTGTCTGGCAACCAAAAATAAAACACCTGGCACCTAGGTGTGAGGCAATTTTGCTGAGCTCTGGGATAATTCTTCCACACTTTGCCCTGTGTATTTAGACTGTAAAATCTCTAGGGCAGGAACAGTTTTGTGCTGGGTGTGTGTATAGTAGCCAATGCAATGCTTTAGGAACCATTGCAATGCAAGCTATGATATACTGAGGACTGTTAAAATTCCAAGCTACACATTTAAGTTTTAAGGGGTTTCTGTATTTTGTTTGAAGACAAGAGGGCCCTGTAGGGAAGAGTGTGACCTGGGTCTTCAGCAGGCAGTTGTGTGCCTGTCTTAGAGCACAGCTTGCTTTTTATGTGTGTTTCTGATTCTTGTGTGTTACAGCTCTGGATTCAAAGAAATAAAATAGCATTATCTTGCCACCTTTCAGCAAGTGTATTTCATTTCTATGTGTATGCAGTGAACATAACCCACACAAAAATGTGAATTGCATGATCATAGACTGAATCTCTGAACCTGGCTTTTCACGTAAAGATAAATTTACGCTAGTATGTGTGTAAGGTAGCCAGGTCAGCTATTTTCACTACCACAGAAGAAGGGGTTTCTTTCTTAGTATTTTGAACATTGTTTTCCTGATTTCTTCATCCACCTGTGCTTCTCAAATTGTCACTGTGATGGAAACAGTCTTGAAGAAAATAAAAAAAGAATTAAACCTTAATTCTCTGAAACTTCATTAATTATGAAATCCATATTATTTTCATTAGCTTGTGGGCCCTAATACATTGCACTTAATGGAAGTTAATTGAGTTCTGCGTTTTTGTCTTTTAAAAGAGATAATTAACAACATCATCAGGCATTAAAATTAAGTGTATTGTGTTATTTCAAATTAATCTGAGCTGGAAATGTGGGGGGCTCTTTTCCCATTTTACTACTTCTACACTAATAATAAACATACTAAGAGCAAAATGGTTCTGAAACAGATGATGGCATGGGTAAACTTCATGCTGAACTACATTCATAAATTAGAATGAATGTAGCTATTTGCCTAGTGAACTGAAATCATGTTTTTTATTACCCTCCATACTCATTAAAAGTAAAATTTTCGAGTAGTTAAAGTGCAAAATGTGGCCTATTAAACTTCTGAAATTATTATCTAAACTGCTGGGGAAAGCCCCAGTCCAGAACAGTCTTCACACATTGTAATTCTCTACATTCTTTTATTATCGAATGTTAGTTCAGAGAGCTAACTGCCTTGCATATGTGGTGATTAAAACATAGTAACATGCACTTCTTTGCTTGTAGAAACCATGGGGTTTTAAATTTGGCATGGAATTAGAAATTCCTGTAAACTTCCTGCATAAACTTCCCTTCAGATAAAATTTTTGCTTGTATTTCTCCTGCAAGTTTCAGGCTCACTGGCAAAAGGAAATTATAGAAAAGGTTCCCAAAGGAAAAGCAGTACCAGTATAAAGTCCAGCAAGAGGAAAGAATGATAAAATGTGGGATGGGGTGAGGAGCACATAGGTGAATAGCATTAAGAAGGAAGTTTGAGCATTATTCCCTAGCCTAGTAGCAGGTAAGTGCAAAGCTATCATGCACAGATTCCGGGAGCTACAAGGAATTTACCTTTGTTTTAGGTGGCTTTATTTTAATTGATGGAACAGTGTGGGGCTGTCAGGATTTGCTTTGGGTACCAGTAAAAAGATTACATGGTAGCTTTCCTCTCTCTGTGCTAGAGATCCTCAATTTTTGTGTATTTGTTTAAGTTTTGTACTGGATCCTTTGCTTTTATGGCACTTGTATTTTGTGCTGTCAAGACTGTTGGAATCCCTTCTAAACTCCTGGAAGAGTAATTGCTTTTTCATTTATCCAGTAGAGCTGCATTCCTGGGGCTTGTCTAGACTGGTGGTTTTCAAACTTTTTTTTTCTCTGGACCCAACTGAAAAAATATCTTTTATGCCCAAGACCCAACAATTACATCTTTGAGCAATGCATTCCAGTCTTTTGGCAGCGGCAACAGCAGGGGGTGCTGCAACCCAGTACTGAGTCCCAACCCTAAGTTTGAAAACCACTGGTCTAGGCTGACAACAGCAAATTCACCACTACCAGAATGAACTTCCCAGTTCAATTGTTCTGGTCGGTGAAGGCCCACTCAGTCAACTGGGGAGTCAATATATTAACTCCAGCCATTGAACTGGCATAGCATGAGTTGAAGTGACAGTGTTTCCTTTTGACTTAGCACAGTGTGAACCCACTGGACATTAGGAAGTTGAAGGGAGACATGCAAATTATTTTAAATAACTTGCATATTTCCCTTTGTTGCTGAAAACAGCAGTATAGACTAGGGTCAAGTCGCAGGTAGTACATCAACTAGGAAAAAAGAGATCCACAAATGTAAGTTATGAACCTTCTTTCGCAGTGTTTCTGAGTTTAAGGTAATTCTGTATCCACAGTCTGTACTCCTCTGTAAAATGAGGTTTGGATTCCATTTCAACAAGTTTATTTAACTGGTCATCTGTCCACGAAACAATTGTTTTTATTGGGGAAGACTAGAGTATGGTAGTTAAATTTTATGTTAAAAAAGCAATGAGGTTAAATAAGTAAGCCACATAAAGCTTTTTCACACATTAGCAGTGAGGAAAAATCCAGCTCTTAAAAGACTGAAAACTGATTGAAAAACCAAAGGAATTGGCTGAGTAAATCTGCTCAATTTCGAATAAATTAAAGGCAATAGCAGGTATCGCACCTGCTTTTGAGTTAAAGTTGATTATGCCCCTTTTAAATCAAAATGCTGTAGTAATATTAACCAGACTGTTGTAGACAATTTCCAGGGTTTTTCCGATGAAATTCATACTCAACAGCATAGATGTATTTCAAACAAATATAAAAGCATCATAACTACTTTAAGTATAGAATTTAGAAATACAAAAATTGTGTGTGATCACAGCAATCTATCCCAAATATTAGCGCTGAATGTAACATTGTTTCTAGTCTTCTACAAATATTGCTTTTTATGGTGATTGGGGTTTGTGGCTTGTTTTTGTTATGAGATGGGTTTAGCTTAACCCTTCTTGGGTATTTTATATAACAAATAAATGTACTGAACCACCATGCTGCTTATTCACTAAATGATCTGCTGTGAGGAAATTAATTTTAAAGAAATCAGAGGTGAAAACTGATTAAAGTTTTCGTCCTTTTTCTCAACTTAGTGCGAGTTATAAATAAGATATGGGAAAGCAATAAGAGCTGGGTAGAGAGGAAAATGGGTTATTTAACCGGGTAGTTGATTCATTAGATCAGGTATTGGATTCTTTGGTTTGACTTGCAATATATTAAAAATCCCTTGGAGATTTAGGAATAGGGAGGGAGAAGACTTCTGTGGACTTATTTGGTATCAGCTTTAGTCCTCTTCATATGACAGATTCTAATTCTCATTGTACTTTGTTTTTTCCATCCTGATGTTTAATATCTCCATTAGCTTTAACTCACTGGTCATTATAAGAAAGATGTGAAATATCTTTATTTAACAGAAGTATTAAAGCAGAAAAAATTATAAAATTGTTAAAGGGATGCTGGCTGCTTTTCTTAACCATCTGTCCATATTAGCATTTGATACAATAGATATTAGGACTTGAAAAAATCCACTTGCCCATGCCAAATAAGAAGCTTTTCTGAGCAAGTGCCATCAGCATCTGCAGAATCTAAGGTTTCATTTAAAAAAAAAAAAAAAAGAGAGAGAGAGAAAGAAAAGGGTGGAGGGGCGAGTGATGGCTGTGAAAATATCCTTCTTCTCCATGTAAACCAATGCAGTGCTTCTAGATTTTTGGACAGATGGCTTCAGTGCCTTTCATGCTGCTGTGCTTGGAGCTTACCCAATCTGTAGCAGAATGAAGACTAACTAGAGCCATGTAATTTTTCACTGCTGCTATTAACAGCCATGATAATCAGCTTAAAATGTCCTTCCCATGGTCTGTCTCCAGTAGGCAGTTCTCCCCCCACAGTTTTTGATGGCTTTTTCCTCTACGTAAGTTAGTTATTTCCTGAGGGATACTGTTCATTAACAATTTAAAAAAAAAAAAATCAGCTTTAGCCAGCTAACCTTTGTTCCTGTATCAAATATATAAACATCAGGTGGTATTCTCCCAAATAGGAAAATCCCAAGTCTTTCTAATAAATCTGTTGGGCAGAGGCCTCTGTCTGTGTTGACTTAGGTGAAAGAAGTCTAGCTCAGTGAGTTACATGAAATGGCTCATTGTAGTTAGTGAACATGAAGAAGACAGACTGAATTAGTCCAGACTAAAAGGTTGACTTGTATCACTCAAAGGCTGTAAGACCATGACTAGTAAAAACAAAAGGAGAATGGAGCTGGGAATTAATGGCCTAAAACTGGAAACTAGGTCTAATTGTTGCTCAAAATAATGAGGAAATGGACTATCCTGTTGGATAACTTCTTTTCCACCTGAGGTCCTTTTGAAAGAATTCTGGGGATCTAATGCTGAGAGTTGGGTGGACTGTAAAGAGTGAGCTTTACCATCATTTCTGTACTTGCCATGTGTTGGGACCTAAGAATCCACCATGAAATATCATTGGACTGTTACTGTTCTCCTGAGAGATGATCTGACGATGCAGAACCAGAGAGGGACCCTGACATCACTACCTCTGTCAGCTTTGGCTAAATTCCAAGTAACAGCTGGGACATGATTTTTGGATTTCTGCTCTCACTCTTGCAACCCCCATATTGTGTTCCTGCTTTCCCCAATTTCTTTCTTTCTTTCTTAAACCTTTAGCTTTTTTGTTTGTCTGGCTAAGCAGCAAGAAAGAAATTTACAAAACACTGCTGTGACCTCACAACTAGTGAAGCAACTCAAAAATCTTTGAGCTGCCTCAAACACAGCCTGATGCTGATACAACATTGCTAAGTCTTAAAATGGCTGGTAGGACTGTTGCACATGTTTCTTCACAGCGGGGTTGCAGGTAAGAGTGAACGCTACAGAAACTGCATTTTCTAATTTTCTTTCTTTCCTATTCTTTTCTTCACCCTTGTGTGCAATGTTTTCCCTAAAGGAAGCAGAATTGCACTTCCAACAGCAGCTGCTCCACACTTATTTCAACTGACTTTTTTTTTTCTGTCTTCCTCAAATAACTATCCCCAATAGTTACCATCTTTAATACTATCAGTGTGTCATCCAACAGTTTCTTAAAGACTAACACATTTATTTATTACATGAGCTTTCATGGGAGCAAATCTGCAAAGCTTCAAAGTGTCTGACGAAGTGGAATTTGCTCCCATGAAAGCTCATGCAACAAATAAATTTGTTAGTCTGTAAGTGCCACAGGACTCCTTGCTGCTTTTTCTAGAGCAGTAACTATCAGTTTGTCTTAATTTTTGCATTAAGATAGTTAAATCATCCTGTGTCAGGAAATGCTCAAAAATGCTCCAGGGCAGGATATTCCTAGTGACTCTTCTGCTTGAATAACTTCAAATCACCCTGTGGATTAAAGTCCCCTAACAATAGGTAGCTATCTGTAGACCACTTTAAGGGCTGGGGTTTCTGCCAGAGGAGAACAGAAGTACAAAAGCTCATGCAATAAACAAATTTCATAGTCTTTAAAGTGCCACAGGACTCCTTGTTCGTTTTTACTGCACTAGACTGACATGGCTGCCCCTTTAGAACTTGATTCAAGGGTTTCTGTATAAAAATAACTATACAACTAAAGGAAATAAGAAATATCATTAAAATGAAATTCTTCATATATTTACTGTTCAGAGGCTTAATTCCCGCCCCCCCCACCCCCATCTTTAATAAAAGGTTAAGCATTGAATGGTGGTGAGTGCTGTGGGACAAAGCAGGCTGAGGTAGACGTACTGGAAACCCCAAATCATGTTTAAATGTTATATAGTGATGAGGTCACGTTAACGCTTTTGACTCTGGGCCTGTTTTTCCCATTAGTCTTAACACAACATGTCTTTACTAACATAAGCTCAAACAGGCACAAAATATTTTAGTGGTACCATACCTCCGTGCAAGCACTGCATGGTGGTAAAGATTTGATGACATATTACAGAGTCTCAAAAACATAGAAACAAAGTAATAATTTTGTATCTTTTAAGACAGTGGTTCCCAACCTTTTTGAGTATGAGAACCCTTTTAAAGTTAAAAACAAAAAAAAAAAAAAAAAAAAAGTGGACTCCCAAATGATGATAGTTGTTATCAGGGACTGACTGCAAGCAGCGATGCTGCAGAATGGCAGTGAAAGACCTGGCCCCTGCCTGTTCCCAAAGTGTAGGGACATGTCCAGAGTGTAGCTGCTAACAGCAGGCAAATATAATTCACTTAGAGCAGAAGTGTCAAAGTCATTTGATATTGGGGGGTCACATTGGAAGGCAGGACACCTGCCACTGGCCACATGGCCTCATGGGCTCCCCAGTCCTTTCCCTCTCCATGTTCAGAGGAGTATGGGCTCACCTTTCCCCTCCCCAACCCTGCAGGCTCTCCCACACCTTCCGTTTTCCCTGACTCTCCCCCCTTTCTCCTTCCTCTATCTCCTAGTGGCAGGCAAAAACATCAGTCTCGGTCACAGGCAGCCTGTGCTCCTGTCTCTCACCCTCCCCTGGCTCACTCATTGTCAGTTATTCAGAATGCTGGCCTTTGATTGGCTTATTCCAACATGGGCTCCAGCCAATTTTTCCTTTTTTATTTATGATTTGTGCTATGTGCTGTCAATAAAATTAGCATGCTGACTGACTGACTGTGAACAGTTGGGGTGGGTGGCAGTCCAGTGGCTCTCTGGAGCAGGCCTAGCTCGCTGTGACTGAGACTCTGGTTGATCGGCAGACCACAGCAGATCTGAGCTGGAATTGGCTGGAGTGCTTCCTTTGTTCCCCTGTGCTGTGACTCAGATTACATGCGTGAGTCAGAAGCACACCTAGCCCTGCTGTGCTGGGAGCCTGTCTTTGCAGTTTGCTGTTGCAGACAGCTTCCAGGCACAGCATAGGCACCAGCTCCACAGGCCATCTCAGCACCCTTGGTGGGCTGGATCTGGCCCCATGGGCCATAAGTTTGATGCCCCTGGTTTAGAGCCCTCTCCAACATGGATCACTGGCTGGCAGTGCCTGGGGCCAGATGTATTCATGGACCCCTAGCAATAACTCTGTGGACCCCCAAGGGTCCCTGGACGACAGGTTGGGAACCACTGTTTTAAGAAATGTAACTTTCAAACAAAAGCCAAAGCACATTTCCTGTGCCCTCTAGGTAAATGAATACTGGATGGTAGTCTTGAAACTAAAACTTTACAGTTGGTAAAATCAGTCAAAGAACATTAAATGATCACTCATTTTCCTGATTTCTTTCAAATGGAGATGGACAATATATAGAACCGGCTCTACAACTGGGATTCAATTCTGCCAGGTACTAAATTTTCTGGTCCTGATCCAGCAAAATACTTAGACATTTGCTTACATTTAAGCATATGAATAATCGCAGTTGAAGTCGATGCATGCTTAAAGTTAATTATGTCTTCATTGTTTTGTTGGAGCAGGGTCAGAAGTTTGGAATTTAGCAATATTGAGTCCTTAGTATGTGCCAGTTAAAGATCTGCCACATTTATTTTACCCTGCATGTTTCTTTTTGAACAACTATTCACTGTCAAGTAGTTGAATGTGTTTTAAGAACCTCTTAAAGGTTCAGGATGCAGAAAACATAGCCTCCATGAATCTTCTAACATGCCCTGAAGCTGTAAATTTAAACTTTAATTTCTGGCTGTATTTCCTCTGTCAGTCTCTAGGCTACAAACAGCTTTCTTAATGCCTCACTTCTAATCCTGATTGACAGTAACTGTTCAGTCATTGTGCATGTGTGTAATCGAAATGAAAGCTCTTCTCCCACTCCCTCCACTTTTATTGTGAATTGCAAGTGGTAAAAAGAGAAGTTCCATTTACAGCTTAGATAACAAAATGGATTTTTTCTCATTTCCCGGGAAGAAAAAATTCACTCTGCTCCATTGTAAGCTGAGAAATATAGTTTTCTAGTTTTACTCTAACCATTTTTCATTCTGTACATGTTGATAGTACTTTTATTTGTCCACAGCAGCAACCCTTTACTGTAATAAAAATTAAACCAGCATTTTATGGATTTGTAATATGAATGTTAACATTCTTCACAGTTAATATAGCTAATGCCAGCACCAAGGTATGAATTGTTTGCTAGGTGTGTTAACTGCTCTGAGAGAATACTGCAAAAATATCAGTCATTGTTATACATGTTCATGAGCTTAATAATTTTAAAAAAGAAGGTAAGATATTACTTACCCATGGATAAAAAGAGTTAACTATGGTAAGCTTTGTAGCTCCAATCACTATGTCTAATGCCTGTGAAAATTTTCTCTTTATGCGTGGTTTTCACGTGTGTCTCTTTCCTTGAGATCAAAACATATTCTGACTAGAGCTGTGTATTCTTTAATTGCTTAAAATGTAATAGTTTGCTACGGGCATCCAGGATATTGTAATAAAATGCGTATAACATATCTCTGTTATACAAATTCAGTTGCCTGATGTAAAGCCAGAGCTTTTTAGCATTTTATGCAAATATCAAGTTAATTTTTCTACTGTCAGTTTCTGGTTATTTTTCTGCTGAACAGAATTCAGTGTTTTGGAAGAGCTTTTCTATAGGGTTTTTTTTCTTTAAAGGGGGGGATTAATGCTATTCTTCATGTGTCAGAAGTGTTCCTTGATACCCTGAAATAGGTTTAATTTTGTCTGTCATTTGGTTTAATGTGGTCTTCAACTTTCGGTCTGATGTTCATTGTTCCTAAAGAAAGAGGTGAATTATAAGGTATATAGTGTGGTAGGAGAATAATGGTGAGGATCTCTTTCAGTTAATATATCTGATGGTACAGGAGTTACAGGTTGTGCATCATGACTCAGGTATTAACTCCTTCCACAGGTTTTTGTTGAGAGTGTGTGTGAACCACTGGGTTTCAACCTTTTCGGGTTCCCTAAAACTGTTTTCAGTTGACCTGCACTTGAAGGCCTTCAATGTTTCGGTTTTTGGCATGGAGGCAGGAGATGCCATCTCATCTCTTGAGTTTTATTTCATATCGTCTCTACATAGATTTGCAGTTCTGTCTTCCACTTCCAATTATTTTTCTCTCCTTTCTTTGCCTTCTGCAAAACCTTAAGTTCTTGGCATATGAAGTTCTTTCTTCTTCCTGATGGTTTTCCCACCTTTTCTCTCCTTCTGTAAATCCCATCTCTTACCTTTCTCACTGTGGGAAGGCTTATGTGTTTCGGTGACTCTAAGAGCTATGGCATTGGGAGCCTTAGCTCCTGGTAGGGCCACCACCCTGGACAGGTAAGAGGATAGGAATCAAAAGAACAGCTGTGAGCTGGTCCTCCAGGTTGGGAGTTGAGTGATCGGACAAAAATCTAGTCTCATAAAAGTATTAAGTAGTAGAAACAGAGCAGAGTGCCCTTATCTTCCCCTTTTTAACTTGGATATTATCCTTTTCGCTGTGGCTTCAGGGTTGTCCTAAGTGTTCCTTTCTGCATAATAGATGGGGTGACGGAGTCTTATTCATGCTCTAAATCAGTGGTTTTCTACAAGGCGTATGTGTACCCCATGGGGTACACAGAAGTATTCAGAGATGTCTCATCTCATCTAGAGATTGACCTCATGTTACAACAGGCCACATGTAAAGTACTAGCTAAATTAAAAAATTCATAGTGATTTTATAGTGTTCTCTATATACTGAATTGTTTGTACAATATTTGTGTTCCAGTTGATTTATTTTTAGATGATAATGAAAAAGTAAGCAATTTTTCAATAATAGTGTGCTGTGACTCTTGTGTATTTTTCTGTCTGATTTTCTAAGCAAGTAAAACAAGGAGCCCTATGGCACTTAAAGACTAATAAATTTATTTATTGCATGAGCTTTTGTGGGAGAAAATCCCACTTCATAAGATGCTTTTTCTTCAAAGTGTCTGACAAAGTTGGACTTTCTCCCACGAAAGCTCATGCGATAAATAAATTTGTTAGTCTTTAAGTGCCACAGGACTTCTTGTTTGTTGTACAGAACTAGACTAACACGGCTGCGCCTTTGGGTGTAAGCAAGTAGTTTTTAAGTGAAGTGAAATTTTGGGATACACAAGAGAAATCAGGCTCTTGAAAAAGCTACAGTAGTCTGGAAAGGTTGGGAGCCACTGCTTTAACGTCCGGCAACAGAGGAAGGCTTCTGGTTCAGAATTCTAGTAAGCAGAGAGTCTGGGAGCTGTTATGTCCCCAACTGCAACCCATTCTTTGGGCACTCTGGCGATTCCTAGGTTATATTCTTCTAGGCTCCTCCTCCTCCTCCCATCATTTCTGTCTCTTGAGTACTCTCCCTTCTTTCCCCCTTTATACCTTAGCAAAACCTGACTATCTTGCTATGATTTTCCAAAATGGAAATAAAATTATGGTAGCGTAACTACTAATGAGATACGGGTGCTGGCAGTTTTAGCATACATCATAGTTGAAATGTTAAATAATACTTTATCTTTTGCTTTTTCTTTCAATATTTTAGTCTTGCAAGATGGAGGTTTCTAAGTTGGGTACATAAATTGGATTCACTTGTGCACATTTGTAGCTAGTTATTTAGATTGGTTTGACAGAATGTTTGGTTTGAAGGACATGTAATTTTTGAACAAAGGTAGCTGGTCTTAATCCTTGCAGTTGGCCTTAGCCAATAGATTGCATTTGGCATACACTTCTCCAGTTATATATTCCGAATTATTTAGACTGCATTAAATGTGCCTTCTTAAGTATGCTTCTGACTTAAAACATTTAGGTGTTTCAAACAAAGAGCAAAACTCTATCAGGTTGACATTTTCTTGATTTAACTGCAGTCAAAATGATGCATCTTATAATTGTTCTCTCCCATTCATTTTTCTCTCTGTTCTCTCTATACATTCCTAAGATGCTTGGCAATTTTTTCTTCCCCTTCTAGGGTGATGTATCAGCTGTTGAACACTTACTGAAAAATGGAGCAGACCCCAATGTTAAAGATCATGCTGGATGGACACCGTTGGTGGGTACCAATGTTTTTCTGATATCTTCATTTCTGTCTGTTTTCCTTTCCTCTACACTTCCGTTTCTTACAGTTTTGTTTTTCCCCACCCCATCCTCCTTGTGACAATGTCAGAATGGTCTTCCTCTAGAATCATTCCATCTCTCCTCAAGTGTCAGTGCTCTCTACCACTTTTACCATTATAATGAGGACAATCTTCACTTATGATTTTGTGAGGAAAATAATCTCTTTCAAGGTTAGTGTGCAAAGACGGATTCTTTTACATCAAGGGTCTCAAACTCAAATCACCACTAGGGCTGCATGAGGACTGTACATTAGTCCAAGGACTGCACTACTGAAACCTTTTCATACAACGGTATTGCAGATATTGATAGTGATAGTGTCGTTGCATGGTGCAAGAAATAACCTTAGGGACTGTGACTTTGAGACCCCTGTTTACATCTTGTAAAACTATTGAATGCACTAGATCTGAAGTTCCACCATTTTGGGTGCTCATCAGGTAGTGAAATTTGAACTTTGAGTTACCATGATTTTGTATTGCTGTGTGCTTGAATTTCATTTAAAAATGATAAGCAGTGAGTGCTAGTTCTTTTTCATCTACTGACTTTTTCTCCCAAAGATCATGTTTGAGCCTAACTGATAACTGGAGGACTTTCCTTTCTTGTCTTATTTGCACCTCAGTTGCTCTCCCTTCAGTTCTTCTGTGCAATTTATCATTCGCGGGTTTAAAAAGATAATTACTCATTATGGCCATTGTACTGTCAAAGTTAATAGCATCTCGATATCATAGTGCCAGTCTGTGAAATGCTATGAAAGTGAATGCATTAATTCATGGTGACAAACATCCATTTTTAAAAAATATTCTGTGCTTTCATTAGAATTTTGTCTTTCTCCCCCGTGTACTTTTTGTGAACATCATTGTTTAGCACGAGGCTTGTAATCAAGGGCACAAGAAGGTGGTGGAGCTATTGCTACAGCACAGGGCTTTGGTGAACACTACCGGATATCAAAATGACTCTCCACTTCATGATGCTGCCAAGAATGGGCATGTGAGCATTGTAGAGCTCTTGCTTTCACATGGAGCCTCCAGAGATGCAGTGTAAGTCAATGTGTAATGTTGTTTTTTAGTAGACTATTTTATTTACAAATTGATGTAGCTGGTGAAAATTCAGGATGTGATGTTGAGGAAATTTTGAACCAAAACTCTTAATACAATACGTATGGTTTATTCAGTTGGGGATTTCTTTTTGTGTTCAGCTATAAAGTACCCTTACCTTTCTCCTTTTTAACTTGGGTGTTATCCTTTTTGCTGAGGCTTCAGAGTTGTCCTAAGTGTTTCTTTATGAAGTTGAGAAAAAATCATGAATTCTGGGCTGCTTAAAAAATTAGTTAAACAAAAAATCTGAGTGCATAATAGAAATTATTGCTGATTTTTTTTTAAAAGTACTTCCATTTTAGCTATGTATATTTCTGACAGGTTTGCTCTATTGATATACATGTGGTAAACATCTGGAGTTGTAAAGTGACTGAAACTGACTCAAATACACGAGTTATTCATGGATTTATCTTTCTAAGTGTCATCACATCAACTGAATGAGTTGCTGGATTGATCATGAGATCACATGGTAGTTTTGCTATTTGTATCTGTGGCTACAGTAGTCTGATACTACACATCTTGCCAGCAAATAGCACATACATGTTTAAATATTGGTAGAATGTAGCCTTGTTCATACCTGACTTGTTTTGCTGAAGCATATTCCTCTGTGGCCATGGTGTTAAGCTGGCAATAAGGAAGATTTAGTAAAATAGTTACTACAAATTTTGTAAACTTACTGAAGTTCTGTCACAGAACGGAGGTAATTTATCCGTAAGCAGAAAGTGATAAGAAAATACTCCTAGTTTACATAAAATGCATCAGAATATAAAAATGAAATCAGAAGAATAAAAAGATACACTTCTCTTGGCCCTTGCATTTATGTTTTCTAGGAAAAAAGAATGGTATATCTGCTGCTTAAGGTGTCAGTTTTCCAAGATATAATGTTAACCATTTGGGCATTGGTAGCTGGCTATATGGCTTTTACAACTCTCTTGGGTTTCTGAAAATATCTCAAAAAAATCAATTTTGCTATAAATCATCTTGATAGCAGCCAAAATACTGGAAAAATTGTACAGTAGGACTTTAAATTGGCAACATTAGATTTTTTTTTCAACTCTTTTCTTACTAGCCCACTGTTTTCGCTAGATTTGCTGTCAGAAACTGAAGTGAAACTGAGGGAACTTATTTTTTTCCTTGGTTAGCCTGTCTGTACTGGCAAATATATGACCACCTTTGATCAGAGTCTTCTGTTGGTTTCAAATCAAGAAATTAGGTTGAAGTTGAATTCCGTTCAAGAGAATGTGAACTGACAAGACATAGTCTAATGTGAATATAATCACTTGTCTAATATTTACTGTACCAACAACGATATCTAGAAGAGTGTGACGTGGGATATCCAAGGGTAAGTCTATACTGATGGCGGCAAAATCATTGCCGTCAGTGCGATCTCCCAGGTACGATTGAGCAGTCTGCGTAGACCTGCTCAATTACTCCGGAAATTGCCATATCAACTCCAGCCCCAGAACTGGAGTTGCTGTAAGCTGACCAGAAGGCATTTCCAATTGGCTTACCTCAATGTGTAGCGAGGGACTAGTAAGTCGTCAGGAGATAAGCAAGATATTTATGTACCTTGCGTATGTCCCGTCAACTGCTGCCGAAAAGTGTTGCAGCTATAGACTAGGGCCAAAACTACCTACCCTCTAACATCAGTATTTTTTAGGAAACTGGCCACAGGTGGTATCAGCAGACTGTCGTTAGTGGAATTTTTAGGTACAGAAAAAGGCTCTATTTGAATTTTTAAATGAGCATTGTTAAGAGGGACACCATGACTTCAGGATATACTAAATTCATGTATAGTTTTTTAACATGGGTTTTACAAATAGGTACCTAGCAAGATTTTATAAAGTACCTTGCCAAAGGCTCCTATAAAGCAAGTGATGTCTGAGCATAATGATAGACAATTCTCACACAGCAAGTACAACTGTGGTTTATTTGAACTTTCTCTGGGAACAAATTTAGTATTCTTTGTGTTTCATCTCTTGAAAGGGACCTGTGAGTGCCTTGGCAAGTGTATAATGTTTTAACACTTGATAAGCGCCACAAAAATTTTTGTTTTCCTGATCTTGTATAGTTCTTCTTTATCTGTTATTGTGCAACTCACTGCTGAAGTGGTGGCAGAATTACAGCAAAATTTTTTCTTCCCTTTTGCTAAAAGCAATTTGTCCTTTTACTTCATCGGATAAAGTTACTCCCATGTAGCATATAGAAGAACACTTTCCCTTTCTATGATGTCAGGAGTAAGTCTTAAGTTTCATAGCACTAAGATTTCAGTAATTTTCCATCAGTAACTCCCAAAGTGCTTCACAAAGGAGACCAATAATATTAGTTCTTTTACAGGTGGGGAAACTGAGACATGGAAGGAAGGTGACATTAAAGTGTAAACAAAGCTGCTGAGCCCTAGAGATATTTGTCTCTTAAAGTTTGCTCTTACTCCCTGTGTGACTGTGCATCACGATGACTCTCACAGTTCCCTCTGCTTCACAGCTCTTCATTCTGCTCTTTGGCATCCCTTGTTTCAGTTAATTCTTGCATTTATTTTCACTGAAAGCATGACATCACATAAATTCAGACATCCCTAACTGCTAGTGCAGCAGTAGCTGTGACCAAG
This sequence comes from Podocnemis expansa, assembly GCA_007922195.1. Taxonomy (NCBI): domain Eukaryota; kingdom Metazoa; phylum Chordata; order Testudines; family Podocnemididae; genus Podocnemis; species Podocnemis expansa. Next base: position 15,590,393 of record ML681988.1, on the reverse strand, counting down.
CTGGTAGTACAAGAGCAGGGGTTCTTAACCTCTTCAGGTATGCACCAAAGCTGGGAGGGTTCCCAGGTGTGTGCAACTCATCAAGGCTTCCCCATTGCTGAGGCACTTTTGGTGGTGGGTAAATTTCAAATGGCCCCCTCTGCCAAAAGCAAACTCGCTGCCAAGGCAGTTTCAGTGGCAGGAGGCTTGTGAGGCTGCAGCTGCAAAAAAGCAGCTGCCCTAAGTGCTTCAGACAGCACCCTCACTTCCACAGCAGAGCTGCTGCTGCTGCTATGCATTGCGATGCCAGCTTTTAAAGGTCCTGTGGCCATAGCTCTCTGGCAACAGGGGGCCCTTTCAGCGACTGGCTGCTAGCCTGAGACACTCAGCTACTATGCTGCAACACAGCAGTTGAGAACCGCTAGTGTAGAAGTTTGAAGCTCCTTATGAATCAAGGCAGGCTGGTTTCATGATCCTGAGTGTATAATCCAGGGGTGGCCAAACTTATGGAACTCGAGAGCCACACAGGTCGATTATTAAACCTTCGAGAGCCACACTGAGGCATATAGCCATATACTTTTACCTCTTCCAAAATTACTAAGCTTAAAATTTATCACATGCTTTAATTTTATTTTAAAAACAGGCAAATATTGATCCTACTAATGTCAGATTCTAATAATTACTTAAGGTTACCATGAAAACTAGGCCTATACAGTAAAAACTTAGCTGTTGCTGGATGTAGAACACTGCAGGCTAGTGGCAAGTGTTTTGGTTTTTGTGTTTTTATCTGGGCAGTAACTTGTCAATGCAGGATGTAAAAGTTTTTTTCCACAGGTGCTGATCTCTAAGTATTGCACAATGTTTTGATTTAACAAATTTCATTGTGGAATACAATGCTTCACAGCCATAAGTTGTGCTAAAAATTAAAAGTAATCTACATTCAGTTTTAAACTTTTCTCCTTTGTATTTTTGTTTCTTAGTATTCCATGTCCTATTTAGGACTTGTAAAACACAATTTGAATAAAGAAGTAAGCTACGTTAGGGCCTATGAGAAAATCTAAGCAGGCCACAGCTTCCCTGACCATGCTGCGCTCCCCCACCCCCAATTGCTGCATCTCTGCCTTCTCTTACCATGCTACTGCTTCTCTGCTGTCCCCAGCCATTGCTTCCTTCTCCCACTGTCTCCCACCATGCTGCCTTTCCCTGCAATGTTCCCTCTAAGCTGATGATGAAGCTTAGCCACTTTCGGATGCAGCTGAGCAAGTTCCCTCCTGGTTCCGCGACCCGGTACTGGGCCCCTGCTCATTGGCTCCCCAAGTACATCCATAACTGCTCAGCTGCATCATCAGCTTAGAAGGAACATTGCTACTGTCTCCAATGACAACTCAACTGTCCTGTGAAACACTTTCCTACTCCATACATGGCCCAACACTTGTCTTTCGAAACAGGCTTGGTTTTGTGGAATAGGATTCTGCATAAAATAATTCTGAAGGTGGAGGATGCTATGGAAAACAGCTCATCCCTAGTCCCAATTCCTCAGGGTCTCTGAAAAGCCTCAACTGTCCAGAGCTCCAAAGAGGTAGCCATGTTAGTCTAGTTCAGCAGAACAAACAAGGAATCCTGTGGCACTTTTAAAAACTAACCCATTTGTTGATTGCATGAGCTGTCATGAGAGAAATGTGGTAAATAAATGAGTTAGTCTTTAAAAGTTGTACAAAACTGCTTGTTTAACTGTCCAGAGCTCGATCTACGGGTTTTTGTAGAGTGGCAAGAAGGAGTAGGAATCTTCATTGGCTTACTCCTTCTCCCTCTGCTACAATGGAAGACTTTTTAACCTGTTTTCCTGACTACCACACTTGTAAAGGCAGTGCATGAGGTGCCCCAAGTTTGTAAAGTGCTGTAGACAGGACTGAGGCTGCCATGGCATGTGGTATAAGGTAAGTACAAAACAAACAAACCAACCCACTGAAACCAAGCAGAGCAAAAGAAAATGAAAAAATACAAAGTACACAAATAAATAAAGCAAAGCAAAATAAAATCCACACTGACATCTATTTAAACAGAAAATAACTAACAATAATTGGTGAGTGTTTAAGTCCTTTACAGCTTGTCTTCTCCCTGATCCCTTCAGTCCCGTCCCTGAAGTGCCTTTGTCACGAGACCCCCCACCATCGCTTCCCTGAGCTGCCAGCTGCTGCCTGCTGCTCTCTGCTCCCTCCTCTGAGCTCTCAGCTGCCAGCTCGCTCCTCCTCTCCACCTCTCCTCTCAGCTGCTGGCTGTGGAGCTACCTGACAGGCCAGAGATTTTAACTCCCCCCAATCTGAAGCAGCTCCCTGCCCACGAGCCACACTTCTTCTTTGAAGAGCTGCATGTGGCTCATCAACCACAGTTTGGCCACACCTGACATAATCCCATTGTTTTTCAATATGTGGCTATGTGTGTAAACCTTTCTTTCCGCATCAGCCAGGCTCGTGAAAGAAGGGAGATTGAGTAGTATTGAGTCTTGGTTGGGGGTCTGAAATTGTATTATCTGCTTAAGAATCTACTAGGAAGATGCACAACTTTAAATAGAGAATGTTTGTGATCTTAACCTGTCCTGCTCAAACTGCATTGCTGTTTTCTTCTTCATACTTTGTCTGGCTAATATTTCAATTTTCTACTCATTTTTGTTCATTTCCATAACATTAGGCTATGGAGGAGCTTAAAGCTTTGTATTTCTTTGTCATGAGATATAAGTGGTTCTTAATAAACTGCTTAAACCTTTTAGAACCATGTTAAATGTGTTCGATCTGTATTTAGGCCTATTGTATAAATATTCATCATTCAGCAAAATGTGGCTTTTGCAGTCAACCACTTTTGTTTTGACTGCAGAATTATCCAAGCCAATATTTTATTTTTTTAAGTGTTCCCTAGTAATTTGGGGTGTTAGTGTATCGGAATAAAAGTGAAGCCTGTGTTTTTATGGTATGTTTGCATTTAAAAGCTGGTGGTATAAATTTCAGCTGAAGAAGGCATACCTGCACTAGCTCGGATGGCGCTCACACAGTCAAAAATTAAATGTAGCCATGGGACCACAAGTTGTGGGGAGTGGCTAATGACTCTATGTACCGAGCTGCTTGAGTGGGCACATACCAGGTGACTAGCTCCTTCTACTGCTTGCGATACCACAGCTACATTATTTAGTACACAAACCTAAACAGAGTTACTGCCTGTATGTCTTCTCAAGCTGAATTTACACATTCCTCTCAAAATGTAGGTATATCCTTGGGATGAGTCTATACTGCCTGCCATTTTTGGTGGCAATCAAATGGAGACATACAAGTTACTTGCATATCTGAGTTTGAGTGCCTAATGCCCAGCTTATCCACTGTGCTGAGTTGAATGTTTGACTCAGCACTACCCCAGGTACTGAGCTGGTGTTAACAGATCAGCTTCTCGATTGTCTAAGTGCTTCTTTACAGACACAATCAGTCAGTTGGGAAGGTTGAGCTAATGGCAGCGATTTTTGCTGCCATCAGTAAAGATTACCCCTCAGAATGAGTGTGTGAAATGGTTCTCTGCGGCACTTTATACTATAAAACAGTAACCTTGTTCAGTACTGTGTTTTAGGTAATTAGTGTCTCAATGCCTAGAGAACCCAACTGGTATGAGACCCATTGTGCTTTTCCTGCCCTCTCTGTTTAGATTATAAGGGAGAAAGGAAGTACTTTTATCCTTCATTTGATAGAGAACTGAGGCAAAGACTTGCTCAGAGTCACACAGGTCTGTGGCTAGGCCAAGAATTAATGTTTTAGCTGTAGTACATACACTACTCACAGAGTCTTTGAATTTTTAAAATTTAACTTTTCAAGCACCTTTAAACAAACACCTAATATATCATGTAAATAAACTTCACATTTAGCACATCTCATTTCAAGAATACTGTCAGGTCTTTATCTCTGTGATTTAGACATAAGAAATAGCTTTACTGTGAAAGGGAGCATGTACATATTTTGTAAGAAGAGAGCATAGATCAGAATTGTTTTTATTTTCCAGGAGACAACACACAGGATTTCAACTTTCCTCAGCATACTTTTTGTGGGGGGAGAGGGGGCGGGAATCTGCAAGATTAAACAGCGAATTTTCTTTGCTGCTCAAAGTTTTTTTCTAAGAAAGATATGAACTACAAATGGAAAATATTATATGGACCAGTGGACCTATTAATTGCCCGGCTGGTCTAGTTAATTTTTTTAAGTTAATCTCCAGCCCATTTATATTTCCATGTGCTTGTTCTCTTGAGTTCTTTTTTTAACCTTGCTTCACAGCAAGCCAAGTGACTTGAGAAATTAGATCTATGCATTTGCAATTTTATAGTTGTTCATAAACGCTTTTACTCAAATGGACTATCTTGCCAGTTCTTCATGCACAATAAGTTTAGCATTAGTAAAAATTGTCTCATTGCCTTATTTCTTTTAGGTGTATATTAGCCTTCATTCGTTGGGGCATGAGTTTGTCTGAACAATGCCAGGCAAATAGGAATATTTATTAAGGAGTAGATGTGCATCAGTATAGGCAGAGATGTGAGTGAGATATGGGCATATACTGTTCCACCTGCAAGTAGTCCCAGGTTATGTTGTGCTTCAGATACTTCTCAGATGCAATTCCTTCCATACTTTCCTCTTGTTGGGTGTTGCGGGGTTTACATTAATTTGCTTCTTGCCCTATACCAAAAGAAAATCATAACCCTTCCTATTCACAGCCTAGCTTAGCTAGTGCTTGATGATGTGTTGGGGAGCAGAGACATCATTTCGCAAGCTCCCCAGCCTCCTGCTCCCAGGGATAGTTGACAGACTTGTTTGGCTACTCCTAGATCCAAAGTCTATATAGCCAATCTTACAGTGTAAGAAGACAGTTCTTGCTATTTACCATGTAGCCCAAGTATGAGATGTAAATGAGTGACCTACAAGTAATTATGAATTTTCCACAAGGGTAAATAGTCAAAATGTAGGATTGGGAGCTGCTCTCTTTCCAAGGAGGGTTGGAAACCGGCAACACACATGTAAATGCAAAAATTTAGCATTTGACTGCCTAAACTGGAGACTGCAAACCAAAAATCAAGCTTCTCAAGGCTTTTGAAGTTCTCCTTAATGCATATCTGCCTTCTCCTATGTTCTCTCCTCCTGTCTGATCCCTCTTTTCCTGATGAGCTGTTTCTCCTCTCCCCTCACGGCACTTAATTGTACTGTTACTGGTAGCCTATATGCTGGAATTGTATCTGTGGACTTGACAGAATTCCATTTCTACTGTTTTATAATTTCAATGACTGTTTACCAATGGTTATTTTTAAGCACTTTTTCCCTTATTTTCTGTTAAGATTTTCATGGTTGAGAGAACCGGTGGGGTAAATTTTATACTAAAATCTCATTCAGCTGGCAGCAGCCATTGGTTCCCATTATCCAGGAGTTAAGTAGTGTTACCCCATCAAGCAAACTACAGGGTAAAGGTTGTCAACTGCTGTACAGAAGCTTTTTGACCTTGTGGTCCCTCAAAATCCAGCACTGAAAGTCCTGAAGGGTCAGCTGCAGTATGAGAGCAACATTACTCTCCATATTGATTTAAGCATCAGGCTTAAAATGCCCTGGAGGATCTGTGTTCTCCAGCACAGTGATCCTTCCAGTATTAGGTTTAGATTCTCTTTGGCCTTAAGTTATTTCATCATCAGTCAGAAGTTTGATGACTAGCTGGCAGACTTTTTGTTTCAAAGGATACATCTGGCTCTCGTAGAACTACAGTACATCAACCTTGAAAGATATACTTGTACCTTCATTCAGTAAAAGGCATTTATTAGAGCACTTCTGGACTCCTGGATTAGCAAGAGTAGTGCATCTACCTTGTCTAAAAAAGACAAAAACAAACACCAAACAGCAGCAGCAACAAAAACTTTGTCTATCAGTAAAGAATAAGAGGATGAAAATTGTCAGGCTTTAGTTAAGGTTGAGGAGCCCTTTGTTTAAAGAGACACTCTTCTATGCATCTAAACTTGGCATGCTTAATGGATCACCTTGAAATGTGGTGTATCTCACTGGGAATGACGAGTAGGGTAGTACGCCAATTTTGGAGTTACTTGAGCTAAGTCTCCAAGATACAGCCTCTTCTCACATACAGGTTTTCCTAAGGTTAGCAAACTGTACTAATGCTTCTCTGGGCATCATACTCAGTGGCCAGGACTGTCTCAATCACTGAAACACACTTCAGATAGTTTAAGGCAGCCATTGCTCCTTTAGGAAGGCAGCACTGAAGGTGCTGTTCAACAAAGCATTAGATTTGTGCCTAAGGTTATGCACCAAATGGATTATGTTGCACATGTGCAAAGTATGCAAGACTTTTCACATGACCTGGGTGGCTTATGGGGAGATACTGTGGTCATTGAAACTGAGCAGCAAAATTTGCGGCTTGTGTCTGTGATGTTACGGTTGCACAATTAAAATAATATATCTAAGAAAATAATGCGGGGGAGGGGATAACATGGCCAATTGCGCAAACCTAAGTTATTGCATTTTCTTACTGTATTTTAATTGTTCAACTTAAACATTATATGAACATTTTTTGTCACCTTGCACTATTAACATTATGTGGCATGTGCACTTTTAAAAGGTGATGCTAAAAAATTCTCTTTTGAAACAAAAACTTCCAAATTGTCATAAAATCCCAATTACATACAATGTGAAGATTTGAAGCAGTGCAAATGAAAACATTGTATAGTAAGGCAGATAATTTTTCTTTTGCATAATTGCCAAAACCTGAGTTGAAGCCCTTGGGAGTCCTTTGCAACAATTAATGACAACACTATCACTCGCTAAAATAATAAAAAAGCCCACAAACTGACATGAAATTTAACATTTTTAAAAGCTAGGTTGAGCCATCTGTTGTAAAAATGATTTTAACATACATCCTAATATTTATTTCTCTTTGGACTTGTTTGAAAAAACCTTCTTGCAGCAGCTTGATTTTAAATATGGCCATAATTTAAAGAGAGCCAAAGCCTAACCTGATACATGACAAAGAAAGAACAGCATGGTAGTATTTAATGGGCTGCAACTCCTAAGACCAGGCTGAGGTGTAACCAATTATCTTTTAATCTGTAGCATTTGTAATGTGCCAGCTCCCTGCACATTAGCAATACAGGAGAGCTAGAGACTAGCAATATTGTGAAATCAGGGTGTTTTTAGTAAAACGCATCCGGAATCTTTGACAAGTGATTCTGTCTGTTAGCAAGTTGTACGTGACAATGAGAAAAGAGAAGGGGGGGAGTGCATTTAGGTTAGAATGATCATATGGCTTTGATTTCATTGCATTTTTTCTTCATTAAGACTAAATACAAGGATCTTTCTCCATATGTCAATCAGGTGACTATACTGGGATACTTCCACATAAGAGACTAAAGTCTGCATTCCTCCTAAGTTTAGAATTTACACAGCTGCATGTGGCATCTTCAAAAGATAATGACATGGTGACACAGCAGTTTCTTGACCTCTTTAGATCTGCTTTTTCTGTTAGTCCTTACTGTGAAAATTGGCATAAGAGTCACTCAATTTTTGGAGATATGCTTCCCCATCATGAGCTCTTATTTTTGTTTTAAGATTTCAGACCGCATAAGGTGGAAGGAAGAGGAACAGCTATAGCAGCCATTATTCCTACAAAGTTCCAAAGGGGCAGACGTTTTAGTCTAGTCTGGGGGGGTGGGGGTGGGAGGGGGCAAGGAATCTTTTGGCACTTAAAGACTAATAGATTTATTTATCGCATGAGCTTTCGTGGGAGAAAAATCCCACCTCATCAGGCACTTTGAAGATGGGGGAACACAGAATTGGCAGTCCGTGAGTTCCTCCATCTTCAAAGCACCTGACAAAGTAGATTTTCTCCCACAAAAGCTCATGTGATAAATAAATCTATTAGTTTTTAAGTGCCACAGGACTCCTTGCTTTTATTATTCCTACAATGGATGATGCTGGTACAATGTTCCCCAGGAGTGCTAGTGGGACCATACTTGCTAACACAGCCATTATACATGTTCTGTAGCTGCTGGCTTTTTCCCCTGAACTACTGTCCTGCTCCTGTATGGTGGTGTTGCAAAGAGACAGATGGCGTGGTCATGCTCACACATGCCCATGACTCATTACAGATAACAACTATCCAAACTGTGGTCATTACATTTTGTAGGGAGTAGGGGGTTTCCTTCATGTCTTATGGCATACCCGATAGCCATAGTTTCTCCCTGTGTTTGTATATCACTCTGAGATATGTCATCTGTGAGCAGCAAAACATTTAACAAGGGCTGTGGTTTATTTAACTTAGCATATGGTTGTAAACTCTCTCTTACTTTTCATATTAAATACAGCAGCTTGTGATTCTGAATCCATCTGCCTTTGATGCAATTCTTGAATCTTTTCTGTGTGTTTTAGCTGAAATTGCACAGTAGCAAGAAGGTGGGAAAACTATCCATTTAATGCATCCAGTTAGTTAAGAATCAAGTCACATATTTTATTTACTTAAACCCATCTGTGCTTGTTTTACCAGTAATATATTCGGTCTGCGCCCTGTGGACTATGCAGAAACAGAAAAGATGAAGTCTGTGCTAATGGTACCAATGAAGAATGAATCATATTCATTTAGTCAGAGCTCAGAAGTAAGTGTTTCTAAAAATAAAATCCATCTTATAAGCCCCAAACAGGTGGGACGTGGGGTAATGAGGGCATCTGGCTTTATAGGAAGGTTAAAAATGTGCTCAGAAAAATGGTCCCAGTCATATTTTTTTCTTTCAGACTTTTCCAAGAAGCTTTTTGTAACAATTTGTATATACAGAATGTGGTAGAAAGGCTTTATAATGGCTTTATTGCTTGTGAATAGTATGGCCATCCCCAAAATACTGACAAATTATTCCATATTGTGTGTTGTCTGCTTTTGTTGTTTGTTGTGTATACACATCCAGTAAAAGAAGCACCTATCATTTGCTCTATGTGTATTTGCACATTAAAAATGTATATGAGGCTATTTCACTATCATACCCCCCTTTGCCCAATAATTAAGATGTTTTCAACTGCTGGGCTATTGTATGTCTTCACAGCCTTCTGCCAGAGGCCTTGAAGTTTCTTACATTTAGAGAAAACAATTGACATCCCAGCACACCTTGAGAATCACAAATGTAGTTCTGTATACGGATGGTGGTCTTTTTTACACAAATGTCCTTGTATCTCACTGCCAGAAGAACATATATAGACTTCAGTGCAAATGAGTTTCAAAGGGGCAGCCGTGTTAGGCTAGTAAAGCAAAAAGAGCAAGGAGTCCTGTGGCACTTAAAGACTAACAGATTTATTTATTGCATGAGCTTTCGTGGGAGAAAATCCACTTTGTCAGGCATCTGACAAAGTGGGATTTTCTCCCACAAAAGTTCATGCAATAAATAAATCTGTTAGTCTTTAAATGCCACAGGACTCCTTGCTTTTTTTAGTGTAAATGAGAATTAGGCCTCACATACATATTTCCCTATATACCCATAATACGTAGTAATATTGTTTAGAATACCACTCAAGACTGTCGGATGGGAGTGTGTCCAAAGAGGCATCCCGCCCTCCACCACCACAACCAAACTGCTTTTGTTGCTGTCTTTGATGCTGTGGGTTACATGACATAACAGTTGTATAACAGTTTAAACTCTTAAAATGCCTCATTACAGTAAAATGTGTGCATCATTTTTAAGCTAATGTCCAAACATATGTTCATATGTTTTTTGTGTCAATATATAATATATAATTTGACTGCTTGTAGAGACTTAGTCAAAGAAGAGAGCAACATTTTGCTAGGCACTAAGCACTTGAGGGTGACTTTTTAAAATTGTTACTCTTTAACAGCCCCATTTAAACCATTCAGAACATACATTGATTTAAAAACTCAGGAAATGAGGATGTGATGTTCTTCTGTTGATTAATACTCAATAACTGCTATTTATGGGGGATGGGATGGAAACAGTTCTCTAAATTTGAAAATATAGGTCTCACTGTGTGGTGAGTTTCTTGTCACATAACTGTGATGTATGGAAGCTAGGCATGACTACAATTTCCAGACAGAGCATGCAGCATCAGACCCTTAGCTGAAGGGTGTTAGTGAATTCAAAAGAACCCCACAGCAGATCTGCTGTTAATTTAAAATTGCTTTGGTACGTTACGTAAACTAAAGAAAATACCTACTGTGCTATACCATTCCCTTTACAGCTAGTTGGTTACATAGATTTATTTATGGATTCTGTGTCCTGTAAGATGCCATGAATTTTTTATGTCAAAAGACTTATTCTTTGTCTAATAGAACTGTCAAACAGATTAGTTTTTTTTTCTTTAAGTTCCTAAACATTCAGGTTAGGAAGAACTTAGTACTTCTTCCTCTTGTCCTTACACAGCAAGCAAGCCCAAGTCACCCTCGAGAAGGACCAGTTGTTCTGTTGGGGAGCAGTCTCAATTCAGAGCAACAAAAATCCCTGAGTAAACTCACAGTAGTTCTGAAGGCTAGAAAATGTACTGAGTTTAACAGCACAGGTAAGTAAGCCCCTGTTGAAATATCTCATTTAACAGTCACTATGTGCAACGCTTATGCATTTTAGCTATCCCATTGTTATTAGCATAATATTTTGTAGCTGAAAATAAAACTTCAGGTTCCACAAATAATATGGTATTTGTCATAATAGGACTGCAGCAATATAGAGTTTCACATTTATTAGACTACAATCTGTATGGTTTTTCTGGAGAGAGAAACCTTTGATACAAGAAAAGATGTGAGTTTGCTGATAGAAGAAATGTGTTGGCTAAGAACTTTTCCTCTTAAAGGAGCCATCCACCAGGATTCTAACTCCAAGTTCCCAGATGCATAGTGCAAGACAAGCAGAATTCCCTAAACTTTTATATTTGTCCCAAACTACTTTGCTAGTAGGGTACCATGCCACTGAAATGACAATAGGGCTCCCCCTCTGCTTGACTACTGCCCTTGCAACCTTTGGGACCACAGTTGGTGAAAATGCTGCCTGTAGGAGCTGTGTGTCAGTCACTGGTTTGACTGTTTCTCCCTATCTTAACCCATCTGTATCCCTTTCCAACAGCAGTCCCTCCCATGTAGTCAGAATCACAAACAACATTGCTGTTTGTAATATCCAGAGGGGTAGCCGTGTCAGTCTGTGTACAGCAAAAACGATGAGAGTCTGGTGGCACCTTACAGACAAACACATTTCTTCAGGCATAAGCTTTCATGGGTGCCAACCCACTTTGTCAGACACAACTGTGCATCTGACTGTGGGTTGGAGCCCATGAAAAATTATGCCCAAAGAACTCTAGTTTATAAAGTGCCACCTGGCTCTCACTGTTGTTTCCGTTTGTGAAGCTGTTTGCTTGGGGTGCTCGTCACCTACTTTTCTGTCTGTTTTTCAGTTGGTTTCTGTTGCATTTCAGCAGCAGCGTGGCTGGTGTCTTGCTGCCTACTTTGCACTTCAGCAACAATTTTTGGATAAAACATTGATGCCAGCCTCTGCATATGTGTTGGTAGCAACAGTAAGCCCATTAAACCAATGTTCCCTCTAAGGTTTGGTGGCTTGCGTGCAAAATTTTCAACCTGTGTGCAAAACATTTTCTGAATAAAATTTGTGTGTAAACTCATGTGACAAAAATTACTGAAAAATCTAGAACAATGAACAATTAATAAAAGCTGTTTTTTTTATTAATAAAAAAAACACAAGTTATTTAGCATTTACCCAAATTGCTATACAATCAAAAGAAACTAATTCATGGCTTTTGAATAACCCAAGACCAAAGTTATATTCAGTATGGATCCTAGTTATCACATTTCTGCCTAATACCCTCATCTCCTTTGTTCTACATGCAGAGTTACAGTTCACAGAGCGACCAGCTAGTTATCACTGACAGCATTTAAGCTGTTTTAATGGTCCCAGAGCAATGTTCCTTCTAAGGATTGGGATTCCATAAGCAAAAATTTTAGTTTGTGAGCAGCAAGTTTGCCTTATGGTAACTTGTGAGTCCAGTAAGTCAAGACTTCAAAGAGAAACATCTGGATTAGAACCGATATGCAGATTGGATTGTGTGAAAACAGGATTACATCGAGATTATGGATTCCTTTCCCATTACAACACATGATTTGACTTAACCCGTGTCTACATGCTCTTTCCCAGTGTTTGAATCTTAACTGCTCTGATTTGCTGTTGCTGTATGACCTGATCCCGTGTCTTACACTCTATTACATTTATTTTCATCCCATTATGTAAGTTCCCCCATCTTCAAAGCATCTGACAAAGTGGGATTTCACTCATGCACCAAATAAATCTGTTAGTCTTTAAGTGCCACAAGACTCCTTGCTTTTGTATAAATTAGGCCTATGTTTTAAAATGTGTTTTTTAACATGACTGTTTTAAAATGTTTATTGTAAATAGAATTAATTGGGTTTAATTAACTGAATTTGTGTGAATTTTTATTTGAAATTTAATTTTTAGAAAGCTTTTTAATTAAATGAATTTTTAAAGTTTTTTAAAAAATGGAGATAAGAAAAAAGGAAGAAAAGGAAGGAAGAGAGAAAAAATAGGACAAAGAGAAGGTACGAAAGAAGAAAGGAAGGAAGGGGGGGGGAAGAAATGAGAGAAGAGAGAAAAAAGGAAGAGAGAAAGAAGAGAAGAAGAAAAAGATGGAAGGTAGAGAAAGAAAGAAAAGAGAGATGGAAAGAAGAGAAATAAAGCAGAAGGCAGGCTCCACCTCTTCTCCAGCTGCAGGCCTGCCAGTGCTAAGGGCGCCCTGCAGGCACTGCTCAGCTCAGGTCCGCAGCTGAAATCTGAGCTGCTGGCCAGCAAGGAGACGCCATCAGCTCCCGAAGCCTCTCAGTGAGCACCGTCTCCGAGCCCAAGCCTCTTGCTGTTGCCAGTCTTTTTTCTTTCTCTAGCCCAGTGCTGCTGCAAGAGGCTCGGGCTCGGAGACAGTGCTGGCTGCGGGGGTTCAGGAGCTGACGGTGCCTCCTTGCTGGCCAGCTGCTTGGATCTCAGCCGCCAAGCTCCAGCTCCATGCACTGCCAGCCAGTGTGTGTGTTCTGGGGCCAGAAAAGTTGGGCATGCCTTAGAAAAAACAGTGGTTGCTACTGTAGTTCCAAATCCTCAGCTTTCTGCTGTGATGTTTGGCAGGCTTTGGCACCTGTCTTGGTATGCCAGTGATGGAGCCTGAGACAGTTCATGCTCGTTCTGGTTCCATAGCTCCTTGCATTTGTGGCACTTTGCTGCAGCTTTTCATCTTCTGGATTCCAGTTACGTTATGTCTAATGTGGAGGAAAGAAAGGAGACAGCAAAGCTGCTTCCCCCCTGTTAGTTTGTAGGACCATGTCTATGGCAGATAAGGTAGCATTCAAAACATGATTATCTCCTTTGGATTCTACCAGAGCATCACATTTTGCCAGCTATCACCCTGAGTACTTAGAAGGCATGGGAATATACCTCCAGGTCTTCATCAACAGCCTGTAAATCTGCAGGAAGCCAGCCTGGTAAACCTGGCTGGGGACTCTGGTTTTGTCCTGTCTGTGTTGATGATATTGACATTAGTGAAGACCCAGCTCCCCTCTCATAAACCCTTCATTGGCAGAATGGCCTCATTAAAGTGCTCAAAACCACCACCTTCAAAGCTGAAGTGTCCCAGCTATGGCCACTGTGCTTGGAGTCACAGGTACAGTACTACAAACAGAGTCCAGTGGCACTTAAAGACTAACAAACTGATTTATTTCATGAGCTTTCATGAGAGGAGATCCCACTTCATTCTTCAAAGCGTCTGATGAAGTGGGATTTTCTCCCATGAAAGCTTATGCAATAAATCAATTTGTTAATCTTTTAAGTGGCACAGGACTCCTTTATTTTGTTTTACTGAACTAGACTAACACGGCTGCCCCTTTGGAACTTAGGTACACTACTCTAGCTCAGTGTTTCCCAACCAGTGTGCCATGGCACACAGGTGTGCCACCAGATCTGAGCAGGTGTGCCACAATTTTTTTGAAAAACCTCTCAAAGGGCTCTGGATTGGTTCATGCATATTCATGAATTTATTTGGAAACTATTTGGTGGTGTGCCTCAAATTAATGAAAGGTAGCAAGGTGTGCCATAGCAGAGAAAATGTTGGGAACCACTGCTCTAGCTCATTCTAGGCAGAGCCTGTCCAAACAATAGATGGCTTCAAGAAGGAGCCACAGCATTTCAGCATACTTTTACTAAACCACTAGCTCCAAGCTGCTGCTGCTATTTTTTTTTCCCTCATGAAAAGGCAGAAGACTCATTTCGTTAGCGTTTTTGGTTCTGGCCTTAGAGTTGCTGCCTGTTGCACTTTTACTTCGTTACTTGTGATGTCTTTTGAGTTTTTACTCAGAGTGAGAATCCTACATGGGTGGTATTTTTAGAGAAGGGCAATTTATTGATCTGTAGCTCTTCTCTGAAGATGCTGTTGTGATGGGGTATTTTGCCTGCCCTCTAGCCTCAATTTCAAATGCATCTTTACTGGTTGATGATAAACAGTTACACCTTAATTTTTTGGAGATATAATTAATCCCTTTTATTGATTGGTTTATTTCCTCTGAGAGCTTTATTACTCATGCAGTATAGAATTGACTGAAAGGTTCTCAGCTGGTGGTTAAGCAGATCAAGTATAATGGAAATCTTAAGAAGGAACCTGGCTTATTCTCCACCCAACTACTGCTGCAGGTAGACACTAAAAATCTTGAGCTGAGAAAATTCTGCCAATCTTGCGTTAAGACACAAACATCCTTGATGAGAATCCTTTTGCAGTTATACCTTTGGAAGAGAGGAAGAATTATAGATCAATAATGTTTCCTTCTTTTATAAATTACAAGCCAACCCTTAACAACAACTGAAAGTTGTCTTTTTGCAGCAGACAGAAATGTTGCGAGCTTTCAGATATAAACACTCACTTTCACAAGTTTGTAAAGAGAAGCTTTTGATCACAGTGAATGAAAAGAAATTTTGAGTTTGAGGAAGAATGTCTGCTAATAAATTGGGGGTGACTGGATTTGTAATAGTTCCTAGAAATATGTTTGTTTTAGGTTTCTAGGCCTTCTTACATGTGTAACTTCTTCCCCAGTGACTCACGTTATTGTTCCTGATGATCCTATGCGAAGTACTATCAAATGCATGCTTGCCATTCTGGCTGGATGTTGGGTCCTGAAATATGAGTGTAAGTATTTGAATGAATTGAATGATTTTTTTGTTTGTTTGTTTGTTTGTTTGTTTTTTAAACAAATGTATACTTTGACTTGAGTGATATTACCTGAGAACTTTCCATTCTTTTTTTTTGAGAAACTTTTTTTTAATATATATATATATTGACTTAACCCAAACTATGGGGCTTTTTAAATTTTGAGTAACAAGAATTTAAGATTAAATGTAATGAATCCATCCGTGGAAAATGTGTAAATTGTTACTGTTAATGAGATGCCATTGAGAGTCAGTCTCCAAATGTAAGGAGGGGATGAATTTCTGTTCCTCAGCATTTTGGCAACACGCCTGGAATGTTCAAGGTAAAGGTTCTGGTGTATGTGTTTGGTATTAAATTAAACATTTTAAATGTCTGTAATTTGTATAGCTGTATAAGACTAATCAGGAAAAATGACAGGATGCCAGTTAAGCTTGTAAGTCCTTCCTTGTATAGGAAATGCTTGTATAGCTTCCATAGAAGACAGTGGGGAATTTTGGTTGTTTTAGGGGTACAGGATCAGTGCTTACTAGCAATATCTAAAGCAGTAGTTATTCTATCCATTATACCTCTGTACTGAAGAACTTTTATATTCCATCTA
This sequence comes from Podocnemis expansa, assembly GCA_007922195.1. Taxonomy (NCBI): domain Eukaryota; kingdom Metazoa; phylum Chordata; order Testudines; family Podocnemididae; genus Podocnemis; species Podocnemis expansa. Next base: position 15,574,559 of record ML681988.1, on the reverse strand, counting down.
ACAAAATGATGATTTAAATGCAAGGACAGATTAACAGACATCTATATAGTAAACATTTGAAGCCATTTTTTAAGCATTCCCTTACGCAGGTTATTAATAGCTATTTTACCTCATGTTCCTTTCTTAATAGTTGTTCTTAATGTATGTACACCTTCAGGATTGACTTATTAATTTCCCTTCTAATTTATTTCTCTAGGACATTGTTCTGTTCTTACATTGTGAAAGCCCTTCTTGTATCCCTTGTCTTCTTTGGGCCAGGAACCCCCACTCTCTATTCTTGTGTTTTTTTTAAATTTTAATTAACTTTTCTGCAGCTTATCTATCAATGGAGAATTCATAAATAGATTTTTTCCTAGTGGATTCAGGAGTGTGTTGGGTGAATCAGCAATTGGATACGAAAGTTCATCTTTACTCAATAGGAAGTCTTCAAAGAGTTTAGCAGCCTGAATCTTTCTAGCTGACTACTGGATTTTGGGTGTCCAACTTAAAGGGGCCTGATTTTGTTTCAAAAAATGTAGAGCATCAGATCTAATTAAGGCATCTCAGGCTGGGCAGCCAAAACCACAAGTCACTTTGAAAAACTTGGGCTGTTTCCTTCTAATGTTCATGTAACTTCTTAATGGCTGCTTGATTTCTTCTCTGTTCTTCTTTTTTAAATGGCAGATAGGATGCTTTTGAGATGACTTGTTAAAACAGCTTGTGCTTGTCTCCATTATCTATAGGTAATTCAAAAAGAAAACTCTTCCAGGAGTCTTGGGTCTGTGATCTGTTTTAAGTCTGAGTAGCTTCTCATTGATTACCTCAGACATGCTGGTAAATATACGCATTTCCAAACACACAGTTGGATTTTGGCATTCTGAGCTAGCTTTAGATACTTTGGTTGTTGAAAAGTATCGAGGCATTGTGGGCAGTCGTGCTATTGTAGCTTTCCTTCTGGGCCGGAAGATACCCCCAGCAACAGAGACAAGTTCTAACAAATTTCTGGAGGGTTAGGAGCCGGGTGGAGGCTGGCGCTTGCAGAGGGTGAATATGGAGTGTGTGTATTCAATAGTGACAAGTTCCAGAGGGGTAGCTGTGTCAGTCTAGTTCAGAAAAAACAGACAAGAAGTTCAGTGGCATTTTTTAAAGATGTAACAAATAAGTAGGGATTACTGCTGTTCTTCAGTGTTTGAATCTAAACAACTGCTTTGACTTGCTGTAACAGTCTGACCTGATCCTATGAATTATTACACCCCCGCATTTATTTTGCTCCCATTCTGGAAGTTCTCCATCTCCAAGAGTCTGATGAAGTGGAATTTTCTCCCATGAAAGCTCATATGATGAATAAATTTGTTAGTCTTTCAGAGTGCCCCCAGACTTCTCGTTCGTTCAATAGTGAGAATTTTTTCACTGAGACTATTTAAACCCAGCATTTCTGTGAGAGATCTTGACTTTATCAAAGCTATATGCAGGGTGTTCAGGAAGTGTGTGACCTTTTCCATAAAGAAACAGGTTGTACCCTTCTCTTCTCCATCTCAGCAGTTTACTGGTCAAACAGTATTGAAATCTTAATAAACTATTATTTCTTCCTTCAGCTGAGCACTAGGATTTTGTTACAGAGGTGAGACTGAACTTTTGTGTGAGAACCTGATTGCTTTTTAACTTTAGAAATGAGACAGAAAAAAATAAACACTGCCTGTGCAGGAATCTTTTTTTTTTCCATGCATACTTTAACACACTTCTTTGTTTTCTGTTGAGCTTTATTTAATGTCGTGTTAAAGTACTGATTACTACACTCCTGGCTGTGAATGCTCTCAGCTTAGTAAGCAACATACTTTTTAAAAGCAAATGCTTTTCCTCCCTGGTGGGAAATGTTAGTAATAACTCACGGGGCCTGATGCAGCTAAGTGCCTATAATTAACAACACCACTCCATCTGCTCCCACCAGTTTGTTGTTGGTCTTCTTTAGAGTCATTGCAAGTTAAAGATTGTTTTAACAAATAATTGGACGCCTGCTGATGAAACATTTGTCTAGGGAAAAAGGTTTTGCTTTGCTTTGCTTTTCATACTCTTTCCTTGTTTTATCATTGTTTTAGGGGCTTCTGTTTAGTAATTGGTTAAGTCCACTTAGATGTGACATAAAAATAAAGCCTTTTTGAAGCGTGCACTTACTCAGGTCTATTTCTCTTGACCATATATCTAAATCAAAGCCATTGCAAATAAATTAGACATAAGAAATGTTGTGTACTTATGCTTAAATCACTTAAGTGTTTAAGCCAGGAATTCAAATTTGGGATCCACTTCAAAACTCATTGAGTTAATGAAAGGATCCAGTATTTCACTTGTGGAAATAGTCACATTATGGCACATGTTAAAATGGTTCTTCCAGTATGTTGTTTTTTTAAAAGGAAATTTGCCTTTATAGCCTAGACAGTTTGCTTATTTCACTTACAAAAACCACTGCTTTATGCTTTGCAACAAACATTTTATTAAAAATTATGTATTCTTCTGAATGGACTCTTCAGTTACAGCAGAGTTTCATACCTGTGTCATAAAAGCAGTCTCCTTTCTCATCTCCCTGAATCATTCTGTATCATAGTGCCTCATCTGAAGATTGTAGATTTATTTTAGAAGCATGTGTACTCTCCCTAAGTACTTATTAAAGAGCTGACTTTGGAACATGCTGGTGGTGGCTGCACTACAGTTATTTGGGCCAACCACAAGGCCTGCTGTTAGTACACATGGCCCAAAAACCTCTACCACTATTTGAATTCCTTTTTGCCTCAGTGGAGGCTGCCTCTGTCTGAGTGGTGAAGGTGTGCAGAAACATATCTTCAGAGAGGAAGGGTTTCATAGTACCTATTGCCAATTGCTTGGTTTCTATACATTTTTTTAGATATTTAACAAAGAGTTGGTGAAGCCTCCATTTTCAGAGCAGTACAAAAATTAATTGAGACACCATTGTCACCCTGCTCCTTGCCCTTGGCTATATCTTTCATTGCTATCATTATTTTATTGCCATCATTATTTCTGGGACTTGTAATAGACACAGAAAGTAGCATGTCATTATCCTCCAGCAAGTATGTTGAGATTAAGTTTCAAGTATTGCTGAATTTCATCTCAGTTTTTTTCTAAAATCAGAGTACAGTTTGATTAAAAACACCAGACTTGTTTCATATCGTTGGACTTCCCTGTTTTCTCCTTTTTTTTCTGCATCCCGGAGAGGGCTTGAGTATTTTTCATCATTTAGAAAGACAGCAGTCTGTTACATCTTCATGTTGCAATGGTGACTAGGATTATTGGAGTAAATGGAGAAACACTTTTTAGGTGAGTGTGTGCATTATATGTAGCTTTAACTATACCAGTACAGTTTGTACCTGGCTTTACAAAAAATAGATAATTTTAGAGAGTTAATTTAGAAGTTTTTTGGTGGGAGTGGTAGTACTCTAAAAGATTTAAAGCAGATTCTGCCCTTACCTGTACCTAATATAAATCCTGTACAATTCCATTAAGATCAATGAAGTAACTTAGAGCTTACGCCAGTGTAACATTGTTGAATACAACGCGGAGCTTGAGGTCCAGTTCTCCAGCCCCTACTTCCTGTAAATAGCCCTTGCCAATGCAAATTGCCTCACTAAGGTAATAGGACTGCGCATGTAAGTAAGAGTTGGAGGATTGTACCCTCACTTTGAAAAATCCACAAATTCCCTTGGCCTGAGAACTACATGAATATGACAAGGTAGATAAATTAGTGCTGGCATTCAGGTGGACAGTGCATTGGGAATTTGTATCATTTGCCTCAAATATATTATTATGATTTGTGACGACTAGGGGTAGAAATGGTTCAGGGTAAGCAAGAGGAACAGATGGATACTAAGTATGGTTTTCTAAGGAATGCACATCCTGAAGTGGGTTACTGTACCCATAGAGGATGATTCCAATTCCTTTGAAGTGGGAAGAAATACACTTTCATATTGGTATAAGCACTTCTCCTTTTGCTGATCGAAAAAAAATGTTGCAGCAGTTACAGTGATCAGTTTAATGACAACAGTGTTCCCTAGCATAAGTTGAAAAGAACCTGTGAAATGAATATACCTGATCATCTCCAGAATTAGCAGGACTATAAATCTCATTGATGGTAGTAATGCAGAATAAATCGATTGTGTTTTATATTAAGGAATCCTGATTGCTGATGTGTGAGTGAATGAATTCTACTTTATAAATCATTCAGAGGGTATTAATTAGAAGTTTATAAAGACCCATAACATAATGAAAATGGTTTAGGTTTATTTATAAACATGTGTAGTAGAGCTAGTTTGGGGAGCGGGAAAGAAAACAAAAGAGGGCACGATTGTGTGCATCTCACTCAAAAATCTACCGTTTCCACAAGGGCTTGACAAAACCAGGCATCACGTTGCCATGGTACCCAGGAATTGTACCCTGGCGCCTAGCTGTGCCGCGGTCCTACAGGGAATGAAATGCCCTGGCGCCAAAAAAAAATTGACGTGCACCTTCAGAAGCACGTCTGTCTTTTTTAATGAACCTCAGACAGCCGCCTCAACTGTCTATGGGGGCGCTTTGCCTGTGTCACTGCTGAAAGTGGTGGTGGTGGTGGCAGCATTTAGGTGGTGGGGTCCCTCTAATGTGGCACACATCTAGGTGCCCCACTTTTTCGGGCTTGCACCTAGGTGTACAGCACATTTGCCGAGGCCTGGTCTATCCCCATGAATGCATTGCCCCCATGGCACTGCTACCTTATGAAAGTTTGATAGATTATTTTTAAAAATTCAGCATGCCTTTATGGATTTGTCTTTGTTTTCCCTGGTTATCAAATGGGGGGGGGGGGGTTGGCTAATTTGGATCTCTTCTAACAAAGTGAAGGAGTATTTTAATGATGAAATGTGACATCTTTTATTGGGCTTGTAGCTTTTTCATTGGGACTTATAGCTAAATTCAGTTTTGTCATTCAGCCAGTGTCATAGGATCAAATTCTTACCTCTCGTCTTTCAGTATAAGAATTTTGAAATTATGGTTTGAGTGGCATTTTCAAAAGCATTCAGCATTGGCCCAGCTCAGCTCCCATGGGAGTCAGAGAGTTTTACCCATGACTTCAGTAGGAACAGAGTCACGCCAGCACAGAGCTTTTGAAAATCCTACTCTATGTATATAAATATCACTCCATTATTTATTCAGTATAGTATTTTATTTCATTTGGTCTCCTCTTAATCATAATGACAGACTGAATCTGGTTGAGGGGTTGTTGAAAAGAAATTACCATTTTATTTTGCCAGTCATACACGTTGCTGAGTTTTAAATTATTGAGAGATGCACATGAAAAGACCTGGGTTTTATTGTGAAAATGTCTGCCTAGCACTCACTAGTTATACAGCAGACTGAATGTTCACCTGTACAATGGTACAGGAATTCTCATTGTCTTCTGCTTCCCAGTGTATTTATTTGTATTACTGTGGTATAGCCTAGGATGCCACTATACTAGGCACTGTACGCAAAACAAAGACATAGTCCTGCTCCAAAGAATATAGAATCCAAGCCCTCTCCTTCTCATATTTAGCTGGTAAAAGATGTGAAATTTGTACTGTGCCTACCACAGTGGAGCCCAGTCTGCAATTGGTGTTCCTAGGTGCCATTACAATACACTTATTATTATGATGCCCTCAGCGGTGCAGCCTCCCAAGAATATTGTTTTTCAATTCTAATCCTAGCTGTAAAAAGGAGATAGCAGAAACAGTGGCCTGGAGACAAAAACCATGAGAAACACGGAAAGTCTTCTGTCTGACAAGATGAAGAGAGTTGCAGAGCAGACAAATGATAGGGAGTATGATACAGTAAACATAAGTAATGATATGGAAAAGGTAATTTAGGCCTTTGTTACCTTTTTTTCTTAATACTAGAATGAGATATTCAGCTGAACTAATTCACTCGAGAGAAATAAAGAAATAATGTACTTTAACAGAAAGCATATGATAACCTTGTGGAACTCGTGGGGCCAAGGAGTTAGTTGCTTTAGCATAGAGGTACCCAAACTGAGGGGCATGCCCCAATGGGGGGCACAGAAGAACATTTTAGGAGCGTGGCAGGGCCTAGACTATCCCTCACAAGAAGGGGCCAGATGGGAGCGCTCTGCCCTGAGTTGTGCTCTGGTCCCGCCACCAGCCGTGACCACATGACACACTCCACTGGCCTCAGTTCCCAGTAGGATGACCAGGTAGCAAGTGTGAAAAATTGATGATAGAGGTGAGGGGTAATAGGGACCTATATAAGACACAGCCACAAAATGTGACTGTACCTATAAGTTCAGGACACTATTGACCCTAGCTCTCAGGCCTCCCACTGCAGCCCCCAGTGGCTAGTGGAGCCACTAAGCTCCTAGGGCCCCACCTGTCCCCCTGACGCCAACTTCTGGCTGCAGTCTCACCCATGGCACCCATCCTCTGCCTCTGGCATCCAGCCAGGCTATGCCCTCGTTGCCCATCCTCCTCTTCTGGCATCCAGTCATGAGTGCCTGAGGTCCCCAGAAAAACTCTTGGCGTCTTGGCTCATGACCCACTTGCAGCCTCAGCCCAGACCACAGCCCTGCTCCCAGACCCAACTGGGGGGACAAAGGGGCTGCGGACAGGGGTGAGGATGGTGTAAGAAGTTTGGGGACCACTGCTTTAGAAAAACATACGTAAGACAATGTCCCCACTTAGTGGTTGGCTGATTCGCTAAAGCAAAAGGGTTTACATTGTAACAATTTTTTTTATTCTCACAGGGTTTGGAAAACACTTCCCTGATAAGCAACTTATTCCATAACTATTCATATTAGAGTTTCCTGCAACTTTCGCTGAAGCATCTAGTACTTAAAACTGTCACACAAAATACTGAAACAGACAATGGTCTGATCTTGTGTGGCAATTTTAATGTTCTCATCCTTATTTGTTCTTATCTCTCTGCTGTTAGCCTGTGTGTATTGTCTGTTATTTCTAGGGTGTGCTGTTTCCTTACTGCCTATTAGCTGTGCTGTTGACAGTAAAATGACACGTAGGATATAGAAGTCTGAAGCATCAGCTGAGACCTCCCTGCAGAGCTGAGGATTCTAGTAATTTTCACATTGCTTCCCATACACAGCCAGGAACACAAGGTAGAGTGGGTTGGAGAAGAGACTGAATGACAGCTATTTAAAAAGCATCTCAGCACACGTGGTTCTGTAAAACTGTCTAGCTGTAAGCTGTTGTCAAATATTAAAACAAGTTCTCTTTCAACATTGTTATAGGCTAGGCTTTCTCCAGTAGTGGAAACTCATAGTCATGCCATCGTAACGATAACTCTTGATGTTCATATCACTTCAAGAGGTGGTATACAACCCTAGCCAAGTCAAGTCTCTTAACATATGCATTTTAAAGATTGTTTCATCTGTGCACCCATAACTGATGCCCACACCTTTTTTCCCATATCTGTAAATGTGTACCATGCACATTCTTTCATTCTGATGAGATAGAGGTTAAAATGAAAGAAGACAGCTTTCAAACATTTAGTTCACTGTGTATATATGTGTTTGCAAGTGTGCATATGCACACTTTAAAAAAAAATTATAGAAAATTGGTGCTAACTCTGTTGGAACTTGGCAAAAATGAGAGTGAAGATGGTACTGATCTAACCATCTTGGCTAAATGTCCTCACTGCAGTTAAAAATTAAAGCATTAAAATGACTGCAATTAAATTTTAGTGGAAGGATTTATCAGTAGAGTTGGTCACGTGAAATGGGAAGACATATGCAGAGAAGATTTAATGTACTTTGCGTTTTCTGCTAAAAAAGATGTCTTTTACCAACATTAGTCACTTTCATGATTTAACGTTTAGTTATGCTCAGGAAAGTAACTCTGTAAAAAGACATTGTAGTGTTCCATATTCATTTATCTTCCTCTGTTGCTCTCATCAAATTTGCTTTATTTACCACTGCCAGCGCTACCAGTTCAAGTTGTCATTTGAAAATCAAGATAATGATGAATCTAGCCTTATAAATTTTCACGAGCCTAACTTCACTGGCAGATTGGCTGAGGCATGAAGCAGAATAGCATGAAGCATGTTCCCCACCAGGTGTACTGGTTCTTCACTGCTGATAATACCCCAGATCTGTTGGTAATCCAAACAGGGAGCATGCTGTTTTCATTCCGGTTTTCTGATCAAAGCCACTCTCGGAAAAATGCAAACTGTGACTCTCATTAATTCTTTTGGGAGTTGTGGGGATGCAGTACCTCTGAAAATCAGGTCATGTGTATTTTAATGTGCATTAAAAATAAAGAACATTTTCCCTTATAATTATAAGTAATACACACTAATATCAGGGTATTCAAGGGGAGGGGCATCCTTAAGGTGATGAAGTCTGTTGAGATTTCCTTCTGTCCATGTACAGTGGTATCAACATAAAGGTTGTGGAAATAGTTTTAAAGCTCTAATCATTACATGGGTTATAAAAAGCTTTGAAATATTTTCAGTATTGGTTGCCCTGGGCTCCAATAAATACATGATGTCTTGCTTTTTTAGAAAATAAGAGTCTTTGGAACCCCTTTTTAAATTTTGTGCAGGTTCCAGCTAATTTCACAGAAAGAAATGAGAATTGAGCAGAACACACACACGTTTGGGCTGGCGAGCATAAATGAGAGGAAAATGTAGCAAACAGTGTTGCAACAACTAGGCTAGACCTGTGGAATTTTTTTACCTCCCATAAAGTGGCCAAGTTTGCAATCAGTTGTATAAACACAACTTCTCATCAAATTATCATGTGTTTTCATGTAAACTAGTAGATCGGTGGGCTTTTATCTATATTTTAAAATTCAAAATAACACTAAAATAAAACCAGAATGAAAATTTAAAATCAGATAGCACAGTTGGGCTTTCAGGTTCTCTGGGGCTGACACAAACTGGAGGATCTTTCTCTCGCAGGGTTCAGTAGTGACATGTTACCACCATAATGTCTGGGTGTCTTCCCTTTAAAACCAGTTGCAAATAGCAATGTACTTTACAGACTTATAGAATCTCTTGCTCTTCTTCCTTTTGGAGCTAAAAACTGTGGGTAGGTTTGGGTTTTTGTTAGCTGGTTGAGTTCTGGTTTTGCTGGTTTCACATTTTAGGGATTTAGGGCTTGAGTGTAATGGAGCATCAGTGTTGTGAGAGCTATTGAGCCAGTGCACCTGTTGGTGGTGGGTGACAGGTTTTATTGAGCTTTTTCCAAAAGCGGCTTCAGAAATGTCTGTTCACACAGCATTCACACTTCTGCATCTTTTAAATACTACTTAAGTACAGATTAATTGGGGAATCTGAAAGGGAAGGAGCCCAAGTTAAGGCATGCTGATGTTTCTGTTCTCATCTCACATCAACTACAAACTTCTTTTTCCAGATAATTTTCATTAAAACAGGAATGAGATATGGTTCCTTGTGTTAGTAATACAATAAAGAGTCAATTGTTTACTAGCTAATACCCAGCCCAGGTCAGGCATTTGCTAGCTTCTGATGGCTGGTGATTGGCCTGTGGGATACGTTTGCTCTCTTAAGGGGCCAAATGATCAGCAAAGCAGTAGTTAATTCTGACATTTTAAAGTGTCCGTCAATGACACTTTAGAGTCAATGCCCAATGGGAGTAGTGGGAAATGGTGTTCATACTTCTCAGTCATTGTTTCAAGCAGCCTGCAGACCTGATGCAGTTTTGGAAGTTATCTTTGCACTAGTGAGAACTCTGCCTGGCTTGTTTGTGTTTTAATCTACATAAAAGCTTACCTTCTACAGGCCAAGTGTCAAGCAGAGTAACTTAACTACATCAGTGGTTTAACTGGGGTTGGTCCCGCTTCGGGTAGGGGGTTGGACTAGATGAACTTCTGAGGTCCCTCCCAACCCTCATCTACTATGGCCAAGCAGGCTCACTGCTTGGATGGAGTGTTTGACGCCACTCATTTACGGTATACTTTCCACCTAGAAATAGGCTTCTGTTTTCCAGAGCTATCCTATAAACTCATTTAAAGAGCTTAGAAATTGGCTGAAGTAGTCACTTAGGCCTTGATGTTGCAAGGATTACCACACATTTTCAAACTGATATGCTGGGAATAGTCTCTCCAACTTCAGTGTGTAACTATTCACAGTTTATAAAATAAAGCGCACATGAAAGCCTTTGTTGAAATGCAACCTTAATATATGAAGTCCTCTTGTGAGTTGGCAATAACAATGCTTTGCTCCGTTATGGTGACATATGTTCTGATTCCAGGGGTGAAGGAATGTTTGCGAAGTGGAGTTCGTGAACAAGAAGAAAAGTATGAAATCTGTGGAGGTCCGCGAAGAGGCAGACTCAACCAAAAACAGTTGGTAGTTATCTGGATGCAAATTTTTTTATTAATAATCTTCCATACTGCTGGTTTCTGCCACATGCATAGATGAGAGAGTTAATATTTTAATGTGCACTTATTCCAGTGTTTGTGAGAGAAGTGATTGAAATTACTACTTTATGGATTTTAACAGCTGTCACAAACCATTAATGGATATTTGACTTGTATTCCCATATACTTTGCCAAAGGTTCAGAAGTTACATTAATGAAGTGGCATGAAACACAAAGGCTGAAGTTTCCTCCAGGATTCTCCAGTCCAGTTTCAGTTGCTACTTGGAATGGTGTCCATCTGAAAGGAAGAAAAATACCACAATTATTTTCATTCATTCCTAGGTCAAGTCTTGGTAAAATTGGTGCCCAGCTTCAAAGCAAGGTGCCTAGCTGGAACGCTTCTCACCACAGGAAAAACAGAGTAGCAATGCAGAGCTTCCTGCTGCCAAAATGCCTCTAAATCCTGCCAAACATCAGTAAAGGCACCGGCAGTTTTATATTTGGTCACCAGAGGGCACTCTTCCACTACGTATTCATGGTGGAGCCAGATGCCAGGCTACAAATTTCGGTCGCCATGGCAATTTAGTGCCTAGAGTTTGTCAAGTCCTGTCCTAGGTCCAGCTTATCTTTTAAACTAAAATCTGCGGATGTAAATGGACACCAGTGCTGTGATGCAATTTCCTCAGCTGTATTGCGGTAGCACCTAGCAGACAGCTTGGTAAGTGCAGTACTAACAGAACAAAAAGGTGTTCCTTGCTCCAAGGAACTTAGTCTTAGGTAAATGCCTTTCAGAAACTAGCTTTGATTGAATGGAAACATCTATTAAGGTTTCCAGAAACTGGCTTTTAGTAACTTGCTGCACAGTTTAACCCATATTTTCTGATGTACCTGTTGAGGTAATGCTTTGGCTTTCTTTTGACTTCCCCTATCCTAGGCTGAGCTATGGATTCTTGTATTTATTCTATTTCTTGTTTTCTTTTTTTCTTAGCTGCCTAGGTTATTTGATGGTTGCTACTTCTATTTTTTGGGAACTTTCAACCACCACCAGAAGAACGAACTCATAGAGCTGGTTAAAGCAGGGGGAGGACAAATTCTCATTCGGCAGCCAAAGCCAGATAGTGACGTGACACAGACCATTAACACAGTGGCATACCATGCTCAACCTGGTTCTGATCAGAGTTTCTGCACACAATACATGATCTATGATGTGTCTTCTAAATACAAACCAGACAAAATTCGCCAAGGCAAAGTCTGGACGGCTCCCTCCAGCTGGCTCATAGACTCTGTGATGTCATTTCAGCTGTTACCTGTTACAAAGTGAATGTCCTGGCAGTGTGAGCAAGATTCTAAAATAAATTCTGAGGCTCTTGAGCAGTTGCTAGGCAGTCTGAATCAAAACCCAAAGCCGCTCTGCATTAGTCATTCTTAGAACCACTGTAGATCCCATTAATGACTGGGGGACTTGCTGTGAATTGCTGAATTTTGTGAATAAATGAGGGAACAATGAAAAAACTAAGGGTAGTGCATCAAAAATGTACTTTAAATTCATTTATTTAACAAAGATAATTTTAATGGTTATTTTTCAGCATATTAATAAATATTCCACTTAGTATTTTGTAATTTATTTAAAAAAAAAAAAAAGTCTAACTTGAGACCTTTAGAACACCCTGGGTTTTTCAAACCTTCCCTTCCACAAGGGTGGGTTCACTGTTATGTGTGTTAACAGGGTTCTACAATGTCATATAGTCAGATTTCCCTTTAAGGTCTAGGGTTAAAAAATAGGGCCCTAAAGTTACATGCCTGAAGTCCTTAGGCATCCACCTGATTTTCAATAGATTTGAGGCAGTCGAGGACTCGGCACCTGTGAAAATTGGGCAGGTGCATAAATACAGATTTTGGTGTCTGATTTAAAGATCATCAGTGGGGTTAGCAAAACCACCAAAGTTACTTAGGACAAGTCCCATTAGACAGTCAGTAGGATTTGTAGCTTTGGGATTTTCAAAGGTGTCTGTCTTTAAAAAATCTTGACCCGAAACTACTTTTAATGCTTCATAACCGCATATAAGTCATTACCAAAATTCATTCCACTTTCATACCTGTAGACAATTTAAAAAAAAAAATCCTAGGAAAATAGCATCTAATTTAAGGCATATTTTTAATTAAAAATAAGTGAGTGTCAGATTATAACTATATTCATAATTTTTATTCATGTGTACAAATGGTAATTATATTATACATTACTGCTGTCATAAGACCTTTAATGGGAAAAATGTGATAAACACAAGTGTAAAATCATGCTTTTTAGAATGTAGACAGTTTTATTAAAAATTCATTCTGGTTGCATTGGAGTAAATTTTGACATTTTACATGTTTTGTTCTAATCACTGATTTTTATTGAATCCTTTATTGCTTTCATAATTGACCACAGTTTATGTTAATATCTGTAGTCTCACTTTCTTGCAATGTATTCGAATAGCTCTGAAGATTTTCATCCTGTAGGTTGCATCAGGTATAAAATCACATCTCAGAGCTGCGTGTTGATGATGATAGCTGTGTGGGCCTTTCTTCGCATTTTGTATTGCTTGTAATAAAACTTATAGTGCCAATGACTTTAAAATAACTTATTGCATAAGTTTAGCTGCAGAATAAATATAAAGCTCCTACATATCTTAACAAGAATTATTTGCATAAATTCACGACACAGCAGCTGAGTGCAACAAAGACTCTGTCTACGAAAGCCTCTCTCTCTTCTGAGGAAAGCTCAATTGATTTCTTTTCTATAACTATTGTCACTGGGGATTCTAGGCCATTTCCATTATCCTTCATAGAACTCTCTGGAGAGTGTTGCTTTTTTCACAGACAGAACAATGGGTAAAATTTTCAAAAGCGCCAAAGTGACTTTAGGAGCTGATGTCCCCACTATGTAGATTTCTCATTTATCCTGAGTAGATTGGTGAACCATCACTGTATTCTACAGGAAGGTTTCATGCACTTGGCTGGGTGCATATAAACTAGTGTGTGCACACAAACTTCACTGATTAAGAGAATAATTGTTTCAATGGCTGATTTTTGTGAATAAGCAAATGACCAAATAAATGCTACAGAGATGAACTGATGTCACTTTGTTCATTCATTTTGACACCTGTAGTTCAGTTAATACTGAAATATTAAATGTAAATAATGTACTAGGTGATACTTCATAAAAATTATGGATGGTCATTCATTGTTGCTATAATGGACAGCAGCTTTAAACCAGCAGGAAACTTGACCCTGCTATTTTTGCCAATTGACTCTTCTACTCTTCAGAATTTTAATAAGCTTGTCCACCATTTGGGGTACCAGAGGGAAGCTGCAAATTACAAAGTGGCTAAGTCACGCACATAGGAATTAATGATGGAATAGCATTGTTTTAGAAACCATATGTTATAATGAATAGAGCCTTGTGCAGATGCAAAAATGTGGATTGGGGTCTGATCTGCATCAGCTCACTGTCAGAATCTTTCCGATCTGGGATCTTCATGCCAGGTTTTATATGTACCCGCGTCCAGAGCTGGGCTTGGGCTTACTCAGTCAACATGCTCACCTTTGATTGGCTAATCCCCTACATGGGCCCTTCCCACTTTTTCCTTGTTTGCTGTTTGTGTGCTGTGCTGTCAGTCATGTTTCCTTGGCCAATGAAATCTGACAGCTTAGCATGTGAACTGCAAACAAGAGAAGAAGTGGGTGGAACCCATATGGGGAATGAGCCAGTCAAGAGACAGAGAGCTCAAACAAAGGCCAGCAGTCAGTTTAAGAGACTGATTGGCTGGCAGACCACAACCAGAACTGAGCTGGGGTTGGCTGGAGTGCTTCATTGCTATCGATTGCATCCTGGGCAGATAACAACAATTTGCAATCCATGCTCCAGTCTGCAACAATGGGTATTTGGATATCTGCACTCACATCTGTGGATGTGGATGCCTGTGGATCTGAAATGGATATTTGTGGATCTGCAAGGCTCTAATAATGAGCAGTAGTGTCCATTAACAGACTGAGTGATATGTGGTCTTACCAGTGCATATGAAACATACAGAACATACAAAAGATGTAAACTTGGGCAGGTCTAACAAGGTTTTCTCTGCAGTCAGAGTCCTAAACCCTGTTGACTTCAAGGAGTTTTAGGTGAGTTGCAGAATCTGTCTATAGGAATAATTGCAGGATCCAGGCCAATCTTAATACTAGATCAATGGTTCCCAGGCTGTTATCTGTGAACCACTAATGGTCCGTGGTGTGAGTGCTGCAGCCAGTCATGGAAAGAAAAAAAAAAAAAAAAAAAGTAATAATCACATAATCTCATGTACCTTTTATGTATCATATTCAATGTTACATTATTTACAATGTAATTTATTTCACAAACATCCTTGTGAAATATAACATTCTGTGAATTTAAATAGTGATGGCGCTTTTGTGTTATGTCAGTGCTCTTTGCATGTTTGGCAGTTTGAAATCTTTTGTGGACCATGTTCTATGACAATGTAGAGGTTTGCAGAAAGGAAAAGGTTGGGAACCGCTGTACCAGATGATGGAATATTACATGTGTAGCGTGTTTGTCTATTTGAGATGAAACAAGATTTTTGTAAATCCACTAAGCCAACCAGTGTAGCAATATTCACTTAAGTGTTTCAACTGTAGCACTTACTTACATTTGCTGTTAAATGTTTTTGACTTGCTTCTGGGTTCAAAAATTTACGATGTCATTTAATTTCCAATTGCTTTGGTTCTATGATTCAATGGGATGAGCTGGTGAGGTCATCCCTGCAAAGGGAATTATTTATTCATGGTAAAAAAAAAATCAAAGCTCTAGAAATCAGAAACAGCCAGATGTCATAAAAGTTAGGATTCTGTAATTTTACTTGGATACCAGGCCAAGCCTAAAACCATTCTGAACCATTTGGGGCAAGTTTTAAATGTTTGAGCTTGATGATACAGAATCTTGATTGCAATCCACAGTGCCTATTAATTATAAACTGATGCGCCGTTGATGTGCAGTGTAGCACAGAAATTCTTTGCCTTTTAAAGTTAAACTCAGTTTTTGTGGTTAATGGTGGGAGTTTTTCCTGACAATAGTCCCTTATTAAAATGGGCAGATTACTTATGGAAATATGAGGTTTCCTGGCAGTGGGACACGTAAATGAGGATGTTTACACCTCGTACTTTGGCTTGTAGGCATTAGTTTGAAGCTATTAACATCCTAGGGCTATCTTTGTTCACCACAGACCACTTTTGGCAGCATGTAGCACATACCCCACCACCAGTCCCGATACAACTAAATGTGACTGATGAGCCATGACTTGCGCAAGTAAAGATGCTTGAATAGTATATGTATGTGTGCAAGTACATGCCCTACATAGCATTCATCCAGTCAATGCCATTTTAAGTAAAATGGTGTCCTGCTCTGGAGCTATTCCCCACAGTGGGAGGGGAGGCAGCTGGGGAAGGTGGAGCCTTTTCCTCATTGAAGTTAAAAAGTCTGGCAGCAGGAAGCTGTTAATGCTGTCCCCTGCTGTCACTCCTCTGCCAGAGCCTTTCACTGATGTAGATACCATGTGGACACAGCCTAGTTTTCACTTTCTGCAGTGTGTAGTGACATGTCACCAAAAGTGCAGTGGGGCGTAGACATAGCCTGGGTAATTCCCTAGACCTTGTGATGTATTTACTTCAGTCAGCCTTGCAGGATTTTAGCTGCCTGTCTTTTTATGGGGATGGTTTTAGACCGTGACCTCCTGTCAAGGAGGTCTGTCACAGCCAGGGACTGGAGTTAGATTTCCTGCATCCCAGTCCAGTCCCTTAACTAGAAAATCAGCCTTCTTTGCAAAGGATCAAAGTGTTTTTGATATGAAGTGTCACTGCACAGTAACCAGACCAGCTGCTGCAAAAATACTTGGAGCAAAGGGATAGAAGTCTATGCGAAGCCACAGATTAGTGCAAAACTAGGTCTTAGTATGTGGTTCTTGGCAAGAAAGCGTTTCTAAAAAAATGACATCTTGCTACATGTGTCTAATTACTATGCATTTTCTGATTCATATTGGCTGACTCTACCGAAAGGGGGAAAAAAATCAGTTTTACTGCCAGAACTGATGATCAAACTATATTTGCTCATATTTCATGAATCAACAACATTGTCAACTAAACTGAGTCCAGAATCTTCATTGTTCAGGATAAGATATGAAGCCAGGCTGAATATAGCTTGGTTTTCAAAAATCTCTCTACTTTCAGTTCTAGCAGAGGTCATTTTTAGATTTGGAAATTGAGGCCCTCTTATGTGGCATTCACTCAGGCCTGGTCTACCCTTGCTGCTGTTTTTGGCAGCAGTCGGAGGGCAGCTGTGTTTGTTTCTCCTTCCAGCTTTCTAACACCTGCTTACCTCTGTGTTTGCACTGCCCTGAGTGGAAAGGAAATTGCCGCCCTTAGACTCAACACTATCTTCTTGAGGGAGTGGATTTACTGAGTTGAGTTCCAGATCAGTTCAACGGGTCTTAACTAGCAGATCAAACTGACAGCTGTGAATGTCCTGGCATCAGTGTAGACTTGTCCTATGGTGGAATAACTACAAAACACCCATCCAATGTGCCTCTTCTTGCGATCCACAAGCCTTTAAAGAAACACTGCAGCTGAACAGAAGAGTGATTTGAATCTCTGCACCTAACCATGGAGGAGGAGTGAATTTCTGGAGAAAGTTGTCTTAAATATTACTTTTAAAACTAATTAGATGACTTCTTGGTATCCAGATGTTGGTTAGGATACAGGAACTTTATATCTCTTTGAATTGGGAACCAGTGATTTTCTTCTTTCCAGAAGTACAGCACCTTCTATATTGCTATAGCTATTTGGTTAATTTAACTGTAGTTTAACTAGTGTTAAATTACCCTTAAAAGCAGGAGAATGCCCTGTTATAACAATTTTGAAAAATCTCCCACCTTTTATTTAGTTCTTGAGGAAAAATGCATTTTCTCTAGCTCAATCTAATTCTCAGCAGGATGTCTGATCTGATGAAGTAGCAGTGAAATGTCAGCGCCTACTGTGAGATGAGAGAGAGAGAGACACACACACCAATGTCATCATTGAACAGATATGCCAATGTAGTGGCAGGTAATGGCTTTGGCTGTTACACCTTGCTATGTTCCGCTGAATGGGTTGTAACGTTTTTGTACCTGTTGAAGTCAGAAGCATGGCCCAGATGCTTTGTATCTACGGCAAATGACCCCTACTAGGTCGTAAATGGGGGTTGCAGCCTTCGATAGATGTCAGGTCACATACAAAAGGTACGTGTTTCATATCACATCACCCACATGCATGATGCTACCTCAACTTGCATTTTGGAGCCTTCTTAGTGTCTGTATTCCAGCATGCTTAAGTAAACTCAGGGCCCCATTTTGCTAAACATGAACAAACAAGAGGCACTGTCCACCCCCAAAGAACATACCAGCTAAACAGCCAACATGAACAATGGAGAGGGAAAAGGCTAAAGAAACATAACAGCCATACAACACAGGCCATGGCTCCCAGCCTGTTGCACTGCCAAGTGTACAGTTGTCCCACAGATAAGCATGTTCCATGCTATTGTGTTCATTGTCAGTGGCTATGTCTACACTAGGAGCTTAAGTTGACTTAAGAAACTCCTTTACCACAGTTGGAGTTCATTAAGCCAAGTTAAGCACTTGCTTAAGTCGACTTAATAACCCCTGCCTTAAAGTCAACGTTAAGGGTTAAGTCTACTTTATTATGTCAACTTAATGCAATGTGCCCATTAAAGTTGACTTAATAAAGTTGACTTTGTGCAGTAGAGCCTTTACATTGATTTTATAAAGTCGACTTGTGCTATGGGGCCCATTTAAAGTCAACTTTATTGAGTCAACTTTTAATGGGTCCCCTGGCTTAAGTTGACTTTATAAGGTTGACTTAAGCAAATAGGGCCTCACTAAGTTGCCTTAATAAAGTCAACCTTAAGTAAACCTTATTAAGTCGACTTCACTGACCCCAGTAATGTAGACATAGCCACCCAGTGTTCTGACCCCACTTAGCATGAAGTAGTATCAAATGAACTCCTAGTTCATTAGTGCGCCATTCTGAAACTGGGCAGCTCTGGATTTAAATTCCATAGCAAAATTTAAATTTCTGCTGCAGCCTGAAATAAAAGGTAAAGCATTTGAAGCCTAGAAGCCTTTTCCTGAATGAAATATTAATATGACTGGCATAATGTAAGATGGATTGTGCTAGTGCAGTACCAAGGTCTCTGGTTTTGAGCTATTACCCCACCTCCCTGCTGCCCATTTTTGTGGACTGTGGATTTTTCACAGTGCTGCAAACACCTAACTGCACTGGAACAGGTGCCAACGATACTGGAGGGATTAGCAGGTGGGAGTCAGGCACTATGGGAGAGGAGTTTTGGCTGCTAAGAGCAATATCATGCCAGGCTGCAGCTTAATCAAACAGACAAATTTGCCAAAGGGCACACATTGAGTGAGGTACTAAATGCTGGCATGTCTTCTGTAACTCCTGGATACTGAGGGATATGCCATGGCCTGAATGCAAAGCCTGTTGAGATCAAAGGGAGTATTACCATTGACTTCAGAGGCCTTTGGATCAGGCTCTATCGCCAGAAGCTATGCCGATTGGCTGCTATTAGTGAGAATGGTAACCAAGTCAAGTACCGTCAACTGGGCAACAAAGAGTTATTGTGTTTAAGCCATCTACAGCCCCCATGACAGTCTGTTGAACAGTTTCCAGTTTAAACACCACTCACCCTGAACAATTTTCTTTTTATGGCCATAGGCAGAAGGTTTAGTAAAGAAACAGTCATTAATTCAAGTTTTAATTTAACCATATCGAAGGACAGGAGGGTTCCTCCCCACCTCCCACCCTGCTTTATTTCATAGGCAGCCTAGGCTATCACATTTCCAATTCTTTCTGCTTTTAACATACTTGTCAAACGCAAAGTGGCAAAACCATTCAAGCATGAAATCACACTGAGCCACAGTTTTCTAATGATGGCCTGCCAGGGAAGACCATTTCAAGACCTGGTATATATTGTGTCATGCATTTTTAGAGAAAAATGCTTGGTGTGTGTTGTCTCAACTTCCAGGATGAGAAACAGAGGAAATGTCTTGACCAAATTGCCCCCACTCAGGCTTTCAGACATAGAAAAGCAAAGTCTTCCAAGTGAAGCCAGTGTTTTATACTTGGATAAAAAAAAAAATCAAGGCTTGTGATTGGTGCTGATCTCACACAGCCACCAATGTGATGATTTGAGGAATCTTACTATGTGCATGTTTGAACAGAGGGTACTCATCCTGGGGCTCAAACAGCACAAAGCTGTGGCCCATGTGCCGCCTTCAGGGCCATGCAGGCAGTGTACATATTATGTGGCTGTGGCCAACATAACACACAGAGACCTGCACAGGCAGCCCACAGAGGTCAATAGTTTGAAAACCACTGACTTAGAGAGACAAGGTGGGTACGGTAATATTTTCTGTTGGACCCAACGTCTGTTGGTGGTGAAAGAGACAGGTTTTTGCAGTTGCATAGAGCTCTTCCCCTGGTCAGGTTTACGAATTCTCAGGAACATATGGATTTTGGTTCATGTTATGGTTTTGTAGCACAGTATGTGCAATCCATCATTTTCTGACACAGGCTCCCAGGCCAGGGCCATAGCTGGTCATTGAACCATAATGGTCACCTTGTCAGGTGGAAACACTTAGGAGTGATGGGTTGGCAGTGTCTAAGAGAAACTCTTCCCACCAATTTCTCTTCAGGGAGGGGAGTGGGAAAATCCACAACAGCAGAACAAAAAACCTAGTTGGTGGTGTGGGAGCACAGAAGATTGAGGGACTCACAGGCACAGGAGATAGAAAGCTTTGGGCAGAAGAGAAGGCCATGTTTTTCTAGTGGGGCAAGGACCTGTTTAACTGGAGCATCAGCCAAAGCCAGAGGAAGATAATCGATTTAGAGAAAGGTTCCATGATGCTGAGGAGATGCCATGAACTTCAGGGGAGGTTGGCTGGCATCTCAGAGGGCTCTTTACAGTGGCAATGACACTGAATATCTCTTATGCTGCTAAATAGAGCACATTGTGTTTTGAATGTTGCCAAGGGCTTGTTGCTTTCACTCTCACATGCCCCGAAGAGTTGACCTGTAAATCCGGAGCATCCAGGTGGCTGGAGGCTGATAGAGGCACACTTAACTTTCAGGACAGTGTGAGGGGTCTGCGGTGGGGAGTGTGGTAGAGAAGTTTCAGCCAATTACACTACAGCAAACCTCTGCTCTTCTGAAATATCTTCTGAGTCAAGCTTTATTGCCCAAATATTAGCAGAAAGGGCCTTGACTTTAGGATCACCAACTAGAAGATCCATAAGCATTAAACTCCATGGAACTCGGCAGCCTTCATGGGAGATGGAGAGGGACTGGGATGTGCCTGGAAGCTATTTGCATTTAGCAAATTGCGTCCATTATTGTTGTAATCCACCAAATTAAGTGTTTGTGAGTCCATGAAAATCCCATTATTCTTGCTTTTATTTCCTCATCAGTTTGGCTAAGGGCATCAATTGTGTCAGCACAGAGCCTCATTAGCACTGTTGCTATCAGAGCCAGGAAGCAACTTGGTTCTAAAAGCACGCTTCTGAAAGAGAGATGGTTATGGCAAGCTGTCCTCAGAACGACGGCAACCCGTGTCTGTTTACATGGCCATTTGTTTGCAGGCACCTGCAGCTGGAACTGTTGCAGGTCAGCTTTGGAGCTGTCATTGAACCACAGGAACAGGTTTGTGTCTGTACAATGAAGGCAAAATAGTCTGAAAATATGATCCAGACTCTCCAAATACAATACATTCCCACATTCAGACAGCTACCAGTTTATCAGGAGCCATATGCCATTCGAAGGCATAGTGCTTGTCCTTGACTACTTTCAATGTATGTGGGATATTAGATGGGGGGTGAGTTCTGAGTTACTGCACAGGGGTCTTTCTGGGGGGGGGGGTCTTCCTGGTGACTCTTGCCCACATGTTCAGGGGTTACCTGATCACCATATTTAGGGTCAGGAAGGAATTTTTCCTTGGGGCAGATTGGGAGAGGCCCTGGGGATTTTTCACTTTCCTCTGCAGCCGGGGCCACCTATGACTTGCCGGTGGATAATCTATACCTTGAAGTCTTTAAATCATTGCTTGAGGACTTAAATAACACAATTATAGTTAAGGGTCTTTTACAGAAGTAGGTGGGTGAAGTTCTGTAGCCTGAGTCATGCAGATGGGCAGATTAGATGGTCATAGGTTCCTTCAGACCTTATTATAGTCTATCAGTCATAGGTGCTCTTCTCTAGTGCTTACTCAGGTAGAATTATACTCACCACCAAGGGAGTATTGCCAGGGTATAGGTTTAGGATCAGCCTCTTGGATGGCTCTGTAACCTTAATGGAGCAACAGTATTAAATCTCAGTGGGCACCTTCATGAGGGGTGATGAGTGAAAATGAGAGTGAGGTGCAAGAGAGAGGAGTGGAGAGCGGAAAAGCAAACCTACATGTTTAAGTGGATGAACCTCAGGATGGCAAAAGAAGAGTCCATATTTAATTATCATTAATATATTTAGTAACTTCCCAGTCCCTGGTGAGTCATATGATGTGTTGGAAGAAGATGGTGCAAACAGGTTGTCCCAGTCCCAGAAGAGGATTGGGTTGAATGGCACCCTTTATTACACACCGCTCATTCCCTCGATGTCGCGAGTGAGCTAAGTGGGGTCGTTTACCAACGCTTTTTATCCAAAGCAGTATGATAACACAGACATGATTGCCATTGTCCCAAAGACCCTTATCTGGTTACATTAGTACTTAAACAATGAATATTAATAGGCATATAATGCATACAATTATTCATGCTTTTATTTACTGTCTACTGATTATATTCAATTTGTGCAAGCATTTTATTCCCTACTCCTGTTAAACTGCTGAGTTAATAATTCTTAGAAGCGTATGACATCACAAGGGGGGGGGTAGAAACATGGAACAGGAGCTAATAAGCAAGAAGATGGTGTTAAGGGCCAAAAAAAAAAAAGGCAAAGGAAGACTGTCTTTATTAACTGCACACAGGATTTAGATGACCAGGAAACAAAGAAAGTCTTATACTAAATCACACAGAATTATAAAACATACTGCCCAGTGTCAAACAAGAAACAATTTTCTTTTATGCAAATTTAAAGTTTGGGATATATACTGCATGCCCAATGCAGCTCCATGATATATCCCGTGATACCGTTTTAGCTCATTCCCCAGCATTATTAGAGTAACATACCCCTACACCGTGTACAAAAGGCTCCAAGATGAAGGAGCTGGAAAGGTGGCATAAAGTCTCCTTCTAGTGGTACAACCACAGTCCAAGCACCAGAAAAATGCAAACCTCGATGTAGTTAGACCTGACAGAGAAGTTTTGAGTAAGCATTTTTTTTTTGCAGAGTTGCAAAAATGAAGATTTGTCAAATCCAAAGCACTCTATGGGAAAGGAAGATCCATTTTGACAATGTTGCTATATGGGCAGGAGGGCAGGGACATGGAAGAGAAAAGTCAAATGGGGGGGGGCTAGTTTGACACTTAGCTGTTTTTCAATTCCAAACCCCTCCCCCTTTTTGTATCAAAGCTGGAATTCAGTTATAAAAAATGATTTTTTAAAAAAAAGACCAAAATTGAAATGTGTTGAAATTATCCAAACAATCTTTTTACTGAGCTGATTAAAAAAATCTGGGTGCAGAGGTGTTTGGTTCACAAAATATGCAGCGTTTGTGCTATTTCATCATGATTCAGAACACTTGTGCAGGATGGACAAACTTTCTTGCTATGGTCTAACTGTGTGAAAGGTTGTAGGTTTATGTGGTAGGCAACAGTCCCTGTCCCGGAAAAAAATCATAATCTGACTAGAGTAGACAAAGGCAGCATTGTTATCCCAATGTTATAGCCGCGAATTGGCAGTAGAGCGAGTCAATGATGTGCTCAAGGTCATGTAGGGAGGCTGTGGTTGAGGTGGGCACTGAAGATAGCGCTCCTGCGTGCAAGCGAGGGACCTAACTACACCATCTCTTTTGCCCACTGCGCCCATGGTCCCTCTGCCCCAGTCCCAGGCTCACACGGGAGAGCGTAGTCCTTGGTGTGTGGCATTATGAAGAATTAGATGCACAGAGTTCATGCTCCAAATGGATTCCAGATGGCCAATTAAGCTATATTTTGTCCTCGTTTGCTAACAGTCTTCTTACTAAAACTATCATTACTTATGAGGCTAAATCACAATTTCCTTTCAGTCCTACAAGGTGATAAATCGTGTTACTTTTTTTTAATATATGATCTCTTAAGTGAAATGCATCCAAGTGCTGCATGGAAAGCAGGCTATAATTAGCCCTTAGGATGTGATACATATTCACAAATGTAAAAAATCCAGCACAGGGTACTCTGCATCTCTCCAACGACTCAGCTGATATTAATCTTAGCATACTAAAATACTGATTGATGTGCAAGTGATGAGAGACAATTGACACAGGACTTTCATGAAGTGATTGTTCTTCACATGCGAGAATCCTGTACAATTACTTGGAGTGGAACAAAAGACATCTAATTATTTCACTTTATGGATGAATCCTTTGCAACATTAAAATAGTTTAAATAGCATATAAAAATCCCTAAATTAAAAGAACATTAAAGTCCCACGATCAAAACTTAGGAAAAGGCAAGACAGATAAACTATGTGGCCATTTGTTTAGGCTGAAGAGCCATTATTTGTGGGGTTCCAAATATGAGAGAGGATCTTTTTCAAAATCCTCAGCATGGAAGGCCTTTTTAAGGGGTTCTGTACGGTAACACTGTTCTGAACTAAACCCATGAAGGTTTCCCTTATTCCACTCTCTCTCCACAAAGCACCTGTCCTTGGGGCACCACACCTATGATTCCTGAATTATTAACTTTTTACAGGCTAATGCTTGACATTATATCACCATAAGTTATGATTTCCAGACAGTGCCTTCTAATGGATATTTGTATTAGGAGCTAGGACATCTACCAACAGAAGAATAATGTACATCCATTAGGTCTTTTCTTTTTTTTTAATGCATTAGTACCAGACAACCAATTTCTGTAAATTCATAAGGAGTATGAAGAACTTGAAATCCTGTAGCTGAGATGTGTTTGTGCTATTAACCTGGTACTGATTAAATATTATTGATGAAGCTTGAGTCACTACACCGTAATTAGTGTAGTTGCTGCTGCTTTCTGAGGACACTACCATTAAAAATAGACAATTCTATTATGTAAATCTTTGATATCTACATGTCACCCTGGCATACGAAGGGGGATTTTTCTCTTATGAGAAAACTCATTTGATAAATAAATTTGTTAGTCTTTAAAGGTGCCCCCAGATTCCTTGTTTGTGTCACTAGGACTGGCTCTCTGGCTCACGTATATCCTGGCACACACAGGAAGAAGTCATTTCATTCATTTAACGGTACCTCAGTTATGTTCCCAGTATGCTGAATAGAAGCCAACCCAAGAAGAAATAACGTACCCTGTCCCATCCCATTCTATGTCCTTTGCTGTACAGAACGTTAGACAAGATGATATAATGGACTTAAAAACCTGTTAAAGCCAATGGCATCAACCAGAAAAGCCTCCAAGATAATATACCACCACTGTATGTAATTCAAAGTGGTCTTTTAATAAATTTCATAAAAGGCCTTTTTTCCTCAACAGTGAAATGTCAATGCCTACTGTGAGACGAGAGCGAGAAAGACACACCAATGTCATCATTGAACAGTTACCTACATTGTAGCCTAACCGAACTCCCAGACCATAACTCACAGCACTGTGAAGGGTCAGACTATTAGGCTATGTCTACATTAGCCAAAGTTAGTTTGAACTAATCAGTTTGTCTTAACAATGTGGGCTAGTTTGAACTAACATTAGTTCAAAATAGCCCAGTTTGTTAGTTCGAACTAACTACCCTCAGTTCAAACTTAAAAAGTTCCAGCTAAGGGTTAGGCCTGTTCTCCACTGTATTTAGTTCGAACTAATGCTCGAACTAAGTGCTTAATTTGAACTAACTGGTGGTAGTTACTAGTTTGAATTAAGTTTTCGTTAGTTCAAACTAAGGAATTCCTTATTTCAAACGAAGGAAAACCTGCTGTAGACAGGCAAAAAGTTAGTTCAAATTAAGCCTTCTTAATTCGAATTAACTTGTCATGCAGACATATCCTTAGAGTCCACAGGCCAAATAAGCCAGTGGTTTTCAAACCATGAGTCGGGACCCAGTACTGGGTTGCAGACCCTCAGCTACTGGCGCCTCCTGCTGCCACTGCTGAAAGACTGTAATGCATTGCTTGAAGTTGTAATTGTTAAGTCATGGGTGTAAAAGTTTTTTTCAGCTGGGTCCTGAAAAGAAAAAGGTTGCAAACGACTGAAGTAAGCTGTTGTAACATTATAGAGTTGTATCAGGGCTTATGGCTTGATTCTGCAAGGTGGTTGAGTACAGCATTCCTGCTGCCTATTGGATTATTCTTCTGCTTAACAGGAAGCATGTGTTTTGAAGTGTTCACAAAAAAAATTGGTACTTTAATTCTACCTTAATGATTACACAATATATATTTTTCAGTTGCCTGGAATCTAATGATCATCTTTGGAGCAGTTTATCAGTAAAGAAATCATTTGGTAACATCCGCATCCTCCTTTATAGTGGAGATCCAAACGTCAATAAACTTACACTATTCCTGACTGGAGAAATAATGCTTGATTTTTTGGCTTTTGGGTCTTATTATACTGTAATGACAATTATTTTTTTGCTTGACAGAGACATGGCTGGTAAATCACACAGTATAGTCCTGTATTTGATCCCTGCAGCAGCAGCTTTCAAAGAAGCACAGTAGTGCTTTGTACCTCTGCACAATTTTGGTGTGTAGTGAATTTTTTATCTAATGTCTTCTTCTGTGTGCTGGTGATGAGGAACGAAAGTACTCCCAGCTGTACGTCATAGCTGATGTGGTTTGCGCATGACATTTTTGTGTTCATTTCTATGGCATTTATTTAGTTTCTTCACATTTTGGGGGTATATTATGTGATGTAACATAGGGTAGATTTGTGGGATGAGATAAGAAAACAGAAAAACAACTGCAGTATTAGTCATATATACTACAGAATATTGAAAAAGAGCTCTATACTCTCTGCTTATTCTGTTCAATGCCGCTTCTTTTGCATGCCATGTTTCTCCTTTCCTTATCTTTTATCCTTCTCATCTGCTCCTCCAGGTCATCTCCCATCCTTTTCATGTTTCCCTCAGCCTGACAATTTTACAGTGTGTCCCTCAGCATTCCTCTCCCATTGCTATGGATGGGGCAGAGGGAAAGAACAATGCATTTTCCTTTAGAAGACTCTGACGGTCATGTTTGGTTTTGATTTCTGTCCCTGAATTAATAAGATCTGCACACAGAATACTAAAAAGGTCAAGAGCAGTGCCACATACATCCATAATTTACCTGCTGTGCAGTAACAGTAGGAGACATTCACATTCTGCCACACCATTCGTATGACAAAAAAAAATTGTAAATGAGATTGGAAAATGGCATAAAATGAAGCTGATCTTCACGACAAATGTTGCTATGAACATGTAGAATGAGTCAAATGCACCTAATGCTCATTATAGCATTCAGAGCACAGTGTCACCCCCATATTATATTAGCAATGTGTTCCCCAGTTGTGAAGACAGTGGGTGAACCTCTCTAATGACTGGGAGACATTGCAAACGATTGGTTTTTGTGAATGACACCCTTGTCTTGCGCTGTTAGGTCAATGGGAGTTTTATTCATGACTGGCTGCAGGGGTGGAGTATGGGTAAAAAATCCCATAGCACAGGGACCAGTATGAAGTGTAGGCACTGCTTACATCCCAAATAAAGCCTCAAAGTATGAGTGGGGTGTAACGGTAGTGCTGGGTCCAGGGCACATTTGTCCCGCTGTAACTAGTTGTTGTCTAGTGGGCCGCACACTAGACTGGGAGTCACATGACTTGAAAGCTCGTCCCGGCTCTGCCACTGGGTTGCTGTGTGACCTTGGGCAAATCCCTTTGCCTGTTTGTGGCCTGCTAGACTTTAGCTGGTTTAGATTGTAAACTTTATGGAGTGGGATTGTCTCTTCCTCTGTGTTCCAGCAGTGCCTTTCATGATGGGCACTCTGCTCTTGATTAGGGGCATTATAGTTAGTGTAAAAAAAGTTACATGATGTCTTCTTCCTTTAATTGGGCCATTGAAGCTTAAAGAGTCATGATACTACTTAGAATATCAGAAAAGGGACTAACAATATGTTACAAAAGTAATGCAGGCCTACTCCTAGGACGCTCCACAGCAAGAGTCAGCTATGAAAGCTTTATTGAAATTGAGATGAATTATTAATTGTTGTAACAGAGAGCCTAAGCGCTGTCATAATAGACCAATGAGCTCAGTGCTGTACAAACATAGCCCAAAAGACAACTCAAGCACCTAACCGTTTTCAGTTACATTGGTCGGCGCTTGTCTTTTGCATACATTTCTTAGTTACATTAGTCAGCCAATCTGAAACCAGAAATTAAAACCAGGTGATTGATGTGCCTAGCTAAGCAACCCAGCCCAAATTGCCAAGCACAGTGCAGACATGCTCAGTGAACTTTTTTGTAAAATGAGACACATTCAGAGGCTGTAAGTGGGGGCATATGCCTTGTTTTGGCTCACAGGTCAGGGTGAATTTCAGCCTGAAAAACTTCCCAAAGACTGAATACACACAATGATTTGGTGCTGGGTTTTCAAAGGGAAGCATAAAGGCAACCGTCCCTAAATAGCTAATTTGCTGCAATTTTCTCATGCAGTTCTTTGCATCTTCTTTGGTTTGGTTTACACTGCTATGGACAGGAGATACACAAACTACATCAAGTAGGTTGCCTATTCCCCATCAATTTACTTATGTTGCCATACCATGCCATCTTCACTGAACTGTGTCAGCCAAAGATGTCAGCTGGTTGATGAAGCCTTACTCATTTCAGGAAGGTGGCTTAATGGCACTGATCAGCGAGCACTTCTGGGAGTGATTGATCACACCATGACCTGCTCAGTTGATCCCACTGCACCCAAGGGTGTAGACACCCTCAATCTTCAAAGCACATGCCCCAAGTGGGCTTTATAACAAGTTTCTTAAAATTTTGTATGCTTCAGAAACCTCTGAAGGCTGGCATGTAAAGCATAGATGACTCAAGAATCGACAGGCGCTATGGCAGTGAGTGAACTTGAATTACAAGTTAGTTATGCTCCCTTCCAAATAAATCACTATGTGAAAGCTTTATGTCTTCAGTGCTTACTGTATTAATTTTATGCATGAGTGCATTTTTATTTTTTTGCCATTTGCAATATATCACTAGCCTACTAGAGCAAAATAGCATTAGATCTGCAAAGGGATTTGGTCACTTACATTTTGTCACCAAGGATCATTGCACATAGATTATGTAGTGCTGTACTGTGCAATTTTTCTTGCATTTATTAAGTGATTATAAATATTGAGTAGAATGCCTTAAGGGGACATTTAAAATCTGTTATTGTAGTGACATTTCATTTAAAAAAATGATACATCTGTGGCTGCCAGGCTGTGCTTGAGGGTACTTTTGTTAGCAAGTTGCTATAGTCCCTTCTGGTTTGTGTAAACAGAGCGCCTTTGTGTTTTCTCTAGTACTCCATGCAGACTTATGGGCTGTCTCTACACTTGCAATTTAGTTTGAATTAGGGAGGCTTAATTCAAAGTAACTTAGTCCCTGGCTACACTAGGTTTTCACTAGCTCAAATTAAGGAATTCCTTAATGCAAACTAATGAAAGCTTAGTTCGAACAAGTAAGAGCTGCCCTTTTGCTCAAACTAAGCCTTTGGTTCAATCCTTAGTTTGAACATGGCACAGTGTGGCCGTTTAAGTTCACTTTCTTAGTTTGAACTAAGGGCAGTTAGTTCAAATTAACAAAGTGGGTAAAGCTGAATTAACTGTAATTTCACTTAAGCCACATTGTTAATTAGAACTAATAAATTCGAAAGTAGTTCAAACTAAATTTGAACCTGCTAGTTTGAATTAACAAATTTCAGCTAAGTTTGGGTAGTGTAGCCATAGCTATGGGCAGGAGGCACAGTCTAGGTGTTAGAGAGCCCAGAATTAGACATGAGAACACCTGGGTGGACCTTGACTATTTCACAGGCTCCTGAGTGACCTTGGCTAGGTCCCTTCAGTTTCTGTCAAAGGGGCCTTTGGTTTTGGATGTCTCCCTTTTTGGATATGGGCTGGGCACCCAGAGATTCTGTTGGTTTCAGTGGAGGCAAGGGCCTGAAAAGTGCTATATAACTATGAAGTAGCAGTATTTCTCCTGGAATATTCACCCTATGGTATGTATGTGAACTCAAGAAGGAAAGGGTACATGCACAGTATATGTTTTCAAATTTATTTCTCTCTCTATGTAAGACAGCAAGGTCTTTCCACTGGGTGCCCTCTTCCATGAGACCCCTGACCCAAAACAGGTGTTGCTTGCAGGTAAGCAGCCTTCCCCAAGTAAGTCTGAGCCACACACACACACACACTCTCCCCCAGCCACCAGGGTTTAGGGTCCTACATTGACGAGGAGAGATGATGGTTTCCTCTCATCCCACCTGCACTGGGGAGGGCTGGACTATTCTAATTCTCCTGCCCATCTCATGAGGAGAAGGAGCTGAAGGGTTGGCTTCTTGTCTTGTTTACCTTCTCCTCCATTGAGGCTCCACAGCTTCTGTCAGTGAGGACACTGCTGTCCGGTCCTGACCTTTCCAGCTGCCCGTATGGTGACAGGAAATAAAGTTAGAATAACTGCCCCGCCCA
Organism: Podocnemis expansa; assembly: GCA_007922195.1. NCBI lineage: Eukaryota > Metazoa > Chordata > Testudines > Podocnemididae > Podocnemis > Podocnemis expansa. Next base: position 15,544,320 of record ML681988.1, on the reverse strand, counting down.
AGTGGCTGGAGGTTGTGAACTGAGGCAGTACTGATGTTCTGTACAGGGTGTGAAGCAAAGCCATGATCCCATTTCTGGCTCAGGAGTCTAGCTGTAGCAAGAGCAGGGAGGGGGAAGAGGCATTCACAAAGTCCCTTCTTCCCTCAAAGGCATCTGAAGGCAGCAGCTGTCATAAATCCCTCATTCAGACCAGTAGCATTTAGACTGAGAAGAACCAGTGTCCAGAGAGAAGGTGCTATGATATGGGGGATTTGAAGGCCCATCAGATTAAGTGACAAAGGCAAAAATGAGGAATCTTAGCTTTGGATACACTGATCTTCTACCTCACACAAAAAATAACTTTCAAAACAAAAAATGTAAAACAAAATAGTTCAAAATGTTGAGCATATGAATGGCTTTATTCTAACCTATGCAATATGTTCCATAGGGTGCTTCAGTGTGCATGCTGGGCATCATGAGCCTTTGCACTTAGACGCCAAGGTCAGAAAGGACCAAGACAGTCATCTATTTGCCTGCCTGCACAGTTCAGGTCACTTCTTTGATCTCGTCTCAGCTATGGCGCTTTCAAACTCTGTAAGTCTGGCAAGGTTGTTAGTTGGCTGAAGCAGGGAGGAAATAGTGACTCAACCAAGATCACATTGCAGGTTAATATCAGAACTTAGAAGGGAATCCATGAATACTGTTTCTGACTGCTCTGATCACATACCAGATCGGTGTTGCCCAACCACTGTGCCATGGCACACAGGTGTGCCACAAAATTTTTTTAAAAACTACTCAAAGGGCTCTGGATTGGCTCATTGTCTTGTGAATATTCATGAGTTTATTTGGAAACTATATGGTGCTGTGCCTCAAATTAACTAAAGGTATCAAGGTGTGCCACGGCAGAGAAAATGTGGGGAACCACTGTATTAGATCATACTCTTTTACCTTGGCATGGGGGTTGGCAAGCAAGAATCCATCAAAGTGCATTGCTCCAAAGAGCTCTAGTCTGAGGGTACATCTACACGGGAGCCTTAGGTTGACTTAAGGAAGGCTAAGTTGACCTACAGACTCCTGCGGCCACATTGGGCTTTTATGAGGGTGACTTAAGCACATCCTTATGGCAACTTAATAACACCACCTCTTAAGTTCAACTTAACACTTAAGTCGACCTTATTAAGCAGACTTAAGCCAATGTAGATGGGGAAAGCCCTTAAGCTGACCTAATTGGCTTCCAGGCACTGGTCCCTCTAAGCTGTGTGCATGCACACAGGTCATGAAACCCGCACACACAACAAAAGCACGTGCAGACAAAAAATTTCAATATTGCTGCCCACAAAGAAATTCTTTTGTGCACACAAAGAAATATTTTGCACTCACAGCCTATGAATAATTAGAGGGAACATTGCCTCCAGGGGGCACTTTTCTGGTTCATGTGGGACAGCTACCCACAACACACCATGTCTCCATTGACTTAGCACCTGCCAGTGTGGACGTAGGCAGTTGCCACGAGTTTTCAGTATGGACTCTCTAAGTTGACTTAACAAGGTCAACTTAAAGTCCACCTTGTTGTCACCTTAACAGAGCCTCCAATGTAGACATAACCAGAGTGACTTGACCCTGTTACTTATGCACTTGGAACAAAGGAAGTTGCTGTATCCTAGCCCAAAGGTTTTCAAACTATGAGTCAGGACCCAGTACTGGGTCACAGATCCTCAGGTACTGGGTTGTGGCACGCCCTGTTGCTGCTGCCAAATGACTGGAATGCATTGCTTAAAGAAGTAATTATTGGGTTGCAAACATAAATTATTGTTTTTAACTGGGTCCTGAGAAATAAATTTGAAAAAAACCACTGTTCTAACCCACTGGACAGTGTCAAACGTTGTGTTCTATGGTGGTTCTGCTGAGAACGTGTTCTTGTGACCTTGGGTAATCAATTAGCCTCTCTCTCTCTCTCTCTCTCTCTCTCTCTCTCTCGCCCTCTCTGCCAAAAATCAGTGCTCAGATTTTCAGAAAAGGTGAGCAGCTCTTTTGAAAATCTGGATGTGTAACACTGGGAGTTGTTGGGCACTGAGCAATTTTGTAACATTGACTCCAAATAGTGCACACTCAGTGCTTGAATAGCCAGCTCCTCATTCCTCAATATCCTCCTTTATAAAACTGGAATTAAAAAAAAGGTTGTCCACATAAATGCTTTGTGATGCAGGGATTAAAAAATAAAACGCCTATTTTACAGTTAAAAAGTGAAGCTTCCGTGACTTATTATTAAAAAAGCCTGCAGAGACAGGAAAAACGTATCATTTGTTATTTATAGAAAACAAACTACCCGCCAGAAGAAAAAAATTAATATGAAGATATAATGTTGGTGTGAGGTGGTGTGTTTGTGTGCGAGTGTACACACCATGAGAGCTGACGTTCAAGTGATTTGTGACTAAATGCTTAACCCCCCCCACCCCCGTATACCATGGGTCAATATGTGTTTCTTTTATTAGTTTTATGATACAGAGAAGGCTTATTTCACTTGCCAATCACTTCTCTTTAATATTTCATTTTCCTCCTCAAAGTAAATTTTTCCTATCAGTTATATGAAACATAATTCCCTACACATGGCTAATCCATGAACTTTATTAATGCCTCTTGTTCTTGTAAATGAGCTACATTAGCCCAGGTAATAAAGCTCTTGTTTTACTATTATGTATCCCTCTTATCTCATGGGCTTTCCATAGGAAAGGAAGGATGAAAAATCAGTTAATAAAACTAACAACAATACAAACCATAATATGTTGAATCAATAGTAATATGATTTTTATATCAGCTGCTGCTCTTTAGGACATTTCAGTGGCCCCATTCTAATTTAATAGAACCTAACTTGGCTCATACTTTGATGTGATCTATTGTATCAACTTTGAATTTTTCCACCCTAATCATTTTGTTATTTATAATTTATCAGAATAACAATGACTGATAGAAAGTAACTGAGTTTACCTTTCCACCTCTGCATTTTGATCAGGAGACAGGTTTTGTAAGTTTTTGTCTCAGCTTGCTATATGTTATTCATCACCAAGGTAAAGTGGAAAGTAGAGTTGAGGTTACTGTAACACCTCTGCTTCTAAGTAATCCTGTTGCCTCAAACGGGCTATTAATGTACGTACTACAGAATGAAGCTCTTTATCGGAAGATTCTTAGCATTGTTGGTGTTGTGTTTGAGTCCACTCCAAACCCATCCACACTGAAAGCTGCCTCTAGCAATCTGATTTTTTTTTTTTTGGAGGTAAATGTATGCCTCCTTAAATTTCATGCCAGCATGTCTGCTCCCCAGGCCTTGTTGTTATATGAAAGAAATTTTAATACTTTCTTGTTTTCCAAAATGCTCAATTTCTTGTCTCCCCTGAACCCAGCTCCCAAGTGTTAGCATCGTCATAACAGAGCCTTTAGTAGCTTTTAATGCTAAGAGGAGGACTGTGACAGCTCCAGATTCTACAACAGCCAAGCTCAAGAATTGCTGACCATTGATCCCACAGTATGCGTTGGCTTGAGAGTGAAAGCAATTTCCTCCTTTTGATGTCCTTGTGCCTCATAGAGATGGAAAAATCCTTGCCAACATATTATATTCTAATACTTGTTTTTATTCCATCTCAAAAAACGTGACACACAGTACTAAAGAGACCCAGTAATATAGGCGAAACCTGCTTAAATGAATATGTGAGTAATAAAACATTTAAAGAATGAATCTGCTGGGCACACCAGTGCTGATAAATCCTGCTACGCTACAGAAAATGTATCAAATAATGAAAAAGGATAAGCTGACCCTGTTAAATGGTTCTTGCATAATAACTGGTGCCAAGACTGTGCATGCCGTGAAAATCGTGTACATTTAATTCCAGCTGAAAGAATTGAGTTCACATAGGAATGTGTTCTCCTTACCTCCAGCAATGCAGTCAATAATTTCCTCTTGTATAAGGAGATTTAAACAAATCATATTTGCTTGCTCAAGCAGTCAAGGAACCAATGTGTACTAAATAGACTTACAGGGGGAAGGAGAACTAATAGAGATCCTGAACCATCAAAGAACTAAAGCACTGACTTAACTTTTAGAGCATCCGTCATCCCGCTGACATGTAGAAAATTAAACAGGCGCTTGATCCTGAGTGCTCTGGCCTGATCCAGAGATGAACTGGTGTTTGGTACCAACTTCAAGCTTTAATGGGACTATCTGTGGATGTGTGAGCTTTGGTGCTTTATTAGATAGCCAGAATGCCCAGCAATTCACAGACTTCAAGCCCCAAGTTTGTAAGAGTTTGCAGGCTCTGTGTTGAAGTCAGTAAGGCTCAGAATTTGGAAGGCATTAGACACTATCCCTCTTTGATGTCAAGTGAGTTGCAAGGCTAAGAGCCGTTTTCAGAAGCGATATGCACTTGGGAACATAAGGCACATTGGCTTTCAGTGACTGGTCCTACCACAGTTGTGCAGAGAAATACCGTAATACCCCACTGCACATTATTACAAAGAGCCTTGGAACAGTCTGGGTCACTCATAGTATATGAGACTTCAGCTGATCATGACTGAGTCACATTTTTCAATAGCAACCAGTGTCGTGGGAGTATTTGGGAGCTCACTTCATGACAGTCTGGCTTTGGGTTCCAGAGTCAATGAATTCTGGTAGGTCCTGCAACTGAGCAGGTGCCATGTACCAAAGTAATGCATTTCCTCAGGCACACCCCAGCAGGACAAAGCCCAGTATCCACGTTCCTGTCTGAATGCTTCCAAATCAGACATTTTTATGATGGCCCAATCTGGCTTGCTCAAAGTGACCCACGTTATGAGCTTACAACTGCTAAACCACAGTGTCTACCTCCCAATAACCCACCTTCATGTCCCATTACGTTTGAGCCACTTCCTATATCTGTGGAAGGGACCCAGTGTAAGAGACTGCCAGTTGTTCTAGCAAAACAATCCATCAAAAAAATCAAGCCAACTGTTAAGGGCAATGGTTTTCAACAATACCAAGGTAATTTGGGTGCCTCAAATTTCGATGTCCAGGCTAAGCGGCCATAAAGGGGCTTGATGGTAGAAAGATCTGAGCATACTTTTTTTTTTTTTAACCCATCCCATGGCCTACAGCAGCTACTCTAGTCCCTAGACTGGAGCAGTGGACACCATGGTCTGGGCCACTTGTGTTGGGGGGGGGGGGGCATTTGGGTTCCATGGCTACTTTGTTACCTGGTTGCCTTGGCCTGCCCCTAGTTGACTCATATTATGCCAGCTTTAATGGTCTTGATGAGCCCTCCTTCCAACACATTTCCATCCATAGGCACACTGAAACAGTGGTTTTCAAACCTTCCCCCCAGCCCCGACACCAGGACCCAGTTGAAAAAAAAGTCATTTATGTCTGCAACCCAACAACTACATCTTTGATCAATGCAGTCCAGTCTTTTCACAGGGGCAGAAGGGGGCTCCGTGACCCATAGTTTGAAAACCACTACACTAAGATGATGCTGATATCCTTGCATTAACATTTTTTTCAAAAGCTTGGTTTATATCAAAGATGGTGTGACACTGATGCCATTTTTGCCAGAGACAGAAATGAACATTTTCCGTGTGAAGCGTGCCAGCTGAACACTGACTGCACAAACCTATTTGTAAATGTTGTTAGCCTCATGCAGGTCACTCAGCCCTTAAACAGAGTGTTGTCACCACAGTCAGTATATATGTAGCTTCTTGCAGGATTGATTAGTGATGCTGTGTGGGGTTTCACACCCTGATGGCAAATGTGCTTCTTTAATAAGAGCCTCCCACGGACATCAATGTTTATAAAGGAAAATGGGAGGGGAGGAAATAAGTCCCACGCTGTGTTATTTGTCTAAGTACAAAATTAGCAAACAGCTACAGCACCTGTAATAGTCCAAGCCAGTAACCTTGAAGTTAGGGGAAATTTAAAGTCAAGGATTATACATCTGTGACTGAAATTGGTCCCAGTGTACCCTTTTTGCTCTCAAATTCCACTCATGCCAATAAAATACCAGAAGATGCAATACAATGGAAAATTGGTTCTTTGGGTATTATAGCATCGTGACTTAAAAGTGATTTAACCTTGGCCTCATGCTTCCTTTGGGGCCTGTTGTCTTTGCAGCATAAATGCTGGTGCTATCAAGGAGCATGCTGAATTTCATCTGAGTAAAATTAAAAATGAAACCTTCACAATCCCATCGATTCTGAGTATGTTCTATATGCATTAAATTGAAGTTAATGGACTGAAAAATGAGCATTTCACCACATATGAGAGAGAATTATTTGTGGAAGAACAACTTGCTTATAGTTTTATATTGGGTTCCCCCCCCCCCCGCCTGGGGAAATACTGGGGTGCATGGGGGGGGGGGGAAAAGCCATTCTATTCGCCAGTTGTGACTGTGTGCCAGTGCCATTTCAGATATTTTTGTGTGGTTGATGATAAATTTTCCTAGGAAGTTCTTTGTCTCAAAAAGCTTCAGCAGTTAAAAACTAATGCTGTGGCAATACAGTTGATAACCAGGGATGCCAGCAGGGCTGTTGGTCACGAACGAAGCAGATAACCTTTGACGCCATCAAGCCATCTATATAATACTACTGATGGTACATTATTAAGCCTGAGGCAGTAATTATTCAGTCATGACACATGCTTAACAAATTATTATTATTTTGCATTGGCAAGGCTACACAATTCATTGCGTTTTGATTAACCGCTAACTAATAAGGTTTAAGAAAGAATGTTCTTGTGTTCAATTTATCATATACCTACCTCTACCAGGTTTCTTGTATCTTCTGAATCAGTCAGTAATGACTGCTCTGGGAGATACAGTCTTTATTTTCCTATGGTCTTAAGGTGAACATTGGATAAGGGCTATGTTTACTCACAAAATTTTATTTCGAAATAAGTGATTTCAAAATGACTTATTTTGAACTAAAACCCTTATTTCGAAATGACATTTCAAAATAAGGGAAAGTCTGCTATGAAAACGGCTGTTATTTCAAAACAGTTAGTTTGAAATAACGCCATTGGACATGTTGTTTCGAAATAGTTGTTTTGAAACAATGGTGCTGTTTCAAAACAACATGTCCAAACGGCATTATTTCTAAATAACTATTTTGAAATAACAGCCATTTCGAAATGAATGGGGTTTAAGCTGTTTTGAAATGACGGTTCTTATTTCGAAATGACGGAGCCCGTCATTTTGAAATAAGAAAACGCTGTCTGGACCTAATCTTTTTTATTGTGAAATAACCAGTGTTATTTTGAAATAAAGGAGATGTGTGGACATACCCAAGGTGAGCATTAATATAACCCAGTTCCATCATACCCTAGTAATGTCATTGTCTAGTACCTCTTAGGTGAAGCATTCCAGCTTTTATAGTCCAGCTATTTAATCTTTATATCACATGCTTTATTTGTAGGGACACCCTCAAGCCCCATATTTGACCTACATTGTGGTTTTTTTGACCCATTTGCCAAAGTCCATAGACTTCTGGGTCTAAGCTGCTTTTTCAAAGCACATGAACGTCATTACTAGGAAGCCCAGGCCTCAAAGACATTGCAATAGTACTATAGAATCATGGAGTCAGAGAAACTGGAAAGAACCATGAGAGGTCATTGAGCCCAGTCTCCTGCACTCATGGCAGGACCAAATACTGACTTAAACCATCCCTCACAGATGTTTGTCTAACCTGCTCTTGAAACACTTCCAGTGATGGAGATTCCACAACCTGCCTAGGCAACTTATTCCAGTGATTAATTGCCTTGACAGTTAGGAATTATTTCCTACTGTCCAACCTAAACCGCCTTTGCCATAATTTAAGCCCATTGCCTCTTGTCCTATCATCAGTGGTTAAGGAAAACAGTTTTTCTCCTTCCTCCTCATGACACCCTTTTAGGTACTTGAAAACTGTTATCATGTCCTCTCTCAGTCGCCTCTTTTCCAGACTAAACAAACCCCATTTTCTCAGTCTTCTCTCCTAAGTCACGTGTTTCAGACCGTTAATAATCCTTGTTAGTCTTCTTTGGCCCTTCTCCAATTTGTTCACATCTTTCCTGAAATGAGGTGCCCAGAACTGGAAACAATACTCTAGCTGAGGCCTAATCAGCGCAGAGGAGGCAGAAGAATTTCTTCTTGTGACTTATTTATAATACTCCTGTTAGTACAGCCCAGAATGGTATTTGCTTTTTTTTTTGCACCAGTGTTACACTGCTGACTTGTGGTTCACCATGACACTCAGCTCCCTTTCCTCAGTAGTCCTTCCTAGGCAGCCATTACCCATTTTGTATGTACGCAATGGATTGCTCTTTCCCAAGTGGAGTACTTTGCACTTGTCTTTATTGAAGTTCATTTTGTTTGCCTCAGCTCATTTCACCATTTCATCCAAATAATTTTGAATTGTGATCCTATCCACCAAAGTACTTGCCTCCCCTCCCAGTTTGGTATCATTAGCAAACTTTATAAGTGTACTCTCTATGCCATGATCTAAATCATTGCTGAAAATATTGAACAGAACCAATCCCTGTGGTACCGCCACTTGTTATGCCCTTCTGGCATGACTGAACTGTTGATAACTACTCTCTGGGTGTGGTTAGCCAACCAATTATGCATTCATTGTACAGTAGCTCCATCTCGAATGTACCTCCCTAGTTTGTTAATGATTAGGTGATGCGAAACTATATCAGAAGCCTCACTGAAGTCTAGATATACCACAGCTACAGCTTGCCCTCTCTCCACAAGTCTTGTTACCCTGTCACAGAAAGCTAGCAAGTCAGTTTGACAAGGATTGTTCTTGACAACTCCATGCTGACTATCACTTAACACCTTATTCTCTTGTAGATGTTTGCTAATTGATTCCTTAATTATTTGGTCTATTAGTTTTCTTGGTAGAGAGGTTAAACTGACTGGGCTGTAACTGTATATGAGCAACTGATGAATAGGTGCAATTAATAGCAAATCAGTTACCATTTCAGCTTTCAGAGGTGGGGGAGGGTTAAAAACAAAGAAGCAGTGTGTAACATATTTTTAATTATAAAAAAATACCACGATAGTGCCCCTTCAAATACCAGATTCCACATAGTCAAGTGGCACACTAATTCATTACACTTTTATTATAATTGAACTATTATTATTGCTACAATGCTAAGCTATTGAAAACAATTTAAAGGCCAGCCAACTCCCATCTCACTTGTCAGTGCAACACTACGAAGCAAAAACTGAACTGTCCTGTGGCAAAGGAGACATTTTAATGGCAGGTTGAAGATATTTACATGACAGTTGCTTGCTGCCTCTTAGAAATCCTTGCAAAGGTGGCTCAGTGACTGGAATGCAAGTGAGATGATTAGAGGTTCATTGTAAAAGTACAGGACAGGAATGCAAGAAACATCCTTATTTTTTAGCCTCCATCACCATTAGAGTTAGATGGGCTTGGAAAATGTGCCAGGAATGAATCCAGTGACTGAAGTTCTCTTGTCCCTACTTCCTTTCTTTGAAGAAAGATCACAGTCAATTAAAACAAAATGTTATCATACCAACTACCACAGATGTCAAGAGCAAAATAGACTACACTAGTGCACCTGGAATCATTTAAGGTTTGGATGGGGGCATCAGGCCAGATGAATTGCCTGGCAGATGGGAGGATTTTTCTGGGTTTTGCTGTCCATTTGTCCGTAACTATCTCTGAACCTAGATGGCTTCATAAACTAGGCCCATCTGCAGTGGCCTGGTCTGAAATGGTTCCACCATCTGGAACTCATATTTACAGCTCCCTTGTGTTTATCATGGTCAGTTACCAGCTGGGTATATGTTATTTCAGGCAAGTGCTGTCAGTAGCACTCTTTGTGTCCTCAAGAAACAGACAAACTTCTTAGTTTTGTTAGGTGTTTGCTGTTCCTCAGGGGTGAAAGTGAATAGGTTTGTCAGGCCTTTTTTTTTTTAAATATAATTTTGATGGAGAATATCTGTTTTTGATTTTTTTTAACCAATTTAAAATGTCACATTATAGGCTTTAAAACATTTTTTTAATTGATTTACATATTCACGACTGTGGGTGTTGGACAAAAAATATTTTAACGCCAACAGCCATGAAGATTAAAATGTTCACAACGAAACTGTCAACAAGATATACAAAGAAAATAGCCTTAAATTGAATGCTAAGGAGTTCTTAAACATCAGTTTTCTTACTTTATCTGCAAATTCTGATTAGTAGCCGTGGAAATATTTTTTCCATTGGTTTGAGTGTGTGATGAAATTGATGTTTACTGACATTTAACCAATAAAAAAAAAATCTAATTCTTCTAAGTCTGTGTATGCTTTTTTTCATGTCGATAGCATAGCTGCTACTATGTAGGTTGCTGCCAATTGTTTGCTTGCAGTCTAAATCTCTTGTACTTGAATTGAGGGTATAACTTAAGCACTCACAGTATTTTTGTTGTTGTTCTTCTACTTTTCTATTGCATAGCGTCTTCTGCCATTTTTTTCCCCCAGGATTAATTGTATTTGAGGCCAGAAGCTTGTTAGAGTGTGCCACTAATTTTTCTTGTCTATCTACCCATAAGTCTCTAGACTGGTGATCTTTAAGAAAGCTCTATAAGGTGCACTAATAGTCACAACTTTTCTCCACTGCTGTCCCATTGGATCCATTGAGCAGAGGGTCCTAAACATTATTTGCTCATATACCACTTTGTTTAAAACGCTGTTGATAAAAATACCACATGCAAATGTCTTCTTTTAGTGCACATTTATTTTAGGCCTTAAGTATTTCCAGTTGCTAGCTCCATAATAATATTTCAGGGTTGCCCCTTATGGCTGTGGTCATTCAGAAAGCTAAAATATCTATTGCGTCACTGTGAAGCGATAGAGCTCTTTTGGTTTAGAATATCACTGGGTTTAGTCATCACTGAGATTCATAATCTGTTACCTTCCAATTCTTAGCCATTTTGATATTACAAACTACACAAGTAAGGCATACATCTATGCCATGGCAAGCGTTCTTGACCTTTGTGAGATCAGAGCTAACTCAACCAATCAGCAGCCTTAGTCTACAGGAAATTTGCATGAATTGTATGAGAAAGAGTGCACAGAGGGTGGACCACTGTGTCCGTTGCCCATTAAGTTAATTGGATGGCCGCCCCTCCTGGGCCATCAGTTAAGTGTGTAGAGTGAAGCAGATGGCCCCTTCAACTGAATGGCCATTGACACCCAATTGATTTCTACAGGGCTAGGCGTAGGTGGGCGCTGCCCAAACTGCAAGATCTGTGAAATGGTGAAGGCATGAGTCATGCTCACCTGAGTTTCCCACCTTACCTGTAATCAGCAACCTGTGGCCAATCATAGCCACTGGAAGGAAACAAACGGTTTAAAAACCCAGGGTTTGAGTTGATCAGGCAGGACGGTGCCTGACATCCTGCCTGGCCTGATCACCCAGACACTGACCTCCTCCGCTCACGAGTTCTTCCCCGAGCGTACCACGATTGAAACTGCTGGCCGAGTAACGAGTCTCTCTCCTGCTTGTAATGCTGCTGCTGCTGGTGGTGGTGGAATTGGTAAGAGCCTGCCCCTGCAGCTTTCTTTAAAACAAATTACCTCCTCTTTGGCTGCTGTTTTTGCCATTACTTGCTCCCAGCTCCAACAAGCCCACAGTCCTAAGAGCAGGCTTGTCTTTTGCCTTCTAGCGTCTCCTATTTTTTAGATTCCTGTTTCGGTCTCCACTGTTTAAAAAAGTTCCCATGTTTCCAATTGATTGCCACTGCTCTATTTTTTATTGCTTGTTGTATCTCTCCCCTCTAAATTTGTTTGAACTTAGGATACCTTAGAAGTACTACTTTGAGTTCCAACATTGTTTCAGTTTAGTCTATAAGCCTTAGAAGTGTTAGGCTAAATTCTTTCATTTAGTTTGTAAAACTTAGAGTTATTTTGCTAGGTCATTTTGCTTTCCCCTCTGTGACTCCCCTGAGTTAAATAAACTTCTTACTTAAACTTTCCCTGTCCCATCTTTATCTTTCGAATTCCCCTTGTGTGCCCCAACTTCCCCTCTGCTCCTTTCCCTTTACCTACTGCCACTCCTGCCGCCCCCCCCCACTGCTCCTCCTTGCTGCAGCTCCCTGCGGCTCCCCCTTGCTGCAGCTCCCCGCAGCTGCCGCTGGCTCCCACCACCCCTTTTTCCCTGGCGCTTCCTGTGGCTCCCACGGCTCCTTTCCCTGCAGCTCTGCCTCCGTCTGTAACCCCCGAACTTCCCTGTTGCTGTCCAGCCTTAAAATTCCTGTTCCCCCACTTGTTTCCACTCTTCTCTGCTGCTGCTGCACACTGAGTTTGTATTGTACCCCACTGGTGTAGTAATTGCCTCCCAGGATCCTCAAAGGATTGGACCTGCTGGCAGGGTCACACTGGACCCAATTGCCAAACACATTTAATTGCACGGGCTTCCAGCTACTGCTAGTAACTAAATGCCTCAGGATGGCTAAAGTGTTCAGCTATAACATCTTTTCTAAAGAGCTCAGGTATTTAGACAGTGCACCAGAAGGAAACACAATGAAGCAGTCATTATTATTACTTGACTTTCATGATACACAAATTACCAGGAACAATTCAAAATGTCACTAAGTGACACTGAGACATTTGGGTGCATGTCGACAATCTGAATTCTGCTGCTTTTAAACGTGTTTGGTGAAAGCTTGACATTCCTGCCAATTCTGATCTGGAGCTTTGCTGAACAGCGATGAGCCAAGCTTTGCTCTGCTTCCCTTTAAACAGATTTAAAACAAGGGAAATACAAAGTGGTGTTTTTTTTTTTTTTTTTTTTGCATACTTCTTGGTGAAACCAAAGTACAGTGTTAGTGAGAGAGGGCTAAGTGTGACACGATAGAAGGCTGTGAGGGTGCATATAAAAGGCAGGGGGCTCAGGTAGAGCATGTGCAGGTCTACATGGTGAAGTGTAGAGGTGGGAGAAACTTGGCTGGGTGTTGGGGGGGGCCTTTATGCCTCAGCATCTCTGGCTTTCTCCCAGGCTAGCTCAGTGACCAGCTCCCTCTGTTTTAATTGCCCCATCCAGCAGCTCTAAGCTGAAAAGTCAGGTGACTCTTCTGAGTCAAGGCTTGCTATGTACCAGAGCTGAGCAATTAGTCCCACCCATCAACATGCCTGCTGCAGTTCCAGGAGGGAAAGTCTTCCCTTGCAGCACCTTCCTGCATGAGTTAAGCCTGGACCGCAAGCCTCTGTCTGGTGGCAGATTGTGTCTTTTTGGCTGGGCAGGTGGTGTTTTGCCTCAGTAGCTTGCGCTGTGTGGTTCAGTGCAAGCTGCCATCTGGGCCTAGTAGCTAGTGCAATACAAGTAGCTAGTCCCTCTCCCCCCGCCATACTCCAGCAGGGAGGCCAGCACCCATTCACACTGCACACCCCTTAGTAAACCTACTCTGCCAGCATGGTTGATGGTGCTCTGGCTGAAAGCAGACAAAAGATAGCATTATGCGGCTCAGCTCTTTATGAACATGCTGCCGCGCGTGTTGCAGCTTGAAAGAGGATGGTGGTTTTTGGTGTCATATGTCCACCATGCTCATGTAAAACCACTGGTGTGTGCCCCACAACTTGGGATCCGCAGCCTGTTCCCTCTAGTTAAACATGAGCTCGGAGCTGACTTGTCTTCTAAGGCGGATGCATCATAAGGGCTAGCCCAGATGTAGATTGAGTGACATATACAAGTGGATTGTTGTTCATAAACTGAGGGTCATTATGTTTTATTAATATCTCAGGACCCCCCTGGGGAGCAAGGACAGATGGCAAGAGTGAAGATACGCTGAGTCCAGCCACTACTGTTACATGCATGGCTACGTGTATAACACTGATAACCTGTGACGACAGCATTCTTTTATTGGTACTTCGATATTTGGATGTCCATCTTGAGACCTAAAAGTGGCTTGATTTTTGGAAGGCACTGAACAACTAACCCTAGAGTTTTCTGCAGCCCACACTAAATTCTTTAGGATTATATTTCTGCTGTTACAAAGATAAGTGCCTCTACATTCTTGTTTAAAAGCTATAGTCTATTGATCATTTTATGTGTGTATATATATGAGAGCAATAGGCTGTAGCTTTTAAACAAGAATGTAGCGGCACTTATCTTTGTGACAGTAGACTGGTAATATATTGTACCCCGTTTGGGTTTTTTTCCCCCAGGGGTCGTGTTGCTAGCCTTCAGTGCATTGCAAAGGCAGGTTGGTTTAACTGAATCCAAAGGTGCAGTTGTATCTGTGTCAGTCCCATGATATCAGAGTGATGCGTTGGGTGCAGTAATAGCTTTGACCAAACCAACTTCTGTGGGTGGAGCACAAACACATCACCCTCTCACCAAGAGCAACTGGCCCAACCAAAGCTGTTACCTCACCCCCGCTTGTCTCTCGTTGCTGAGGGAGCTGGCTGATGAGATAGCAGTACCGTTGGCCATTATCTTTGAAAACTCGTGGCGAACGGGGGAGGTGCCAGAGGACTGGAAAAAAGCAAATATAGTACCTATCTTCAAGAAAGGCAAAAAGGAGGATCCAGGGAATTACAGACCTGTCAGCCTCACCTCAATCCCTGGAAAAATCATGGAGCAGCTTCTCAAAGAATCCATCCTGAAACACTTGGAGGAACGTAGAGTAATCAGGAACAGTCAGCATGGATTTACCAAGGGTAAATCATGCCTGACCAACCTCATCGCCTTCTATGATGAGATGACTGGATTTGTGGATGCGGGAAGAGCCGTTGATGTCATATACCTTGACTTTAGCAAGGCTTTTGATACGGTTTCCCACAGCATTCTCATTGGCAAATTAAGGAAGTATGGGTTAGATGCATGGACTGTAAGGTGGATAGAAAACTGGCTAGAACAACGGTTTCAGCGGGTAGGAATCAATGGCTCCGTGTCAAGTTGGCAGGCAGTAACAAGTGGTGTGCCCCAGGGGTCGGTCCTGGGGCCAGTTCTGTTCAATGTTTTCATTAATGATCTGGATGATGGGATAGATTGCACACTTAGTAAGTTTGCAGATGATACCAAACTGGGGGGAACGGTAGACACCCTAGAGGGCAGGGACAGGATTCAGGGAGACCTAGACAAATTGGAGCAGTGGGCCAAGAGGAATCTCATGAGGTTCAACAAGGATAAGTGTAAAATCCTGCACTTGGGACGAAAAAACCCCATGTACTGCTACAGGCTGGGGAGTGATCAGCTAAATAGCAGCACTGGAGAAAAGGACCTGGGAGTCAGGGTGGATGGGAAGCTGGACATGAGTCAGCAGTGTGCTCTTGCTGCCAAAAAGGCCAATGGCATACTGGGCTGCATCAGAAGAAGTGTTACCAGCAGATCAAGGGATGTGATCATTCCCCTCTATTCTGCACTAGTGAGGCCACATCTGGAATACTGTGTCCAGTTTTGGGCTCCCCACTACAAAAAGGACATGGACAAATTAGAGAGAGTCCAGAGGAGGGCAACCAAAATGATCAAAGGGCTGGAGCACAAGCCCTATGAAGAGAGACTGAAGGAACTAGGCTTATTTAGCCTGCAGAAGAGAAGACTGAGGGGGGATTTGATAGCAACCTTCAACTACTTGAAGGGTTGCTCCAAGGAGGAGGGAGCTCGACTGTTCTCGGTAGTAACAGAGGGCAGAACGAGAAGCAATGGCTTCAAGTTACAGCTGGGGCGGTCCAGGCTGGATATTAGGAAAAACTTCCTTACTAGGCGAGTGGTGAAGCATTGGAATAAGTTGCCTAGGGAGGTGGTGGAATCTCCATCTCTGGAGGTGTTCAAGGCCCAGCTGGACAAAACACTGACTGGGATGATCTAATGGGAGTGGTCCTGCTTTTTTTGGCAGGGGGTTGGACTAGATGACCTCGTGGGGTCCCTTCCAACCCTATGATTCTATGATTCTATGTACTTTGCCCTTCCCCTGTAGTAAGCATTAACAAGAAATTCAGCCTCTATGGTGGACAGAAGGTATAAGCACAGTGAGCCGTCGCTCTTTGTGTGCACGTGTGTTGCTTTATGATGTTTTCCCAGCCACATCACAGACTGGCTTTTGCTGCAGTGGCTATGGCCGCCCTGCTGATTGGGATGACAGCTGATCCTCAAGAAGGTCAAGTAAAATGGAACTCAAGTCATTATGTGCCATTGAAGCAATTACACGCTGCTGACTCAGGGGCATTGATAATCAGCAGTCTGGGTGCTGACAGAGGTTGGCGGTGGCTAAGGAAAGGATGGAGGGAGTTGAAGCTCCAATTTGTTCCAGTCTTAGCCTGTTTCAATAAGTGCCTCTCTAATGCTGTTATACAAGGACGAAATATGTCTCATAATGCTTTGCAGGTGACACAAAGCAGAGATGGATTTCCAGAGGAGTATAGGGAAAATAATTTCAAATTCTTGATAACTGCATATTAATAAGGCTCTGAAAACAGACAATACTGTGAGGCAAAGCTCCTGGGATGGGAGGTGTTCTCATTAAAGAGGAGTGAGGCGATGAATGCACACACAGGCCCCAAGTTGTGGGACAGGAAACTGGCGCTTGTTACAGCTAGAAAAGTTTGAATAAAGCAAAAAGTATTTAAATTAAAAAAGCAATAGCCTACCAGCTCCCTGTGGAGTTTTCTCTGCTCCCTTCCTATCACCTGGTCCCTGTGTAACTTTGCTTCAGTTCCTCTGTAGTCATGTTTTCCCTCAGACTTAGTTCCTCTACTTAGAAACCTTATAAAATTCACCCCCCCACACACACAAGATCCTATTCATCTCCGACGTTCATGCACCCATTTTTCTGTTGCATGCTCTCTCACATACAGCCATTGCTAAGCAGGGGTTAAAGTAAACTGGAACAGCCTGGAATGCCATTCCAGGCCCACTATTTTTAGGGGCTCAGCATTCTGGGCCCCCTAAAAATAGAAACCAGTGCTGGAACGCTGCATTCTGGGGCCCACCATTGAAAAAATAGCAGGCCCTGGAATGCAGTGTTCCAGCACCATTTTCTATTTTTAGGGGCCCAAACGCTGCACCCCAAAAACTACTGGGCCCCAGAAAGGCGTTCCCCTGCATTCCAGCAGGGCAGTGGAGGGTGTGGGGCCATTCTGGTGCAGGGTTCAAGCCCCACCCCAAATCCCTCCCTTTTGACCCCATGCCTCAACCTGGGGCCTGCCTCCACCCCCCATCCCCCACCCCAGCCCAGGCCATGCTGCTGGCCTGACCCAGGGCCTACTACCTCCTCCGTAGCCGCATCGCCCCTGGTAAGTACTGGGGTGGCTGGTTCATGCTGGTTGGGGCAGGGGGGAGGTATTGGGGGCAGAGGGTGGATTTTGGGGGTGGGTATTAGGGTCTGGGGTGGGCTTTGAGGCCAAGGGAATGGCTATTGGGGTCAGGAGCTGGAGTGGGGAGAAGGTGTTGGGGGGGGCAGGAGCTGGGGTGACGGGCTGGTGTTTGGGGACCAGGAACTGGGGTGGGGGGGGCCACCCATGTGGAAGGTGGAAGGGTTCCAGGACCCACCAAATTATACTTTAACCCTGTTATTAAGCTGTCCTCATTACCATTTTTTTTACTACCTTTGTTTCTTTTTATTTACCCCAAGCAATCCCATTCCCCCTACATTCTCCACCAAACTCCCCCTACTTGGCTCTATGCCCTTAGCTTGCCTTACACAGCCTTCTCAATTCACTAAATTCCCTCTGTCATCTTTCTCGCTTCTGAAATCCCAGTATACCCCTTCTCCCCCTCCCCATGCATCCCTTCAGCATTTGCTTTACATACCCTGAATTGCCCCTGTGCACCCAGGGTAGGTGTGCAACAAGCCACCAAAACTGGCACTAGAAGAGGAGCTGATCCCCTGGTGCCTGTCCTGAACCTGGCTCACTACCGTCTTTTATCTATGAGCCTGGCCACGCCATCAAAAGGGGAAGGAGATGGCCCAAACCCCTGATGTCATTGCATGGAGTGGGTCATGACCCTAGATCTACAGATGGCAGGGCGGAGGGCTTCTACTTGGTTTGCCTGCATGTGTGGGATCACAAAGGTACAACAACCCAACCATTATATCACTGATAGATTGATCAGAGCAGCAGCCACTGCCCTGACAGCCCTCAAATTCCCCATCTATCCAGATACCTACAGCCCCATACTGGAATGTCCCAGCATTCACCTAACAGCTTAGCCAAGTCTCTACCACCTTTGGCTTCTGGCTCTACAAAGCCCACAGCAAGGACTTACCATTGCAGTCTTTGAGCACAAGTGCACATGTGTAGCACTCGCAGGGAACATTGAGCATTGAGAAATCAAGCCAATGGTTGTCAGCTGTAGAAGAGGAGGAATGATAGGCCAACCATACAAGCTGTGTTCCTGATCCTAAGAACTTGTGTCTCAGACACCTTTCTCATGAGATGTCAAATCCTGGAAGCCCAAGAAGAATCTTTCAACAAGATTAAAGAGATGCTATTAATTGCTATTGATCATGGGTCAAGAAATTAAGTTACCTAGGGACCTGTAGCTTGGAAAGGCCTCCATGAGGAAGAGTAGTTAAGGGGGTCTGGCTGGTCCACTGGAGTGATTAATGAAAAGAGAGCGTCCACCAGAAAATATTTAAAAAAGTAAACAAACCAAGACGTGTGTGCTTAGCTTTGGAAACACACACGGACAATCTATGCATCAGCCTGGAAGGTGGAAACACAGTTTAACTCTTTCTGGCCCAAGTGAGTGTTAATCAAAATCACTGTAGACTATAACACTGGTAGAATTCATTACGAGAGTAGTATCAGTGGAGTTTATGCTCCTAAATCCCTTGGGTGCTTTTGAAAAACTCCCCCAGATTGTATCATACTGACTCCTTGGTACTAGATGCTCTAGAAACCCCCAAGGAACTTGCCATCTGGGCCCTGAGTCAAGAAAGAAGCCCTCTTCAAGAAAGTACCTTAATCCTATGCTAAATTTTAACCTTATGCGTAAACCGAATGTATCTAAGCATGTGCTAAAGTATGTTCCTTTCCCCCCAGGCCTAAGCCACTAAGCCAGACACTGAGTGTGTGGAAAAACAGAGATGTGACAAGGTGGCTCAGGTAGTGCAGCTTGCCATATTCACCCCACCGGTTGGTGAGTAAACTGATGACCTCATCCACCTTATTTCAGTAGTTCACTAGCAGCACTGGACTTGGAGCCACAGTCTTAGCCTGCACTGCCATTGCTGAAGATGCTGGCATACAGGCCTTTTCTATGGCCATTTGGCTGTTTCACTGGACAGGGCTGTGTGGCAAATCACCAGCTCCCTTAGTCGGTCTTGTGCTTCTGGCTCTTATTGTGGATTAGGGTACCACCAATTACCCTGTCTCCCTGATGAGGGGAATGGCTCCTTCAGTGGGGTCTGATGGGTTAAGGAAGGGGGGTAGGGACCCAGGCCCACCCACTTCTCTGGGTCCCAGCCATGGGGCCCTAAAAATGGCAGCTACTTGCTGCAAATGCTGTATACACAGCTGCACTTAGTTCCCCTGGGTTAGTTCTCCCCCCTCCCCATCTTCTGGTAGCCTACTTTCCCACTGCTTGGAAACAGCTCAGTCCTTTTTCAAAACCCTCTTCCCCCTCGTATCTCTCTCCATGCATCTATCTGCTCTTCTACCAAACACTGCTCTCCTCTTGCACCGCTGCTCTGCACCGCACCGCACCTCTAACACCACCTCCTGGTAGTTCCCTGTTTTTCTGACCCGGGGGTTTTTAACAGCTACATAGCTGGGCCTTGATTAGCCTCAGCTTCTCCTAATTGCCCTTAATTTACTCTTGCTAGTTTGCAGGCAACAGTGTCCAGAGCATTCTGGGGCTTATATATCTTCCTTCTATGGTTCTCCTACTGCCCTCTTGTCTTGCTGTATCACAGCTGTGAAGGTGAGCTGCTCACATGCTGTGGTGCTGACGGGCCTCGCACTTTGCACTGCACCTCTGCAGTAGTTAACCAGCTCAGGGACGAGTGTGGCAGATAGGCTACTTTGCCAGGCTATGTAAAAACACCTACTGACTAGTGGCCAGGGGCATTGCTGCCACTGGGCCCAAGGGGCTGCAGCCCCCCACCCCATCTCCGGCCCAGTCCCAGCAGCACCAGGAGCTGGATCTGGGGAGGACCTGGGGTCACCTGCTGCTGGCCTGCAGCAGCTGGGGCTGGATCCAGGCGGGGGCTGCCTGCTGCTGGCCACCAGCAGCAGAAGCTGGCCATACTGCTGTCCAGCAGTGGTTGGGGCTGGATCTGGGGCTGCCTGCTGCTGGCTGGAAGTGTCTATGGCTGGATCTGGGCTGCGCTGCTGGTGGGAGGAGCACAATCCAGCTCCTGGATCCAGCCCCGGCTGGGATTGGGCCTTGGGTTGGGGGCTGCACAGCAGGGTGGGGGCAGGCCTAGGTCCCAACCCTTTATTCAGTGCAGCGACACCCCTGCTAGCAGTGAAGGATTTTGTGGCTAATCATGGTAACGAGTTAGGGACGGACTGTGACCAGATGCTGCCATCCTCCCCAGTTTGTATCTCCTGCCCAGGAGCTGGCACAAGGGGTGGCAAAAAGGCAGGTCTGTGGCTACTTCACTGGGCCAATACATGTGGAAGACCCAATTGGCCTCTGATTGTCAAATGAGGCTAAGGGAATTAAGCACACACTTCTTTTTGGAATTCCATGGGAATTAGGCATGTAACTCCCTTAGGGCCTCTTTGTGTCCATGATTTAACTGACAAAAAGGCTACCAGCAGCTGCACAACCCTTGCTGACAAGTAAGTCTGAAGAACAGTGACATAGAGCCACAAAGACATTTAGAGTCCTAACTCTCATTGGACTCAGTGGGAGTTAGGCACCTAAACAGCTTTTGAGGATCTGGTCCAACGTATCCTGGAACTTTCTTTGAGGCCATGAGGTTCTCTACATGTGGCAGAGTCCAACGATGGTGGAAACTTACCTTGCCGCTAAGGAACATGAACTGCAGTGTGAAACGGTAGAGCACTGGTCCAGTTACCTGTATCTTATCATATGCATGGCTCCTGAGTAGTGAGTAGACAGGCCTCGTCCCCCACCCCTCTTTGGCCATGTGAAACTCTGAAACTCAAGCACAAGCAGCAAGTCGCTGTCAGTCCTATGTAGCATTGGAGCTGTTTGAGCTTTGATGGCTCCAAGACAGAAACCAATTGCATCACAATCTCTTTCCACAGAAACTCCTAAGCAAGAGCTGGCAGCTCATGGTACAAGTTAATGCTAGCCAGCAGACACCACTCGCCTACAGCTGTTGTAAAGGGGTAGGGGTGGGCTGTTGTCCAAGTATGAATCAGCTAAATAGTCACTCAGCCTACACCAGTCAAAATTACAACAGGCCAAGGATGAGGCTGGTCAGTGCATTGGGAAGGCAGAGCCACAGTTCGTCCCACCCACTCCCTGTTCAGTCTCCACTCACAACTCCATTTCATGGTGGCACAAACAAACCCAGGACCACAGGCAGCTTACCGCATGGGCCAGTCATAATGTGGGGCCTCGTCCACTCGGCCAGCAGACTGGCAGTGGGAAGGAGAGTGGGACGGGCTGGCCCAGCGGTCGGACTCTGAGCTCCCTCCCCATCCAGGGCCAGCCACTTGGCCAAAGGAGGGGGGGTGAACTGGCAGCAGCCTGGCTGGTTGGCCCTCACACCCGGGGTGATGGGCCCAATTTTCTCCTGTGCAGGACTCCTCAGCTGCACCAGAAGACGCACCTCACACTCCAGTAAGGCCCACCACCCCTGGGGACCAGCCAGCCTATGAACCCAGCTGCAACCCCCTTCCTCCCCCAGTGACGGTCCCAGCCCCAACACCCTCCAGCAATGGCCTGCGGGTGTGGGGGAGGCCCAACAGTGGAGGAGGCCCAGGGACACCACCACGCCTGGTCCACCACTGCCCAGGACATGTACTTACTCCAGTGCCAGTGTGTAACGGGAGGTTGTGCTAGCTTGTGAAGGACTGTAGTGCAAGTCATGCCCAACTGAGATGGGTGGGACTAAGACACCTATGTCTTAGCATGTCCCTTTTGTTTGGCTTTAAACTGGAGAAACCAAGCACAGTTCAAAGCACCAAGTGCTTTTACATATGTAAAGGCCATGGCCCATGGCTCCCCCACCGCCCAAACTACAGATTGGCTTGCGTCCAAAGCCTTTAGCATGAAATAGATAGGTAGGTACCAGTCCTTGGCATGACCTTCCCTCACTGATAATACAGCCTGGAAATACAGACCAATCAAAATGTTCCAGCGGGGGGAGGAGAGCTGGGGAAGGAAAACCATCCTACAAAGGACATAAAAGAAGGGCTGGAGGGAAAATACAATCTTTCAGCCAGAGTTAGGCCTTCTTTAGTTATGGCATGGCTCAGGTAGCTTGGTCGTAATCACTACAGCCCTGTATAATTGAAGGGCTGGCTCCTACTTATACTCTGAAAAGGGGCCTCAGTGTATATGAGATGCAGGGCCACCTGTGTATAGGGCTCCTGCAACTCATTAGATAATGTAACATGCTCATCACAGATCACCTTTAAATTCTGCTCTGCGCAAAAAGGCCTGGTTTCACCCAGGATGGTGTCATCCCTTCTGCTGAGCCTATTCTGAAACAGTATTACCCCTCTGCTTCACAGGGCAGCTTCATGCCAGAGGAGAACACTGTGAGGTGGGGCTTGGGGGGTAATGTGCTTGCTTTGCACCACACACCAATCTTGAAATGAGTTATTCAAACAAGCAGCGGGCAATCCCTTCTTCCAGGAATCGCAGTCCACCAATAGGGTCCAGGTCCCATGGAGCACCTCTGTTTGACATACTGACCTTAATCAGAGCCGAAAGCAAACTTGCCTGCTGCTCTCCTACCTCCCTCGTGTCTGTCTACCTCAAATCAATAGCCCAGTACACCTTCCCTCAACTCCCAAATGAACAGCACATCATGCATTCCCACAGTCAAAATGTGCTCTGACACTAAACATACTATCCTGCAAGACTAGTTGTAACACCAACAGCTGGCCGCACCTGCCATAACAACATATGCTGCACTGTGGTTTTATCTAGTGCTCACTTGCTAGGCTCCCAAACTGGAGGAACACTATGCACTTTGATTTGACCACTGCTTTAGTCTATTGGTGGGTAAGCTATAGTGCAAGAAGCCCGTTTCTCCCACTCTCTGCATGTTCTCAGACTCAATGGCTGTGTCTATAGTTACAAAAGTAATTTGAAATAGTTATTTTGAAATAACTACTTCAATTTGAAGTCAAAGCAATTATTTCAAATTAGCATTACTTTGAATTTATTATTTTGAATTAAGAGTCCAGAGAAGACTCTCTAATTTGAAATAAGGTAGGTGTTACTATTTCGAAGTAGAGAGTCTTCACTAGACTTGCTAATTCAAAATCGGGGAAGGCAGGCAAAAGAATAGGGCCATTATTTTGAAATAAGACTATTGTGTGGCTTAGACTGGCTTATGTCAAAATAATAATTTCGATTTAAGCACTATTTCAAAACAAAAACAGGTTTTATTATTTTGAAATAGCACCTCGTTATTTTGAAATAAAGAATCTTTTAATTTGAAATAATAAAATGCTTTCATGGACAGGAAAGAAGTTATTTTGAAATAAGCCTCCTTATTTTGAAATAACTTCTAAGTGTAGCTATAACGAGACCATCTCTCCATTTTATTTCTTGTGCAGTGATTTTAGCCACTGAGCTCTCCCACTGCTTCATAGCACAAAGTGTCTCTGCTGCTTAACAGTTCCAGGCTCTGTGACTGGCCTTAAGTTAACTCCCCTGCTATGTCCCTGTCAGCCTCATCAGCCTCATATTGCTTCTGTTCTGCCTCCCAAATCCAGACCTTTTCCCTTGGGCACTTTTTGCAGTGCCCCTCGCTGCTTCTTTCTGTGTTTCTGGCCCACTGATGGCCTACGTAAGCTGTATCTGGTCAACTTTTGATTTGGATAGCTACTGAGCAGTCATTAAATATGCTTCCCACGTGCCTGCATTTCACAGAGGCCCAGCTCCACAAAGGTACTCAGCCTTGTATGGACCTTTGAGAAGCTGAACTTGGAGCCTAATGCAGGCGATTAGCTCGCTGGCAGGTACTGAAGGTGACTGCCACTTAGAAGTGATCATAAACATGGGTTTCTGTAGCTCTGCCTGTGGCACTATCCATTTTTATGTAAGCTATCAGCAACGCTTGACTGTGACATTCAGCAGCTTGTTATTTTCGTCCTTTAAAAATACCACACCATTGTTTCCTATTACCTGGTCTCCTTGCCAGATGCCTGCTCAAAAATCAAGTTAAACACCCCTGTATTGTTTATCAATCTTCTTCTCACAGGGCTGAAGATCAACAAAAGGGTGAATTTCTTCAGCCCTGTCTGACACTCAGTATCACTTTGGCCTGTGAGGTGTCCCACTGTAACCAATAGCACTACTCAAGGAGGAAGACACTACTCAAGGCAAGTAACAGCATGAAAACTTTAGATAGATAACATCCTTTAGAAAACATCCAAAGAGCATAGCATGGAATATAGATATGGCTAGTTTAATTACTACTAGTTAGCATTTACAGTGCTGTATATGTTCAAAGCACTGTACAAACATAACCATAATCATTAACCTGTAATCAATTAAACTACTAATTAGTGTAAATAATGATGCATCTTCTGCTGTAGGCACCCAATGGAGTTTGTGAACTAATTGCTAATCTGATTAGATGACAGCACATTCAAACGGGTACCGCAAAAAGAGTGATAGCACTGGGGTGAAAAGAAAGGCCCAAAAGCCAGGATTATGATGTTCACAGCACTGCCTTATGCTTCCCTGCATTTATTTTCCTCCCATTCTGTAAAGTCCCCATCTTCAAACAGCTGATGAAGTGGGATTTTCTCCCCCATAAACTCATGTGATAAATAAATTTGTCAGTCTTTAAAAGTGCCACAGGCCTCATCATTTGTGTGGCTGAACTAGACTAACATGGCTACCCCTTTGGAACATAACATCTCAGATGACCTTGGGCAGCCATCTGACCGCGCCCCACCCATGCCTCAGCTTAGTCATCTGTAAAATGGGGATAATGATATGGCCCTCCTTTGCGAAAGCACTTTAAGAACTGGGTATTTTATTGTTTTCCATTAGGGGCAGTTAAAAGACTCCACAATGCTTGGCTGGTAGTTGCTAAAGATGTGGGGAGGACTATTACCATTCTGCAATCAGGGACACTCTCACTAGGACAGTAGCGGACCTACACAGCAAATCTAGTGACAGTGTGCCATTTCTGGCTTATGTAACTCACCTTTTGTTTGTTTGCATTGTTGGACTTCAAATTCATTGAGCCAGATATTAACACTGCAGCTCCTCGGGACCAAAGTTTGTAGGCTAGCACTGAAATGGAACAAAAGCTAACAAGTTCAGGAGTCATTGGGTAATAAATAAATTAATATTCAGGAAAAAGCACCTTGGCTGGTGTAAATTTGTGTGGCACCATTAACATTCATAGTATGATCCCAGTTTATACCTGGTGAGGCTGTTGTGGTTTACCCAAATGGGCCAGAATTAAGGACTGCCTCCCTTAGTTATAGACAGCAGGGAGCATCCTGCAGTCTCTTCTGCATAGCTTAACTCAACCAAAACTGCCAGTGAGCTCCCAGCAATCACGCTGTCCTGTTTCATTTGCCACGGGGAGGAAGTGATTAGCTGACACTGATTTGGGGCCAGGAAGGGAGGAAGAGAAGCAGAGGAAAGTACACCAGAAGCATTTTGTTTTGCAGGTTAACACACTTTATATTTAACAAAATAATTTTTAATAATATATTTTTACACATCAAATATTGTTGCTAGATTCCCCCCCCCCTTTTTTTTTTACAGTCAAGTTTTTTTTTTTCTCCCATTTGTTTTCAGGCACACTGTTGGTCAGAGACTTTTTGAAACTGCCTAGTCACTGAGCGCTAGCAGTTTACAAATAAATATGATGGTCCCTTATTTAACGGTAGCCGTGCACATGGGCTGCAGCTTCAGTGAGTGTAAACTGTCACTGACTTCAACAGATTTATGCTGAATTCCACCAGCTGTGAAGCTGGCCCCAGTAAAACCAAAATGGGGCAGAAATAAGAATATAGCAGCAAACAGACTGGCTGCAAACAAAGGATCGGATCGTCCTACCATTGAAGCCAAAGTGGATCAGGTCCTCAGCTGGTATATATCAACAGGGCACCTTTGATTCCAGAAGAACTGTGCCAATTTATAGCTGTGCAGGAGCCGTTTCTCCAAGAATTTTGTGTTGACTTCATTTAGGACCAATACGGGGCCCAAAGTTGCCATAAAATCATAGTGAAAAAACCAGACAAATCAAATGACGTTTGCAGTGACCCAGCTGCAAGAGAACCATACAATGGTATCACCCTTTTGACAAGGTCTGTCACAGTACTGGGTTACATCTTCAGCAAGCTAACTAAACAGGTGTCAGTGCCGTGACACCTGAAAGTAATTAGCCTGCAGCGAGATGCTGGAAAAAGATACTTGCTGGCTGCTAACAAAGGCCATGGAGTGCCCTTCTCAAGCAGTGTTTGTAGCTGTTTTCTATCAGCATATACATCCCCTGCTCTAGTAAAGTCTTGCTTTAGCTCTTCGTGTGCTTATCTTTTGATGCAGAATTATTACATCTTAGCTTCCCCATTTCATTTGCTCTTTCTGTCCCCCCCACAAGAAGGCCACCGTAGTGCCTTATTAATGGATATATCATGACTGCACTAACCCTGCATGGCCAGGGCTTCTTGTGTTTCAACCTTGGCCAATTCACTT
The DNA here is from genome assembly GCA_007922195.1 of Podocnemis expansa. NCBI lineage: Eukaryota > Metazoa > Chordata > Testudines > Podocnemididae > Podocnemis > Podocnemis expansa. The sequence continues at coordinate 15,517,563 of ML681988.1, read as the reverse complement.
AAGTTTTATTCCCACCATTGGGGATGTCAAAGTTGGCATGAGGCTGGCTTAGTGCAATGGAACCTATGTTTCTTCATGCACAGAACACCTGGAGTGCCTCTAAACACCAGCGACTGCTCACATAAGATGCATGATGGATTAACAGCTGCCACAAAAAAGTCCCAATCCTGGTGCAGACCAGTGCTCTGCAGAAAGATGTCGAGCTGTTCTGTAGAAGGGCAATGCTACTCATACTGTAAGGAAATCACTTTACTCAAGGACTGTGTTGAGGACTAAGGGCCAACTCCTCCCCACATTGATTTTAGGAATGGGTCTTGCTGGAATTAACTGCCATTAAATGGAAAGGTGGACCATGTCTGTGGGATGCACTCCCATCTCAGGTCTCTAGTTGAGTAGCATCTTACTATATGCGCGGGCCCACTGGCGTCAACAAAGCTACTCCAGGAGGAAAGCATGACTCCTCATGGGAAGGAGGTTAATCATTTGGCCTCATATAACAAGCGTTATTGTTAAGTCAGGGAAATATATCTTTGTGGTCCTAAGGTAGCACACCACACAATTTTGTGCCTCAGCTAACTTCCACTAAAGGCAATGTGACCAGGGTTTAAAGTAAGCCAGAACACCCCAGGATGCAGTTCCGGGGCCCGCAAATTTGACGGGCCAGAATTCTGCAGCCCAGAAAAATAGAAATGTCAGGAAGAACACGTGTGCTGCCCTGCCCTGGCCTGGGAGCTGCAGCCAGGCTGGGGAAGTTTTCAGATCTCCCACCCTGAGCATGCCCAGGGTGGGGGTGGGGGTGGCCAGGCCAGGGACCATGAGAGGTCACAGAGTCCAGTCCTCTGCATTCATGCCAGGACCAAGTACCATCTAAAGGTGTGCAGGGGGCAGCATGTGAGACCAGGATGGGGGGTAGGGGGACAGAGGGGGAAGTGTGTGAGACCAGGATCAGGGTGAGGGAGCAGTGCATGAGGCCAGGATCAGCAGCAGGGGGTGGCGAAGGCAGAGTGTGAGTCCGGTATCAAGGTCAGAGAGGTGCAGAGGGGTGGAGGTGCACCATGTGAGGCAGGATTGAGGCCAGTATTTTACTGGAACAATTACCATATTTTCATGGAGTGATAACTGATACGTATGGTACTGACAAATGGTTCCAAATGCTTACCTGGGCTGAGACCCGCACATGCATGAAGGGGGCCCGGACAATATGAGAAAGGGGCCCAGAGGTTAGGAGGGTTCTAGGGTCCATCAAATTATACTTTAACCACTGACTGGGACAAGACCCAGGCTGAGCTGCATGTAGGGTTCAGCCATTCAAGCTTGATCACTGACTATGTTAGGTGCTAGAAGCAGCATAGATGCAAGAAGCAAGCTCATCTCCTAGTTGTTACAGATGAGGGCCTGGGCCATAATGGTCATTATGACACAAAGCATCAGCAGTGATGAGAAGTGAATGAAAAATGAGGGCATCATGAGGAGTGTTCTCAGGAAACAATGTCCATAGGACAGGAGAACATCCCATCATGTATGTAAGAAAGGGCATAGGCTTAGCTTGCTCGGTGGACAACGCGTTGGCCATCATCACTCTTTTTGGTGGTGCTCCAGGTCAGTTTTGTGAATTAGGTGTTTGACTTCTAGCATTTTTTCTCTCACCCAATATTTAAATTCATAAAAATTCTTCCAGCCAATGGGTACAGAAGTCTCATAAGTGGGGCTTGGGCACATTCAGTTCTGTCCTTGAACTAGAAACAAAGGGCCAAATCTTGGTTTTCCTGAGAGTGAGTGAAATTCTCCATTTACTGTGGTGAGAGTACGGTGTGCTTGAAGTCACTACGGCACAGTGACAAAGTAAAGGACGAGTCGTGATAGCACAATGATAAGATAAACTAGGGCATATCTCAGGGAAGTCGCACATTGAAACCATACCAGAACATTAGTGCCAATGCTGGTCACATTCACAGTGGGGCTATGCACCTTGACCCAACCCTTTATGCTAGCAGAAGCTACAAAGGGTGAAAATAAATCACTAGTGTTAATCAGCACTGTTAGAACAGGACCGTAGATGTATCCAAAGTGATTAGAAGCAGGCCAAAACAAAGAGCTTGACAAATGGAGCATATTTTCAACCTTTGATGTAAACTCTAGTGTTTGTCATTTAACAAATTATTTTGGTTTGTGTTTCCCCATCATGTTCATTGGTAGCAATAGAGTAGTGTCCACCTACCACTGTTGCCTGGCCTCTTTTGGGGGGTTGGATGAACAGCTTTAACATGTCTGCTGTGATTATTGTGTAGATTTCTTCAACTTGATTGGCTCCACTTGGTGGAGAAAGCATGTGGATTGTTGCTAGGGTGGATCCAACCTCTGCATATCTGTGCATCGAGCTCAACTTTCTGCAGTTTACATTCCAACTTGATTTCTTCCATCCATCCATCCACCCCTTCACTGTCTCTTTTTAGCATCAGACATTAAAAGAAAATAGCATTCGTTCTTATTTAACTCATAACCTTATTACTCAGAAGACCCTGGTTGTGAGAAGGTTTAGGAAGGTGATGAAAAAACTTCACAAGAGCAAAAATGCAATTCACATTGTAGGAAGTGATAGAAGAGCTAGAGTTAATTGGCAGGTCGGAGGCATCACGAGTAGTGGACCTGTGCAGGTATTTTCCCTTCCAAAACCTCAGGTATTGGGTCTCCATCAAGCAAAAGCAGGTTTAGGTATCTAGCTACTGTATATATATTCTGAATAGTGTGTATTAGGGAACTTTCTTTTTACTAGAATAGTTACTTTTGCTACCCCTAAAAGGTTTTGCTGGTGAGCCTATTGCAGCTGGCAGGAGGTTTAATATGTGCAGTGTAGAAGCCATTACAATTTTTTTAAAAGTGGAGTTGTCATTGGTCTGGATTTTGCCTCTACAGCATCTGCTTGCCGTGGCATTCGCGTTTTGAACACTGAGCAGGCTTCCACCAGTCCCCGTTGTGACAGTGACAGATGTTACACTCATCCACTTTCACTTCAATGCCAGCCGGGATTATGGTGCTTCCTGCAAAGCAGTTCGGACCTGGAAACACACACACACACACAAAATAAATAAATAAAATTAAAAACTGGGAAGGGGCATGCAGGGGTGGGGAAGGGGCAAGGCATAGTGGATTTTAGAGTCAGACTGCATAGTAAGAGCTTATGAGCAGGCAGTCTGATGAAGTCATCTCTCAGTACAGGCCCCCCCCTTCCACTCACCTCCCAGCCCAGCGTGACCATGGTACACTAGCACCAGTGATGAAATCCAGGCCCAGTTGAAGTCAATAGCAAAAAACCTCCTATGGGGTAAGCATTTCACAGACTTCAAGAAAGTTTTCACAGAAGCCAACCAGAGCAGTGGACAGGATTTCAAGCATAAAAATGAAGCATCAAAGATTCTGCTTCCTTCATCCTCACCCTGCCACTTATGAATGGCATTGGATGCTTTGTCATGGTCAAAGGCTTTCCCTGAGACAGAAGAATATTTGGGCTAAATTTCTGCTGGTGTAAATTAGTGGCGCTCCACTGAAATCAACAGAGTTCTGCCAGTTTAAACCCACAGAAAATGTGGCTGCTATAACTCACTACAGCTCCTTAAGTCCCTGGGACCCTGAGCTGGTTACTTGATAACAATGAATAATTCACGGCATCAATAATTTATTTGTCTCCCAAGCAAGCTTTGTTATAGATTTTATTTTATAAAGGGGATCCCTTTAATCTGCTGAGCTCTGCTTTTTTAAAGAAAAAGTATTTATTAGACAATATCAAACCCAACTGCCTTCTGCAGTCAGCAGAATTTTTATTTCTTAGGCTCATAAAAAACCAACAAATAAAACATGACCCAACTATTTATGTACGTGCATGCTTCTCCTACACACCCACATACCCACACATAATGCTAGTGGGTTCTGATCCTCAGAGCTTAATATATTCAATTGTGAATTATAACCAGAGGTATAAGGGCGGTCTAGACATTCTGCATCTTTGAGTACTATCATCTACATTATCCCAAGCTCCAGGTGATCTGATTAGAGAAAATGAATTAGCTAACCCAAACAGAACTGGCTAATTTTGATAGTCACATGCAGTGCTTTTTTTTTTTGTGATGGTTCACAAGGGTATGAAGTACTGGCACCTCTTTTGGAGGCCTCCCTGCCCAGCTGGGGAAGGGGTGGGGCCAGCGGGGGAAAGGAGAGAACTGGCACCATTTTTCTTTTAAACAAAAAAAAAAAAAGCACTGATCACATATACTCAGTGCTGCCCAAAATGATGGCCAAGTCTAACAGCAACTGTCCTCTAGTGTATTTTTTGGATCTATGTCTTACCACCTGTGATGAATTTGAAATTTATAGTATTTTAACAGCAAAGCACAGTTATCACAGGCTAGTTGTAGAACAGAGTTCAAAACTAGACTTTGCACCATTTTAAGGGAAAACAGCTTTCTGATGTGTGCTTATGTATATCATACTGCATTTTAAGTCAAGAAATAAAAATGAATATCTGAAAACATGTGCACAGAAGAGATTGCCAAAGAGGGATGCTGAATTGCATTCCTGTTTCATTTGGTATTAACTAATAACTGGAGCTGGTTAGGAACTGTCCAGTTTCCAGTGGAAAATGATTTGGAGTGATTTTCTACCAGAAAATGTAGTTTCTGCAAATTACTTTATATATGTCAGAAATATTGATTTTTGGCAAAAAAAAATATTTTCCATCAGGAAATCCAGAATTAAATATTTTATTTTGGGTTTGTTCAATCCAAATTGGATCATTTCATGCTTAGAAACAGCCCAAAATATTTCAGTTTGAATCAGTTCTACATAATATGAAACCACATTTTTCTTATTATGATACATTGCCTTACAGAAGTTCCAGTTCCAGCCCTGGTTCCCCATGGATCAGGCTCCCTGAAGGTCTATAGCTCCTATTTCACAACAAATCCTGCCGTTTAAATGTCAGAATTTCTCACAAGCCAGAATTTCAAAACTGCTGTCAAGTCTACTTACCATAATAATGCTGTCACATGGAAGCTGATTTTATACCATTGGCTTGGTGTATATGGAGATTTTAATACAGTAATAGTCCTCAAGATCTCAGCAGCAGCAACTGTTTCCCATTTATTATACCTCCCAAATGGATATTATGTATAGTACAGTAGCACGTAGGTACTTTACTGGCGATTGTCCTGGGTATTATACATACACAAAGAAACATGTTCTATCTAAACAAGTTTGCAGTCCAAATAGACAAACCAGATGATTGAAGGTGGGGTGGCTGGGCGAGAGGGAGAAATGACTTGCCCAATGTCACACAATAACACTCAGGCAGCATGACTCCTAAAATATTATTCCACCTACTGGACCACCTGCCTTTCCAAGCCAAACTTAGGGCGACAGAAGGAATTACACGGACAGGTACAAGCACACAGCGGAAATGCCTCTTAAACTCTCCTGTGGATTGACAGACTAGCCATTTGAGATCCAGTTCCTATACTTAAAACTAGGGACTACTGCTGGAACTGGCAATCTGGTCCCATGTGGAAGAAACTTCAAGTACAGGAACACTGCATGTACGTAGAAACAAGCAGCAGTCATCTACTTGAAAGGTTATTTCCTTTTCATGTGCAATGGACAACATCTACTGATGACCACTTGAGAAACCTTTCCATATAGATGAATTAAATAAAATGACCTTTCAAAGGACTCTCAGTTATGTCCTGTGCTTCGGTCACCCAAAATAGGCAGCACATCAGTTCAAAAATTCTCCACCCCCCTTCACAAGGTCATTTGCAGGGAAAACATCTGTGGTATCACATTTAACAAAAGAGGTGATGGGGAACTTCACATATTTACCTTAATGTTTGCCCAAGAGTCTCACCTAAAAATTGGAGTGTTTATTGACACAGGAATACATCAGGGCATTGTAAAATATAGATGAGTCTAAATCCGAGGTGTCAATCCATTTAAGTGGAAGGAGGTGAAATGCATTATGACACTGGTATGATTTAGTGGTCCTGGACTGTCCCAGGCATGAGTGGAAATGGGGTGGTCTGGCACCATCCCAGAGACTTTGCCACTTTACAGTATCAGAAAAATGATTTCTTTCCTCTCACTAACTTTACCAGCACATGACTTCATTACTATGCTTCCCAATGACACTGACCAGGTAAATTGCAAGGAAGTGGTTCCCACTGGTATGAAAGTGGATGGCAGTGAAGTAACGGGTATGTGGCATATTAATAGCTCTAAACACTAGTGAGAAAGTTATCAAAAGCGTCTCACCCATATAGTTTTATTGTGACAACATTAGTGTGCACAGTAGAAGCTGAGACAAGGGTGATCTAAATTTACAGCAGCAAATATTAAAAGCAGGGATGACTTAAATGTGAATAATAGCCAGGAAACACCCAGTTATCCTGCCTGACAACTATCTAATTTACTTCCAGGAAGTTAAGCCCAGCAATGTCAACCTGGTGACCTGTGAGTTCTAAGACACACACTAATGAAGTTAATGAAAAGGAAGGAAATGCTTTTCTGAGGCTGTAAAAATAGGAAAGTCTGTTGTGTGGAACTAACTACCTGGGAGATGGTGGTGGTCTACGATATCAACACGCTGCTCTGTGTTTCAGAAATAACATGCTCCATGTCATGAGAGGAAGGAAGTGCCTGTGGTAAAGACACGGGGCTGGGATTCAGGAGTGCTGCATTCAAGTTTTGGCTCTGTCCTGTCACTGACTCTGGGTTAGCCATTTCATCTCTCTCTGCCATTCTGCAAAATGGGAATAATCATGCCTTTGTCTGGCCTGCATATTTAGACTCTACTCCTCAGGGCAGAGGGGTTAAGTACTTCAGGTTTGTCCTGCGCCTGGCATTGGTTCTGCATTTTCAGTCTTGGCTGAGACCTCTGGGCAGTTATGCCAATAATGGATATTAAACAACCATGAAGTTACCAGGTACTGCTAACAGTATTCTCACTATAGCAAACAACTTTGACCTTTAAATGGCCATCCAGGAGCAGCAGCAGCAGGGGAGACGCCATGACCCAGGACCTGAGGATCCACAACCAAGTAGTGGGTCCTGACCTATGGTGTGAAAACTACTGATCTAGAAAAATGCATGAGAGCAAGTCAGGGGCTTCAAGTGATCTCAGGCATGTTTGAAAAGAAAAGGAAAGGTCAGACCCATGCACAGTAGCTATATCTACACTTAGAAGGTTAGTTCGAATTAACTTAATTTGAACTAATTAATTCAAACTAATAATGATTAGTTCAAATTAACTTACTTTAAACTAACATGGCCCCGGTAAGAAAACCAATTCAAGCTAGCAGGTCCATGGACAGGACTTGCTAGTTCAAATTAGGAGAGGGGCACCATGGGAGGTGTGGCAAGATGGCCCCCACCCAATATATAGAAAGGGGAAGGTACCCTGGAGGAAGAAGATCAAAAAGCATTAATTCGAACTACTGGTTAGTTCAAATTAACATGGCTACACTGGGTTAATTCAAACTAATAAATTTGAATTAACCATTACTTTGAAGTGACGCGAGGTTTTATAACTTTGATGTAAGTGTTCATTACTTCAGACTAAGGAATTCCTTAGTTCAAAATAATGAAAGCCAGTGTAGCCATGCATTAATGTAATGCAAATTAATCCTCATTAATTTGAATTGAATTGTAAGTGTAGACACACAGTGTGATTTGCTCGAAGATTACTACTTAAAAATCTTAAAAAGCTGAAGCTACAGTGGGATTGCTGCAGACACTAGCACAGGTTTGGAGGCCTGTGTCTTTGAAGAACTCTGGAGGCTGACAGAACATATCGATAATCAAGGACCCATCCAAAGCCCAGCGAAGTCAGTGAGCAACTCTCCATTGAATTCAGGGGAATTTGGACCAGTCCTGAATACAATGAAGGGAGAGCACATCAGCACTTTACATTAAAAACATTAACCTGCATAATATAGGCCAGCCTATAAACTGAAAACTGGTTGTGCAGGCCTATAAACATTAAAATATAGCACACAAATGCTGAAAATATCCCTAAATCAAGTGTGATCACCCTACGAAATTCAGTGGCACCATGCAATAAGCATGGGATTATGATTAACAGATTTTAAAGTTTGCAACTGATGATTAGATTCCCCACGCCCCCTCAAGTTGTCACTACAGGAAAGAGTTAAGGTTGTTTGACTGCCTTAGTCAAGCATTTCCAATATTTCAAATGGTCCTCTTTGACAGCACACAGCTTTTGTATGTCTGTGTATGTGTTTGGAGGCTTGGTGTTTGAGCAGTATAGCTTTGTCCCCACCTAGCAGCTAGAATATGTAAAGGCTTTAGGCTTACTTCCTGATACTCCTGCTTTTAAAATGCAGAGGTTCTGGGTTTAATCTTTACACCTGACTTGACCTGTTGCAGGGCATTGTTACGGTGTCTGAGCAGTTGAGACAAAGCTAAATGTGTTTTGCATTCTGCTGTTCTCATGGCTTATTTTCATTCTGTATGAAACCAGAGCTAAACTAAGCCATCTCCCATTCTTTCCTTCCCTCCCTGCCTCCTGCCCTCTCCTCCCCACAGGACTGGAATATCTTCTCTCACATTGATCATGAATGCCACTTTCATCATCTCTACTTTACATTAGCCTGAGTGCTGAGCAGGGCTGTTTGGAACAACAGAATCTGGCCTGCAATTTAGCTTTTCTCCCCACAAAATTACTTTGTACCAGTGAGTATATCACATGTAATCTACTGCTTTGGGTTAGGTTAAACCCTGTTTAATTGGGTGATGGCGTCCTCCACTCCTCATTTGAAGATAGTTGTAAGACACAGCTATGTAACTTTCAACTGACAGAAAGTGCGTATGGGAGCCCACCCAGCAGTCTGAACTATGTGGCTGAAGGCCTCCATTGTGTGCATGTGTGAAAGAGACTGAGAAGGGTCAGAAGAGACACACGGCATGGAGAAGCTGGATAAGAGTAAGAGAGGCCTGCCTGTAATTGCCTCCTCTTTGTCCCTCCTGCATCCAGGGTAGAAGCTGATGTACATGCTTTGTAAATTAACCTGACTGCACCAGAGTTCATCATCAGTTTCTTCACTCAACTGGAAAGAATTCCAGGACTTCAAATTCTGGCTAGTCACTCAGGCAAAAAAGGGTAACAACAAGACATATAATGCATAACAGCACAACACATAAACATAAAATGCAAAAGGCAAGATTGTGGCAAAAACTATTCCCTGAAACTGCTCCAGTTAATTTCCTATCTAATGCATAAACTTGAATCAGTGAATGTTGAAAGCATAATTTAAAACACTACTTTCAATGTATGATCAATTTCAACTCCTGAGATATGCATGAGTACATTTGGTATTCCTGAAGAGATCGCTTTTTCATTTGCAGTGGACCTCTTCTTGGTAGAGTCTGAGAACAATTTTTGGTCCCAATCTGGGGATTTTTATATCATGCCTTTCTGAAATCTCTGCTAAATGATCTTTGCTGCAGCACAAACCGGGCAGATGCTGGTTGTGCTGGACTATAAACTGAATGTCTATATTTCTTTGGCAGCCTATTGAGGTAATTGTTTCTTCAAGCAGTGGGCTTACAGGCTTCCGTGTCTAGCTGAACCAAAATGCAGTCTGCAGTGTTCATAACTGATTTTAATTCTCTGCTTCACAAAATCTGATGGATGTTGTTGTGTTATGACACTTAGAACTTTTCCATCATTTTCTGCTATTTAAAGTCCCAGGTCAAATACACTTGAAATGCCAATAACTGTAGTCAGTTGAATTTTAAATAGAACTAAGCACCTGTATCTCTTCAGAATAATATTCTGATCACCTGCCAGACTCCTAACAACAGAGAAATTCCAAGTCGCCAGAGCTGGGCAAGAGTTATTCACCCCCCTGGGATACAGAGAGAAGCCCTTTTCATTAAAATTTAAACAAAAAGCTTCTTCTGGAGATCAGGGTGGCAAGGAGGAAGGAAGGAGGGAGAAGTTTTCTCTGTTGTTGCCCTAAGGCCGCCTGTTAATCATTTTATTTGAAAATTCAATACTGCTAGAACTCCCACACAAATGCGAGATGGAGGGATCGCCTGGCACTTAACAATGTAAGATTTATAGCACTGCGCTCCAATTAACTCTGCTGAACGTGTGAGGAGAAACACAGCTGAGCTGTGCTGGGGAAGGGGAGGGAGCTGGGAATCCTTTAGCACTGAGGACTTTGACAAGCAAAGGGAATCCTCTACCTGTCAGATGCTAGCACAGACTGCATCTGCTAGCCCTGCTTGTGTCTGTCTAGTGGAGCCCAGGCTGGGAATTCAGTGTATCTCAGCGCTGTGTCCATGGCACTAACACACAGTGAGCCAGATGACACTGTCACCGAGGTGCCAAGGCATAGAACCAAGCTGGGAGGAGAGTTGCATTGTTTTGCATTGGAGGGGGATTCTTCAAGGCCAGAGGGAGGACTGCATGAGGTCCCCTGCTGTGGTTTCTCCTTTGTCACAGTGCTGCCTGTCTGGCTGTTCCCCACTTTACTACCCTCTTGCTGGTAAGTGTGCCCATCTCTAGCTCTGGTCAGTGCTCCCCTCTCCACTGAGCCAGAGTCAGATCTGGGGCTGCCTCTGCATGTTCCACTGAACATCCCTTTCACCAGAGCTTTCCTTGGCTTCCTGCTGCGGTCCACATTGCCAGGAGCAGAGCAGGGAGAGCTGATGGTGAGAGTAACCAGAGGAAAGTAGCAGTCTGGGTGGGTGTCCAGGCTGCCAATGGGCCAGGTGAGTCTTTGGATGAGTTGTATCATAGGTTACTCCTCTCTACCACGCCTTTGTCTGTTTTCTGTGCACCTCAAACCCATCCTTTTCTCTCTCCCCCACTTGCTTAATTACTGCCCCTTCCTGCTGTCCATATTGCCTTATAATCCCCCAACCCCACACACTGTGCTCTTTACAGAGCAGGACTCTGCAGCGACAGTGACTAATGGCTAGTTTCATTCTGCCTGTGAGTCAGAACTGGTTACAGCTAGGTGGTGGCTTCTCTCCCCTGGGCTAGGAGGGCTGGCTGACTTCCAGGCAAACTGTTGAGCAAACTGCATAGAGAGACAGCAGCAGAATGGAGAATGACTGCTCTGGGAGGAGTAACTCATGGAGGGAAACAGCAGAAGACAATGGGAGAGAGGGGAGGGTAGAAGTACAGGAAATGGGCTAAAGGCACAATACACCCACAAGAAATGAAGTAAGGTGGGTGGGCCATATATCAGGCAAGCAATGTGTTCAGACAATAACAAACTGACCTGAGTAAGGCCTCAAGAGAATACCACAATAGAAATGTTAATTAAATAGTAATAATCCTACTAAGGACTGAGATTTATTGATCCATTAAGAACCTGACAACTGCTTCTGAGGCCTCATCTACACTGCTGATGAAATCTGGCAGAAGTTGACAGGAGTATGCAAAGCAGTAGCTTGCACAACGCCCATCAACTTCCTAACTTTCTTTCAGTGGGCCCTCTTCACAGCGCTGCACTAATGGGCAGATGGGATGAAGTAAGAAACCTCTTGATTACTGTAGGATGTCAGAGGCAATAACCCATGTGTTCTTCTTTTCTGTTCCTGTACTTTGGTTGTGGGAGATGGGTATTTTGGTGATGGGACATGATGGTATGATAACTATGGGAACCACTGGGGGGGAAGGGGCTTTAGACAAACCTTACCTGGACCTCTGTGGGTGACACAGGTTGTGGCCAGTTTAGACCAGGGCAAGGTGGCTGGCTGGGAAGAGAACAAAAGGGCTGGGAGAAGAGGAGAGAGTAGAAGGAAGATGGGGGTCTGAGAGGCAGGATCTCCAGGGCTCTTCCTGGGGCGTTTACTGCTAGACCTCCTGGTCGATCTGAAAGCCAACTGTCCTAGCTGCAGTGCAAACTGGATTGCTAATAAACCCTCTGATGTCTACACTGGTTGAGTGTCACTGATGATTCGGATGGCTGGGACCCTCCTGGAGGGAGGACCCCACCCCAGGGGAGACCAGACAGAGCAAGGATTGGACCCTCTGAGCTTGGATTTGGGAGCTGGCTACAGGTAGCGTGGAGACCTGGCAGATTCAGGAGAAAACTCCACTGTTGTGGAGTCCTGATTGGCTGTGAACAGAGGGGATCCAAGAGTACGGTCTGCAGTCTCCGTGACAGCCATGTGTACCTGTTGACACAGCACTGTGCCACTTGAGGAGGTGGTTTTATTATGTTGACTTCCAGATTGGCTGAGCATGTCTTTACTGAGTGCTCAGTCAGTTTGGAAAAATCAGTCTGATGGTGACAAATTTGCTGCTGTCAGTGTAGACACATTCTGGCAGGAACATTTCCACTCTTCAAAATGGGCAGATCTACAGATCTATGTTTTCCCCATTTGTAATGGAAGAAGCACCTGCTGTGTGCCCAAAAGAGGGCCTGATCACCACTAATGCACACTGTTCCAGTGAGCTTGCCAGGAACAAGTGGCATTTTCTGGCCATGATGCAGGCTTATCATGGAGGCTCTTTCTAGCTAACGGTACATTTACACATCTGACAGCTAATCCAGTAATACAAAGGCAAAATCTAGCAGCAGGGAACATTAAGTGGATTTGTGATCATCCCTGGAGGTACCTCAGTCTGTAAATCAATGCACAGATTATAAGGCAAAAATAAAGCATTTTGATCTGTGGTAGATCTAATCTAGTGCCAATACCCTTTGTGTCATGCACCCTTTATTTTCATGCTTAGGCTCCCACTGTTCAAAAGATAAGCACTAGCATGAAGCATGAACGCATACTACTGAGGACCAGATCTAGCAAAAGAAAACCACTATCTATAGTAAACCTAGCAATAAAAATCACAGGCACTGACAGACTCCACTTCCCCGCTGCTGGTTATAGATCTATTTCCTTTGCCTTCTAAGGGAAGAACACTGGATGAGGGTGAAAAGAGCCACAGTGGAAAAGACTGGGGCCAGCATACCCTTGCTATCATTTGGGAATAATACACAGTGCCCTCAGCAGTCAGAATAGGGCCCTACATTTAGGCAAGGATGTGCAACCTGCTGGGGGAGCGCAGATGAATGGACCCATCCTGAATCTTCCAGACAGCAGTGTGGCTGTGAAGCTGTGCCAAGCTTCAGGAATGTGGGCTTCCCGCACCAATGAGGCCCTCACCCGTGGGAGTCAGGAGGAGACCATGGGGAGGAGGCAGGGGTTAATTGTCCCATTTCTGCCTATTTCATGCACCTTCCAGGGAAGCAGCTGGCGCTGGCCACAGTCAGAGACAGGATTCTGTAGGGAAATAGACCTGGCGTCTGATCCAGCTTGCCATTTCCTATATCTTATGCAATAGGCAGATGGCTCTTCCCCCCATGCCCATGCACAAGAGCCCATTACAACCCAGCTCTTAGTGACGCATTTAAATCCATAGAAGAAAGGGGCTGGAGGGGATGGAAGCGGACCAATCAAAGGCCCAAAACATCCTCAGCTAGTGTCATTGCCAGGGTTTTACCCACTGTAGATCTGCCCCATTAACAAGAGCAGATTAATGAACACTCATGCACAGGGCTCTCAAGCAGACAGAGTTTTATGCTGTTGGTTTAACACTGACTGAAATGAGTGAAAAAAGACAGGATTTTTTTGACTGCTATGCTAACATTTTGAATATGCCATAATCCAAGCCTAATGCTTTCTCTTTATGATCCTGGAGAAGCACCTGTGTTGAAAACAAATGCCAGAGAAGCATCCAACCCAACTACCGTTGAGCCACTTTTGGAGTAAATTATGACTTTGTTCTACTCCCCCATGACAGTGTTATTGAGATGTGGAATAAAACATTAGAATTCAATAGCATCTCACAAGGACTGACTGAAAGCAAACAAGTAGCAAGGAGCATGTGGTTTAATTTTCTTTCAGACGCTGAGCATATGGCATCATGCCAATGTTATGTACATCTTAGTAGCTCAGCGCCAAATGCCACAGCTATTGCTAAGCACTGAGGGCCATATTCTGTTTACAGTTACATCTCAGGCGAGCCAATTGAAATCAGTGGCTTTGCCGGGTGCCTATGTCAGTTCAGAACTTAGCCTCATATGCACGAATGATTGCTGCAATAAATGGAAATGGAAGATTAAACACCAAGAGTGAGCAGAAATCACTTAGGGCAGATTGTGACACCCTTCCTTATTCTGACTAGTACCCTTAAACTGTGAGAAGTCACACTGACTTCAGTGGAACTACTCATGGAATAAGGCTCCAGTGAATAAAGTATTTTTCTGGTGAGTAAAGATATCACAATATGTCCCTAAATGTTTGCTTGCTAGAGTAACTTTTTTCACACAGCTGTATGTGTGTCCCCCACACCAACCCTGATCAATCGATTTTAAGAGACATGGCTTACATCTTCAAAAGGATTCAGATCATTGGTTAATCCAAAGGTATATACTGTTTTAGGGAGAGGAAAACATGATACTTTCTTACCTATGTCATGTTGGTGAATTTTGGTCAATTATCTGAAGCAGGGCTGGATTAAGATGGGCTGAGGCCCTAAGCCAGGGTCTCAAACTCAAGTCATCACGAGGGCTGCATGAGGACTAGTATGTTAGCCCGAGGGCCGCATCATTGAAACCTTTCCATACAACAATACAAAGTATAGTCAAAATGAAGAGTAACATATATATATGCCAAGAGTAAGTAAGAATAATTTCCATTAAAGATGGAGGTATCATCAGGAAGACAAAGAGTAAGGAAGTAAACACACTTTAAATTTTGCATTATCAATTATTTGAGAAATTCTAAGAGTCATTGCAGGCTGCAGGAAATAACTTTAGGGGATGCATGTGGCCCATGGGCTGTGAGTTTAAGACCCCTGCCCTAAGCTATGCCAAGATTCAAAGGCCCCATTCCGTAAAAAAATAGAGTGAAAAAAAGTGTATTATATTATAACTGAAAGGGTAATGAGGCCCCTCATAACGTGAGGCCCTAAGCCATGGCTTACTTGACTTGTGTCTAAATCTGGCACTGACCTGAGGCATAGTAAGAATACTTAAACATATCTCCTTTGTCTCCCAAAAACTGTGGCAGATCCCCACAGCCTGGAAGTTACATCATGTATTACCAAGAAAGGGTGTTGACTTGTTTGTGGACAGATGTAATAATTCCCCCTTTTGTTCAATAATATTTAGAGCGGGGTGGATACTACAAACATTCCCATGAATATTCATTCAGACGTCAATGAATTTGTTGACAAGTTCCAAAGGAGTAGCTCTGTAAGTCTAGTTCAGTAAAACAAACAAGGAGTTCTGCATGAATCTGCTGTCACAGTTTGTTGTCCACAAATACTCCACCAGAAACGTTTGCTGACATGGAACGAGCTTCTAGCAAGTATGGCAGAACCTTTTCAGAAAGTGAATGTAGACTTCCTAACCACAGCTATTGACAAGAGAAACCTCCTTCTGAGTTATGACCATCCAATCAGAGAATACAGACAATAGCATATGACTTGCATGTCCAATCCAAACAACTCATATTCCTAATGCTGATTATTCACAAAGACCTGACAACAAACAAGCTAGAGTGAGAATTACACACAAAAATAAATGAGGAAAAAAGCATAAGCTGTTTGCAGCCAATCCACAAACAAAGACAAAGGTGAAATTTGTAAAATAAATTATTCATTCCAAATTATTCCCCCAGCTCTATTAATATTTATGTATTCACAGTAAGTCTGCCTAATTTCTCATGAGGACGCCTGAACTAATGACTGGGGCTTGTGTAGGAGTGTATCCAAGGGGTAGAAGGAAGAACTGGACGTAGGAATTCTGGATTCTATTCTGGATTTTGCCACTCTTGTCTTGTAATATATTACTTTGTTTTTCCAGTGTATAAAAGATATTATTTATTTACCACTCCAGGCACTTGTGTCAACATTTCATAACACCCACTCCCTTAAAGCAAATGCTTGAGAAAAATGGTGGGCTTTGTAAGACAATGAGCAAGTTATAAAGCCTGGCTCAGTTTACCTGTTTGTGGAAATGACTATAATGAAGCCTCACAACACTATGTAGCTCTTTTAACTATGCTGTACCCAGGGCCATCCCTAAGAGGGTGCGGGGCCCTGGGTGAATTGCCCTCTGCAGGGTCCCCACTCATCCCCCCACCTTGGGGGGGCAGGGCCGGCTGACCCAAGGATGGGGCAGGCCCCTTCTGTGGCTGTCCCACGCCGAAGACCGGGCGAGCTGGTGAAAAGCTGCAACCTGATTCAGCGCTGCCAGTCCGCCCCCTCCCCACATGCGCTGCTTTCGGCCATGTGCTAGAGCAGTGCAAAGAGGGTGGGAGGTAGTGTGGCCGGGGGGGGTAACAATATGGGCCCCACGCTGCCTCCCGTCTCCTCCCTGCTGCTTCGGCAGAGCCAAAAGCAGCGCACATGGCTGGGGGGGGGGGACCTGCAGCACTGAATCTGGCTGCTGCTTCTGGCCAGCTTGCCCCGTCCCTGTCACGGGGGAGCAGCGGTGCAGGCCCCACAGGGCCCCCAAAGCACTGGGCCCTGGGCAGCTGCCCCTCTTGCCCTATCCTAGGGACAGCCCTGGTTGTGCCTGATTCCCACTGGCTTTGTACCTGGCTTAGTCATTTACATTTACACCTGTGCAGAATCGCTGCATTATTCCTAAGTGGTGTAACTATGCAAGGAGAAAGGACAGTTTTAAAAATCACATGGTGCTGCTGGGACCCCTTTGATGTCTCCATGAAAGGGGGCTATAATCAGGGGTTAAAGTATAATTTGGCGGGCCCCAGAGCCCTCCTAAATTGGTGGCACCCCCTCGAGCTGGTCCAGGCCTCCCTCATGCTGGTGTGGGCCCCCCTCATGCACCCCAGCTCCTAACCCCCAAATGCCTGCCCCCCACCCTAGCTACTGCTCCCCATATGCCTACTCCCCTCCCCAGCTACTGCCCCCTCAAACATGCTGCACCATCTTCCCCTGCTGCCCCGGGCCGACCCCCTCTTCTGTGCCCTTTCCCTACCTGGCCAGCTCGCCTGTCCCTGAACCAGGGATTTCCCTAACGCCCCGCTACGCTCCCCTGAATTTCCCAACACCCCTCCAATTGTCAGCTAGTAACAGTATTATACCAAATCAGTGAGCACCCCAACACTCCTTACACCTCTCTCTACACCCGCCCTAAACCTCCCCCTACACCCTCCCGAATTTCCCAACACCCCTCCAGTTGTCAGCTAGTAACAATGTTGTATCAAATTAGTGAGCACCCCTTAAATCTTCCCCTACACCTCCCCTCATTTCAAATCCTGGGGAGACTACTGCCCCAAACACCCCTCCCCCAAGTCCCCTTTACCTGGCCACCGTGTACTGCAGAGCGGCCTGGCCCTGGGCCGGGCTGAGGCTTCAGCTTGAGCCTGCTCTGACTGAGCTCAGTGCCTCCTGGAACACACAGGAACAGTGTTTTGGGGCCTGCTATTTTTAGAGGCTCAGCATCAGGGGGCCCCTAAAAATAGAAATGGAGCTAGAATGCTACATTCCGGGGCCCACTATTTTTAAATGATGGGCCTTGGGATGCAGCGTTTTAGCTCCATTTTCTATTTTTAGGGGCCCCCAGACACTGAATCCCTAAAAATAGTGGGCCCCAGGACACTGTTCCACCACGTTCCAGCTTACTTTAACTCCTGGCTATAATACAGCTTCCTGGACTATTCTTGAATTCGAGGTGATGACAGATTACTGCAAGCATTATACTAAGTACCAATAAACATATCCCAAAATCACTCTGCTGCTGTCCAAGTTCTATACTAGCATAGTATGAAGTTCGGTTATAGAATCAGTTAATGCTGTTAAATGCACCAAAATCCAGTCAAACCACGTCATGAAATAAAAAGCAAAGCAATCTGGCCTTTGCATATTCTTAGCGACTTTCCATTTTTTATTCTTTTCACTTGCTGTCATTGTTTTTGGCAGACAACCTCACCCACGGCTATTTTTCCCCAAAGCATTTTTTCCTTTCAGTTTGTCACATGATGCATGCTGGGCTATGATCTATTTGACTCTTCCGTCCCTCCTGCCATGTAATTGTATGGTTTGATGCAAATTATGCCAAGCAAGAGGTTCCTTTATGAATGCATATAACATTCTCTGCACTATTGTTATGATATTGTGTTTTCTAAAGCATCACGTATGTATACAGATGTGAAGCATGTTCCCAGGTATTTCATATGGCTCAGAGCTGAGGGAGACAATCAGAAAAACCTCTTTGCAGCATGTAAACAGATGGTGTTGCAAGCACACATCCAGAAAAAATAACAATGATAATGGGCTAGCTAAATGCCTGTAGCACCTCTGCAGGAGAGGGAGAGGCCTCTTGCCCTTTCTGAACAAAGATGATCATTTCAGCCCAGGAAGCGGGGGGTGGAACAGGGGGATTTGAGAACAAATACAGACATTTGGAATGGAAGAGTGTTTTCTGGGCCACTTGAAATATTTGACATCTGCAAGAAGGATTGGGCCCTGCCTAGGGATAGGCACAGACTGGCTGTAAAACCATCTTTCAGCTGAACATTGTAAGTAATTCTGGACAGTGACGTTAGGTTAGACAATGATGTTAGGTTAGAATGCATCTTATATCTTTTATGTGCTTGTGGTGACTCCTGACAACTTTATTAAATGATTGTGAGCTGATTTGCTATACATTCACTTAAAATTATGATCCAATCAATAAACTAGTGTTTGTTTTATCTAAAGTTGTGTGAACTTTAGAGAGTGTGAATGAGTGAGCCTGGGCATTCCCATTTCTTTGACAAATGGACAAACTGGCATCAATGGGCCTACAGTGATTGGGGCACAGTCCCAATCCCTGCAGGACAGAAGTTCCCAGTGTGGTAGATGGAGGCTGAGGGTGCTTGCTGGGGGACAGTCCCCTAAGTGGCTGGAGAGCACAAACTCACTGCCTGGGATCAATTACATGCAGGAGGCTGGTGTGGACTGAGCCAGGAGTGAGTGGTCACCTAGCTAAACAGGGTAATGCAGAGTTCAGGAATGGAGATCAGGGGATCTGGGAAGAAAACATCACACAGCTGTCAAACAACTCAAGATCTAGATTTTTTTTTAAATTCATATTTTGCTGTTTTGGGTAGAGCTGTCTAAGCAGATAGATCAGCTATTTCACATACCTTATAGACTTAGAGAGACATTTCAACTTCCCTGCCCATCTGGATGTATCACGAGCCAGACTCTGATACCCACACACTGAACAAGGTGTTTCTGGAGTTCCATTGATGACAGTGGCATGAATCACAGTGTGAGTCATCACTTAGTGTGAGTTATGGATATCAGAGCTTGGTTCCTAATGCATTTAATGGACACCGTTTCTGAATGATACTGCAGTTTAGATATGCTGATCTTGCTCAAGCTTTTCAGATGTTAATTCCTTTCTCCACACGGTATTTATGCAACACTACAACAACAATTTATCATCAGTTCAGAGTGTAAGAAAAGATCTCAAGTTGTGTCCTTGATTAACTTGTCAAAACAGCGAGGGAGGTCTGGCTTCCCCACAAGGCACCAAAACTTACAGATAAATTTTTCATGGGGTCCAAAACAAGAAATAAAGAAAATCAGCTGATTAAGATGAGTTCTGCCTGTCTATGGGGTAGATTTTTAAAAAAATATTTCAGGATTCCTGGTACAAAAAACCCCAGCACCTCTTGCCACATATTGAACAGTAACGGCACTGTATTCTATTAACAATGCGCACTAGTTTTTCCAAATACAACTAATATATCAAAAATACCAGTTTCATCCTAATACACAAAGTTAAAAAAAGAGTGCTAGGACAAAGGGAGGGCAGGGTGCAAGACATTTCTATCTTCAAGGTTTACCTTAATTGTAAACCTCTAAAACATAACCCCCATTGCTTTGAATTTTTCAGGCATTCTTTCTGAGGAATGTCTGTGGTTTGTTAGCTGTGGGTGAACATAGTCATACTTACACAGATGACAAATTCAGCACTGTCAGATCGATTTATCCAGCTTGACTGAATGGCAGGGAAGACCCACTAAATCAGACTGGAAGTTGATCTATGAAAACCACATCCAAAAAAAGCATAGCTCTATGTAGATGGGTATGCATTTCCTCCCAGTTCAGTGCAGAGGAGATGGCACGTAGACTGAAAATTAGGAAGTTGATGTAAGTTATGCAAGCTTGTGTAACTCCCATTAACTGCCACCAAAATTTTTGGTCAGAGGGGCGCCTGGACAATTAAGGTACTGAAGGAACACTCAAGGAAGAAAAAGCTGCTGAAGAGAAGCTAAAAGAATTTTTAGCATTGCTTTTCACTAAAGGAAGCAAGGGAGATTCCCATACCTTAGCCATTCTTTTTAGGTGACAAATCTAATAAATGGCCCTAGAGTGTGATGTTAACAGAGGATATTTTGGAGCTAACTGATAAAGTTAACAGTAATTAGTCATCAGGACCAAATGGTATTCAACAAACAGTTTGACAGAACCTAGAAGAAACTGCAGAACTACCAACTTTGGTGTATAATCTATAACTTAAATCAGCCTCTGTTTCAAATGACTGGAGAGTAGCTAATCCAACATTGATTTTAAAAAAGGGTTCCAGATGACAGTTGCAGGCTGATAAGCCTAACTTCAGTACCAAGTCCAAGCTAATAAATGATGCTAACCATGTCTATGTCCACACTACAGGGCTTTGTTAAGTTGACTTAATAAAGTCTTCTTAAAGTCAACTTTATTAAGTTGACTTAGTGAGCTTACACTTCTCTTAAGTAGACTTAACAAAGTTGGTTAAGTCGACTTAAGAAAGTGCCCTAATAAACATGGCTATGTCCACACTTACACAGTTAAATCAATCTAACTTACACCCATTTAATAAAATTGATATAAAAATCATTAAATCAATTTAAGTTAAATCAATTTAACAGGTCCCCATGAGAAACTCAAATTGAAATGACATGCCAATGGACAGGACTTGCTATTTTGATATAGGAGAGAGGCACCATGAGATGTGTGGCAACATGGCCCCCGAGAAGGGACATGATGCCACCCAAGAGAAAGAAAAAGGAAAGCACCTGGGAAGGAGAAGGGCAAAAGTGTTAAATTGATTTAACAGTTAAATGGAAATAACATGCCCGCACTGTGTTATTTCAAAATAACAATTTTGATTTAACCATCATATCGATATAATACAAGGTTTTATTATATCAATATGACCTTCCTTATATCGAAATGAGGGAGCTCCTCATTTTGAAATAAGGGAACATCGTGTGGACCTTCCATTTTTTAAATTGAAATAACCAGAGTTATTTTGATTTAAACAGTGTATGTGGACATACCCCACATGTTTTCTTAAGTCTACTTTACTAAGTCAACTTAAGCAGGAATATGCTATTACACAGGGCTTCTTCAGTTGACTTAGATGGACACATTGCATTAAGTTGACTTAATGCCCAAGTTGACTTAAAGAGTGAGAGTTATTAAGTTGATTTAAGGAGGCCCTTAAGTAGACTTAATAATTTCTAATTGTAGGCAGTGTTCTGCTTAAGTCAACTTAAGCCTCCTTAAGTCAACTTAAGCCCCTAGTGCAGACATACTTCATGATGCTAATCATGATACATGCAAAATAATGCACATTGGAAAACATAATCTGGGCAATACATACAACATGATGGTGGTCTATATTAGTTGTTACCACTCAAGCAAGATCGTGGAGCCATTGTGGTGAGTTCTCTGAAATCATCTCGTTGTGTAGCAGCAGCAGTCGAAAAAAGGCTACTAATGTTGGGAACTGTTAGGGAAGGGATAGATAAGACACTACATATCAATGAGTACATCTATACTATGTGTTTAAGTTGACTTAAACAGAGCCCTGTCTATACTGCAGGGCAATAAAGTCAACTTTAGGGTCCAGTAAAGTTGATTTTATAAGGTCCACTTATAAAGTTGACTTTACTGTTAAGTCAACTTTATTAAGTTGACTTAAGGCATGTGGACTAAGCCGACTTAATAAAGTCAACTTAGTGCAGTGGGGCCACTAAGTCGACTTTATTAAGTCGAATTAAGCCAGGACACCCATTTAAAGTCAACTTTAGAAAGTTGACTTAGCTTTTACAATGTAGTCATAGCCAATGGGTATGTCTATACTATGTGTTTAAGTCGACTTAAGGGCCCTTAACTCGACTTAAACAGAGCCCTGTCTACACTGCAGGGCAATAAAGTCAACTTTAGAGTCCAGTAAAGTCGACTTTATAAGATCCACTTATAAAGTCGACTTTACCATTAAGCAATGTGTACTCACTAAGTCGACGTAATAAAGTCAGCTTAGTGCAATGGGGCCATTAAGTCGACTTTATAAAGTCAACTTAATGTAGCATGGACTCACTAAGTCGACTTAATAAGGTCTACTTAAAGGCGACTTTAAGTAGACTTTATTAAGTTGACTTAATAAAGTCAGCTTAGCTTTTACAATGTAGACATAGCCAAAGTTAATATATAAATCCACTGCCTGCCACACCTTTAATACTTTATGCAGTTCTGGTCACTCCATCTCAAAAAAAAAAAAAAAAGATGTGAGACTTGGGAAGAAAGTGCAGAGCAGGGGAAAAGAAAAAGAAGACTAAGGGCATGGAACAGCTTCCATATGAGGAAGCCTGTTTCAGGAAAAGAAATAAGGAGTACTGTGGCCCTTATAAAGACTAACAAATTTATTAAGGCATATGCTTTTCTGGGTTATAACCCACTTCTTCAGATGTATGAAGTGATGACTGTAGTATGCTATATATATATACACAGGGAAAGAAGCCAGAGTTAACATGGTCAGTTCAAGTTCCAGAGGATCACTTCAAACAGTTAGAAGTACCCCATTAACAACAGTTGATGAGAAGATGAAAATGTTTAAAGAGGGAATATTACCTTTTATAGTGAACTAGCCACTCCCAGTCCCTATTCAGACCCAGTCTGATAGTGTCAAGTTTGCATATCAATTCCAGCTTTGCTGTTTTACAGTGAAATCTGGTTTTGAATTTTTTTTTGCTGAAGTATGGTAACTTTCAAGTCTGTTACTGAGTATCCAGGGAGACTGAAGTGCTCCCCTACTGGTTTTTGAATGTTACCATTCTTGATGCCTGATTTATCTCCATTTATTCCTTTGCATAGAGGCAGTCTGGCCCATATATATGGCAGAGGGGCATTGCTGGGACATGATGGCATATCACATTGGTAGATGTGCAGGTGAATGAGTCCCTGATGGAGTGGCTGATTTGGTAAGATCCTATGATGGTGTAGCCTGAGGCATAAATCACATGATAACCATCCTGTTCTATTCACTTTTTTTCTGAAGCTACTGGCATTGGTCACTCCTGGCAGACAGCATGCTGGGCTAGAAGAACCATAATATGGTCATTATGCTCTTAGCCTAAGTGAGCAGCAGCATATTAAACAATACCTTTTGTGAACAAGCCAGAATCTCAAGACTATTGTGGCTGATTTAACATTAGATAAAAGTGTATTGCATTGAGTCAGAGATAGTTGCATATTTAAATCACTATTCAAAGCCATAGGCAACTTATCAGTCTTCAGCAAAGATTTTGGGGCTAGAAAAAAAAAATCCATGGACACCTCTGGCCACATAAATCCAGACTGTTTCCTCCAAATAAACAAAAATAAGTATAGAGCAAGGCAGGCCACATTGTCGTTGAAAGTCTACAAATGAATTAAAGTAATCAGTGTGGCTCATCTGTGACAATGTCATAATTCCTCTGCCTATCCAATCCGATCACATCAGGAAAGGATTGCTGCACAAGACCCCCTCTACAGAGAAGAATGGATGGAAACAGAACTTTCAAGCCAACTTCAACCACACTTTCCTCATAGCCATTCTTGTGGGAGCTCTGGAGCCATCAGATCTATAATGATTTGATCCCATAGTGCCTGAAAGGGGGAAGATGCTACACCAGTTCTTGTTCAATCTGCATACAAGGTAGAGCCTGTATGGTCAAGCTTTGGCTTTATGATACTGGTGTCCTGTATCCATTATTTATTTTACTGATCAGAGCTTTGATTCTATTTCTAGCTCAGTCACTGGCCTGCTAATTAATTTGGGCAAAGCACTGCCCAGCTGTGTGCCTCAGTTTCCCAATCTGCCAATGACACTGACCTCCTTTGTAAAGTGCTTGCAGAGCTATAGATGAAAAACGCCATGAAAATGATTATTGATATTACTGATACCTCAGGCTTCCCAACTTTGTTTATCACATTCACCTGGTGCCTCTCATCTTATAGTAAGAATACAAGTTCTTCAAGGACACAAACCGTTTCCTTGTTATGCATTTGTAAAGCTCCTAGCACAGTGGGGCCCTGTTCCCTACCACAGTATAAATAAATAGTAACAAAACCAGCAATAAGGAAATCCAAACCCTGATCCAGACCAAAATGTCATGTCTTCTGCTCATCTCTAATTTATATTATAGTTCTAAGTAAAACTGAATTATCTAGCCATTTATTTATCACCTGGAGGTCTGAACACCTGTAATCTGATTCAGCAAGGTATTTAAGCATATAACTTAAACACAAGGCAGTTCTCTCACTGAAATCAAATGGGTCTAGGAACGGCTATAAAGTTATGTATGTGCTTACGTACCTTGCTGACCCGGGACCTTGGTTATTCTGATTATTCTGGCCCTGGAGTGCATGATGACTGATGATGGATGTAGCAGCGGATGTGAGGGACAGAAAGAACTTGGAGGTTGATGTGCCAAATTGACAAGAGGCAAGCAGATACCAGGGAAGTATGCGGGAGCTCAGGCTGTTGACCAGCGGAAGGCAGAGCATCATCTGAGGAGGATGGAGAGTTAGAGCTAACCTATGGCTGCACCAGGTGTCTGGAGAAATGGTGCTGCCCCAGGGAAGATGACACAGGCTACCCAATGCTAAGTTACAGCAGCCTAAATTCGGATTCAGCCAGCAGTGTATTGGGTCCCAGAACCTCCTCCTTCTCCTTTAACCTTTCTATCTGCTCCAGCAATGCCTTGATGGCAGGCATGGCAGGAGCAGCCAGACAAGAAGCTGGAAGGCCAGGAGCCAAGTAGTGGGGATGTGGGTAGAACTGGATTCCTGAGAAAGTGGCACAGTGTTCAATGGAAGGCTGGGTTTCTTACATGAATTTAAAAATTGTTCATGACTGGCCTATTTCAAAAAAGTACAGAGTCCCTACAAACTCAGTGCACATGTCCAAAAAGTCAGCCCAGAAAGCAGGAATACCCATGTGAGCCATCTTCCATTGCGCATGAAAGACAGGGAGACCAAAGGGGAGTTGGAGGTGCCTGTATTCATTATTATATGTACAAGCACAGCACCAACTGAAATCTGGCCCCCATTCTGTATACACACACAGCAAGACGCAGTTGCTTCCCTAGGCACAGACAGCAGAACAATCAGGGAGATGATGGACTTACACAAGCTCAGTGTTTGAAGTGGGAAGAAACCAGTGACCCACCCACTATTCTACCTCCCCACCACCACCTGCCACCAATAAAATAACTTTACCAGGCCAGCAAAACCATCTCTAACTGTGGCAACTCCTCAGAGGCGAAACATGCTGCATCTGTTTGAAATACGGACCTTTCTTATCAACATCCTTTATTCTGTAGTATGCCAGAGGAAGGGGTGGCACGGAGGTGTAGAAAGTTAATAAAATTCTGTAAACTGCATCAGTCTTAATGCTTCAAAGCTCTCCCCCCATCCCCTCCACTCTGGCAGGGAGCAGGGTATTGTGGCAGATGTAAATCTCTGGCACCATGGGCAAAATCTTTGCCAGCTGATCTGCCAGAACAAATGCTAATCCTCAAAAACACCAGAATTTGTAAGCTCTATGTCCTGTATGTGAGTAGTTTCAGTGTAGGTGGGTGCAGCGCAAACAATAAATCCTCTGTGATAGCCCTTGAGATGTAGATCTGTTTGATTGCAGTCTCACTCTTCATGTCTTGATTTCACCAAAAGAAGGCCCTGGAAGGAATGCAGACACACCATCTGGGAGCCCAGAATGCGACAGCATTTTGTGTGGAGAGTAGCATGGCTACAAAAAAC
>ML681988.1:15471564-15486447 GCA_007922195.1 Podocnemis expansa | reverse complement strand
GGTTTGCGGTTTGGGTAACTGGCTGAATAGCTCCATTGCTGTTAACTGGCAGTGGGAAATTGTAAAATTGACATGGTATTCCAGTCATTCCCTGTTGAGGGTACAACAACCAGGGGGAATAAGCCCACGGTGCTGTGCAGTTGTATTGTAAAGGTGCAGGTTGATTCACTTGTTGTATAGGCGACTGGCTCTGCACTGGGCTTGAATGTTGATCTGAGTCAGATTCTCTCCTTTGTGATGACAGAGATGACTCAGAGTCCGACGAATCCGATTGAAAAAGAGGAGACCCCGGTGAGGAGTGAACTGTGAGGTGCTCTGTCAAATCAATATGTTTAGATTTCCTAGCCCTTTTAGTGGGAAGGGACTGGGAAGGTTGATCAGTAAGTGCGGCAGGCAGAGGCTGTGGCTGTGGCTGTATTGCAGCACTCTGAGGTGTTGAAGGCTGCACCGTTGGGGGGGCGAGCGGAACCTGCGGCACCAAGCACGGTGCTGAGGTGGGCACCGTCAGCGGTGCTGAAGAGGGCACTGGCAGAGGCAGCGCTGGTTGCGGTGCCGGCATCAGAGCCGCGGTAAAAGGCGGCGCCGCATGCGGCAGCGGCGGCATTAGAGAGCGCCCTGCCGATTTAACTTTCAGTTTGTGCAGCTTGTTAGAAGGAGTTGCCGCCAGAGTATCAGTAAGCTGGTCGGCAGACCTCCGCTGTGCTTGTGGCTCGGTCCCTTTTAACTGTTTTGAGGGCACCGGGGAGGAGCTGACAGACCTCCATTTGTGCGCTCCCTCAGCCTGAGGAGAGGCACCGGGGTCCGACGATGGTCGGAGCGCGCCTTCTAGGAGAAGGATTTTTAACTTGCGCTCCCTTTCCTTCCTTGTCCTGGCCGTAAGCTTTTTGCAGAATTGGCACTTCTGAGAGAGATGACTCTCTCCAAGACATTTGATACATGAGGAGTGTCCATCTGATAGCGGCATAGCGTCATGACAAGAATCACAGCGCTTGAAACCCGCAGGATTCGTCATTGCTTTAAGTTGTTAATCTGTGTAGTGTTAGACACTACTGTTGTTGCTAATGCTGTCTATATATCTTTCTCTTCTTTTTTTTTTTCTTTTTAAAGCTAAAAGGAAAAAGGTCCCCTGAGGGAGAGCCACCGCTGACTCCGTCCGGAGTCTGGAACGGTAGAAAGGAACTGGGCGGCAGCGGCAGCGGGGAGAATGAAAGCGTGACGTCACTGATGGCGGGAACCAATGGATGCCGCTGTCATCTCCAGCTACCAGAGCCACTGCTTGCAAGTTTTTCTCCCGATCCAGAGTCACAGGACGACCAAACACCTAGAGTGGAGCAGTCAGGAGCACTGCTCAAAGAAGAACATTTCTTCCTGGATGAAACCTTTCCACAGACTCAGTTACTCTGCATCTAGCCAGAAATGATGGTATTTCCTCCTTTTGAAAAACCACTAATCATGGAACAAAGATTTAAATAGATGAACAGTACTCTGTAATAGAACAGGGTGAGATTTTTTTTTTCAATCCAAAAACTTTTTTTCCAGTCCTCCCTCCTGCTCAAATCAGCAGATATGAGGGAATTGGAATAGTTCATAAATTCAAATCAATTGGAGCAAATTGTTTCAGTCCGAAAAAAACTAAAGCCAACTGGAAGTTAAAACATTTCATTTGACATATTTTAAATGAAATGTTTAAAATTTGTGATTCAGAATGACTTTTATTTCAAAGGTACTTAAATTTTATTTTATGTTTTAAAAATGAAAACATGGATTTTTTTTTAGTGTAAAGCTTTATTTTAGTTCCCACAAAATGTTTAGTTCAACCCCCGATTTTTTAAAAGTATTTTTTACCAAAATTTTTGATAGATTTTGGTTTTGGATGAGCCCAAAATGATTTTCAGAGAACTAAAAAATCCACTATCTGCCCAGTTCTACTTTTGAATGATGAGAAATTGACAGCCCAACTGGCTTTTATTGAAACTGTCCCAAAACCACTTCTTTTTGACAAACAGCAACACAGAAATACTTGCAAAAGTATTTCCATTTCTATGGAAATTTTGCAGGGCTTGTCAACACCAAAAAACATTTTATGCAACTGAAAACAGAAATTGTTGCTCTTTTGACAAAAGCGTGAACAATTTTGAAGACTATTTTTTTCTAGTATGGAAGGGAAGGGGTGGCATAACTTCCCAAACTTGTCACATCTTAATTTTCTCTTTATCCACAGAACAGGAAAAGCACAGTCAAGTAAAAGCCTTGCCAACTTTCCTGACTTGTGAGAAGCCCCATGGACACTCACTTCCATGCCCATTTGATCCTTGGCCTCTGCTGAAAGTTCTTAAAAAAATAAATAAATTAAAAAAAAAAGATACTACCCAAAGACAAATGTGATGAGACTTCTGATATTTATTAAATAGGCCATGACATGGTAATGGATTTTAGCTACTCCTAATTTGTGTCACATTCATCCTAATGTCCTACAGGCATCCGGTCCACCATAAAGATTTAGAGTGTGCTACACATTTGCGCCATACCTTGTGTGATCAATACAAGTTGGATGTCAAATGCCACACCAGCCATATTTTATACTCATTTTGTCCTTGTGTACATGACTAGCAGCCATCAAAAAAAAACGGACAGTAAAGCTTTTAACTGTACTTCTTTTATGTTCACATCTGAATGGGCCAGCTCACTGAAATCAGTAAAATTGTTTATCTTGCCTTCAGTGGGTTTTGGATAAGGCCCAGTGTTCCAGGTAAGAAATTAATGGAGAAAATGACATATGTGGAGCTAAATAAATCTCCACAAACTAATCTTAAATCATTTTCTATCTTCTCCAGTAATTCCACTTCCAGTAAGATGATTTTAACAACATTTCTGAAGCTCACTCTATTTTATCTGTGAAAGTTTCTCTTTATAATTTATTTTGCATGGCATCTGAAGAAGCTGCTACATAAGACTTACTATCTCTATTTTTATTTATAGTTTCTTTATCTCTTTGAAATCCAGGTTGTTTACTCAAATTAAGCACTAAATCATTAAGAGGAAACTCAATCCAATTCCCATTCAAATTAAAGGGAGTCTTTCCACTGACTTAAATGGTAGCTGGATCAAGTTGGAAAAGCAATACCAGACCTTTGTTTGAGGACAAAGACAATGGTCTCGATTGTCATCTACTTTATGAAGGCCTCTTTGTACCTCTCTGGCACTGTAAAGATGCTTTAAAGTCATGAAAGAAGAGGAAATGTTGTTATGGATCAGTAATTAGTTAAAAGAGAGGAAAAAAGGGAAAGGAATAAAAAGTCAGTTTTCCCAGTGGGAAGAGTTAAATAGCAGTTTTCCCCAGAGGGCTGTGCTGAGACCAGTGATCTTCAACATCATATTCATAAGTGATCTGGAAAAGGGGTAAATTGTAAGGTGGAAAATTTTGTAGACAATACAAAGTTACTTAATATAGTTAAATCCAAAGCTGACTGGGAAGATTTACAAAGGGACCAGTGACGAGTCCCAGCTCACCACCACAGGACCTCCTGGTGGCTGTCATGAGGAATTGCTCTGTTGTCCACTGCACCCTCTCCAGTGATGTATCACCTGTCCTTTCTCCATTCCTGGACCCACATCTCCAAGCAAGTTGGTATCCACTTTGCAGCATAGCCCTCAAGTCATGGCTCAGGCCCTGCTCCTCCCCGTTCTTGAGGATAGGGGGAGGGCTTCAATAGTCCTTGGCTACTTGTACACTTGTATCAGTGTCCTCAGCAGACCGGTATCAGACTCCTAGTCCAGGGCTCAGCAGCTATTCTCTGGAGACTGTCAAGGCTCTCTCCCGGACAGCTGGCCTGCCTCACCCTGCAGACCAGCCACCCCCCCCCCGGTGAGCTTCTTACGGACACTGACTTCTCCCTGATGCTGGCAGTCCTTCTTATGGGCCTGCCTTGCCCTCATTGTCTGCTTCTCTTTTGGCCTTTCTGATTGGCTGCTATGACCACAGCTCCATTAACCCTTTCTTTGCTGGGATAGGTTACAGTATCTCACAAAATTAGGTCACTGGGCACCAAAATGGCAGATGGAAGTCAATGCTGATGAATGCAAAGTAATGCACACTGGAAAAATAATCCCTCCTATACATGCAAAATGATAGGTTTTGTATTAGCTGTTACCTATTATAGATCTTGGAGTCATTGTGGATAGGTTTCTGTAAACATTTCCTCAGTGCACAGCAGCAATCAAAAAATAAAAGCTCAGAGAATTCTGGGAACTGTTAGGAAAGGGATAAATAAGATGACAGAAGATAACATATTTCCACTCTATAAATCCATGGGATGACTACAACTCATAGTAGATACTAAGGTCAGAAGGGACCCATATGATCATCTGGTCTGATCTTCTGTACAATGCAGGCCACACAACCTCATCCACCCACTCCTGTAATATATCTCTAACCTATGATTGCATTATTTAAGTTCTCAAATAATGATTTAAATACTTTAAGATGAAGAGAATCTACTAGCAAGTGAGTCATGTCCAATGCTACAGAGGAAAGTGAAAAACCTCTGGAGCCTTTGCCAGTCTGACCTGTGGAATAATTCCTTCCCAATCCCAAACATGGTGATCAGTTAAATCCTGACTATGCAGGCAAGACTCATGAGCCAGACACCCCGGAAGAATTCTCTGCACCAACTCAGATCCCACCCCATCAAATGTTCCACCTTAGACCATTATCTTATCTACCAGCAGTAGCCTAAGATGAGTCAATTGCCAAAAAGGATCATCCCATCATACTATACCCTCCACAAATTTATCAAGCTCAGTTTTGAAGCCAACTAGATTATTTGCCACCACTCGTCCCATTGGAAGTGTATTCCAGAACTTCACTCTTCTAATGGTTAGAAACCTGCATTTAATTCCAATTCTAACCTTCCAGTTGGCTAGTTTATGTCCATTTGTTTTTGTGTCCACATTAGCATTGAACTTGAATAATTCCTCTCCCTCCCTGTCATTCATCCATCTGATGTATTTACAAAGAGCAATCATATCTTCCCTCAACCTTTTGGTTAAGCTAAACGAGTCAAACTCATTGAGTCTTCCTCTCATAAGGTATATTTGCCATGCCACAAACCATCCTACTAGCCCTTCTCTGCACCTGTTCCAGTTTGAATTTATCTTTCTAAAACATGGGGAACCAAATGAGGAATACTGTATCCAGATGAGGAATACTCTGTGCAGTTCCAGTTGCCCCATCTCAAAAAAAAAAAAAAAAAAGTATATTAAAATTTGAAAAAGCACAGAGAAGGGCAACAAAAATTATTAGGGGCATAGAAAACTTTCTATATGAGAAGAGGTTAAAAAGACTGAAACATCTTAGAAAAACAGATGAATAAAGGGAGGGATGAGACATCATAGAAGCTCATAAAAACAGAATCAGCACAACAAAAGCAAAAAAGGAAATGTTATTTACTCTATCACATAGCATATGATTTAGAGCTCATCCAATGAAATTAATAGGCAGCAACTTTAAATAATAAAAAAATAGCACTTCACACAATGTGCAGTCAATCTGTGGAACTCATTTTCAGATGTTATGAAGGCCAAAAGTATACCTGGATTCAAAAAAGAACTGGCTAATTTCATGGAGCATGGGTCCATCAATGACTACCAAGACTGTCATGGATGCAACTCCTGTGTCCTAAACCTCTGATTGACATAAAATGAGACTGAATGACAGGGGATGGATGATTTGACAATTATCTTA
Organism: Podocnemis expansa; assembly: GCA_007922195.1. NCBI lineage: Eukaryota > Metazoa > Chordata > Testudines > Podocnemididae > Podocnemis > Podocnemis expansa. The sequence continues at coordinate 15,480,704 of ML681988.1, read as the reverse complement.
TTCTGTTTATTCCTTCTGAAGCACCTGAAACTAGCCACTGTCTGAAGACAAGAACATTGGGCTGGATGGACCATTGATCTGACCCAGTGTGGCCATTCTTATGATCTCATAAAACGGCCTTTGTATACATGAGAATCCAGTTCAACACGCTCAGTTTCACCAGGGCAGCCCACAGTGGAGTCAATGACCTACTAACTATCATTCAGACACAAGAACAGCATGTTAATAAAAAGCCTCTGAGCTTGCAGAGTGTATGTAGTGTGATGATCCAGAGTCAGAAAGAGATGTCTACTAAGTATGCTGCAAGGGCACTGCTTTCATTTCACTGGTAGTCATCTCAGATCACATCTTCCCTGTTTGTATTTACTAAAGCACACAGGTATGAAGCCTATCCCCGAATGGCATCAGGTTTCACAGGCTATTCCTCTGCTGTATGGCTTGCACTAAGATATATCCTGAAGAAGAAAAGTTTATGAAACAGATGCTAGAGACCAAGGCACATCAATGGTTATTTGCCCAGGCAGCCTCAAGAGTCCACTGCATTTCGGAATAATAAATGCAGGGGATGAGCTTACATTTCTTAAATGGATGATCTGCCTTTCATTGACATAGATTGATTTCATCTTAGCTGCTTTGCATCAAACTTAGATTACCAATAGCTCGTTATCATTCTTAATCAAGTGCAATAGTCCTCAAACAAATCAGGGCTGGGATGGCATCCTGAGGGAATACACTGTATTACTCCTTTCTATTGATGGAATAGTTACTTAATTTGATGAGGAGACATAAATGCAGGCATCACTACATCCTGAACCAGAAATGTTTTGGTACAAAGAAGATTTATACAGGAATTTAAAAGCACTCTGTTTAGAAATGACGGCTTCCACCAATAGCAATTTTGATCCGAGATATCCACACAGAATACAGATTATTGCTCCATCAAGAAGTTGAATAAGGACTGCTGCTTTGGGCATTTAAAAATGATCAGACAAAAATTGCTTCATCAAATTCCTTTCCCACCTAATTCCTAAGCATCATGTATGAGGTAACATGGCAAAGGAATGCTGCTTGTGTATTGTGATGTTTCCCATGTGCTGATCTGCAGAATAGCTGTTACTCCAGCTTGCTCAGTTCTAATTGGCTGAGTCTGATTTGTTGCAAAAGCATTATACTTGGGGTTTCCTCACCCCTCTTTTTTTAAAAAACCTTATTTTGTGAAGTTTTTATTCATGTATGCAAAATAGAGTTACATGAAGTCTGAGAACCTCCTTAAGGGTGCAGTAACCTCAAAACCCTTTCCCTACTATACTAAGTAATGGCACATACATACACAAGCTGATCCACAGATTCCCAGTGGCACATATATCTCAAAGGGGGGGCATATTTGTCCCTATGTTTTGCAGCAAGTGTTTCAGAGTTTTCCACCACTGCTGTATTGAAAGGCAGGAAGAAAGTTTCCAAAGGGGCAGCTGTGTTAGCCTAGTCCAGCACACACACACAAAAAAGAAACAAACAAACACAAAACCAAGGAGTTGTGTGGCACTTTAAGACTAACAGATTTATTTTTCGCATGAGCTTTCATGGGAGAAAATCCCACTTCATCAGATGCTTCGAAGATGGGCGAGCTTACAGAATGGAATGAAAATAAATGCAAGGGAGTGTAAAAATAGGAGCAGGTCATAGAGTAACAGCAAATCAGAGCAGTTGTTAGGTTCAAACCCTGGGAAAGGCAAAGTCAAATTACCTTTTGTAATGGGAAAAGAAACCATAGTCTTGATTGAATCCTGCTTTCACACAGTTGTCTAGACACATAAGAGCAATCAATTAGAACTACAGTTCAGGAAAACATTGAATCACTCCTTTCCAAGAAAATATTTAACCACATACTTCATTTAAAGCATGTGTTTATGGGTTTTTGGATAGGCATACTTTCCTGAATAGGGACCTAAGGCCGTGCAAACTTGCAGAAACAGCTGTCTTGCTAAGCCTGAGAAGGCCAAGCCAGCTTGTAGAATACATGACCTAAATCTAACCTTTATAGACATACTGTATTGTAGGAAAATACAATGGTAGTGTTACAAGTGGGCTAGGGGTTTGATATGCATGTGCATTGTTAGTAGTTTCTTGATGTCTACATACATCTTGTTAGAGGTTAGCCAGGTAAATGAACTGCTTCCCTATCTGTTACTATTGTCCTATTTGAAGAGGTCAAATGGGAACATTAACTGGTGCCCAAGAGGTGAAGGTTTTACTTCAAAGGACAACATACGTTACTATTTTCCACTTAAGAAAGTACCTGGGAACTTTCATCAAAGCCACCATGAAAGAATGACCTGCAAATGCCCACCTTGCTACATCTATAAAAGGAAGGGGGGGGGGGGGGGAACAAAAACCCTTTATCTCACATCTGTACAAGCTCCTCAGGGAAGGGTTGGGTTGCTGGATTGAGATCCCAGCCAGCATAGGCCTGGAAATCATCCTGTCAATTCTCATGGAAGAATGAGAACAAAACACTACACCTGGACTATTTGGTCTCTATTCCTTTAAGCTAGATTTCTAACAACTGAAGCTGTGAAACAAGGACTTAAACTCAACAAGGGATTGGATGTATGCCTAAAACGTGCAAACTTTGAATTCTGCTGGAAACCTGATGTATTGGACTTTCAAATCACTGTATGTATCTGATTACTTTAACCTTTTAACAGTACTCTCAGTTTGTTTCTTTCCTGGTATAACAAACCTTTAGTTTTAGTTACTGAAGGATTAGCTAGCAGCATGATATTTTGAGTAAGACCCAAACCTACACTGGTCCTGTGTAATGTGGCTGACCCTTTGGGGTCAGGAGACACCTGTCTGGGTAAAGAGCTTGAAGTTTTAAGCAGATTTTTTCTTTACCAGATCCAGTGGCTATACTGGGGACCAGTGACTGAAATGTAATAAAGGGGAGTGAATATATATTTTGGTGGCTTTTTGATATTCGATGTAGGGGATCAGAAGCATTGTTTGTGACTGGTTGGGGAGTTTATCTCCAGGTAACCCACCAGTGCTGGGAGAATCTTCTCTCCTTTTTGCAGCTTGCCCTGATCTTTGCATATTCAGGTGGTTATCCCAGGAGACCCAGGTTACAAGCTCAACAAAAAGGACAGGGAAACTTCCAGCAAATTTGGCCATGCTCATTCCGCGAAACCTGTGCATTTTCCTAAAGTTTCACAAAAATGGTAATTCAGTTGCATGCAAAACCGTGAGGTCTTGTTCTGGAAACAACCCCATTCAAAGCTGCTGCTGACCTGTAAAGAAAGTGTGAGCAATTCTGACTTTGAAACAGAACACAAATATGCTCACGTTTTGAATTTCATTGCAAATATTGTGCCTGGCTGCACTGCTGTCATTCCTTCTCTCTTATAAGCAAGTAACGGCATTTGACTCAGCAACTCAGAGCTAAAGGTGGCAGCATGGCCCTCAGAACGAGTTTTGCTGGATCTTACAGATGAGTTTAAGGCTCAGCTTGGAAGTCTGGTCTTTTCCTTTGCTTTGTTCTTAGCATGAAGGAAGAAGTCAAGTGTTGGTCCCAAGAGCCAGTCTTCCAAGCTGTCAAGTACTCTCAACTCATCAGCTTGTAGGAGCTGTTCAGCTCCTGGTTGGATTAGCCCTTACATTTATATCCTCATCCCAACTGGTTCTTGAGATTTAGAGACTATGAACACACACATCTCTGCTTTACCCTGAGGTCAGAATCATCCATCCTGACTGGCTCCAACAATTCCTACAACATGACAGACAATTTTCAGCTTTTTTGTTTAAAAATTGAAAAGTTTAATTAGACCAACACCACATCTTGACCACAGATGTCCCATGGGCCATCAAGGTGAATTTAAAGCACTGGGGAAAAATTGGCCCCTCATATAGGATATGGATGACAGGCCAAAGCTCATACAACTCCCGCCAAAGGAGACGTTGTCCTTTTAAGCTAACTCATTCCATAATCTTAGTGAGCAAGCGGTTCACAACGTTATTTTAAAGAGGGCCTTTCACAGTAAGACAAACATAAGAAAAATTGTTCAACAGGACTCTTTGCCTGGTTAGCTAGATGGCAGAGGTGTGTAGTTTGAGAAAAAGGCTGACGCAAGGGCTGTGCCTGTGTTAACAGCTGAGAATGTGCTTCCTGGTACAACCGATAAGCTAGCTCTGCTTGAGCTAATAAAACAGCAGTGTAGCTACAGCAGCATGGGCAAGCCCGCTGAGTTCTTCCCCTCTCAGATGTCCAGGCTATATACTTGGACTTCTAGCCCAAGCCATCATCACCCTGCTATTCTTAGCTTGCTAGTGCAGCTTCTACCTGGACTGGGAGGAAGCTTCTCAACTGCAATGTAGACATACTAAAGTGATCTTGAGCTGAGCAATGCAGACTGTCCCAGCTCTAGCAGAGACAGGCCTGATGTGTTAAGACTAAAGGTGGTTGGATTTTCAGGCAGGTCTCATCTCATTCCTTCATGTACCCCTTATGCAACAAATATATTTATTTCAAATGCAGTATCCTGCGATGACAGCTTTCTGCCTTCCCTGGGGGCCTGATCCGGCTATCCCATTCCAGGGGAGTGAAATCAGACCCTTGGTTAGTTATTGGAAGCTTTATCAGGGAGGCATAGTGAGGAATGTTGCCACTCACCAAGTCAGTTTCTAAGCTAGTTTGATTCCACAGTGCAGTCAGAGTCTTGCCTTAATAACATTGTGCTGTAATGTATGGCAATGATTATGTGCTCAGCAGTGCTTCACCATGACTTCATGGCAGGATGGAAGGCAAAAAGTGCACCACGAAAATCATCACTGGGGAAAAAAGATAAAACAAAAAGCACGTGTCCTGTGTCATGGGTGTAAGATTTACCATGGCCTCTCTGGTGCTCCCACTCCTCAGGATAGGAAATGTAACAGAGAAACTTCTGCAATTGCTCTGATTTTTTGCATTTGCTGTGGCTTCTTTAGCCAAAGATGGAGGAAACTGCAGAGGCAGAACATTCAGAAGAGCTGCGATTTGGGAGCCCACAGGACTTGACAGATTCTGCTGAGTTGCTGTTGTTTCATTATAAATCCACTCCAGAGACTCCAGCGGCCTCATTGTGGGAAGGCAGATGAGCTATGATCATCAGCTATCAAAAATGAGAGCATTAAGAATGAATCTTTTTCACCCTGGAAGACCACTGCAGATTATTCAGTAAAATTAAACTGATCTGGCCATACTAAAGAAGACATAGCTACTCCTACTGGTACATTTCCCATGATTGATCAGAGATTAAGAGTAGGTGCCTGAAATAACAATGTTGCCTGACTATTGGGGAGCACTTAGAGCTGGAATAAATAGTCACACCAAACCAATTTTTTCAGTGAATTCAACCTCTTTATCTGCTAGGGCCTGATCCAAAGACCACTGAACGCAATTTAAAAATTCACAACTGATTTTTCTATCTTGTCAGAAGCTGGCAAAGGATGGCCTTAAAACATTCCAAACACAAAAACCTGGGGCTAGGTCCCCAAAGGGATTTAATTACCTAGCTCCCATTTTTGGTAACCCAAGTCCAAAATTTAGCTCCTCAAACGCCTGCTCAGCTGCTTCCAAATCCTATAGGTGCTTAAATTCCCTCAGCATGTAAGTTTCTGCCAGTAAAGTCCCTATAGGTGCACAAATGTCTTCCAGGGGGCATATGCAAAGCCCCCTAAGCTGCCTGATGCTACCCCCAAACCCTCCACCTATCCTGCTGCAGAGCTGAACCTGGTAGACTCCCAGACCTACCCTCCCACAAAACCCAATTGAAGAGGAGAGCAGGGATTTGAACTCAGGTCTCCCCAATTTTGGCTGAGTGCACTAACTACACTGGGGTTATGGGGGTGGGGCTGAGGGTACGGAGAAGAGGGCAGTACAACCTTCATCATCTTTTCTCCGCCCCCCCCCCCCGGCAGATCCGTCTCAGATAGCTAAAGAATTCCCAGTTGGGGTCCCAAGCTGAGCGAAGTATCTCCCCCATCTCAGTGCTAGGCATGTAAACCCTTTTGAGGGGGATAGGGTTTAAGCCACCCCCCCCCCCTTCTCAGCATTTTGTATGACTAGCCAGCTCAGGATGCTGGCTTCTGTCAATGACATTTTTAGGTGCTTTATCCTCCATTTGATAGAAACCTGGGCACCTAATTCTGGGCTGTGGATTCCACAATGCAGCAGTGTGCCTTAATTCTAGGCACTGCAACACTTAATAAGTCTCCTTTGTGGATCTGCCCCACCCCCAAATTCAGGTTTACCAGCAGGGGTTTCTGGCTGCTGTTCTCCAGTGATTATCCCCCCCCAGGATTCAGGTCCAGACATCCTGCAGCTTCCAGGATTTAAACTGCCACACAGACACTCAAGAGAGCTGTTTTATCTGTCTCTTCTCTGTCTGGATTGGCCCCAGACTCTGTATTCCCTAACAAGCCTCTCTTGCTTTTCAGGATTCAACCTGTGCTGTTAGGTGCAGTGTTTTCTAGCTAATTGTCTGGACAAGCTGACTGATTCCTAGGCGCCAGCATGCTGTGGGACTTGAGTTAGCACAGAAAGAAAGTGAGCTTGGAGCTACAGCAGAAAGACCATATTGGGGGGGAAAAGCCACAAAACAAAGACGTAAGGGAAAGAAGACAATTTTTCATATGTGCTCAGGCAATGTAAGAATTTTGGGGCTAAATTCACAATGAGATTTAGGTGCCTGCCTGCTATTTTAGGTGCCTAAACCCAAAATTAGATCCTCAAAACTCCTGATCAGTTTCTGTCTTACCCTGAAGGTGCCCAAATCCACTAGGTAGCCAAGCATCCTTATGTAAAGTCCCCTTGGTGCCTATATCTCTGCACTGGGCATGTGCAAAGCTGCCAAATCCTGATGTGGTCAGAATGCTCAATGCCTAACCCCTCCTGGGATCCTCACACTAGGCACTTCCCTGCATATGTCATCTGCAGGGCCTAAACTGGTAGCTTCTGACTGGCTGCCATAGAGCAGTGGTCCTCAACCTTTTGTGGGTCACATCACATGTGGCAGTGTATCGTGATCCTACAAGACACACCAGTCCACCCTGCTCCCCAGGCTGAATCCAACCATTTCCCCAGCTCTTGGTGACAGACTTACCACTGTGTGACGACATAGTAATGTGTCCTGACAAAGTAGTTGAGAACCACTGACGTAGAGCCCTCTTGCTGGACTGGCGATCTGCAAAATGGAGGAGCTGACTCCCTTATAATTTGGTGGCTCAAGCACTACCTTGGGTGTGGGAGAGCTTCTGCCATCAGCCTGATTTGCACTGGGGCTTGAATTTGAGAGTCTCTTAGCTCCCAGGTGAGTGTCCTACTCACTGACATATGGGAAGTCTTCACTTACTTGCCTTATTGCAACAAAGGGCTGACCTGACTTACATGGATTCCCAGCAACACAGGCACATTCCTCCAATTCAAAATTTATTGTTGGGTGGGGCCTAATTCCCACTCCTCTCCTTGAGTACGTCTACACTGGAGGCTTAAGTCAACTAGAGCAACTCAGGCCACATTTGGAGTTCATTAAGTCAACTTAAACACTTGCTTAAGTTGACTTAATAATTCTTAAACTTAAAGTCAAATGTAGGAGTTAAGTCTACTTAACAAAATGTAGTCATTAAAGTCAACTTAGTAAAGTTGACTTAAGGCAGGAGAGTCATTTAAGTCAACTTATAAAGTTGATTTAAACGAATGAGGCCTCTCTAAGTCAACTTAATAAAGCTGACTTTAAGTCAACCTTATTGAGGGCATTTCTTCATTGACGGTGGCCAAATCGCTGCTGTCACCCTGACATTCTGGGTGCACTTAGCAGCAAGTATGCACTCGTTGCTGCACTCTGGAAGGTTGGCGCTGGAAGTCCTGCCCTCTAGAAGACACTGACTGCAAGCCATTTGTGGTTGGCTGCCCCGAGTGTGTCCCGACAGCTTAGGAAGTTGCCGGCAGTTATACCAGGCATTTTATATGCCTTGCATAAATGCCGGTTGACTGCTGCAGAAAAGCCACCTGAGCATAGACCAGGGCTAAGTCAATTTACCTTAGCCCTCTAGTGTAGACATAACCCTTGGTATTTCCCTTGACCAGCTCAGAGGGCTCCCTGCTCAGCAGTCTGGCTTTTGTGAAAGATGTTCTTAGTCTCCATGCTCTCTCCAAGTCTTGGAAATGGAGCCTGGGGGCCTACCTCCAGGCTGAGTATTCCACATGGCAGCAGGGTGCCTAAGCAAGGTCTTGAAATGCAGACCCAACATTCATTTTGTGGATCTGGCCCTTGTGAATGACAGAGAATCCTCTGAAGAGGAAGATGAGCTCTCTCCTAATGGATAGCGCCCACATGAAGCACCAGACCATCCTGTCACACTTTCTTAGTCGAGCTGCGAGGGTTAATCAGGGTTTGCGCAGTCAGATCTTCAGTACTGGAGAGGTAAAGAGTGGTGTTAATGGAATAGTGACACTATGCAGACAAAGTTCTTTGGGGCAGAGACTAGCTTTTTGTTCTAGTTTATATAGCACCTAGCACAATGGGACTCCTGGTCCATGGCTGGGGCTCCTAAGCAGTACTTCAAGACAAATAAATAATCAAATAATAATATTTTCTTCCTTAAGTTACTTCTAGTGGCTGAATTATATACTTCAATTAATCATGGTATTACAATATTGAGTTATAACTACTTACAGCAAATCTGTTAGGAATTAAGGCCCAGACTCACAGGGTATGTCCACACACAGTCCTTATTTCGAAACAACAGAGGTTATTTCGAAATAAGGAATGGCATGGCCACACGACGCACGGCCATTTCGAAAGAAGCAAACCGCTTCTTTCGAAATGTCCGTGGTCCTTTCGAAAGAAGCTAAACCTCGTTGCCTTTTGAAAGAGCGTTGTTTCAAAACGGTTGTTTCGAAACAACGCCAACGGGACATGCCGTTTCGAAACAACCGTTGTTTCGAAACAAGTTGTTTCAAAACAACGGTTGTGGTGGCCGTGTTATTTCGAAACAACTGTTGTTTCGAAATAACTGGCTGAGCTTCCTCCCAGGGTGCTTAGCACCCTGGGAGGAAGCGCAGCCCCCCCTCAGCACCCTGGCCAGGGTGCTGAGGGGTGTCCGCT
>ML681988.1:15423456-15466564 GCA_007922195.1 Podocnemis expansa | reverse complement strand
GGGGGCAGCAGGGGCGTTAAAGCCCCTGGGGCGAAGTGACCCGCTGCCCGCTCCTGGCGGGTGCTTGCAGGGGGCTGCGGGCACCCGCCAGGTGAGGCGCGGTGCCTGCAGCCCTCTGCAGGCACCCACGGGGTGCAGTGCGCCTTTGCACTGCACCCTGTGGGTGCCTGCAGTCCCCTCCCCAAGTGAAATAGCAGGTCCACACTGTGGACCTGCTATTTCACTCCCTTATTTTGAAGACACCATTTTGTTATTTCGAAACAAGTTATTTCAATATAACAGGTTATATCGAAATAAGTTATATCGAAATAACTTGTTTCGAAATAACAAAACTGTGTGTAGACATAGCCACAAAGATATAAAGGCACCTAATTCCCACTACAAACCAGGGGCATTGCTGGTGCCTGGCACACAGGGCATGCGCCCCACGTTCCAGCACCAGTGCCCCAAATGAGTGGGGTGCCCCCTGCCTCTCCCAGCCGGGTATCCGAGTCAGGCCGGCTGAAGCAGCACCTTACTCTCCCAGCCGAGTAGCCAGATCCAGGCTGGCCGTGGCAGCGCCTGCTGCTTCTCCTGGGTCGGGCCACCTGCAGCAGCCACTGTCTTGCCCGGCCGGCTGGGAATCAGGGGCCAGGCTGGCAGCGGCAGGAACCTGGGGCCCTGCCTCCGGATCAGGGCAAGGAGGTGGGGCTGCAGCCTAGGGGCAGAACCTGGGACCAGGCCCTGCATCCTCTCCCAGAGCAATGATGCTACTGCTATAAACATTAGACTTTAAAAGTACCACAGGTCTTCTCCTTTGTTTTTTGTTACTAACAGTGATTCTCAACTCTCTCAGTCATACCACTTTCTGTTTTATTTGCAGAATAAGGTGACCTGATGCAGTGTAATTACAGGCTTTATCTCGTCTCCCTTACTGTAACATTTTTGCCAGACTACTGGCATCTGACAAAGTGGGCCTTTGCCCATGAAAGCTCATGTGAAAAATAAATTTGTTAGTTTTTGAAAGTGACACAGGACTCCTTGTTTGTTTAAGTCTCACTGGTTTCAGTGGGATTTAGGCAACTGATTACTTTTGCAGATATGGGTGATAGGAGTCAGACACCAAAATACTTTTGAAGCTCTGGGTCCAAGTGCCCAGCATACCTCGGGATCAGGCCCCAAATGGAGAGGAATTAATTTATTGCTATGTTTTCAGAATTATTTTTATATAAAGTACTGGCTGGCATTTCCAAAGTCACCTTCGGAAATTTGCATACCAAATTCCCTTTCATTGTTATAGGTGTAAGGTGCCAAAATACCTTAGACAGCTTTGAGAATATTGATCTTTATTACGAAAAGTGCAATGAGCCATGATATTTCCATTTGAAAAGCAGATATTTTCCATGCAAAGCAGCAACATTTCTTTTTTTAATTAGTTTTTTACTCTGCATGTTTAATACGTATATATATTTACAAGGCAAACTATCACTATGCGAAAGCAGTAACATAGCATATAACAGTGTATTGCTTAAACAATGCATATTTCATATTGCCTGCACACGTAAGTAAGAGTATTTAATAAAATCCCATTGCAGATGGCACAGCATTTTAAGTTAATAATATTCATTGTAGGAATTATTGGTAGATTTTAACAGCTGGCTATAACAGCTAGTTCTGGGCCATTATAACCTTTCAGGTAAGTAATATGCTTTTAAAAACATATCTATATATTGATGATAGCCCCAAATAAACCCTAATAGCTCTGAAGGTGCTGATCAAACATGACAGATCTTTTCTTTTTGACTTCATGTAACCTGGAATCATTCCAATTAAGCCAATGACCATACAAAATGAGGTAAAATGAATGTTAAGAGTGACATGTAGCACCAAAGAAAAGAAAAGAAATATAAAGTCTAAACTCTTTAAACTCCTATTAACACATACACACAGCTGGAATCCTTATTTATGCAAGTATTCCCATTAAAGAGAATGGAATTACACACATAAGGAGGGATTACTTGTCTGAATAATATTATGCAAGTTTGAGCCATGTAGCCTTAACATATAGCACCCAGTCAATCTGCTATTATTCATTATAGGTTTAATTCTGCTACTCTGTGTCATTCAGTGTAGAATCATGGGACTGGAAGGGACATCAAAAGTTGACCTAGTCCTGACACATAAGGCAGGACTAAGTGTTACCTAGACCACTCTTGACAGGTGTTTAACTAATCTGCTCTTGAAAACCTCCAGTGACAGAGATTCCACAACCTCCTTTGCTAATTTATTCCAGTGCTTAACTATCTTAAATTATGATTTTTACCTAATGTCCAACCTAAACTCTCCCTTGTTGCAGTTTAAGCCCATTGCATCTTGTCCTATCCTCAGAACATTTTTTCTCCATCCTCTCTGCAAAAACCTTTTATGTACTTGATTATTCCTTACTAAGTGGAGTACTTTGCATTTGTCCTTCTTGAATTTCATCCTAGTATCATACTTCGAAAATAGCCTTGTTGATTTCAGTAGTATTCCTTGTACAACAAGGTACTACTCAGAATGAATACACAGGACAGAGTCTGTCCTGGTTTTATAATGCCTCATATTAGGATTGATGTCTCACTGATGGCTAGGTACCAGATCCATAGCTGGCGTCAGATCCTTAGCTTGTCTAAACTGTTAGCTAAGGAGGCAGCTAAAAGTGATGTCTTAAACAAAGAACTCCATGCTCACTTATTCCATCAAAGTCAAAGCAACACCAGCTGAGTCTAATATTGCTGTGTTTTGAATACTGCTGTTTTAAACATGATGTCCAAAAAGACAATAGTTCACTAGCACAATAGCTCATCCACCTAGCTCTCTGCCTGGGCTTTTATACCGTGCTCATTACTGTATCAGTTTGCCCTAATATTGCAGGAGTCCAGCTGTTGTGCTTGGCTATGCTAAGTAGGTCTTGACCAAACTTGTGCTAGGCCATAAGGCCCTTTTTACAGTGTTCCTTTTTTTGTTTTTCAGTTTAAAGTTGCTGCAATTGCAATTCATAAGTGACAATTATAAGTTAATGTACCCTCACAAGATGTAAATCATGTGGTTGCAAGATTTCCCTCTATTCTAGGTATAAACAGAAATAAGACTGCACTGTTCTAGGAAAACAATGCTTACAATGTAATTCTTATATAAGAAATTGCTTGCTTTGCAAAAAACAACAGACACACGTCTGGCACCCCATGACGGGTGCAAACAGGAAAAGAGTAGGGAAAGGGTCTGAAGCATGTGGGGCTGCAGGAGAGAGAAAAAGAAACAACTTGGTATAAAAAAGAAAGAAGTAAAGCTGTGAAAAACAAGGGCCATGTGGCTGATGAGAGGGGCCCTCCTACACCCTTCTCGACTCACATACCAGGATGCGTCATCTACCAGCACAGCACTTCTTGATTCAATATGAGGACCTGACTCTGGTAACGAAAGGAGGAAGCTGCCATCTGGCTACAATCAGGATTGGTACGCACTGTGCTTCCTCTCCCCAGCTTTTGAAACCTCTACACCTAACTGACTTTGGGGGCTGGCCATACTCAGTTCAGTCAGTTATGTAAGTATATTTGAAGGCTGTGTGAATGGATTCAACAGTCTGGTGTCTTGCTTCATTTGTTATTGATTATGGTATTTTCCTTAAACTGCTGTTATTCTAAGTTACCATTATGCAGTTATTAATGACTATGAGGAGGGGAATGTGATGTAATGGGCATACAGAACTTTCCTGCCTTTGGCAATATAGGGAATCCCATGGTATAAATAATCTTGCTTGGAATAAAAGTTACATAAAAAGTGATAAAAACCAAATTGAAGTTCAGACGATCTGTATCCCCCTCCAGACCCTGCATAGCACAGCTCTTAACCATCCACTGTTATTACAAGCCACAAACTGGCTATTCGTCTACCAGCGGAGCTCTGACTGAAGTGAACAGCAGTACCATGTCTGTAAAGATGCAAGGTGAAATACTCACTCATTGAAGTCAATGGCAAAATGCTCACTGATTTCAAGACAGATGTGATTTTGCTTGCAAAAATCAATACTTATACATAAAAACACCATCTCCACACTTTCTGGTTCTGTCCAGTTTTAGCCAGCTCCTTAGCATCATAGTCATGCATTAGCTGAAAAATGTAATGATTTTTACAGTCTTGTTTTAACACTTTTATATCTTTAAAAAAATAATAATAAATCTAGTATAAGAATTACAACTGAGATTCCTCCTTTAAATGCAATCATGGATGATGTATGTAAGGGTATTGGCTGAAACTGATGGCCAGAACAGAATCTGAATTCACAGCAACAGTTGTACATGATTGCTTATGCAATTTTTAAAATATTGGTCATAAATGAGGAGGAAGTTGCGATTATACCAATTCTGAAACAGCACAGTCCTTCCAAAACACCAAAAAACAAAACAAAACAAAAAACCCCAAAAAATGTAAAAAACCAGTGCCTCCAGCAGAATTGAAATGTATTTATGTGACTGGGGTCTGCCTGTCATGGTGTGTGCTGAACGAATCAGTGAAAGTCTGACTAGCTAATGGAACTATATCTAATTAACACACAATTGCTACATGAAGTACTGGTACAAACATGGCTGCCCCTTTAAAACTCAGTGCAGTGACTGATTATTAAAATTATTATTAAAAGACTGATTATTAAAATTATTATTAAAAGACTGAAGGAACTAGGCTTATTTAGCCTGCAGAAGAGAAGACTGAGGGGGGATTTGATAGCAACCTTCAACTACTTGAAGGGTTGCTCCAAGGAGGAGGGAGCTCGACTGTTCTCGGTAGTAACAGAGGGCAGAACGAGAAGCAATGGCTTCAAGTTACAGCTGGGGCGGTCCAGGCTGGATATTAGGAAAAACTTCCTTACTAGGCGAGTGGTGAAGCATTGGAATAAGTTGCCTAGGGAGGTGGTGGAATCTCCATCTCTGGAGGTGTTCAAGTCCCAGCTGGACAAAACACTGACTGGGATGATCTAATGGGAGTGGTCCTGCTTTTTTTGGCAGGGGGTTGGACTAGATGACCTCATGGGGTCCCTTCCAACCCTATGATTCTATGATTATTGGTATAATGGGAAAATTAAGTAACGGCCCCAAAAGTGGATAGAGCTATGCAAAAGAATGAAAGATCTCCCTTTCCATTTGGAAACCTAAGCGCAATAAAAATAAGTAGAACTAGCTGAAAATTTTCTAAACCAAGCCCTTTTCCATTGGAAAATGCCAGTTTATTGCAACCAAAATGTTCTGTGGGAATGTGTCAATGTTGATGAAAATATTGATAAAGAAAAGAAACTAACCAGTTGGATCAGTAGAAGGGAACACAGTATTTTAGCCTAATGGGAACATTTCAGCTTTTCCTTTCGAAATGACTTTTCGTTTCTAAATGCATTTTACCTTACATTACATTATAAATTACGCAATCACACCGAATTAAAAAGTTGGAATTGAAACAATGTGTTTCAATGGACCCAAAAGGAAAATTTTGTTTCATGGGAAATTTAGAAATTCTGTTTACTTTTCACGTTGGAATGAAAACTGTGGAAAGTCCCCCATAGCTCTAATGATAAGTGTTGCTGTTCCCAAGACCCATATTCTAGGAAAGAATGGCCACAAACCCAGAAGGAGCAAGCTGTGAGTCACAAGCTGTAATCCTGCTCTCCAAGAAAGCCTTGCTGGAGTCAATTCATCTTGCATGCAAGGGTTTGCTCACAAACATAACTTCACAGAATCGAGGTCTTACTTGTTAAACCAAAGCCCACTGAAGTTTGTGGAATGATGCCCACTGATTTCCAGGGACTTTGGATGGGGCCTTAATAAAGGAAATCCCCTGCTTTTCCAGGTTTCCCAGGACAATAGACTCCAATTTTCACTTACAACCAAGAGTCAGACCCTCAAAAAGGTACATAGATGCCTAAATCTCATTGGGTATGTCTACACTGTGTGTTTAAGTTAACTTAAGGGCCCTTAAGTTGACCTAAACAAAGCCCTGTCTACACTGCAGGGCAATAAAATCGATTTTAGCATTAGTTAAAGTCGACTTTATAACTCCCATTTATAAAGTCAACTTTACAAAGTCGACTTAAGGCAATGTGGAGGGGGAGTTGCCTTAAGTCGATTTTACTGGCCTTCCAACCACAGAAAACATGGGGATGGGGCAGGAGCCCCTGCCCCCAGCCGGCCAGCCCTGCCCCCAGCGAGCAGGCCCCGCCCCCTGACCTGGGATAGGGCCGGGGGGCCATGCCGCCGCAGGCGGGTAGCTCGCGGCGGGCCTGTGTCTGCGCCGCCACCAGGCCCCCAATCCCCGGCTGGAGACAGCACTGCCACGGCCTGATTGGGCAGGGATCCGGGACAGATCTGGGGCCCAATTGGGCAGGAGATCCGGGACACTGGTGTTGGGACCCGGGGCACGTGCCCCAGCATGCCCAACGCCAGCGATGACCCTGGGATGGGGGCTGGCTAGACGGCACAACACAGCTGGGAGCATTCCCAGCTGTGTGCAACCCAGCCAAACTCCTCATGTTCCCCAATTGATCCGGCATCTCCCACGTTCTGAGCCCAACTGGGCGTTTCTCTGGTTCTCAGCCCGACCCCAGCATCTCAGCCGGACTCCAGCATCTCCCCCCATTGCAGCCAGACCCCAGCAGCTCAGCCCAACCCAGCATCTGAGTGTGACCTGGCATCTCCCCGCATCTCAGCCCCACCCAGCATCTCAGCGCGACCCCAACATCTGCCCAGTTCTTAGCCCGACCCTGCCTGTCTCCCCTATTCTCAGCCGGTCTGCATGTCTCCCGATTCTTAGCCAGACCCCATATGCCCCCCCCCCTTAGCCTGCCCCGCATGTCTCCCCTGTTCTTAGCCCACCCAGCATGTCTGCCCCATTCTCAGCCTGACCCTGCCTGTCTCTCCCCCTCTCCACCCAACCCTATGCATCTCCCCTTCTCAGAGGATCTCCTCCCCATATTGTAAAAAAATCCAGAGTCCAGAGGCACTGTTTAAGACTAACAAATTTATTTATTGGATGAGCCTTCATGGGAGAAAAGTCCCACTTCATCAGACAGTTTGAAGATGGGGGAATTTACAGAACTGTAGGAAATAAATGCAGGGGAGTGTAAGACATAGGATCAGGTCATGCTCTAACAGCAAATCAAAGCAGTTGTTAAGATTCAAACACTGGGAAACAGCACATGGAAGGAAAGAGAAGGAAAGAAAGAAAGTTACTATTTCTTTTAGATTCGATTGTGTGAAATCAGGCTTAAATCCTGACTATGGGTTTTTTCCCACCATTATAACAGGTGATTTCACTTCACCTTCCTCTATGTGCTGTTTCCCAGTGTTTGAGTCTTAACAACTGCTGCACCCTGCTCCTGCACAGGCAGTTGCCCTGCAGCACCTGGTCCAGAACCAGAGGAGTCAGGGCAACACAGGGAGAGTGTGCAGTGCTGTGCTGGCACATTGCTGGGCTACGTCAGGCTCCCTGGCCTCCGTTGCCACACATAGCATGGTGGGTGGTGTGATCACTCAGTTCTTGTAGTAAAGGAGTGACTGGAAGAGAGAAGCACCTCTGCTGTGGTGCACTGTGGGCCAGGTACCCACAATGCATCACTCCTAGGGCAACCTAGCAGCTGCCAGTGTGGACATGGGCAGTATCCTGGGATTTTGAGTGTGGACGTGCTAAGCTGGCTTAATAAAGTCTACTTTAAGCAGACTTTATTAAGCCGGCTTAATCAAGCCCTGTAGTGTAGCCATAGCCATTAGTCTCAGTTAAATCAATGGGAGTTAGGTGCCTAAATATGTTTGAAGAGACCCATAATAAGTGTCAAGAAGTCATGACGAAGAGAACAAACACAATGAAATAAATGTACTTTCTTAATTTTTGTATGACTCTAAATTACTGACAGTGATGTCCTAGCTGGGCAAACAAATGAGGAAGATGAATGCACAATACCCTTTCGACTATGATATGTATATGAATTTCCTCATTATTTGTATCTTCATACTGTGCATCACTATGTTAACTTAAAATGTTAGACAGTCCAAACTTCTAGGGTAAGTCTTAGAGATGACCAACTCCAGATCCCAATGCCTACTGAACTCTGGGAACGTTCTTGTCTGTATCTAAGTCCATCTGCAATATTTTGCAGCTTGGGCACATCTCAGTAGAGACTGCAGGGGCTTTGGGCTTTCATAATAACATTGAAATTCAGAAAAGGACAATGCGTGCTGATTAACACATGGCTTCTGGAGTGCAGAGAAACCACACCTGCTTGAAATGATTGAGTGCCATTCTGTGCCCAACACCTCTCATTCAGCTGGCTCCCTGAGCTCCCATCGCTCTAGAACTGACGCTGTAGAATGGGCAGGAAGGAGGTTGCTGTGAGCCCAGGCAGATGTCTGCGTCCCTGGTGCAATTTGGAGGGACAGAGTGTCAAAACAGCTATGACACCATCCTGTGTTGCTGGTGATGCTAATGCTATATATACTGCAGAGGAAGTGGGATCTTCTCCCATGAAAGCTCATGCAAAAAATAAATCTGTTAGTCTTAAAGTGCCACACAACTGTTTGTTGTTTTTTTATTGGATGTGGCACCTTGTGGTCTCAGGGTGAAAGAACTCATGCTTTGCAATCACAATGGAAACCCTCCACACAGCATGCCAAGACCTTTTAGACACATGGGGTGGTTTTGGCTCCAAGGTCCTGCACCAAAGCCCTTTTGTGTCAGCAGAAAGCCCCCCTTTGACATCAATGGGACCCAAATGGCCAGGTGGCCCAAGCGAATAGGTTCCTGGTCCATTTTGCCTCAGGCTGGAGAGTGTAGCTAACAGACTTCAGCAGCGCAATTTTTCCCCTACAAGACCTTGTCAGTTAAATGTAATTAATGAGCTTGATGACACTTGCATATTGCTTTATTGCAATGCTGAGCAGCTTCAGGTTGCTGAGTGAATAAAATGAGCATATGCCATTTTTTTGTGTGACAGCAGTTCCATTTAATAAAAATCACCAACTGGTTACTGGTCATACCTCTGTGTGCCAATAATTTTGGGCGCTATTACAGTGCAGAAAGGCTGACTTGTCAATGCCATATGATACATGTAGGCATCCGTACCTTGGCAGAGTGAGTAACGAATGATACTATGTGATTGGTTTCAAACCTGGTTTGCACTGAAATGAATGGCTACCCAAGCTGTAATGCAGTGGTGAATCAGGCTTAACCTACGTGATGCCTTTTACAAATTTCAGACTATTTTTATAGTCCAAGATCTTTTCATTTGCTTGAGGATTTATTCCTGAAGCAACCATATTAACCAATTCAAATCCATCAGTGTCATTCATACAGTCCCTCATTCCCACAGTATTTGAGCACATTTATCCTCAATATACTCCTGTGATACAGGGCAGTGCTATTATCCCCAATGCACAGATGAGGGAACTGAGGCCCAGAGAGACCAAGGCCCAGAGCCTCAGAGTTATTTAGGCACCACTTTCCATTGAACCTAGTGGCAGTTAGACATCTGCATATTCTTGAGGCTCTAGGCCCATGACAAAGAAACCTATTGCACAGCAGGGAATTGAGACCAAATCTTCTGAATCTGTGGGAAGAACCCTGATCACTCAACCAACCTGACAAAACTTTTAATGCTTTCCCAGTGACTGGGAATTAAATGTCCTGGAACCTGATTGTGGCCATGCAGGGGAGTAAGGGGATACATATATTCCTTTTGCTCCTTTGGGCTTCCAGTCCAAACTTGGTAGCAGAAAGGAAAGAAGCCTCCATGGGCTCGTTACATGGCTTATCCTATACGGGGGGGTTGGAGGTGACCAAAATTGGCTTTGACTCCATCCCCTGGATGCCCAAGTCAGAACAGATGCACCCAGCATGTATATCTGTGTTCCCCCACTGGAAGGAGGTTGAAACAATCTTCATTTTCGGCTGTTCCTGCAATATCATGATCTTCCTTGTACAGGGTTTGGGATGAAGCCACCACTGATTCCATCACTATTTTGCAATGACTATACCACTGCAAACAAACAATCTTCCACACAAGTGGGGAGGATTTTTGACTCCTCTTATTACAAATTCCCATGTTTTTCTTAGATGCTTAGTTAACGGTTTTGCAAAATGGTTAAAAAATGCTTTACTTTAAAAGATTGAGGTTTCCTGTTGTATTTTATCAATGCCAATTAGTTACTTAATTCATTAGCAATGTAACAAGAATAGACATTGAAAATTCTGTGCTTTGTGTAGATGCCTTTAATTATGGCTAATTAAATACTGTGGAAGGACCTGATTATACCTCTGAGCATTTTCTTATCTGGAGAAGGACACAAGATCTCATTGTCTTGAATGCATGTAACTAAAGCAGAACTCAACAACTACATGGTTGTACAAAGAAAGAAAGAAGGGCATAAATTATTGAAAAACACTGGAAGGAGGCGTAGCATTCCATACTCAGTATGTGGCTGCATCCTCTGTGGAGCGTTATAGACTTTAACGCTATTTGTTTTGGTTATTAGTAGAATCTGGAGTAAACCAGAGTAGGCAGAAGTGTATGCAACTGCTGAAAAGAAACAGCGGTGCCAGTGAGTAAACACAGTCTCCAGACAAATTGATGTAAAGCTGTCTAAAGTTAGGAGCTGGTTCCAGATGGCCATTGTACACATGGCTAAGGCTACTGATCTAACCAAAACTGCAAAAATGAGCACAACACTTTCAAAGGGAAATCAATCCTCCTGACCTTGGAAGATGAAAACTTGCCAGTGCCAGAAGTGGCTATATTTGTTTGGTTTCTCTTCTTTTAGCTTCTCTCCTCTTTAGTCTTCTATAGTGATTGCAACAATAACTGCAATTCAAACAGTTGTAACCCAAAACATCTCTGTCCCAAGGAGGATTGCCATAGTTTGATCAGTGGTGTAAGACCAGGGAAATGTTTCTTTTTAAAGAAATGTCTTCTCATCTTTAAGGAAAGCATTCCTTGAGATCTTGCAGTTGGCCATGGCAAGCAGATTTATTCTGAGAACCTGACATACTTATTGAAATAGCATGGTATGGGGGTGGAGTAGGGTGGGGAGGGGGGATAGCAATTAAACAAAACCTAGGCATGCAGTGACACCATAGTCACAATGCCCCACTATATATTTATTTCAATTCTTATTACTGTTGACGGTGATTCTTCTCTGCATTCATGTCACTCTTTTGCTGGTAACGAGCACGTTTGAAAGCTACTTTGTTCTGCCTTAATTAAAAAGAGCTGACTAGAGCTGAGTGATAAAGTTGTGCTACATGCTTTTATTTGCTGTTGGCCAGACTTGCTCGGCCAGTTGGAAGCTGACTTTTGCTGCTGGGCAGCCTGATTGAACTTCTTAATAAATGGCAGGTTATCAAAGTGTCAGCCACATATGTTACAGAACGGGATTGTTAACCACCGTATCACAAGTGAGCAATCAGGCAGCGAGACTAAATACTTATATGGAGTGTAGTCTCTCCCTGCTGGGCTGTGCAATTCATTCTAATGAGCTTGTGGGCTCTAGCTTCAATGTCAAGATTTCTAATGCAGAATCTCATTTTACCATCACCCTTCTTGTGACATGCAACAGCTGCCTATGCTGATGAACAAACATCTTATGCTTTATAAAATCATTTCTCTGTCATTGAACGTTCATCTTTTAGCTAGGAATACATTCAAATGAAGAGTCCAATGTAGTGTGGCCACATACCTAGTGTGAAAAATCAGCACGGGGAATACAGACACCTATGTAAGACAATGCCCCAAAAATGTAGACTGCCCCTATAAAATCAGGACAGCTGGTCACCCTAATCTAATGGCATCTTCCCAGCAAAGCATAGCCATTCTCAGATTCTATGAAAAGCACCAATAAGAAGTAAAACATGGCCCATAATACATGACATATTTGACCAGAGTTAAAAGCTAAAGTGTCAATGGTAAAGTTGCTGCTTTTGATGTTGCACATGGGTTTATTTCCCTGTCCCTAAAGACTCTTAGGTGGAATGTGCAATATAAATCCTCAACTGAGCTAGTGGATTTAATCTGGGGAAAGTAAGGAAACCAGGGACTTCTGGGTGAAATGCACAATGGCAATATATGACATGTTGAACAAGTGATTTATGTGGCATGGAAATGTTCAACCTGGAGTCATTCATCAAGTCCAAGCAGCTTGTGTTGCATGAAGCTGTCTCCAGAGCAGTGGTTCTCAACCACTGTGTCAGGACACACTACTGTGTCCCCACACAGAAGTAAGAGAGAGAGTGAAGGAGATGGCTGGATTTGGTCTGGAGGGAGTGGGCTAGGGTGCCCTGTTCAATCACAATATGCTGCCAAGTGTGTTGTGACCCACAAAAGGTTAAGAACCACTGCTCCAGAGCATAAGGGGCTGGATTCATTGTAGCCTTACCCCGTATGGCTCTGTTTCCAGGTGTGAAGGGGTACCTTTTGAACTTCATAACAATCTACGCCCACTCTGCACCACTGTAAATGACCATACCAGCTTCAGAACCAGAGTGAATTGGACCCAAGATGGACCCTCTGCATACAGACCTGAATTTAGTCAGCTCTTCATTCCCATTGTATTGGAAGAAAATGCCATGATAATCTTTTTATCCTAAAGGTGCCATAATGCTCCAGTTGATCAAGACATCCCAACGAACATTTTCAGATTGGTCACCCCTTATTTAAAGCTGAGTATTTCCCCAAGCCATCCCATCCTGACATGCACGGTAAGAAGGTTGTCATCTCAGTGACAACACTAAGCCAGTATAACTTTTCCCTCTGAGGGTAAGTCACCACTGGAATGACTGAAAAACCTGAGGCACCAAGCCTCAGAGCCCAGACCTGTTGATACTTGCAGAGCTAACAACTGCATGCAGACTTTCCACTCAGGCTGGAGCTGGGGCTCTGACACCAGCCCCCAACTCCAGCCTGAGCCAGGTGATCCCACATCAGCTGATCTGAAACCCTGCAGCCTTGCTTGAGGTCTTTTACTGAAATGTTGACTTGCCCTTAGTCAGGGATTGGCAACCTTTGCCAGCCCCCATGCCAGCCCTGCTGCCCCAACCCTCAGCAGGTGCAGGGGCTGGGCCAACAGGTGCTGGGGGCGGGGTAAGCAGAGAAAAGGAGCTCTTTCCCTGCTGGCTGTGCGCCCACCACAGGGGATTGGGGCCAGCACAGGATGGGAGTGGCACATGTGGGCTCCTTCCTTCTGGCACTGGGCCCCCCCAGCTGGGGGCAAGGTCAGCAGGGGAGGAGCCATGATGCCACTGTGCTGGGAGCCTGCATGCCACTGTAAATAAGTACACCTGCCAGCTTTGACAGGTGTGTCAGGGGTTGCCGACCCCTCCCTAAAGTGTTTCAGGAGGTTGACAGAGGATTCTTAACCTTGATGGGTTAGTGTGCCCAGGGGGTCAGGGAGTGTGCTGGTGGAAGAGAATTGCTTCTGTGAACACAAAAGCTAGTAAGAGCGTTTCTACCACTGTGGACCTCATGAACTTTGGAGGCTTTGGCCACCCCAAAGTTACTCTGGAAACATCCTTTTCATTGCTTTAGAGCTATAATATTTTCAGCATCTTGTGCTTCTTCCACAACAGCCTTTCAGTGGACTGAAACCCATCACCTGAGAAACACTGTTCTATATGGTGGAATTCTAACTTTGCAAATGAGTCCCTGGAGTCACCTGTTTTGCGCCCCCAGTTAAAACAATGCTGGGCTAAAACCCACAAAGCTGCAGTCGACGCAGCACATGTAGCTTATGTCATAAACACTTTTGTGTAACTGTACAGGGAAGTAGCCATGTCCCAGTTCAAGTCACATATCCTCATGGTGCAAGAGAGTATGTCAGAGGAGACACCACCTGAGGATTTGGTCCATGGTTACAAAGGAATGCATTTAGGCACTAACAAACCTAAGGAAAATACACAGTGGGCTTGATTCTCATTTCTGCTACAGTCCCTTACGCTTCCACCACTGTAAAGGGATGGTTGATATAAATGAAAATTTGACTGAAGGATGTACACTGAACTTCAGTATCCTCTACTCAAAAGGAGAGAGGCCTTCAGACACAAAGGTTTTAAACAATGATACATACCCAAGGCTGAGAGATGATGGCATGTTCTCTGAGCACACAGTGTCTGCTCCAGTTTGCTGTTGCATAACTGGAAGTCAAATAGCATCACACTTGGACCTGCCAAGAACGGTTACTGTTAGTGCTTCCAATTACCAGCAGTCTCCTCCAATCTTTTTTTGTTTGTTTGTTTTGTTTTGCCTTCCAATAAGACTGATGATTTATTTAACCTGAATTTAGAAGCACAGCTTTTGTTGGAGCAGACACGTGCCTGATGGCTGGGGTAGAATGGAAGGAGTAGGCAACATTTCCAAGTTAACACTGCAAACAACAGTGCCTGCATGTGTTCAGAACACTGCTGCTGTCTGTAACAGAGAACTGCTGGGCGGGGCAGCAGCATCTGTCATTGAGAACATCGGACGTTTCATTGCTATTCAGTGCGCAGCTTCCTAAAAGAGATGCTGCATATTTTAAAAATGCTACTGGTGCATTAGAGCAGTAGGATTCAATTGTTTCCATGCTGTGACACCAGGTCACAGCAGAGGACCATTGGAGGCCTCCTTGCCCATAAGCTCAGGAAGGCCTCTTTCATCTAGCTCCCAAGAAAGGGAAATTAGATTGCAACTCCTCTGTGACTGTTTTGGACCTGCACACTGAGAAGCCATTCACTACAGCAGTGGTTCTCAGTCTTACGCAGGTTGTGACCAGGTGTGTCTGTGGAAACAGGCTTATCGGGCTTAAGCCCTGAGGCCCAGCTCCCGAGTGCCAGGTCCACCGCTGGCCTGCCCACAGCGGCAGTGTAAGAGCCCTGAGTCCCAGTGCGCTAAGCCCCAGGTCTCTTCCTGAGCCAGCAGCACTTCTGGTCGTGACACACTTGGCAGCATATCGCAACCCTAAAGGACACACTAATCCACCCACTCCAGGTCAAATCCAGCCAACTCCCCTTGACACACCACCATGTGGTAACACAATAATGCATCATGACACACTGGTTGAGACCCACCGCTCTACAGCACAGACCTTTGTGGGTGTACCACTGCCCTCTACTGGATGGAATCAGAGCTGCTTCCCTGTTTGCCACATTACTCAAAGAAGCATCTCCTTTTGCTCATGTATTAATGACCTGTGCTTTCAAAACAGGATGCTCTGATGTCTATCGCTGCTGCCACTGTAACGTTCAGAGTGGCAACTAGTGTAGTTTAGATGCCCATTATTTGTACTGCAGTAGCATTGAGGTGTTCCAGACAGGGACAAGGTGCCAATTCTATGAGGTGCTGTACGTGCATGTACAAAAAAGAGACAGTCCCTGCCTCAAAAATCTGGATTTGTTACTTTGTTAAGGAGGTATAGGCAGCTTTAACTGACAAAGCAAAGGCAGGGAAGTGAGCACCGATGTTGCCATCACTTATTCGTAACACGTCCAGAACACTGCAAGGCAAACCAAGGTACAGTGGAGATACTGGTGAAGAAGAAAATAGTTAGCTCCACACGTTAAATAAAAATAAATAAATGGTGGTTAACTGTGGTAAATTTGTATTTCCAGGCCCCTTGGAATTCCCTCTCCAGAATGGCTCACAAAACCAAGAGCTTTGGTCATTACAGTGGAATTTCTGCAGATGCCAATGGGTGCTGTGCTACTTAGGTCATGAAATGGTCATGTATTCCCATTTTCCCACCTGTCTTATCCTTTTTTATCTCCATCACACAACACTGCTGCTTTACCTTCTCCTGCTATTCACTGGTGGTATTAGCACTGGATATTTGATACAGCTCTAGCAGAGGAAAAAAACAGCTTATTTTTCCCCCGCAGTGGATTTGCCTGCTGTAAGACGCAAAGGACAAAGCCTCTGGGTGTCATGCTGAAATTCTGTCTTGTAGCCTGGAGGTGTATTAATCAACACAGCAGTTCACTAGCCTGAAGAGGCAGCACCTTGGTCTCAGCTAACCTGAATGGCAGCAGAGCTAAACATTAGGGACCATCTCTGCAACTGGTATAAATTGGCATGGCACCACACAACTGACTATGCAGATTTCAACCAGCTGAGTACCTGGCCCTCAAAATTCTGCTTTTATTATTTAATTGCAAAGCTATTACTAAAATCAGATACAGGACAAGGTCCTCTGATGGTGGACACTGGTATTTTTGCATGGGAGTTCACAAAGCTATGCTTATCTGCACCAGCTCAGAACCTGACCTGCAATCTCAAGTCTCCAGGAAGAAAAAATGCAGTTGACAAAGGTGGCTTGTGTGTTACATGTAGTAAATAAAAATAATTGCCAGTTTAATAGACACAGCTTTCCATTTTTAATCACAGTTTTCCCAAGTCCTTTATAATTACTGCTCATCATGTCCTGTAATGCATTTCTGGTTTGTGTGACACACACTGAAAAGTAACCAAAGATTATCTCCCAGGCCTTTGCTTGCAGCATTACACGAGAGTCGTATGCAAATTAATGGCAGCATGTCAAGTAACTGCAAACTAAATTCTTTCATTAATAGTTGGCATCTAATGACCTGATCTGTAACCCAACAACCATATCTGCAATTACTGCTGTGTACTGAAATTGGTATTTTGACCTCTCCCCCCCCCAGCATGCATTCTATTTCTCACTTGCCTGGGGGATTTAAAAGGATGCATCAGACCTTGCAGACCTTACTCCTGCCTTACTCAGAGAGTATCCCATTGACTTGAAAGAGTCTGCTCTCATGCAGAATGGCTATTTGTAGGAATATGCTTTTGCAGGGTTGAGTTCTCTATGAACCCACAGGCAATGTTTGCAGGGCTTCTTTCAGAATCTGTATAATCAAACCCATTGATTTAAAAGATCCATTGTTTTCCTCCTGCACAGAAACACTGCAAATTGACTGCAGTAGATTTGCTCCACTCGACTTGGCTACGGAATGAGGAATCAATCAGGGGGATTGCTTACTCCTAGTTTCTGAGTCTTTTTTTTTTATGCTAAGAGATTGTTATATTCTGCCTCACAAGTGAGAAACTAGAAACCAGGTAAATGCCCTGACTTTGACTAATGAGAGTCAGAAATCCAGAGGCAATATTAAACAGAAGTCTGAAACACACATCTCCTATCATTTTTCATGTGTTTTAATTGGGCACGGAAACGTAATTAAAGGCACAGTTACCACCACATATAATAAGAACTTTTTCTACATATATTCTGAAGGCCCAATCGTCAGAGATGCCAAGTGCCTCCTGAGAATTGCTGAAATGCAAAGTGACTTAAGCTCCCACTAGGTGTAATGGAAGTTCTCAGGATCAGGTGAGTTAAAGAGAAACAAGCATCTATTTCCTTGAGCTGGGACGTACACTCCCAGTTCCAGTGTAGACATATCCAGAAAGAACCAAAGCAAACTGCATCCTAAAGCAGACAGACAAAACTCACCTGATTCTAGGCCAGAGGTCTCAAATATGCAGCCTGTGGGCTGCATGCAGCCCCTAAAGCTATTTCCTGCAGCCCGCAACAACTCTATTGTTACCAATATTTGCAATAGGGTTGTATGAAAAGGTTCCAGTGGTGTTGCCCTTGGGCTAGCATACTAGTCCTCATGAGGCTCTCAGGGTGACTTGAGTTTGAGACTCCTGTTCTAGGCTGACTTACCTAGCTGCTGAATGAGATCTAGAATTGCAGGCTTCCCTACAGAGCCCCCAAACCTGCAAACAAGACCAGGAAGAGCATCTCCCCACCACCCACACACATTCTTAAAGAGTTACTCTTCACTAATGGCAGCAAAATTGTCACTGTCAAATCAACATTCTTGATAGGCTGACTGAGTCTGTGAAGACCCGCTCAGATGATGGGGAAGCCTGGCAACTGGAGTAGTGCTGAGACAAAGGGAGGCCCCTCCCTTTGACTCAGAGCAGTGGACATCCCTTGTGTAGGGCAGTTGAACTGAGACACACAAGTTATTTTAAGGAACTTGTGTACCTCTGTTGGACTGCAGCTGAAAGTGAGGAAGAGGCTGCAGGCTTATCAAGAAATGTTCACTCCTCCATGTAAAGTCATGAAAACATCCCCCTTCCTCTTTTCACCATGTTTTTAAATGCCCATTGGGGTGACTAAGCCCAGGTATCTGAATTTTGCCCAGCTCTGCTTAGCAGAAGAGTGAAGGATTTCACTACAACCTTGTGGAAGGGTTTGTTGTTTTTTTTTAATACTACCCCTTAATGTGACAATCTGACTGCATTTTTTGCTGCAGGAATTCAATTAAGTGAAATAGAGGCACCTCAGCAGGCTGTTCCAAAAATGACACCTTGACACCAACCACTTATTACAGCGCTGAAAAGATGAAAACTCCCACAGGGAGCAGAGGACGAAGAGAGCTAACCAAAAGGGCGAGAGGGATTGAGTTAAGGTGCTGCTGGGGGAAATTGATTATGATGAGTAATAGCAACTGGTGTGGCTTTGAGGAACAATGGTGTGGGATTCCCAGTGTTGACATGCTGGAACTCTATCTGTTTTCCAGTCTGATACTTTTGTAGGCTTTATTTGCATGCTTTCATCCTTCTAAGTGCTGCTATAAGTGGTTGGGGTCAAGGTGTCATTTTTGGAACAGAGTACTGAGGTGCCTCTCTTTCACTTAATTGAATTCCTCCAGCAAAAAGTGCAAAAATGCACAGCACATTAAGGGCTGATGAAAAAAAGAAATTGTTACTTGCATAGACACACATTGTACGAAGTTAACCACACTCATTCAGCTGCAGGAAAGGGGAAAATAGCATCTCTCCCTAACTTATTTGCAAATCTTTTACCTGGCCAGGATGAAGTGCTGTGACAAATCGTGGGTCCCTCTGGCAAACTAGCTCCAAAAAACTCGTGTACTCTGTTTTGCACAGGAACTAATGTTTCTCTTCCTCTGTCAGCACATTAGGGTTTGGGATAAAAGATGCATCTTAAAAACTTGTTTTAAAAAAAAATCTCAGCTAACCAAGACAGTGGGAGTTCTGTAAGCTTAAGAGCAAATCAGGCTGCTTAACATATGATAATGTCCAGAACAAAATTCTTGGAATGATCTTATTCTAAAGGGTGTGTGGGTGGATGAGGGAGACCAAGACAGAAGCCCAGATCTGAAATTATCGACTGTACCGCAGAGTCAGAGAGAATAAAGGATTGGGGGCAGAGGAAACATGGGAAGAAAATTTCTAACCGTGTTTTTCATTCTAATTTCTTCTCAACTCACTTAGCTCTAATCTTTAATTCATATTTTTATTATACTCTCTCTGCTCTCGAAACTCCCTAGTTCACATAAAGGGAGCAGCTGAGACATCAATTATTCCACATGTCAACCCCTTTTTACACATTCACTGTTCTACATATATGTAGGCACCAATAAGAGGCATTAAACATTCATAAAATTAGAAGTACATGCAACCAGGCTCTGCAGCTCCTCTCATATGGCTATGATTAACAATCCAAACTCTGTGGCAGAGGAAAGTAAACCCTTCTCTAATTCTTTTAGAAGCTTAACTGTCCAAAACACAAGAGCCTCTTTCCATAATCTGCCTCTGTGTCACAGACATTGGAGTCAATGGGCACATCCTTAGCTAGCGTAAATCAATGTAGGTCCCCTAGATTGATCTGGGGCTACCCTGATTTACATCAGCTGAGGTCTTTGGTCCTAGATCTCCAATGCAGTCAAATGCTATTGAGCAGTAAGTCTATTTGGATACAAACATCATTTATATTCTTCCAGACTGCACTGCTGATTTGATTGCCTAGGGAGTAATAATGAATCACCTGCTTTAATTTTAGTACCGTCTGAACTGCTCCTGCTCTGACAATGTTCCTGTACTCCCAACCTGAGCTTGAGATACACTAGCCAAAAGCACTGCTCTGGAGATGGTGGAATCTACACACTCTTCCCACTCCTGAAAGGTTAACAGTGGTTCCTAAGGTTTCAAACAAAGTTTCAATGAAGTTGTCCCATGGGCTTTTCTCAAGC
Organism: Podocnemis expansa; assembly: GCA_007922195.1. Taxonomy (NCBI): domain Eukaryota; kingdom Metazoa; phylum Chordata; order Testudines; family Podocnemididae; genus Podocnemis; species Podocnemis expansa. The sequence goes on along the minus strand of ML681988.1, from coordinate 15,446,521 downwards.
TGTACATCTTACTACAAGCAGAAAATCTAGCACATGCTGCATATTTCCCAGCTACACTGTACACGCTGTACTGGATCAGTTCTTTGCTTACCATGCTAATCCAGATACTTTTGGTTACAGGAGATCAACCGGCCAGATCTTCAGGTGGTGTAAATTAGAGTGGCTCCATTGACTTCAATTCACACCAAATCTGGACTAATCTTTCATCTGGATTTTACCTGTTCTTCACTAACAATTATAACTCGCATACACATAAATTGATGTTTTCTTCTATGACTTTAAGTGTTTTCAAACGTGCTTTTTGAGGTGACTGAAGATTCTATCATCCCATATAATACCTCGGAATCAAATACCATATGAGAGCTGGGGGAAAACAATAAGTAAAGGACATTCTGTATCTGTGGCCTTTAGTCTTACCACAGCCCTAGTGAAAAATCAGTTATCCATTGTGATATAATACACCTTCGTAGTGTAATCTGTGTATCATTCACGTTCATCCATACAGTGTAACTCTGTATGATCTGAGGCAGGGGTCTCAAAAATGCAGCCCATGGGCTATATGCAGCTCCTACAGCTATTTCCTGAGGCCCACAACAACACTGTAATTACTGATATTTGCAATATTGCTGCATGAAAGGGTTTCACTGGTACAACCCTCGGGCTAATGTATTAGTCCTCATGCATCCCTGTACTAGTCCTCATGCGGCCCTCATTGTGCTTCGAGTCTGAGACCCCTAATCGAAAGCAAAGCATGGCATGTACGGTGTTTCTGGAATACTCATGACATACTGAACGTTACTGTTACAATAGCATATTTCCTGCAACAGCACACCTATGTACAGATAAGAAACCCTGCCAGGTCATGTCTCCAATGTCTCATGACTTGACTATATGCAGACAAACACAAAGCTGTGTTTCCACACCTAGCGGAGGTATACATACAAGAACTGAGGACTACTTAAACATCTGTGAGCACTTTGGCTCAAGTGGAAGGAATCACACCCATTGCCAGACATGGATGATCACCTGACTGAAAGACGTGTTGAAGAAACTGGTTAAAACAAACAGGCACTCCTGGCTGGTGGCTCTTTCCCCTTGAATACATCTTCTACGCTACATCAAGCACTGAAAACCTAACCAGAGGAGGGAGAGAGGAGCCTGGCTGCAAATCATCACAGCCAACCTGTGCAGTAAGCTGAAACAGACTGGAATACTGAAATTAGTTTAGAATATGAGTTCTCTTTTATTTGATTGTGATAAACTCCTTGACTTATTGTTAATTTTTAGATCTATATTTTTCAGATTTATAATTACTTAAAATTTTACAGTAGTCAATAAATATGTTTGCTTTATCTAAAGCAGTGCAGGTGGAGCGGGAGTGTGTGCAGAGGCCTCACTGAGTCTAACAAAGCTGGTACATATCAATTTCTTTAATACATTGATGGCCAAATGTAAACAAATTTGCAGGATGCAGTGAACCCTGCAAGAGGGTAGTTCCCAGGGTGCACCTGGGACTGTGGGTGTTTGCTGGGGAGTCTATCCCATGAGTGGCTAGCCAGAGAGCTCCTTCAGTGGGTGAGGGACTGTTTACATTCAGGAGACTGGGCATTGGTTGACACAGGAGCAGCGGGTTCACACAGAAAAGCAGGGTAATTCAGGGCCCAAGGAGTGGAGAACTGGGGTGGCATACTGGTCCAGATTGCAGGAGGGGAATGTAAAACCCATCAATCACTTAGTCTTCTAAATGGCATCTCTTTCTGTGTGCTCATATACAAGTAGTTTAGCTTCTTCAACATGATTATAGAAGGGGTTAATAAAAGGGCTAAATTTGTATGAGGTTTGATCTTCCACCTTGACCTCCACTGGCTGTTCTGCATCCCTTATCCCAGAAATTGAATGATGAACTCTAAAGCAACCTCATTTCCAAAGGTATGTATTCCTCATCTGCATTAATTCAGTTCAACATTGTTTGAGTGATTAAAATACTTCCCTACTTCCCAGGGCTCTTAGATGGACAAATTCACTGTTAGTGAAATCCTCAGAAATGGCACTGATGGGGACACATACACAGACAGACTAGTAATTCAAGTCCAGAATGGATGTTTTTGTTCATCTTTGCAGTGCAGCTTTTAATGAACTGGCTCTTCCTTAGCTGCCTGAATTCTTACTAGTGTACCTATCACTTTTGTTATGCAGTCCAGTGTTCACTGTATTGCACAGGACTTGAACTGTATGACAAAGTTAATCCCATTAACTTCTGTATTCTTTAAGTCTCTTGTTGTTTAAACACCAGCTTTTCTTCTCTCATAATCTAGCACAGAATCTCTTTCAAGAGAAACTTCATCTCATTTTCCTAAGTTGGCAAATTCTACTCAGTCCCCTTAAAAGTGCTCAGTACACGGATGTCCCACATTATTGTAATGCCTTTATTCTCTATATACCCTTCAAAAATTTTTAAATAGCATTGGTTAATGCTGCCAACAGTTGTGTCTATGGAGAGTAGACCGTGGTATCAATCCAACAAAGCTTTTAAGCATTTGAACAATCCATCCAAGTACGGTTTTCAAAATTACCTAAAGCACAAGGTATTTAGCTTCCAGACTTGCACTGAATTCAGCAAATCTGAACCTTTGTGGATCTGACACCAAATGCCTTGGGAGCACAAATCCCACTGAAAATCAACTTCACCGGACTACTTGTGTGCTTAAAATTAAGCACGTGTTTCATGTTTTGCTGAATCAAGGCTTAACTATATTGGCTTCTTTCTAGGTCTTCTTATTGTCTTTTAAATCACATTCTTCATCCTCAGCTGGAAATCAAGTAGTTCTTTTAACTGAATTAAAAATATCACAGTTTACACTCTTGCTCCTAAATGGCAGGAAAAAACCTTTCATTGAAAGAATCAACAGACATCCATTTTAAGATGTTTTCATACATTTTCTTCTGCTTTCAACATTCCTATACCAGCACTAATATTCTACATGCTGGTACTAGGAATGTTAACATTTTTAAAGATTATTTCTACCAGTGTTTGAAACAATGGCATGAGAATCTAGAACAGGGAAGGGAATCTTTACAGCATTGCCAAGTATAAGACTGTGTCCACACGAGGCTTTTAAATTGAAATAACAACTGTTATTTCGATTTAAAAAAGCTTATGTCCAGACGGCATTTCCTTATTTTGAAATAAGGAGCTCCCTTATTTTGAAATAAGGAAAATCATTTTGATATAATAAAACTTCATTATATATTGAAATGAGAGTTATTTCAAACTGTGGTTTTGAAATAACCATATCTAGCTCTGTTATTATCAATATGCCTCACATATTGATATAACAAATGACTTTCCTCCCAGGGTGCATAGAAAGTCCACCCCCAGCACCCTGGACAGGGTGCTGAGGGGAAGTGCAGAGGGCACAGGTGGGAGGCGGGTCCCCAAGCTGGCTTTGCCTGCTGCCCCCAGCCAGAGGGGGCGGCCAGTGCCGCGGCTTGCCAGCAGGAGGGAAGGTGGTGGGTGCAGAGCTGGCTCCAACTGCTGCCCCGGCTTGCCGGCAGCAGGGGGGGCGGTGGCTGTGAGAGCTGGTGCGCCCAGACCTCACACCTGCCATGCCCACTGCTGCTGGCAAGCAGGTGAAGCTGGCTCTCACACCCACCGCCCCCCCTCCCCACCAGCAAGCAGGGGCAGTGAGTGAAGCCGGCTCCACTCCTGCCACCCCTGACTGCCGGCAAGCCTCCCTCACGGGACCAGCTAGGTGGGGGGCCTGCCGCCCCGGCAGTTGTCAGGATGCCCCTTGGTCCCTCCCCTGCTGCCCCACCAGCAGTGAGGGACACAGGGCAGGGGGATCCCTGCCCTGGGGGCTTTTCCCCCTGCCTGGCTCTTCAGGTGAGAGCTAGGCAGGGGATTGGCTGGCAACATGGCCCTGCCAGGGGGCCATGTTGCCACACCTCCCAGGGTGCCCCTCTGTTGAATCAAAATAGCAAGTCCTGTGTCCGGACTTGCTATTTCAATTTGGTGTTTTTCCTTAATTCGCTTTAAATTAAATTGAATTAAGGATTTTATTTTGAACTAGCTTATTACAAAATAAGCATCTATGTGTGAACATAGCCTAAGGTTTTGAGGCAAAAGCTGGCCATGAACTATTCAGAGGAGGCTTTTGGGGTAGGTGGTGGCCTAGGGCCCCCAGAATTGGGGGGCCCACCGCTGCCTCTGTGAGTGCAGGTGAGCTGCGCCACTCAACCCCCTGCTTTAAGTTAAAAACAGCTTGTTCTCCCTAGCTGCTGGCTCGCCCCGGCCCCAGGGAGGAACAGCCAGCCCAGGGGTGGAGCAGCCAGCGCAGAGGCCAGGCTTCACCCTCTTGGCCCTCCACCGGGCCAGCTGTTCATTCCTGGGGGCGGGACGAGAGAGCAGAGCCCAGCCTCTGTGCTGGCCTGCTCCACTTGCCTGCCCCCCACACGTCAAGGGCAAACTTTCCCTTGTGGGGGTGGGTAAATGGATCAGGGCTCCCTGCCCCCCCAGCCTGCTTTGCTGCTCCACTCAGAAGGTTAGGCTGGGGGCAGGCCACCCCCAATGGCAAGGCAACCCCACAGCAAGTGGGTGCCAACCCCCAGGCCAAAGCCTTTGATCCCGACTTCCCCAGGGTCCCAGGTAAGTCTGAGGGCTCCACCCCTGGACCTGCGGGCTGGGTGCAGGGGCGTGGGGAAGGGACTGGTACTGGGGAGCAGCTAAGGGTGCTGGGGGGTGCAAAAGGGGACTGGCATTGAAGAGCAGTCAGGGCTGCTGGCAGGTGTGGAACGGGATGGGCATTGGGAGCCAGGCTAGCCAGAGACCTGGCTTCAGCTTCAATCTGTGCTACCTCTTGTCTGTCTTTGGGCAACTCATTTAGTCATTCTGTGCCTCAGTTCACCAGCCATTTGTTATAGTGGAAATAGAAGCACTGTTGTGCCCCAGCGGACTGGGTGAGAATAAATGCATTAAGGACTGTGAGGTCTGGTGCCCAAAATACTATAATGCTGGGGGCCATAGAAATAGCTCATAGACAGACCCAGACCCTCAATGTCGCAGTTCCCAAGGGTGGGCAGAGGGGACAAACTAGCCAAGGGCTGCAGGGAAGGACTTTGGAGCTGGCAGTAGGGGCAAGTGGGTGGAGGCAGAGACTTAGAAAGAATGCTAATAATAAAAGATCAGGTGTGGTGATGGTGCTGAATGCAGGCAATGTCTGGAAACATTAAGTGTTAAGTATCCAGTGAAGTGCAGTCAATTGCTATAGCTGAGGCTTAAAATAATGGAAACATGAACAACTCTTCCACTGATGACCAGCTATTAAAGGGAGTCAGAACACAAAGTGCTCATTCGAAATTGTTCTTTTCTTCTACTCTGGTTGTGGGGTACCAATTATCTCTGGCACCTGGGGGCCAAGCCTATGTTTGTCCCCCTCACCCTCACACAGAGAAGGAGGTGTCTTGGTACCACCTCCAAGCTGCCCTGAGGAGGAGGTCTGTAACTGTGGGCAGGGGGATGTATGAAAAATGTAGGCTTTGCTCACTCTCCCCAGTCCCTTGCTTTTACCCTGTGCATGGTGCTCACTACTCAGGCAGCCAGAGGAGGTATTCTTTGTTAAAATAGATGGTTCCTACTGCTAAAAAAGTACTAGTCTTGCTTTTGATTTTTTTTTTTTTTTAAGATGCAAAATCATATTTGAGGATTCAGGAAACGTTTCCCCCTCTCTTTCCTGGGCAGCAGTGGCCGTTTCAGACACTGAGAGAGAGGAGGGTGGTCTCAGCCCCCAGCTCTCCCCTCTTCCCCAGCTTCTTCTGGGCTGGAGGCACTTTCAGCCCTGAAGCAGGAAACTTAGGGGAACCATCACACGAGTATGTCGTCTCTAGCAGCCCATACTGCACACACCCCTCAACCTCAGTTCCAGGAGTCCCCCAGCTCCCACTCTTCATTTCTTATGATATCCCCCCAGCCTAGTAGCTTGGGGAATTTGAAAGTCATGACTGCACCTAAGCTGGGGTGACTGAGTTGCAGGGCCAGGGGAGAGGAGAGCAGGGGGGGGGGGGTCCAGAGTATGTAAGGAGGGGGCTTAAGATACACAGCTGTGCTGCTCTCTTATCTGTCTTAACTTCCAGGCAGCAGTTCTCACTGCATGCCATACCAAAAGCAGTAACAGGAAAACTGTGCTAGAGCTGTAGGGGGGCCTGCCCCTTACCCCTGACTTCTTAACAGCTGCTGGTGCTGGAGGCAGGGTTTCCAGCCTCACTGCCCAGCCCCTGCAGCTGCAGCCAGAAACTAAGCTGAGAGCACAGCAGCCCTCACCCCAGCAAGTTACATCTATTCTAGCCCTTAGCCTGCACCCCAACAAGCCCCTGCACCCATACAAGTCCCCTCCCTCCCTATAACAGTGCAGTTCCGAGAAAATGGGAATCCTTTTGTGAACTGTCCAGCCAGGTAGATTAGGGAACTTTGAAGCCCTCCCTGCAGCTGGGTGGGAGGTGGGGTCCCCTATGTTTAGCTCTAGGGGGACAGAAGAGGCGGTCACAACTCTCAACCTTGCCCTTCCTCTCCCCCTCTTTCAGGGCTGGAGGCAGCTTTTGTTTATGACACTGGTAGCCCTTGCACAACGTTTGTGATGTTGAGGAATTTGCATTCTGGGATGCTTTTTGCTAACTTGGAAGAATTATTTTTACTAAAATGGTTTGACATTTTGTGAAATTTGATTTTTGTTGATATTGTGGTTGTTCCATGAAATTTTATATGTGGGAAATATGGTTGCTCTGCTGAGGTGGCACGTTGTGACACTCATTATTTCATTTGCAGGACTGTATTGTGAGGTTTAACAGGAAGGAGATAATTCATAATAAAGAATAAGGACGAGTGGAAGGGGGCTTCAGTGAGAGAGGAGTTGGGTAATAAAAAGAAGTACATGTCAGGTGCTAAAAGAAGTTGACTGTTGAATAGGCAATACAAAAGCAGCCCAGTTCACTCTCCAAATTCTTAAAGTGAACAAAAATGCTATGCTTTTTATTATGTGAGTTTATATCCTACAGGGAGCCCTACAGTGGGCCTTCACCTAGGGCCACAGAAAACCTAAAGCCACCTCTGGAACTATTGGTGCATCACTGGCAGAAAATCAGTCAGCCTTCCAAACATTCCTTCAAAGCTCAATTTGAACTGCAAGTTTGACATTGCATATGGAAAGTTGGTTGGTTGGGGTTATTATTTCACATTGAAAGAAACACGATTTGGCCATGTTATCCTGCCAGCTGCAGCCTCTTATCATTGTTTTGTGAAGCTAAGTTCAGCATGTGAGATGCTTCATCATCTTCTCTCATAGTTGGCCAGTTGCAAATAAAATATATCTGCGCAAACAATCAGCATATTGTACACAGTTTGTCTGAATGGTTTTAATTGGAATCTGAACATCCAGTCAATTCTTAACTTTCTGAAATAATCAAAAGTTGGACTTTTTAATCCCTAAAGGTATTTACCAAGCACACTGTTTTCTAAAAAGTGAATGAATTTGGCACCTTCTCTTGTCTTCATTCCATGCCTTAATTTCCTGTGTCTTCTTTACCCCGCAAAGGCTTTATACAATCAAACAGCAGATAATTCCCCTCTCCCAGTCTCTGGCTTTTCTCAAAACCCTTGTAAGTTTTTCCAGCTCTTTCTTGCTTTTCAACTGCTATCAGAGTCAGAAACAATCCTTCTCATTAAACATTTGTACGATAAATCAAAAATTCAAATTTTGCGGGTACACTACAGGCTACATTACTTGTGCAATAAAGTATTGGTTACTTGCAGTACCCAGGCATTGGATTCATTGATATTTAACTTGTGGATGGATAACTAATGGATATTTATCTAGGTTTAACAGATAACCTTGTGATATGTACACCAAATGGAAAAGCTTTTTTTTTGTCATTATTGGTTTACTCCTAATATTACACATACTGGGTAATCTATTATTTTCTCCTAACGTATAAGCAAGGGTACATGTACATATTGCCTTTCAGCCTTGCAAGATATTACAAGCTAAACAAATGACACTGCCCCCTAACACCACAATTGCACAATGCATTTTTATTAACTGACTTTGAAGAGGGGCCTATCATTTATTGCTTGAAACCCCCAGTGCTTCTTTCTGTAACAACTATGTTTTTTTTGGAGGTAACTGGGGTAGTTGCCCCTATCCAGTGTTGAAGGACTTAAAAGCCAACCATGTAGCCAATGGGAGCAGGTGGCTGCAGGTCCAATCAGGGACCAGGAGCCTTTATAGGAAGAAGGCTGCAGCTCCTGCTCTGGGCAGTTTTCCCCAAACTGTAAGGAGGAAGGCTGTGCTGTGGACTTGGTGATAGGGAACAGGACCAAGGACATCTCACTGAGAACTGCCAAGGTTTGGTGTGAACTCAGCCCTGATACAATGGCAACAGATCCCTGGAGAGGCATGGATATAGCACAGGGAACTTGAGGAACTGTGTGCCAAACTGGAGTAGGGGGTTGAGGCAGCATTCAGGAAAAGTGCATGGTGTTCCTAGACTGGGGCTCAGAGATGTGGGTGGGCCTGGGTCTCACCGACCTCCCCCAGGCTTTTGGTGGGCAGAGAGGCTGTCAGTGGGTGGAGAACAGACTGGTGCCAGCCACTGCCTCGAAGTGGGCTAGCCTGAGCTGGACCTTACCCTGGAAGGGGGGAAAAGGGAAAGGACTCAGTGGGAGGGCTGAATTCCTGCAAGGACTAGAAACAAGGTGCTAGTGGTGGAGCACAGACCATTGGACAGGGGTACCACTTGAGCTGCTCCTCAGTTCTATGACCAGGAGGTGCCCATCTGGTAGTTCATGTACAGTGACCCACTCACAGGAGGTCTCTCATCCTCATAAAAACCAGTCTTAGTTTATGAAAATCAATGAGACTAAACAGCTAGAGGAATTCTGTAATGCAATCAATTAATTAAGCTACTATTTATCTCTGGATGACTAAAATTCAATGGGGATTAGTAATCAAAAGAACCTTGGAAAGCACAAATGTGTCCACAGTGGATAGTTGTCCACATTACAAAATAGCATCTATGGCTTAATCCAGAGAAGTATCCTGTCTGCATAGGAAAAAAAGCACAGGACTCACTGGACAGCAGAATATTGAGTGGTGAGAGAAATACATTGCACTCTCCTTAGTAGGTAGGGCCTCACAACTGTAGCAGGATCTGTCAGTGAGTCTCCAATGAACATGGGAGGTGAGTTCTTCAAAGAAGTGTATGAAGGGTTCCACTTTTTGTCTTTTGCTTGGGGGTACTTCCAAGCAATGTCACACCCTAGTTGGGAGAGGGATGGATGGGGCAGTCTGGTCATGTTTATCCCAGCTGCAGTGTGATGTTCTATATTCACATTTATAAGTGTTAAGATTCATAAAGACCTAAAGCAAAACTTTTCAAAGATACAAAGGGCCATGATGCATTGACAGGTGTTGGGCTCACCCTTGTATTTGCCATCTTTGGAAAGGTCCCCTTTAGAAAAAAAGACTAGCTGAAGGACCAACTTAAATACACTATAAAAAATGTTTACTAGAAAAAGACAGCCACTGAATGGCAAAAAATCCTTCCTTATTCTTTTAATGTAGCTAACTTCACTTGTGGTTGGAACCAAAGCTTACGAGAGGTCCTATTAATTTAAATGGGCTTTGGATCGGGTGGCTGGGGATGTTCTATGCAAAATATGCTATGTCAAAGAAGAAATTGATTAGCACACAGAATGCTTATTTTAAATTAACTCAAACTCCAAAATAATGAGGAGTGAGCTTATATTCTAAATAAATTAAGAAAGCAGCTGAGGTGAAATGTGGAATTCAGTGCAAAGAAGTAAATTGTTATTTACATTATTTTGTGTCCATGACCTGCAAGATGAAGATATTTATAGGAAATTATTAATATTTATAGCCTATTAAAATAAATGTATATAATAACTGTGCTGGATTCTGGTCTCTTTACCTGGGTAAAACTCCAGTTGAAATCAATGAGGCTCTTTCTGGAACATGGAGAAAAGGATCAGCCTTTATTTTTAAAATCTGTATCAAGTGTGGTAATTTAAAAGTTTAATTACAGACTCAGTGACAGATTATCTATGAAACATCTTTCTCTTGTCAAGTATTTCATCATGAATCTCTCCAGTAGACTATGCAGCAAGTGAATAAGAAAAGTTGTCTGAAAGTATTTCAGTGCAGATGTGTTAGGTTTTATCTGTTTTATTGTGTGTAACTAATTACCTTCTTGAGTGTTAGTGGCAACAAAAATTAAAGTCAAAGCCAGACCCCAAATCAGAAATACAGAAGGCATATTTTGCTCATCCCTCCTGAAACTGAAAATGCCAGGGCACAGTCTAATATTTTAGCAACTGTATTAATGTTTATGTAAGTGGGTGACAAAGATTTTGCTCTAAAAGGAATTTCATGCTTTAGGAGAGAAAATTTTTAACTATTCCAAGGCTGTATTCATTGGATTTCTTAAATTAATTTCTGTGACACAGTCATGCCACAAAAGCCCCAGTGATGAATTCTTGCTCATGTCAAAATTATTTTAGGAAAGAATTTTAAAATAGTGCCTATAATTCATGAGAATAAAGTTCTCTGGGAATTCACTGAATAATCTTAATTTGCACTTTCCTTGTTTTCACTCATATTTATATCTCCCACACAAGCCTAGTTTCTTTTAATTTTAAAATGCATCTGGATTTTTCTTCAGCAGAGCAGTGACTGGGAAGTGGGATAAAAAACTGTTCTGGAACTGCATCAAGCAGAACCAATTTAGAGAGGTGAGTAAAGATCATACTGTAGCTAACTCAAACAACAATAGGAAAAACACCTACTTTGTCTTCCCAGAGGACTATACACTATAGCAGACCTGTTCCCCTTGTCTAATGGTAAAAGGTAAGAACCAAATCCTCAAGCCCTAATTCAGGACTTGGTCCTAGGCATGGGGAAGTTCCTCTCATCTTGTGCCTTTCTTCAGGATCCAAAAGTGGTAACTGTTAAGAGCCAGAGCCAAAAGCGAGAAGAATCTATTTTACTTGGATAGGTCCTTAAACCAGATTAGAAGAACTGGAAGACAGGGGTGTCAAACTCATTTGCTATGGTGGCCCAGATTTGACTTAGGTGTACTTCAAGTGGGCCATACATATCAGAAATAAGAGGTATCCAACATACAGCCTGCAGGCGAGATATGGCCCATCTGGCGATGCAAGAGAGTATGCAGGTCTTGCAGCATCGCAGAACACTGGGTGTGTACAACTGTGCTCCGCAACACCATGAGACCACTCTCTTCCTCCCTCTAGGTATGTCTACCCTGGAGACTTAAGTCAACTTCTGCAACTCCTTGGCCACATTTGGAGTCCATTAACTTGACTTAAGCACTTGCTTAAGTCAACTTAATAACTTCTGCCTTGACTTTAAGGGTTAAGTCGACTTTATTAAGTCGACTTAACACAATGTGCCCCTTAAAGTTGATTTAATAAAATCAACGTAGTACATTAGAGCCATTTAAGTAAGCTGACTTAAGCCAAGGGACCCATTTAAAGTCGATTTAATTATCCATTAAGTCGACTTTAAATGAATCCCCTGGCTTATGTTAACTTTATAAAGTCAACTTAAACAAATAGGGGCCTCACTAAGTTTACGTAATAAAGTCTACTTTAAGTTGACCTTATTAAGTTTACTTATCTGAGCCCTGTACTGTAGACATAGCCTCTGCATGTGCGTGTGTTGTTAGGGAAATAGTGTGGTCTCACAGAGTGCAGTCACTGGCTGGCTGGAAGAGTTCCATGAGCCATATTCGGCTCGCAGGCTGTATGTTTGACACACCTGCAATAAACTGAAAAAATAGGTAGTGCCAAAGTGATTTCAATGGGATTAAAGGCATCATAAAAAGAAATTTCCAAATTCTCCTTAGGAAAGACTTTCAAAGTATGTCCATCCCACTGACAAGGGGTTCTGGCTCTGACACCTGGTTCCTCATTCACAATCCAAAGCACCACTCACCAACATCAAGGAAGACTTTGGTGAGACGAATGGGAATCCTGGTAGGTGATAAGAAGCAAACAAGAGGACAGACCAGTTGGACAGTTTGTTTGTAGATGTGGTTGGCTGATTAGGAGACAATGGGTCAGATACTCAGTGTCTGAGGATGTAACTCCATTGACTTCAGCTGAATGACATGAGCCACAATTCTGACGCATAAAAAATTAGCAGCAAGTAGCAGTAATACCGGTAGATAATGTAGGTCTCTTGCTGAACGTTGGAGACTGACAGGCCAAAGGGCATGTGACAAAACACACAATGAAGATGGGTAGTAACAATGCACCCACATGCATAGAAAGATTTAGGTGAAAAAGCTCAGGGGAAGAAAGGAGTTTGTTTGCAAAGCCAGCTGCTCTTACTTCAGCATAAACTGAGTTGGTAATTTTCTTGTTGAGATAAAGTAAAGCCCACAGGGCAGGAGGAATGTCACAAACCACAGCAACAGTGAGCTTGATTTTCATAATAATAGGCAAATTTAAGATCATGCACAGATGAAAGTTAACAATAGTTGACAGCCTTTTCTCTGGAAAGGTCATAATGACCAGCAAGAACAACTTGTGGCAACAATTTTGTATTCTGTCCCTAATGGAAAACTTGAAAGCCAGTAACCTTTCATCTTAAGTCAGAAGCCCTGTAAAGTACCTGGAACTATCACACTTAAAATTTACTGTGACAATTTGGATGATGGCCATGAAAGAAGGAACATTTCCTCCCCAAATTTTTGCCTTGCAATGAACTCTGCCTACTGAAGTGCAGCTGAATTAAGCTGTTTGATATAGCGAGCTCTGCAGCTACTTCACTGAATTTTTCAAAGCACTGGATAATGGTTCGATCTTCAAAGCATCTGATGAAGTGGGATTTTCTTCCACGAAAGCTCATGTGATAAACAAATCTGTTAGCCTTTAAAAGTGCCGCAGGACTCCTTGTTGGTTCTATGTCTGTTGACAATTAAATCTCCAAACCCACTTTTTCAGAATTCATGGGAAAGAACTGATATTGGCTGTTTATGAATCTTCAGGTCAGCAATGGCAGATTCAACACATTTGCACATTCCCATTATGGCTGCACAGCACCTCTCCCCTTGGCAACATGTAATTAAGACAGTCATGGATATTCTCAATGTATCAAAAACAAATTATTCTCCAGTTAATGACAGCAACAGTTACAAAAACAGGCAAGCTATGCTGCTTAGCATAGAAAGCATCGCAAAGGACATAGGGCTGAGTTTTAACCTAACATGATGGCCTTTCTCACTAAATTCATAAGGAATATCTTTTCAAATGAGAATCTGCACTGCATATTGCTCTGGGGAGATAACCACATCCTCAAATCCCCTTCATTTGCCTTTCTAGAACAATAACCAAAGAAGCAGCAGCAGATATTTTGATCACAACAAATCTTTCCAGTGAAATATTTTTCTTGATTAGAAAACAAAAGCTGTAGAGTCAGAGGGGGGAAGAAAAAAGCTATCACTCTGTTAAGTGAGACTGTCAAACAGAATTAAGCATGAACACATTTGTGAAACTGATCTTTAACTGACTGAGTGCAGTGGAGATTTCAGAAATAAAAGCTGAGCCTGAACACGGCTAGTTGGCTTTTTCTGTGAAAGTGATGCAAATCTCATTTTAGCATTTCTCAGAGGGATTAGGAGGGTAAGGTGACACAGTCTGCATCTTTCCACACTTCTGCAGTCAAGATACTGAAGAATCCAACATCCAGAGATTCATGCACCTGACAAAGTAGGATTCTGCTCATGACAGCTCATGTGATAAATTTGTTAGTCTTTCAAAGTGTCACAGGACTTCTTGTTTGTTTTTCACAGATCCATAGATTCCAAGGTCAAAAGGGACCATGCGGATCATCTTGTCTCATCTCCTGTGAAACACAGAGAACCTCCCCTATGTAATTCCTGGAGAAGAGCTTTTAGAGAAACATCTCATCTTGATTTAAAAATTGTCATTGATCGAGAATCCACTGTGACCCTTGGTAAGCTGTTCCCATGGTTAATTGCTCTCACTGTCAAAAAATTATGCCTTACTTCCATCCTGTATTTGTCTAGCTTTTGCTTCTAGTCATTAGATCAAGTTACATGTTTCTCTGTTAGATTGACGATCCCACTATTAAACATTCATTTCCCTTGTAGTTACTTACAGGCTGGAATCAAGGCACCCCTTTAACCTTTTTTTTTTTGGGGGGGGGGGGGGGGGAAAACAAAATAGATTGAGCTACTTGAGTCACCAAGGCTGTAGGGAATGCTCCTTAAATCTTTAATCATTCTCAGGGTTTTTTGCCGAACCCTCCCTAATTTGTCAACTTCCATTTTGCATGGCTGGCACTAGAATCATACACAGAACACCAGAAGGAGGCACACCTGTGCCAAATAAAAAGGGAAAATAAGTTTTCTACTAGTTGAGATTCCTGTTTAGGCATCCAAGGATTACATTAGCCCTTTTGGCCAAAGCACTGCACTGGGAGCTCATGTTCAACTCATTATCCAGTCCCCTGAGATCAGAGGTCAGTCATTAAGATGACCTATAGGGAAAAAAATATATATATAATGCCAAGGAGAAAAGTCGGTGTCTACTCATCCTGTTTGCTATACAAACAAAGACGTGACTGACGACATGGGCAGATAGATAACCAGTGAGTCTTGATTCCCCCGTATTTCTTCCCCACAATCCTTTCTTGCCTCAGAACCCACATTTGTTAATAGCCTTGGCCTTTTGCTCTTAAATGGCTTGGGTGAGTATAATAATAATATTTAGCTCTTATAAAGCACTATGCATCAGTAGATCTCAACACACTTTTAAAAGGAGGGCAGCGTCATTGTTCCTGTTCCACACAGGAAACTGAAGTATAGGGAGATGAAATGACCTGTCCAAGTTCACACATCCAGCCAGTGGCAGAGATGGTGGAAGCCGGTTCTATTGCCCTATCCACTAGTCGTTACTGTTTTCTGTGCAATGGAGTGTGGTGCCTTCATGTGACTGACTAGCTGTCCTTGCCTCGCTCCTGCTAGCTCTGGCGGCTGGTTGTCTCTTGTCTTTTCTCACTATTTCAAACTTGTCAGGAGCTGGCTCTTGAAAATCTCTCTGCAGGGGAAGAATTCTGAAGGCTAGACATGAGCAAGTAGAAGCAGATTACTGGGCTTTCACTGCAGACAAAAGAAGAACATGGGCCTTTGGGGGGGACAGAGTAGCTCTGGGGAGGAATTGGGTGATGGGTCCCTGGACTCATTCTGATGCTGATTTCTCTTCCTGGGTTTATTCGAAGATCACTTGCATTTTCATTTCTGGGAAGGGTGAACCTCACAAAATTGACATCTGCCTAGAGCGAACTCTGCAGAAAGGAACATCCAAGTGTTGACACCGATGGATGAGGGTACAGATCTAATCACAGCTAACTGGAATAGAACAACTCACCACCTGATGGAACATGCTTCTGGGACTCAACAAACCAAATACAGTGGTGATATATACGATGATGTAAACTACATTGTGGGCATGTATGTCAGTGGCTATGTTCACACGTAAACTGTTATTTCGAAATAAGTTAATTCAAAGTGAGTTATTTTGAAATAAGTTAATTCGAATTAAGAAAATGTTAATTCGAATTAAGGGAAAGCCTGCTATCGAAATGGCTGTTATTTCAAAATGGTTATTTTGAAATAAGGCCGTTTGGACATGTTTCAAAACAGTTGTTTCAAAACAATGGTGTTATTTCGAAACAATGTGTCCAAATGCCGTTGTTTCGAAACAGCCATTTTGAAACAATGGCTATTTCGATTTCAAGAGAAGTTTTACTGTTTCGAAATAACAGAATGTTGTGTGGACATAAGAAATTGTATTTCGAAACAACGGCTGTTGTTTCAAAATAAAACTCTCGTCTGAACACAGCCAGTGAGTTTCACTGACTCTAAAGATACATATTTACATGAACACACATCTTGAGAACTCAGAAGGTAAAATTGTACTTTCCATGTAGCTGTGTTTTCTCCTACAGCCTTCTCTTAGACTCCTTGGTATATGAGTTAGGAGCACAAAACGTGGAGTTAGTGGGCCATTCAGACATGGTGGCTCTAGCCGGTTAAACAAATAGCTATTTGTTTGTGGGCAATAAAAATAAAGTTTATCATTGTTAAAATTTCCCATAAAAATTCTGGGTTTTAACAGAAAAAACTGTAACTGAATGGTTTTTGGTTTCCAAAAAAGCTTTTGGTAAAAAGATTTGGGTATCCACTTTTCATTTTTTGGTAAAATTTTTGAGTTTCTTGTGAAAAAAATTCTATGTAAACCTTTTCAATGAATGCCTGTCTTCAAAGTGGACTTTACAAAATAAGAATCTGATTGGCTGACTCTGATTGTATTGCTGTAGGTGAGGCCACCTGTCACAAAATGGTAATGACACAGTTAGGCCTTGTCTACACTAGCACTTATGCTGACAAAACTTTTGTCACTCAGATGTGTAAAAACCCACACTCCTGAGAAATACAAGTTTTGCTGGCATAAGCATTAGCGTAGACAACACTATGTCAGAGGGTGATACTACCACAACTCACTTCGGTGATTTTGTTATGTCGACAGGAGAGCTCGTACCCATCAACATAACATAAGCACTGTTACAGTAGCACAGCTATGTGGCTGTAAGTTTTAAGTGCAGACTTGCCCTAGAAATGCCCCTGGGCATAGCTCACTGAATGAACTCATAATGGGTATGTCTACACTGGAGGCTTAAGTCAGCTTAACCAGGCTTCAGTCAACTTAAGCAACTCCAGGGCCATATTTAGAGTTCATTAAGTTGACTTAAGCACTTACTTATCACCTCATTAGTTTTCGAGCACATCCCACAAAATGTGGCCATTAAAGTCGACTTTATAAAATTGACTTAAATAAATGGGGACTCTCTAAGTCAATTTAATAAAGTCAACTTTAAGTTGACCTTATTAAGTCAACTTACCTGAGCCCTCTGGTGTAGACGTAGCCAATGGTAGTCATGTTCCTGCAGCGGTTAAAGATGCTTTAACAACTAACATTGACAATCCCATTCACCAGCATTCACATATCCTGACACAGGCTCCCCGTTTTGTTGGCTGTTGTTGTTGTGGCGATGGTATTATGGCACAGGTGATGTATTGTGCATTTATCAATGGAAAATACATGGTTGTACTACAAACATGCACTAGTGGCAAATAGTAACTTAAATTGCTGAGGGCCCAACTGTACTTTCATCAAAAAAAATGGGAGTTTTGTTATTGACTTCAACGAGAATAAGATCAGCCTATTGACCTTAGACAAATGTTGTCCCTGATCATCTCAGTCTAAGGCCAAATTCTGCCCCTCTGACACAGGCAAATAGTCCATCTGAGTTCAAGTGGGACCAGGTGTGGGGCAAGGTAAGCTGGAGCTAGCCCTTGAAGAGCTGAAATTGTCACCCCATTTGTTTTAGAGCACATCCCACAAACCCTTGTTCCTGTGAACAGTCCCATTGACTTAAATGAGATGACTCGTGAATAAAGGTGTCCTTGGGTTGCATTGATGGAAGCTGATAACTAAAGCGCACACATTGAGAAAGAACAAGTCTAAATGTTGGCCTTTGCCAGTCACAATGGTGTCTGGCTTGTGTGTAGGTAACAAATAATGTTAGTATTTTGCTGTTATCGCTCCTTTAAAGCCAATACAGTGTATTCTTACCATTTTTGCAGACAGGACAACACTGCTCAGGTTCATAGACCGGGTTGACACACTCAGGAACTGCGCAGTCTGCTACAACACAGTGTACTTCATTGCTGGGCTCACAGCGACACCATTCACATGGAGAGGGCTAGGAACAAATCTAAAATTAGCCCATTTCCTCCTGCAGCTCAAATGTTTGTAACATTTACATGTTGCCATAAGACAAAACATCTGTATTTAACATGACTTCAAGCCTGGCAGTCATTTGTCATGTGCACACAAATTAGCCTGTTGGACAAAACACCAAAATCAGAAATACTTTTTAAAGTATTAAAGAGAAGGATCAGAATTTTATTGTTTTAAGGACCAAACTTGTCCTTTGCCCATTGTCACACTTACCCCTCTCTTCTATAAAAGGACCAAGAAGAGGCCAGCAGGGCTAAAACAAGTTGCTAGTCTGGCTTTGGTCTGAAGGCACATGAGTGCATGTCACAAATCGTACTCTTTGTTCATCTGCTGTCTTCCTGTGAGCAAGTCTGGTGTTACGATTTATAAGAACAGGATGCCAGTAAACCTTAGCTCCATGGCTGCTCTCGGGAAGGAGCAGAGGGACTGAATAATGTTCAAATGCACATTCATGTCATGTGCAACTTCAAAATCACAAACAAACGTAATGCCCTGACTGTCTTGCTGCTGTAAGAGCCTGCTGGAACCTTAACTGTGTTGCAGTCTCATGTTAGCTAGAGTTGACACTTTTTCAGACTCAAAAATAATTTTATTTTTTTTTTCCACATGGGGCAAGGATTATATTTTTGTTCTGTGTTTGCACTGTGCCTAGCACAACAGAGCCCTTCTCGGGCCTCCTAAGCACTACCACAATACAAATAATAAATAATTGTGATTTCATTTTCTAGCTCCACCCTTGACAAGGTATTTAAGCGTACGTCCAAGATTAAGCTATGAGTAGTCACACTGAAGTCAATGAATAAGTACAGAACTTATGAACCAACTGAAACTGGTTACCTTTCGGACTGTCAGGCTAAAGGGTGTTTATTTAACAAAACAGACTTGTTTTCAGCTCTCTCATCCTTCCTTTTAATGGGGAGCTGATGTACTATTTTTTGAAAATAGAAGTCTCTGTTTCAGGTCCCTAAAACAAAGTGTGTGAAAAAAACTACCCCTGAGCAACACAAGTTTCGCCTGCATAAGCGCTTGTGTGGACAGCACTACGTTGGTGGGAGGTGCTCTCCAGCCAACATTGCTACTGCTGCTTGTTTAGTAGGTTTTATTATGTCAGCTCTCTCCTGCTGATATAACCCAACAGAACATGTACTGATACAGCTGTGCTGCTGTAAGGTTTAATTGTCGACTAGCCCAGAGACACATACACCTACAGAAACAGAAGCCAGGCCTTGCTGTCTTTTGCTGAACTAGACTAACACGGCTGCCCCTTTGGAACCTACAGAAAAGGAGACGAATTAAGGGCTTGTCTAATACGGAGAAATGGTGCATGCCAGAGGGGAGTGTAAAACCAACAGCGATCTGGTGTGATGTGCATCACGTGTCAATGCGGACTGCTTCTGAGCACTAGAAGATACATTGTGCACTTTGATCTACTACTGTTTGAAACAGCAATAACTCAAAGTTCACTAGGGATCTTTCAGTTGCCCCACTGCCAGTTAGTGTGCAGCCCAGAGACATGCCCTACAGAGACACAGTGGAACTTAAGTGTGGAAAGTGAAATAGAAATGACAACTAAGCGCATACGAAGATAACATCACTGGAAAATAATTTTATTTAATTACTTAGACACTGAATTCAGGCATCTTCTAAAATAGCTCATCTTCTCACTAGCACCTAAACTAATGGACAGAGGGTATTGGAGCAAACTCCTCCTTCCATTATATTATGGACATTACTGGTGCTGGGCATGGGGGGCACAAGCCCTCAGTCACAGAACCAATGCACCAAGTTTCGGCCTTTACCCCAGCTGGGGATGTGGGCTGTGGCCACAGCGGTGGTGGCAACCCCATCCGGCCCTGATCCCAACTAAGGATGCAGGGCCAGGCCACAGTGGTGGTGGCAACTATATCCAGCTCTGACCCCAGCTGGAGACATGTGGTTGGGCTGCAGAGGCAGGAGCCCAATCCAGTCTTGACCCCAGCTCCAGCTGAGAACTCAGAGCCGCAAGATCCGGCACCACACAGGAGCCAGATACCACCTTGGTCCCTGACTGGGAAACTGGCACCAGACTGGGACCAGGGGGCGGGCCCCAGCCCTGTCCCCAAGAGGTTTTTGGAGTCAGTGACTCTCCTGTATTACATGAGGGGAAATCTGCAATATCATTGAATTCAATGGCCAAAGGGGCAGCCATGTTAGTCTAGTTCAGTAAAACAAACAAGGAGTCCTGTGTCACTTAAAGACTAACAAATATATTTATTGCATGAGCTTTCATGGGAGAAAATCCCACTTCGTCAGATGGTTTGAAGCATCTGATGAAGTGGGATTTTCTTCCACAAAAGCTAATGCAATATATAAATTTGTTAGTCTTTAAGTGACACAGGACTCTTTGTTTTATTGAATTCACTGGAATTCCTCCAAATTCAGTAAGAGCAGAATACCAGTGAAATGGCTTAAGTCACAGGATATTGTTCCCTCACTGGTACAAGACTTACGGAACTCCCTGAGTTCTTGTCTTGGCAGGTAAAAAAGCTTTTCAGTTCACCTCTAAGAGGCTCCATATGTCTTGAATCAAATCATTTACTCCCCTGGAATTCATTTCCACCCTAAAATGGACTAATTAAAGCTTCTCTTGCCTGTCTGAATGTCTGCAATCTGTAATCCCCATCAACTCTCATTACTAGTGGCTCTGGCAATTTAGATAAAATCAGCACTTCCTGCGTTAGGGAAGCAGACTGTGGAGGTGGAAATCCTCTGTCTAATTATCTTTCCTCCTTCAGCCTTCCTTTGATTTCTAGCTGCAGTTCTAGGAATCTAAATTCCTTTTACTGGCTTTTCTTATTCATGTCTATTTAACAACATTAAAAAACAATATAGGAGAAAAAACAATGAGAGTCCTGTGGCACCTTATAGACTAACATTTCTTCAAGTATAAGCTTTCATGGGCTCCAACCCACTTCGTCAGATGCATGAAGTGGAAACTACAGTTGACCGGTATATATACACATGCCAGGATGGAGGAGGGCAAGTGTTTAGCAAAGTCAGTTCAGAGAGCAGACGGGGGCCTATTCACACCAGCTGATCAAAGGGAGAGAATGTGAGAACAGAACAGGAGAGGGAACAGGAGAAAACAGACTGAACTATTTGCCTAGTTCCAAAGGGGCAGCCATGTTAGTCTAGTTCAGTAAAACAAACAAGGAACTCCTTGTTTGGTTTACTTGCCCAGGGAGCAATACGAAAATTACTGTTTTGTTTTTCTTCAATACAACATGGAACAGTCCAGCTAGATCTTATGATGTGGCAACCTTCATTAGTACATTGGTGAGGATTTCTCTGCTCCAAAGTCATACTGGCTTTGCTGAGATGCTCTCATGGCAGCTTATTTCACTACATATGACTGAGACTGGACAGCATCAGTGAATGCAGAAGATGCCCCTAAGTGACATTGAACTGAGTAAATGAGACATGGTATATCTTTTCTTCTGTGTTATTAGTGTTATCTGAAAATGACACAGTAACAAAATACGTTATTTGCCACTGTAAGCAGTTTTGTGATGGAAGAACTTTGTGCAGTTATAAGACAGAAAGAGCTCTTCAACTTTTCAGAGAATGAACATTCTGCAAGATAAAATAGAATACTCAAATTGTCACCCCCTCTTTGAATCTCTCTACCAGCTCCCTATTCCCCACTACTTCAAGTTCAAACTACGTGTTCTTGCCTTCCGAAACATCCTTAACCTTGACCCTCTCTACTCATTAACCATAGTCTCTTTTGTATCACCCACACATGCCCACCCCTCCATCAGTGACACAAAGCTTGCTGACCCTCTTCTCTTACAAGACTGTCTGGGCTTCCTCCACATCTTCCTTTATACCTGGAATAGCCCTCCGGAGCTGATCTCCAAAGTTATTCCTATCACATATAAGACCAGTTCCAAAGTACATTGAAATCAATAGAATTCTTTTAAATGACATCAATGGGCTTTGGATCAGAGCCTCAAATTCCTCCTGGAGATACACTTCTTCTAAAATGCCTACAGGAAATTAGCCGATCGAATCATCTGTTATTTATTTATTTCATGAATGAATTGCTCTTTTATACAGAGAAATGAGTCAAATGTTGGGAGGAAAGGCATTAATATTGAAGCTGGAAATTAGTGAAGGAATTGGGATTTGTCTTGGGCTCCTCCAGGTGTTTTTCAGCCTACTCTAGTCAGCCCATCTGTTCTTATTTTTCTTCAGCCAACTGCAGCTATTCTATTGACCCCAGTGAAGTTCCTTCCCAGATAATGTTGCCACTTTGCTTTTCAATCTTTTGCAAATCTCATACATGGTGAGGCACTCTTCATAATGTACAGGGAGTAACTTTGCCAGTTTTCAACAGCACCAGGGTTGGGATTGAAAAGCATGTCACTCATGGAGCATTGCACACTGGTAAGCAGTTTACAAATTTGCCACCAAGGAAATTCAAGTGGATTAACAAATGTTCTTGAAGATGTTCTCACATCCTTATTGAAAACCACCAGTGGAATTGTTTACTAACTCCTGATAAACAAAAAGACTTAAACAGTGCAAACAGACTAACCAGCATCTTTTAAATATACATTATAAAAAACTCAGAGGAGGGAAATGAATTCAGACTAGTAAAAGATTTTGGGCAGGGTTTAACACTATCCTTCTGAACAAGAACAATTTCTTGCAGGGATCTCTAGGAAAGTATTTTAGTAAGATGTTTCTAGAACCAATCAGCTTTGGACACTATGCTTCTCAGACTCGCCAAAGTTGGAGGCTTTCCACACAAAATGCCAATGTCATATATAGGGCATGAAGTGGAATGACTTCATTTGTAATGCAGATGTCAACAGTCATTTCAGCCCGCAAACTGCTGGGGTTATCTGCAGACTGTGTATTAAACTTTTCAGCTGTGTCAAGAATGTCATAAGACATTACAGTGAATGCTGTTCTCCAGGTGGCTTGCAACATCCTAGATAAAATTCCACCAGTCAAGGATGGATGTGGCCCAGAGGCCACCTATTTATTTGGGTTCGTCAAGTCTATTCTGCTACTGGACTCTTGGCTTGTCACGACTTTGGCTGTGTTCACACAGACATGGTTATTTCGAAACAAGTTGTTTCGAAACAACTTGTTTCGAAA
>ML681988.1:15135273-15423056 GCA_007922195.1 Podocnemis expansa | reverse complement strand
GACACCCCTCAGCACCCTGGCCAGGGTGCTGAGTGTTCCCTGGCCAGGGTGCTGAGGGGGCAGCCCTTTAAATGTTGTTTTGGAACCTCTTGTTCCGAAACAACATATTCACACACCTGGAGAAATAATGAAGCTCTTCAATTTTCTAGGGCACTGATTCCAATCTGACCAAGATGGTATGAAGAAATGTGGCCCACACCTGATGACTGTTCAGTGGCCTTTAAAAACTGAATTGATGGATCCAAGTCTACTGCCTTTCTTGCCATTAGTACTGATGTTATTGCAGCTCCTCTATTACATTCTCGGCAAAGAGGCCATTACAGAAGCATAGTTCAACTATTACCTTTTTCCTAGAGCTGGTCCCTCCAATACAGTGGTAAGGCTAGAAGATGTAAGTTTTTTTGTCTGGTCAAGAGGGGAACATCACTAGCCAGTAAAGTTTACTTTTTAAAAAGAAAATTAACAATGGGGAGAGAGAATACACACAACTAAATAAGCATTTTATGTGCAAGTTAACAGGTAAGGATAAACCTGACAGATCTTATAAACCATACCAAGAAGGCAACAAAGAAAGGAAAGATAATGATTCAACAACAACAACAACAACAACAAAAGATCCTTCTCCTAGATGATGATGATGATGACGACTATTATTCTTATTCTTTATTTTTGTGGGGAATGTGGAAAACTAACTGGATTCAAGTTCCAACATCCCAAACCCAGTTCCCTAGATTCGGGTGTGGGCTGGGCACACTTCTTAGATCTGGTTAGGATGCAGCCAAAGATGATGCAAAATTGTGAGAATAATGAATCTCACAAGACTTTTGAAATTTTTATCCAAACCTTGCCATCTGAACCCAAACTCAAGCCCTAAACTAGAGTGGTCACAGAAGTCTAAAGTGAATCTAACCTAGATATCAGTATCACCTCTTTCATCACTGAGAAGTGGCCTCAGCTATCTGCCCACTGCCCAAATACGCTAATGACTTATCTTTAGGTTTGTTCTTCAATTGTCTATCCCTAGGTATTAAAAATTCTTTCTAAAGCATGGAGCAAACATCTGTAAAATAAAAATAAATATTACCTAGTGGCCTCTCTTAAAAGTCCTTCCCCTGCCTGAGATGAGTAGCTGTTTGTGACTATCTGTCAATCAATCTTAGGAACTTCTAAGCAAACATAACTACAGGGTGAGTTACTTTCCTATGACAATGGAAAAACTTTTAATGTGATAAATACATGATTTTTCTTTACGTACTTGTTCTGTCCTTTGGGGAGAATTTCTGTATTTTTCGACCCTGTTAGTGACATTACAGTTATCTGGGTGCTAGACGTACCTCTGATTATGGCCGGTTGCTGACAGCACGCCCTCTCGTGTCTCAGGCCCCTAAACATGATGACTGTCAGAGTTGAATCATGTGCTTCTCCTGGTCTTGGCCCAGACATGGGCAGCAATCCCCTGGGATCAACTGTGGTTACCTCAGCACGCTTGAGTTAGGTTCAGTATCAACACTTCATTTCCCTTCAGAGCAATGACAGTGGTAACCAGTAACCCCACAGCTTCTTAAAGCCACATATTTAGTTAGCACAAAAGCATTTAAGAGAAAACGGACCTTAAAAAAACTAAGCTGGGCTGTATGCAGGTCTGCTTCTCCCTAAGGCTTACATTCCTGGACACAGAGAAACCCTAGCATTTTCAGACTCCTTGCCAGAGCCTAGCTCTTTGTCAATCTGTCAACCTGTACCCTTGATAATCCCTCTCAACTGACTTCCCCGTCACCCACACCAGCTTCTTTCCCAAGAAAGTTATTTTTTTAACTGTTGGTCATTATTTTGACGTTTGGGTTACAGTGGCAAAACAAGACTTGCTTCTACAAGCCTTGCTTCTTCATTAGAGACAGGTTATAGGATCTTCAAA
The DNA here is from genome assembly GCA_007922195.1 of Podocnemis expansa. NCBI lineage: Eukaryota > Metazoa > Chordata > Testudines > Podocnemididae > Podocnemis > Podocnemis expansa. The sequence goes on along the minus strand of ML681988.1, from coordinate 15,421,141 downwards.
GCTGAGAGCAAAGTGTTTGTTTTCAGGTAGCTAATCTGGATTCTCACTGTACAGCTTCCCTGCTTGTTTTTCTCACAGCCCCCGATTAAGCTAGATCAAAACATTCACAGAGGGAAAGTCTTACAATCTATTGTACAATAAACATCTCCTCACCGACCAGGTCACATGCAGCACTTGGAAAAGTATTCTCTCTCAGTATTTTCTTAGATTGTTAGAGAGCAGTTCCTTGACCATGACGAACACTTAGTAGTAAACAATTGTAGAGCAAAGCAAACTTTTCAAATGTCAGTTGACAAACATCTCTTAAGGGCAGGAGGCAGTAAAGAGGTTGCATAGCAGGTCGTTTTATTATCATCTATTTCGAGTAATACCCATCATTTACTGAACACCACCTATTCCAGCTCTGCTGAAGACAAGGGGATTCCTTTCACAGACTCTAATGGATCATCCCACCATGAAATGCATACATGTAAGTTTACAAATAAGGCTAGTTAAAAGAAGGAATCTGAGTGGTTGATGAGAATTCCAACAAATAGAAATGATCACTGAGTCCTATTTTGAAGGCATACACTTCCTGCTGAAACCGAAGGGACATCTGCACCCGTTGCAGTTGCACAGTAAATCTCACTATTTTTAGGACAGCAATCTCAGTCAGGACAAATTACTTACCCTGTCCAACTTCTATGACATACTTGCTTGCTAAGGGTCACACGGTCAGGGTCTAACTGATCACTATATGTGAGGTCAGGACGGAGTTTCTCCCCAGGTGCAATAGGCAGTCTCTTTGTGTCTTACCTTCCTCTGCAGGGTGGGGTGTGGGTCTCTTACCAGGATTATCTAGGTACTCCTCACTGTATCAATTCCCTGCCATTGCAGGGGCCTTATGCTTTGGTACACCCTGGTCCCTCCTACTCTCAGCCTTTGGCACATACTGATTTAATCAGCTGTGGTCTGTAATACATGGATCTCATTTCTGTGGTTGAATTTTGGGTGTGGTGATGGGTGGTTGGTGGTTTGCATGGTCTGTGATGTACAGAAAGTCAGACTAGATGACCGAATGGTCCCTTCTGGCTTTAAAGTCTATGACTCAATAACTGTGAAATTCCCATAACATGTACTTTGTGTGATTACATCAGTTTCTACTGCAGCTGTATCAGTTTCCAGGGCCAAGGCAGTTTGGGAAAGAATCAAATTTCAAAATGGTCTCCGGTTGTAAATTCTGGATACAGTTCTACGAGGGTATTGGCTTAGGTTTGGACTCATTTTGACTCAGTTTCAAAAACTTGCGCTCAATCAGGGATGCTGTTGCCAACATGGAGGTGCCAGCTAAGCAGGTGCAAGATCTAGTATGTCACCAAAGCCTTCATGGCTTGCACTAATGTCATTTCATTGCTGTCTCATTGTCTGTAAGCCATTGGTACCAATTTTCTTACAGATAATTGCCATCAACTCTCCTCAGTCAGAGACTACTGATGAAATGATGCAGAGGTAACAGCAGGAAGTGCAGAAAAAAGTAAAGGGTAGTCTGTCAAATTGTGCACTTATACCTGGGGTACAGATGTAAATTTAAAGGATACTAAGGACAATGGCAATTCTGATGGAGATGATTTTTGTAGCTACAGTTTCAGGTGGTGAATTTATAGCGAGGAAGAGGCAAGAGCAATGGGAAAAAGTTTAAAAGCTGTTGATGAATAAGATTGGAGTCACAACAGCTTCCACATTACAGCTAAGATAGTAGGTTATAAATGGGAAGACATGAACATAAAAAGAAACCATTGACACAGGATGGCATTCATCAGAGAGTACTACAGGAGTTGAAATTGGAATAATTTTCATTGCTATTTAAATTGCTTCTGATCTCAGGCAGAATAGCAAGGAATTTCAAGAAAGCTGATGTAGTGCCTTCTCCTAAGAAACTCAGCAGGTGTTAAGCTACTGACGACAGACCAGTCAGTCTGACACCACCCTTGCCAAGATAGAGGAAACAATCAGAAAGGGGGAAATAGTATCTTTTTTATATATAATTATAGGTGACTGAATATTACAAGATTCTCAGCAGCAATTCATTAAGTAATTAGCCCCACTGATTTCAGTGGGTAGAAGAAATGATTTGATGGGAGTAAGGGTATTAGAATAATCCCATTAATGGAAAACATCCATTTCAATTCTGACTAACTTCAGTTTGGCCATGTTCACCCACAGTTTTGTTGGCTCTTCATAAATATTGACAAAGATGATGTTCACTTTAATGTGTGGAGAATGGCTGCTTCTCCTACAAGTATGTATGTTTGCAGTGAGTATTCATTGGCCACTATTGATTGTTTGTCATGTTGTTTTCTTTTTAAAAGCTTCAAACATCCAAAAAGAGCACCTACAGTACCATGGAACTTATGTGGCCATTACATGAAATCACACAGGTTCACACCTCCCCCAGGGGCTGAAGTCTATGCAAATAAATAAGCTGTTGAATATTTACACATAGTTAATACAGTCACAGAAAAGAAGACTGATTCCCAAATGAGTTGTCAACAGAAAATAATGTTAAAATGGTTAAATAATTTATTTGCAATTAATAATTTAACCAGCTTGTCATTAAATTGTATATAAATAAATGTGACTGGCATTATATAGCATCATCTGTCACAGTTTTCAGAAAGGCTCAATTCATTGTAGAGACTAACAGTAGCAACTAAGTAGATTCCAAAAATGATCTGTACCCAAAAATCCAAGTCAACAGGGCACTTAGCATCTCTGAAAACTGAGCAACATATACCAAGATTATGACAGTAATCACTGAAACGCAGCAACCAGTGAGGAATTATTTATCTAATCAAAAGAACAAAGGAATAAACATATACCTCCTTTAATGTAAGTAAAATACCCTCTACAAATGATGGCCCTGGCTTGCAGAGCCTGCGGAGCTGGACTCAGTGCAGCCCCTGACTAGAAGGCAAAGATGATCTGATTCCACCTCTCTTGCTTCCAGATGTTGAAGCGTGGAACAAAAGTTAGAGCAGCCTAAAGGCTGCTCTAACTATTGTCCCACTGCCAGCAGCCACCAGGGTTTGTTCCAGCAGCTGAGAAGAGACTCAACACAAAGGTATTTTGATCACATCACCAGCACTGTGTGCTACTGGAAGGGAGAGACAGAGCTGCTATGGCAGCTCCCTGCCACCCACATATTGCCCCATAGAGAACACACTTCCTCTTCCACTAACTTTGCCCCTCCTACAATGGTGTAGGCTCTATAGAGAGTGGACTGCAATACCCAACACTGGGGACTCTCCATATGCTGCAAGAATTTCAGGTCAGTTGATAAAGCTGGGTCAATGGCTAGGAAGCAGCATTCAGGGGTGGTACCATAAGACATAACCAGGTTCTATATTTGATGTTGCAGGAGGAGAGTCAGATAATTACTGGTTTTGCTAGGTTTGCCGTACTGTCCATGTGTCAACCCATCTGACATCTCTCTCAGATTCCTGGAATTGTTTTTTAGTCTGAGTAGACATCCTTCAATCAGCTGATAAAAGGGAGCCAAATTCCATGAGAGTCTGTGGCTTCCTCATTCCAGCGCACACTATATGGCTGAGCTGCCCTGATGCTACTACTGTTTGCCAAGCTGGTGAAAAGGGAGGAGGCAGGTCAGTCGTCCATCGCCAGCGACAGAGCCCTCTTCGCCCTGCTGTTGCTGGTAGAGGGAATGAGGGAGGGTGATTTACATTCTCTCTTCTGCTGACACTCTTATCAGTGGAGGTGGCGTAGATCCTGTAGTTTGATTTGCCAGTGGGATGGGCTGTGGGGTTTTTTACTGCTGCTGTTCCAGGGAAGGTTGTTTTTCCTTCTCCTTCTATTAGGTTTATTCAAAAAGGTTCTTTCTTTTGACCTTGGGCTGGTTTTCTGGCAGTTTGGTAAGTGGGATTTTGAAGTGGAGGGAGTTGGGTACATGGGAATTCCCACTGTTGACAGTTGTCCCAGCTCAGCACCATAAGGTCTCTCTAAGGTTGCTCTCACTTAAGGACAGATTTTAACCAGCATAATCTCATGGGTCTAAATGAAATTAATGTAGCTGTATGAGTTTACACTAGCCAAGAATCAGGCTCCCAGGCTTCAGTGGAATTAATTTCTACTTACACTGGTGTGAGAGAAGCAAAAACAGGCCTAGGATCTTTTAGATGGAAATAGGTTTTTTTTTGGAATGATCGACGAAAAAGGGTTCCCACAAGGTTCCAGGCTGAAATGTCTCCTATTTAACTTGCTAGTAAGTGGTCTGGGTGATGGACTAAGCTAGTGTCTCAGAAGATGTGGATGACATTAAGGCAGCAGAGGCTGATGACACTAAAGAGGATGGCAGTGTTGTACAAGAGCATTTTAACAGCCTAAGGCAATGTGTAAAAGACTGGCATGATGAAACTTGGTGTCAAAAAATGTAAAATCAGACATCCAGGAAAAACCACTGAGATGGCAAATATGAAGTCTGAATGCCTCCTTAATCAAGGAAACACATCAGGAAAAGAACTGAAGAGCAAGAATGATGACCAGAGATTTAGGGGGTGGGGCCAAACCATTACACCAGTTTAAATCTAGAGCAACTCCGGTGACATCCTGATTTAGACCAGTATAACTGAAATCAGGATTTGGGCCTTTCTTAGTAGCTGTCAACAACAACAGCAAAAGAAAAGTCTAGAATCTTTGGATGCATAAATAGGGAATTTCACTACAAGCCACAGAAAATAATGGTCCCTCTATATAGGGTATCTTTTAGGCCAAAAATAACATGGGTCCAATCCTGCAAGGTGCTCGATGGCCTTAGCTTTTACTGATTTCAAAGAAGCAGCAGGATCAATCCCTGTGTTAATAGTTAGAAACATGCAAATTAGGGAAGCCACCAGTTACTGGTTTGCATCAAGACTAGGAAGGAGTACCAAGGAAAGGGATCTAGGACTATGTCTACACTTTGAATTTAGTTTGACTTACTGAGGATTAATTTGAACTAAATTAGTGCATGGCTACACTGATTTTCATTACTTTGAACTAAGGAACTCCTTAGTTTAAAGTAATGAACGCTTACTTCGAAGTTATAAAACCTCCCTTAACTGTGAAGTAACGGTTAGTTTGAACTTATTAGTTTAAACTAACCAAATGGAGCTGCATTAATTCAAACTGACCGTTAGTTCAAATTAATGTGGTTTCCCCTTCCACCTCCCAGGGTGCCTTCCTTTTCCTATGTATTGGGTGGGGGCATGGCCCTTCTTGGGTGCCATGTGGCCATACTTCCCATGGTGCCCCTTTCCTAAATTGGACTAGCAAGTCCTGTCCATGGACATGCTAGTTTGATTTGGGTTTCTAGTGGGGCCACGTTAGTTTGAATTAACTTATTTCAAATTAAACATTATTAGTTCAAATTAATTAATTTGAACTAACCTTCCTAATTGTAGATGTAGCCTAGGTGTCATTGAGGATCACAAGCTAGATATGAATCAACAATGCAACACCTTCCAAAGTGGCAGCTGTGTTAGTCTAGTTCAGTAAAACAAACAAGGAGTCCTGTCGCACTTATTTATTGCATGAGCTTTTGTGGAAGGAAATCCCACTTCATCAGATGCTTTGAAGATGGGGAAACTTACAGTGTATCATTGTTGCAAAAAAAAAAAACCAAAAAAAAAAACAAAAACCAAACACCATTTTAGGATATATTAACAGGAGTATTGTAAGAAAGACATGAGAAGTAATTCTTCCATTGTCGGGCCAGTGCTCGCTGTCTGAGCATGCTCAGTGAAAGCAGGCTTAGGGTGGGAGATTTAAAATCTCCCAGCCACAGGTAGCTCCCGTCCCTGCCAGAATGTGCCAGAATGGCGTTCCAGGGCCTACTAGTTTTAGGGGCTCAGTGTTCAGCGGGCCCCTAAAAACAGAAAATGGAACTGGAATGCTGCATTCCAGTGGCCACTATTTTTAAATAATGGGCCCTGGAACGCAAGGTTCCAGCTCCATTTTCTATTTTTAGGGGCCTGAGAATGATGGGCTGCTAAAAATTGTGGGCCCTGGAATGCCATTCTGGGCGTTCCAGCTTACTTTAACACCTGCACATCTATGAGAATTGTAGTAGGAGAGGGGAGGGAGTGATGCAATTATAGAGATAGGCATATGCCTTCCTGTCAATTTTAAAAGGGACAGCCGTGTTAGTCTAGTCCAGTGAAAAAACAACAAGGAGTTGTGTGGCACTTTAAGACTAACAGATTTATTTTTTGCATGAACTTTCATGGGAGAAGATCCCACTTCGAAGCATCTGAGGAAGTGGGATCTTCTCCCACGAAAGCTCATGCAAAAAATAAATCTGTTAGTCTTAAAGTGCCACACAACTCCTTGTTGCTTTTTCATATGCCTTCCTGGCCTGCATAACTATGAAAGGCTTACCGCCTCTCTTATGATCCAGACTTTTTGGGTCACAGTGAATTTTAGAATCGGGCCCCCATTGCAGCCAGTGCTGTACAAATACAGAGATTTTACAAACTAAGCAACATTCATCACCTATTAAGTTGCCATCTCTCTGTTCTGTGAAGAGCTGTGGGGGAAGAAAGAGCTATGAGGATCCCCTAGCATAGTTTCTCGCTGATCATTCTAAATGTGAAGATGTGGAGAGCAAGCTGAGACACCCCTCCCTCCCTGTAGCCACCCTAGGTGAAGGGGACGCAGAGAGACATGCAATTCTGGGGGCAATCTTGCTCAATGACAATAGTAAGTAATGATGGGTTGGGAGGGAAGGCAGGGATCTAATTCCACTGCCATTGTTTGAAATATTTTGAGGAGTTACATAAGAATGTAAAAGAAGGTCTTTTCTGCCCTCAGGGAAAGCTATTACCTATGATCATAAGTGAAAGTTAAGGAAGGAAACAACACCAGAAAAGGTCTTTTTCACTGAAAGGATTCTGAAATGGTTTGCCTGTGTTTAAGGAATGGACCGGTATTTACTGAACCTCCAGTGACAGACCTAGATTCACTCACAATTAGCAAGATTCACCTGCTGAAACACAGGACAGTGATCCTAGCTGTGTGGGTTTTGCCTTCATTATAATTTATGCAACTGCTTTGGAACCTGACTCTCCTCTCCCTCACATGCATTTTATACTGGAATTTCTCCCTTGACTCCAGTAGAGGTACTCCTGACCTACACCTATGAAATCAGAATCACAGCTTGACATGGTCTCTATTTTAACTATCTGCACTGAAACCTGTCACTGAATGATTTATTCAATTTTTCGTTTAAAAACAATCAGTAGGATAATTATCTACTCGGGCATCACTTTTTAATTAATGTAATTCTGTGTAAAGCTCTTCAACAATCAACACTCCATCAACCCATCTGCCTACACTTTTCAGATCACTGTTTTACAGTACTGAAAACCTTCCATGAATGGCTGCACTATTTTTTTATATGCTTCAGTAGGAGCTGTGTACACAGGAGTGCCCCCTATGATGTAATCTTCTTCCTGAGACTTTGTTATATTTTCAGGCTGATACATCCTAACTCTTCTCCCACTGGGCAGTTACACCACTGATTTGAGTAAAAGCAGGGATACGGCTGGTGCCAAGTGTTTTTTAAATTCCCCACCCGTAGTATTTAAAATGACAAATTACTGAGCGTGTATTTACAGCATGTAAAGCCACATATTAAAAACCCTGTATGAATAATAAGATTTCAGCCTTAAGATTGAAAGAACCGTAACATTCTTGTAAGATTAATGAAAAAAATGATTATCTGGATTAAAAATAAAGGCCCTGGAAAGGGGATCAGTGCTTGGTACCACGGCCTCTCCCCCATCTCTAGGTTGCCATGGAAGGCACTTAGTGAGTAAGAGGTGGCAGAGGCTGAGCAGGTCAGGGAACACACAGAAGAAACTTGGTCCTGCAGTGTGCGGGAGGTCATACTAGATGATCATATTGGTCCCTTCTGACCTTAGAGTCTATGAGTCTGATCCACACATTTTAATCAGGAATGATAATAGAGCCTATGGTTAGATTATCTATTCCATTTAGCTTTCCCTTCAAAGTGTCCACGAGCAGCTGCAGGCTAGGTATTCTCCCCTGGATAGGTCCTTGACAACATGGCTCCTGTGAAAATGAGGATGTTTTCTGGGGCCAGAGTCAGTGAAGGGGGCACAAGGTCTCTCTGAGCAGATACCCTGTCACCCAGACAACCCTCCCCTAGCTTTGGAAGCAGACCTGGTGGCTTATTTAACCATGTAGCTGTCTCACGTTGGGTACCCACAGCCTGAGGTACACAAAATCTGTGAACTCTCCTGGAAACATGGCCATGGTTCTTAGCCTTACTAGTGGTGGTCACACGTTCATTCCTGGGTCTTACTTAGTGAGAGAAAACCCCAGAAAAACAGGCAAGGGGCTACTGACCAAACTCTTCTTGGTTCTGCTACAAGGAAGAAGGCACTGGACTTGGACTCAGGAGGTACAGGTTTGACTCCTACTGCTGCCACAGACTGTCACCTTGGGCTAGTTGGCTGGGGGAGATTTACACAGGCTAGTAGGCTCAGCACCCACTTAAAGCCCATGGGATTTGGGCATTTAACTCTCATCTTCACCTTTGAAAACCTCCCATATGTGTCTCTACACCTCAGCTCTCCGTGTCTAAAATAAGAGTGGTAGCTTTTCTTTTTCCAGCCTCACCTATTTAAATGGTGAGCTCTTTAAGTCAGGGGCTGTCTCTCATTATATGTGTATGCAGTGCCTGCCACAACAGGGCCTGAACTGAGCTGGGGGCTCTAGACACTACTGTACCACCTAAAAACAACAAGAACATAAAGTCACTGGAATTATTCCAGATTTATATCTGAGGACTGAGAGCAGCATCACCCCATTTACTGCTAGATTTTGGCAACATACACATCCAATTGCATTACAATAGAGTATTAGTTGGTAATGTAATGTACATTTGTGGCACATTGCTCCCCTATGTGCCTCCTTATGGCATGCTTGTGTATCATTCACGTTCACAGTAGTATGTTTGTTGCAATGTCATGTGTATAGTTATGAGGCTTTGCTATGTAATCTTCCCAAACGTGTATCTCATGGCTTGAGACAGATCTAGGTAAAACTCCACAGAGCTGGGGAGCCATTCACACCTCACTAAGCTTCCATGCAACAGTGGACCAACTCTGCCATCAACTAGTGAATCCACAAAACCACATTGCCTCAAGCCATGAAGAAAACCATGTACAGACACTGTTCATCACCTGACCTTGAAGTGGGGGCTGGGGGGAGTGAAGCCCCAGAGGGCGGCAAAGGAGCATGGTGGAAAAAGGGACATTTTGGCAGTGAGAGCTCTCTTTCACTTCTCTGTACAAACAACATCAAGCAACTGAAGTGTTGATCACTGTGGGAGGGACTGTTTGGAGGCAGCCTGTGGTGGCAATCATCTAAGACTGTAAAGCTGCTGAAGGTGTCAAGCTTAGTTTATTTCAAAAGGGACAGCCGTGTTAGTCTAGTCCAGTAAAAAAAACAACACGGAGTTGTGTGGCACTTTAAGACTAACAGATTTATTTTTTGCATGAGCTTTCATGGGAGAAGATCCCACTTCCTTTTGTTTAGTCTCCCAGGGTAGCTGTGTTAGTCTGTATATACCAGAAACAACAAAAGTCCTGTGGCACGTTAAAGACTAACAGATTTCCTCAGACATAAGCTTTTGTGGGCTTCAACCTAATTCATCAGATGCAATGAACTGGGTTGATGTCCACAATAGCTTATGCCTGAAAAAATTTGTTAGTCTTTGAGGTGCCAAGGGACTCTTGTTCTTTAAGCTTAGTTTAGAATGTGATTTGCCTTTTAGTTGCTTTTGATCAAATCTGGTCTGCTTTCCTCTGATTTATAATCACTTAAAATCTTTCTGTACTTAACACATTTGTTTAGTTTACCTAAAACAGTCCATATGGTTTAAGCTGTATTAGAGTGTCCAGTTAAAGTGACCAGCCAGGTGCATATCTATTTCTTTGACAAACTGACATGGGCTTGCAGAATTCAGTGGGCAGCACTGAACGTTGTAAAACAGAAGTTCCTAGGGTTACACCTGTGACGGAGTGTTTGCTGGAGTCATTTTATTGCATAAACCCATGAATGGCTAGCTGGAAGCACTCGCTCACTAAGGTATGAGCAATTTGGGGTTCACACAGCAAATCAGACTGAGACAGGCTTTGAGAGTAAGGGATTGGGGTGACAGCAGTACAGCAGTCCAGACTGTAAAGGGGAACATCACATTATATATACATTATACCATCAGCATCTAAAAACACAGCACATTTATGTAGGTATTATTTTAGTTCAATATATGACATACCATTCTATTTTATTATGTATTTTTTGTATAAACTGTGACAGAAATACAGTAAGTCAGTAATTTCAGATACCACGGCATAGACACTGTCACTGTAATTTTGCCAGGAGGGAGATAATAAATCACACTTTTCCATTTGACTGATGTTCTGTTTCCTCTATCTGATTTCAATGGCTGTGTGCTATCTTGCAAGCTCGTATTGTTCACGGCTCCTTTTATTAAAGGATAGGCACATTATTGAAATGTCTTTTGTACTATGCTTTCTAGCAGTACGTGAAATTGCAGAACATATAAGAAAAAGGCCTCATTTGTTCACGTTATAATGCAAAATCAGCACCGTACGCCTCTCAGATGGAAAATACTTAATATTAAGATGGGGGCCCTGTAGTGACCTTGTTAGTAATCAGTTTCCTATCATTTACAAAACAGGTATCTGAAAATTACTAGTGACTTGCATCAGTGGTCAGCATACTACCAAAAGGTTTTTTATAACATTTGCTCTTCCTGTTATTAGCCTCCCTTGATTTGAGCACTTTCTAATGTTCACCCCAAACCTGAGACTGAACATTCATGCTATGAAAGGAGAAGGTAAACTCTATATGGAAAATTCATGCCCTGCCTAATGAAGCTTCTCAGATTTAAGATGTCATACTTCTGTTCTCTGACACTGCTTTAAAATACAGCATGCTTTTCAAAGCTGCAACTGGACTATTAGATTTACTTGGAAAAGGCTGAGTTTGAGGAAGAATAATGATTGCTTTTAAAATTAAACATGCCACGTATATTTTCCTCTCTCATCCACAGTACACAGCTCTATCACATCACCTGCATACAAAGTAAGTGCAGAAGTCCCTTTGAAATCAATGGGAATTTTGTGCAGAGAAGGAGCTTGGAATGTGCAATAGTAATCACCACTGCAGTTACCAAATCTGAGAAGTCTGACCTAAGAATTTTAAATATAATGCAGACAGAGATTACAGAAATTACAGTAGTAATAACAGGCGGCTTATATCTTAGATTTGGGATCCATCTTGGTATAACAATATCATACAGTTGGTAACAGTCTGCCAAGGTTCCAAAAATATACTTTCTAGTAATGTTAAATAAGTTTGTACTTATTGTATTTGCTAATGGTCAGAAAAAGAATCTTGAATTATGTTTCTGGCAGTCACTGGAAAAAAAAAAAGAATCACATAACTCTTTATGCCTCAGCTTAACCAAAGTTAGAATAGACATTTTTAATAAGAATTTCACCATCTTCATCCTCATAGTGCATCATTGCAGACTAGGACCCTAATGTGCTAGGTGCTGTACAAACACAGAACAAAACATCTTAATACTTGTCTGTCCCAGCGGTGTTGTGAGCACAACTGCTGTCCACTGAGATCAGGGTGAGATAAAGACACGCTGAGGCCCTAAGCTATGTCAAGACTCAGAGGCCCCAAACCATAAAAAAATAAAAAGAAAGAACTGTATTATATTATATCAGAAAGGCTAATGAAAAAATAAATGACAAACCATTATATTTGCATATCTATATAGGCAAAGATGCAATGAAAAAAAAAGACTAAATAAAACCTACATCTTGGAAAAAGCTTTATTTTCATTACCAATTTCAATTATGATAAATCTTGTTAGTTATCTCTGACATATATAGAGGCCCCAAGCCATGGGTTGCTTGGCTTGTGCCTAAATCTGGCACTGAGTGAGATGCTTTAATAGAAGGTACTACCTGCCCTCCAAAATATTATTAGTGTATTTCTACTGATAAAACATTTTTAAAGAGAATTACCAGTAGAACAGATATTGTTTTTCCCAAAATAATTTGATAATTAGTACTTGATAAAGTCACACTTAATACAGTTATTGTTAGGTATTATTTAAATTATAGTCCTACACAAGGTCTCAGTCAGGATTTGACTGCACCAGGGACTGCACAAGAGGACATGAACTCTGATCTGCTGAGTTGAACCTAAGACAGCTAAACAGTGTACTCAGGTACAGTCAACTAGGGGACCAAATTGCAGCAGCCATGACATGGGTAAATTTGAAAGAGTTAGGAGGGAGGATGAGGCTGACAGTAAAACAACACGTATGAAATCCTGGTACCATTAATCTTCACTGGGAGTTTGTTCGGTCAGTCATGTGCATATCTTGATGGTACAGAGAATCCCCCTGTGAAAATGGATTACCGTATTTTCACTCTCTTTTCTCTTGCATCTTGGTCATGCACAGTGCAAACTATGAATGTTTATTGGCTGCTCATGGATTCTTTCGGGGATGGGTTTGAGCCAATGATACTGAAGGATGTGGTGGAGGTGTGTGAGACGGGGTGAAGCTACATGGGGCTGACTTAGGGCACAGGGGCAGAGCAAGGAGACAAGGAATGCTGGGCAGGGGACAGGTACCATATGAAGAAGATCAGGTAAGGCTCAGGTAGATGAGTAGAAGTGGTACGGAAAGGGTATTGATAAGAACACATTCAACAACGCAGGTGGCTGAGAGAGTCAGTAGCTGGTAGAGTCAGTGATCCTGCGGCTGGAGGGGAATGTCTGACCTGGAGAAGGATCTGGTGCACAAGGAGTGGCTGTATTGAGGCATGGGAAGAGCTGCTTCAAACTCCTGGAGTTCTGGTGCATATGCGACCGGACAAGTGAGCCACTGTGCTGGGTAGGAAGGCTTAGGAACCCTTCTAGACCCAGAGCACTGGTAGCGAGCTGGAGACATGAATACAAATGGGGAAGAGCCTACTACTGGTGTCTGTGTGGATAACATCTGGGCAGGCAGGAGGGGATCAAACAGTAGGAAAACAGGTAACTGGTTCTCAGTGTTCCTGGAGCATATCCTCCACTGAGGTGGGAGTGGAAGGAACCAAGACCTACTGACTGCCTAACCTTAATCCCAACAGATCATTGCAGCATATTGACTGACAGCATACTGAGGATGGATCATTTATCCACCAGAAATGATTGCTCCTTAACAGTACTTTTCTGGGCTGATATATACACACAGAGATGAGAGCACTCTGATACTAGTCTGTGTCTTTATATGCTGAGTGATGAAAGGATCATGAGATGCAGGTACTGTTATGGACACACAAAATGTGACTCTTCAAAGTGAAAAATGTAATAATCTCAAGAATGCTCCTACCTCTGGTTATAAATGTGTCGTAAATCATGCTGTAAACAAATATTTTAAATGGCAGGAGAAAGAAACTATGACTCCTTTTATGCATTAAATGGTATGTTAGAAAAAAAACATAATCAAGCACACAGAAAAAGCTGCTGTCTGATTTTCTCATGACTCCTTCATGTTTGCTTAATTTATACTAAGAGTCACCCAACACATAGTCTCATTACATCTACATAAGTGGATATGTGGGAATGCTAATTTAGAACAGAAAGTGCATTCATGAGGCTCTCCCTTCTTGTTCTCCCAGCACGCCATCCAATGAGAAAGAGGAGTGCTCATGACCTATTAGAAGAGTTTCTGGGTCAGCACTGAATGGTCTGAGTCTTGGATGTTTGTAACAGAAACTGAAGCCCTGGCTGACATAGTTGGAAAAAAGGTTATTAGACTCCATAGGCGTGGGGCCACCACCCGATTACAGAGGAGGAAAGAGGATGACACTTATGCTGTGTGACCACATGAAGAACATCTCCACTCCTTTGCTGCTGCCACCTTCTGTCTGCCTGGATGGAGGGGGAGAAAGGGAGGGCCAAACTCAGTCTCTCATTCTAACGCCTGACCTTGGAAGCAGAGGAATGAGTGAAAGAAGGATCCAGAGGCAGCAGCTCTCAGGAAGTGGCTAAAGCAGTGAGAAGAGAATGAACCATGAAGGAAGGAGAAATGAAGAAGAGCTCCCCTCCTTTCTGATCCTGAATCTTCCTGGAGGTGGTGGGAACCCTGATGCAGAAGATCAAGGAAGTCATGCTGGGAGCACAGACTCAGAGAAGAGGGCTGGTTCCTGCAGTGGCGAGGCAAATGAGTTAGAACGGGCTTCTCCCAAAAAGTCGTGACCTGGTCTTGCCTCTCCTTTCTCATGCACATTTGTCTCCCAATAGCCAAACGAAAACCTGGAAACTGATCAGCTTCAACGGTATTCAGACATTGCTGTGCTCTATGTTTTAATGCCTCACTGATTTAGAAGCATCAATCTCATTTTCAGAAGTTATTTAGACGCTTAAGAGACTTATTCCCATTGGCAGTCAAAAATAGAGACAACAAGGAGTTGTGTGGCACTTGAAGACTAACAGATTTATTTTTTTGCATGAGCAAAAAAAAAGACAAAAACAAAAAACAAAACAACTCCGTGTTGTTTTTTCACTGGACTAGACTAACACGGCTATCCATTTTAAAAATAGAGACACCTAAGTGCCTAAATCCCTTTTGAAAATGAGATCCACCTTCCTAAATCAAGCAAGTATTACAATTCTGAGTACATCACTGCCTAAATACCTTTAGAAATCTGGGTCTGAAAGCCTAGAGCCAGATCTTGGCTACTGCTTCCATCTTCAGAGCACTCTTCAACGTGTCACTGTGTCCCTACCCTACCTCACCATTGGGAATCCCGCACCACTGCCTGAAGTTTCACGAAGCTCTTGTAAGGTCCTAGTCAGATCCAGGAGGTCTGGATGGAACGTCTTAAAGCAGGGGTCTCAAACACACAGCCCCTAAAGCTATTTCCTGCAGCCCACAACAACACTATTGTTACCAACATTTGCAATACTGTTGCATGAAAAGGTTTCAGTGATGTGGCCCTCGGGCTAACATACTGGTTCTCATGTGGCCCTGTACTAGTCCTCATGCAGCCCGTGTGGTGATTTGAGTTTGAGACCCCTGTCTTAATGGGTATTTGGCCGTTTTTATAACATTGTGACCTTATACTCCCATGTCCTCATGCTCTACAAAATACTGAAACAGTATCTGTACAAAATATGCCTTGTTAGGTATCATATGAAAGCTGGTTATTAATATCATTGCAAAATTCACATGTTAATCTTATATGTGAAGTTATGTACTCTCTGTGCATGATGCAAGGCTTTTGATACTGCTTCCCACAGCATTCTCATCAGCAAGTTAAGGAAGCATGGGTTGGATGTGTGGACTGTAAGGGGGATAGAAAACTGGCTAGATCAATGGTTTCAGCAAGTAGAAATCAATGGCTCCATGTCTAGTTGGCAACCAGTAACAACTGGAGTGCCCCAGGGATCAGTCCTGGTTCATTTTCTGTTCATTAACGATCTGAATGATGGGACAGATTGCACACTGATGACACCAAGCTGGGGGGGAATGGTAGACACTCTGGAGGGCAGGGACAGGATTCAGGGAGACCTAGACAAATTGGAGCAGTGGACCAAAAGAAATCTCATGAGGTTCAACAAGGACAAGTGCAAAGTCCTGCACTTGGGATGGAAAAATAACATGCACTGCTACAGGCTGGGGAGTGATCAGCTAAGTAGCAGCACTGTAGGAAAGGACCTGGGTGGATGGGAAGCTGGATATGAGCCAACAGTGTGTTACCAGAAGATCGAAGGATGTGATCGCTTCCCCCTATTCAGCACTGGTGAGGCCACATCTGGCATACTGTGTCCAGTTTTGGGCTCCCTACTACAAAAAGGAGGTGGACAAATTAGAAAGAGCCCGGCAGAGGGCAACAAAATTGATCAAGGCGCTAGAGCACAAGACTTACAAGGATAGACTGAAGGAACTAGGCTTATTCAGCCTGCAGAAGAGAAGACTGAGGAGGGATTAGACAGCAACCTTCAACTGCTTGAAGGGGTGCTCCGAGGAGGATGGAGCTCAGCTGTTCTCAGTAGTAACAGAGGACAGAAGAAGGAGCAATGGTTTCAAGTTACAGCTGGGGAGGTCGAGGTTGGATATAAGGAAAAGCTTACTTACTAGGAGGGTGGTGATGCATTGGAATGGGTTACCTAGGGAGGTGGTGGAATCTGTCTTTGGAGATATTTAAGGCTTGGTTAGACAAAACCCTGGCTGGGATGATTTAGTGAGTGTGGTCCTGCTTTTTCACAGGGGGTTGGACCAGATGACCTCATGAGGTCCCTTCTAACTCTATGATTCTATGTTTAAGACAAGATAGCCTAGCCAGGTGAAAGTAGACACCCAGGCCTGCCACAGACCAGGTGCTCTTAACCTTTTTTGGCCAGGACCCAGACTGAGTTTGGGAGTCACCTTCACAACCCATGTTTCAGTTTTGAATTAATAATCTATTTCCTTTTTCAATTTATTAAAGAAGATCATGGTGATCCACCCTAAACATCATGGCAACCCATTTTCGGGTTGCAACCCATAGGTTAAGAAGCCCCGCCCTAGACAAAATAATACGGGCTTGCCTCAGTTAATATATTAGGAGTAAATAAAGTCATTGAGTTAGACCAACAGAGGTCATTCTGTTCCTGAACTTGGGAGACAGAAAGAGAATTAATATGTTTGCTTCATACCAGAGGAACACAGGTGACTGAATCCCCCTGGTTGCCTTCCTGACTTGTGAAACATAGATACCTGTTTGGGAAACATAAGGAAAAGAGATAGACTCTTTCTTCATCCTTAAGAGACAAAGAAATCAGGGTGTTTAGATCTTTGTCATGGGTCCTAGCCAGGCCAGCCACTAAAAGGCTGGAAAGGAGATTGTGAATGGCAGGCACCATCTTGACTGTATATAGCCAGCGTTACTTTTAGCTGTGTGTTTTCACTTTTTATTGCCTCTAATCATCACTACTTTTATCTCTCCTACTCAGGGCCACCTAATCCTTGCTCCTTTGTCAATAAACTTGTTTCACTTTTCCTATAAACCAGTTGTGGAAGGGAAGGGTGTATTTACACCAGTTTGATTAAGAAACTGTAATGCTGTGATTCTTTGAAACAGAGGAATGGACTCAATATCTTCTGTGAATGACTAGATTTGCACCTGAGTTTAAGTTTAACCTTCTTTTTAGATGTGCAAGTAACAACATTTAAAGATCTAGTAAGCAGTAACCTTATTTGCAGGTACATGCAAATACAGGTATTTAAGCCCACATAACATACTTATATTTGGGCATACAGATTTTTATGGGTGCACAAAAATTACAAATGCTAATTGTGGCCACCGAATGGCAGGCAGATTTCTAGAAATGTGAATCCTAGTAACAAAGGAATTCCCACTAGGCATGATCTTCTTACCCCCCCCCCCCCAAACAAGTCAAATGCATCTGCTCGCTAAGAGCAACATATTTGATACAAATCTGAGTTTTCTATGCCAAGCTAAAGGGGAGAGACAGTGGGCTAAAAATAAGTTAGAAAAATCACCCAAAACTGAAACCACTCAAGTTTTGACCCCTTTTCACTGTCCAAAATGTCTTTTCCAACTTGCTCTGAACTTACCAGACAGAAAAGTCTATCTTGAACTAAGATCATGCATATGAAATTTCTAAGAGATTGGTTTAGTTCAGGGGAAATTAATGAATTCACTGTGTGTGTGTATAAGAAAAAAATCATTCTAATATCAACGGATTGACCAGCATAGCTCTACAAAATAAGATGCTGGAATCTTGGTACTGACAAACATAAACAGTAATCAAGCGATTATTTTGACAGGTGAAAGGGTTAAATAGGATGAATCTACTCCAAATATGAACAGTCTGCTTCTAAGCTGACTTAAGAAGATCTCTCACCTCTGGCACACTTGATTTCACTACATGCGGAAATGCGTTGAGAAAGCCTTCAGACCTAAATACCACAGGAGAAAGGAGACCAACACATGGAGCCTGTAGAATTTATGAACTCTTCAGAATTTCGGCTGTGGGTATAATGGAGGAAATCTGGGCTCCACTGACACCACCAGGAAAGCTTCATTTGACTTCAGCATCATTCAATAAGGCCAGCAAATTCCTGGCTCCCGGATTCTTTCCCCTATGGAATTTATGAGATGCTAGTAATTGGCCCAGGGACTATCTTTCAGTTTCCCAAGTTTTTCTATATCTTTGGAATTGTGCTTCACTGTAAACAAAGTTTAACTCCATAGAAATACCCTGAGGAATAACAGCACTTTTTTATTAGAGCTCTGAGCGGCCACAGATATGGGGATTGCCATCTGATCTGCATCTACAAGCTATGGTTCGGAGATAGCCGCATCACATCTGTGGATGCAGATACCCATGGATTTGCAGTGCTTTACTCATCTGTAGAGCCCTGTGTGGACAAAAATATAGGGCTCCACATCTCATGTACATCTGCACAATATGGTCTGTGGCTATAATGCAGATTCCGCAGATGTGCCGGGCTCTTCTCACTATTGCAGCAAAGGTGGACTGTCATCTATGCAAGCTTTTTGTAAGTGTCACTCTACCCCACAGTGTATCCCCTCTCACTTTTTCAGTGGAGATGAGTGAACAATTGTTTTTTCAGTTCAGTGGCTGAAATTGTGACCTTACGATGACCCTTTTGTGAATTTGCTATTTGCTGGGGAAAAAAAAATATATATGTTCTCCACCCTTCCCAGGAGCCCAGCTATGAGCATGAGAAGGCTTGACTGTGATCTAAACTGAATTAGAAGCATCTCCACTGAAGTCTTGAACTGAGAATTATTCAGTGGGGGACATTTCACAATCTGATACCCTTTTCCTTGGTTGGCAGCTGATTATCATCATATTGGAACTCCTCAGTCTACTGATTAGTCTCTAGCTAAAAATTAGCATTAAGTTCAGGTGGAGTTAATTTTCAGTGTAATAAACTGGAAATCAAAGACATTTTTTTTTTATTTTAAGTGAAGTTTTGTGCCTCAATCTCAATGCATACCATTGAAAACTTACTCCTACTATTATCAGTGGTAAAATATTCATTGTTTCTTTGGGTATGAAGGTAAAATATGACCATTAGTTTGGTGACCTTTTTTTTCCTTTTGCACAGGGTTTGTGACATAAAGATCGACTTTGAAACCCTTGTGATCTAGGGCCTCTCTGGAAAAGATCTTACATTACACGTCTACTCGCCCCAACCCGGGAATCACACATTGGGGTTGGGTATTTGGCCTCCTATTGGTGAAGGAGTCATCCAAAGATGTTACATCTTCAAAGATTGGATAGATAAGCCTGTGATAGCAAAGTTGGACTCATTTTTCTCAGGCTACCAATATTCCAGTATGGTTTTGTACCTCACACAATCAGCAACCTCACCTTGTATTCTTCTGCAAAGGAAAGGATACACTCATCAAGAGTCTGACAAGGATATGTGTCTAATGCATTATAGAACCTTCTGACACTATTAGGCTTGTACTAGGATATTCTGACTAAAGACAGTTATGTGGCATGGGTGGGAAATCCCCCAGGAAAGAAAACCGTACTACTGACCCCAGGAAACAATAACAAGAGATGATACTAACCGGAAACAAAGAAGTTCTATCTCGTGTAAATTGAAATGCTGGAAAATACAAAGACCAATGTGAAAGTATTTTCATTGACAGAGAACAAAAAGAAACTGGCAAATATCTACTGGGATAAGACCTAACCCCATGGACAGTTACATGCTGTGCTTCAAAGCACACCTTCATCATAGAACTACAACTCTGGAGGCCACGTTCCAGGAGTATGAACTGGTGTGTTGGGTATAAAAGCTACTGCAACCAAAGTATGGCATTTTCCTTAGCTTAACGGAAAACCTGCATTCTACCTTATTAAAATCAGAAGCATATGTTGTGTTAATGGCAAAGATTCTTTGAAACCATGATTTGGTCTTACATTTAAAGTTTCTTTCAAAAGGACTACTTGAATACTCTCAATGCAGCACTTGACAGTTATGACCATTTAGTAAGCGATATACTTCCCATTATATCAGAGCCACCCGCATGGAAATTCAGCTACTATTATCACTATTTAACCAGATATAGCAAGTTGAGATGCCAATGGCAGTTATAAATTTTGATGTATTTGTGCATACAGCTAGTCCTCACTTAGTGACCTACTCGTTTAGTGACCCCTCAGAGTTATGACCAGCTCTCTGATGAGTTGGTATTATGGCAATGTACGAGAACTCGCATCAACTCTCTCAGATTACCTATATTTACAGTACACTATGCAAACTAAGTTCAGTACATTAGAGCTTAAAACATTTAAAATATATATTAAAAATGTTATAAATGATGCAAAGGTGACATTAAAACTATCTACCGATGGTTGAAAAACCCACTACCAGTAAAGTACATTATGCTTGAAATACCGGTAAGGGCTGCTCCTCGTTTAGTGACCAATTCGTTTATCAACCGGGTTTCAGGAAGGGAACCCGGTCACTAAGTGAGGACTACCTGTATTAATTCTCCAAGCACTAGACCATCCCCTTTTGTTGTAGAAATTTGGGATGGGATTTATAAAAAGTTTTCAGCTTTGCTTAAAATCTGCTCCCATTAGAGTCAATGGGAGTTTTATCATTAGCTTCAGTGGGAGAAGAGATAGGCCAAGCGCCTTTGAGTCCCACCACTACAGTTCATAGACTATGTTAGCGCTGAATAAATACTAAAGAGAGCTCATACCTTAAACTCCTCCAAGATTTTGTAATTTTTCCCATGATATTCACAAAAGTTTTTCACTTCTTTGCACTCCGGGCAGCATCCATTGTGCTCCACTTTCGTACACTTTGGGTGGATTTTAGGACATTCTGGTTGATCGCAAACAGGTCCGTCCTCAGTACAGACACAGGGACAGTTGGAATGCCCTGGGAAAAAACGTTCTCCCAGTTTGTATACAAAGCCACTGTCATCCACGCAGCCTTTCCCTCGATAGTCATCAAAGATCAGATTGTCATTACTAGAGGCCTGGTCGCTTTCATCAGCTGGATAGTCTTCATGATTGATGGCAGCTGGGGTGACCAAGCCAGGGATCAGCAACAGAAGTATGCAGGCCTCATGAATATGAAAAGCCATCCCACTCCTCAGCTTCCACATATGGTCCTAAGATCAGATAGAAACAGCTGCTTCCATAGGGACACCAGAGGGGTGGTCTGAAAACGAAGATTTAAAGTAAGAATAACTTGACATAGGAACAAAAAGACTTATGAAAACCATGCTTTCAACCTGTATCTGGAGATCAAGCCCAGTGCTTTCAAAGCATCCAGATATTAAATGTTGTTTCATTAGAAACAAGTCTCTTCTCCTCAATTAATCCTAAGGAGAACAAAGCATAACAAATACGGACATCAAAGCCAGCAATTGTATATACAGAGACGTATACACAGGTAGATGTGCATGCATGCGTTGGCCCGTAGCAAATCTCCACTCCGGATCCTGATTTACTTTGATGAGTAATGTTTGCTGTTACCTATTTGTACAACTGGGTCATCTGACATAAAATGGGGCTGAACGCAGGAGCAGAATTGTTCCTTTCCTTTCGCTGTAAGCATTACCCTCGCTTTGCTATAATACACAGCTCAGTTTGTTAAAATCACAAACATAAAGAATCAAGAGGCAAGAAGCCATGGCATTAAAAACAAAAGGTAAAACAACATTAATATGAGCTCTGGTGTAGGTCTGAGCGTCGCATATGAAAAGCTATCCTATATTTTAATTAGCCTTAGAGAGAGGGAATGCAACAGTGGTTTAAGTGTGATGTGTTTTGCAAAGGAAGGTAAAGAGGTTAAAGTAGGAATATCTGTCAAGCCTGTTGTTTTTGTTATATAGTCCAGTTGTCTTTATTCAGTATTTCTAGACACTGACTTTTTTCAAGGCAGCAGCAGTCAGATTTGCATTAATTTCCAGCTAGGAGTACATAGTACATAGAACAGTGTTTTAAAATGCCTGGCAAGTGCCTAGAATTATTGTAATATATTTGCCTCATTAGCTCAGTGACAGCTTCCATTCCAAAACTTCAAATGCCATCACGGTTCTGCAGGAGACCCCTGCCATTTGGCAACGGAGAGTTCTGCTTAAACGGCCACAGCGATGACAGACTAATCTGCAACGGGAGGAAAGCCCGTCCCCGTCCCAGGAAGAATTAAGCAAAAAAGCAAGGCTCAGCATGTATTTTACATACACATTATTGGCTGCGCTGCATGCCACATCACTGTCACCACTGCCCACATTCACGATCCTTTTCTAAATGCCATTTGGATTCCAGGGTAACGCAGGCTGAAAAATGGTCTCTCACCTGTTTTCAGAGAGCAGGACAGGGAATGGCTGTCCCACAATAGGGAGTATTTGCAGGAAACTTTATTAGCTGAAACAGCAGCTTTGTATTTGTGAACAGAGCTATGCAGCGTCTGCAAACAGCATGCACCCAAACCCAGGCGCATATGGATGTGCACAGAAATACACAAGAGTATATTGACACACACGCGCGCACAGGCATAAACAAACACATTCTCCCCTGAACATCTTTCCTCCTCCTGCCCCCCTCAAAGAAACCCTTCCTGAAGACTCGGCGTTTTGGTGAGCACTGATGGCAAACAGTTACCTCGCACAAAGACCTGTCCAAAAAGGACGGAGGGGAGAACCCTTACCGAAGGAGCTACGGGATCCTGCCCCCAGAAGGCAGTTTTTCCAGCGCTGCCCTAGCGGGAGACAGCCGGTACCCCCCGGGCTGGGCGCAAACCGAGAGGCGGCCAGCCGGTCTCCCCGCCGGGTGAGGTCCTGCGGCGCCGCCAGCAGCCTCTGCGGCGGCAGGGCTTGGAGGCGGCGGGCGCGGCGCGGTGCCGGCGGCAGGGAGTTCAGGCGAGGCGGGAGCAGCCACAGGTGGGCTCAGGTGAGCGCGACCGCGGCCAGGCAGCGTGGCGGGAAGGGGACCAAGCGGGGCGGCCGAGCGAGCGGCGGAAGGAGCCGGAGCCCGATTCGGCCGGGAGCCGCTTTCCGCAGATAAGCCGCCCCCCCCCCCCCGCGGGTCCCGGGGAAAGTTTCTGCCACTCACCGGCGGGCTGCAGGCGGGCCGCAGGGCGAGGCGAGCGGCAGGCGAGGGCGGCCCCGGCGGTGCCTCCCATGGCGCCCCGGCCCCGGCGGCGGGATCCGCGCCTCTGCCGGGACCCCGCCTCAGGCGCGGGAGCGAGTTTCGGCGGCGGGGCGCCGTCACCGGCCTCCCCGCGCCGCCGGGCGGGCTCCGGCTCCGGCTCCGGCCCGGCCCATCGCCCGCCGGCCGCGCCCCACGACGGCGCCGGCCAAACTTCAGCGGCGCTGCGGGCGCGGGGGACGAGGCGCCGCCTCACACTTCGGCCCGGCTGTCATGAGGCGTCAGCGCCCCGCCGCCTCCGCGCGCGCGCGAGCGAGCGAGCGACACAGAGACAGACACGGACAGACGGGGCGATTTTATTGGGCCGGGCCCGACACGTCAGCGCTCAGCACCACAGGCGGAGGGTTCCGTCCGCGCCGGCGGACAGCAGCTGCTCGGCCCCGCGAGAGAAGAGCGCGCTCTGCACCTCGGCCTCGTGCCCCGCCAGGCTGCGCAGCTGCCCCGACCTCAGCTCCAGCGTCTTCACCGTCCCGTCGCCGCTGGCCAGCGCCACCACCCGACCTGCAATGCAGAGAGCAGCCGTCAGCCCGGGCCGGGCGCCGCAGCCTAGGGGCTGCCCCGCTCGCTGCAGGGACTCGCGGCCGGGCTCCGCTCTCTCACTGGCGGCCGCCGGGCTCTGCGGCCAGCAGCCAGCGCCGCTGGAGTCAAAAGTGATTGGACACAAAGGAATCGGGAACAAGCCGCCTGAGGTTAATGGTGAGAGTCCCGACCTAACAAGTCCAGGGGCAAATCCTCAATACAGCCTGCTTGAGTTAAGTGAAAAAACACCAAGGAGTCGTGTGGCACTTGAAGACTAACAGATTTATTTTTTGCTTGAGCTTTCGTGGGAGAAGATCCCACTTCCTCAGATGCTTCGAAGACGGGTGAACTTACATCTTCAAATCAAATCATAGGGTTGGAAGGGACCTCGTGAGATCATCGAGTCCAGCCCCCCCGGGGCTTAGGCCCAGGACTGTCTGCATATTAAGCAGAGGTGCTAGCTACTACACTAAGCATCTGAGGAAGTGGGATCTTCTCCCATGAAAGCTCATGCAAAAAATAAATCTGTTAGTCTTCAAGTGCCACACAACTGCTTGGTGTTTTTTCACTGGACTAGACTAACACGGCTATCCATTTTAAAATTATACTTGAGTTTAGACACTGAAATCCAGTGAATTTGAGCAGAAGTTGAGTACATAGCTCCTTTGGCTCCCACTAAAAAAAAACTCCAAACACTCATAAACATTTAATATAGAAGGGGGAATGTAAAGGGTTAAGGAATCAAAAGCCTTCTTGCCTTCATTTATAAAGCAAGCTGCCTTTACATCAGGGGTCTCAAATACGTGGCCCCTAAAGCTATTGCCTTTCGCCCACGATGCCATGATTGTTACCAATATTTGCAATATTGCTTTATGAAAAGGTTTCAGTGCTGCAGCCCTCAGGCTAACGTACTACTCCTCATGCAGCCCTCTACTGGCCCTCATGGTGATTTGAGTTCGAGACCCCTGCTCTATATAGTATCTAAACAGCCCACCATATATTGTAAATTTATAATTCTGAATTTAAATTTAAAAAAGATAGCAGCTGATATATTCGAATCATCCCTTATTTTCCCAAGCACCAGATGAGAGAATCTCTCCACTAAGAAACTAACTGTAGTAATCATGAACTCCACAC
The DNA here is from genome assembly GCA_007922195.1 of Podocnemis expansa. Taxonomy (NCBI): domain Eukaryota; kingdom Metazoa; phylum Chordata; order Testudines; family Podocnemididae; genus Podocnemis; species Podocnemis expansa. The sequence goes on along the minus strand of ML681988.1, from coordinate 15,396,166 downwards.
ACATCAACAACAAAACCCAACCCAAAATCAACATGTTCATTTCAAGGCAGATCTGGTCTGCTCTACAAAGTCATCATTGTATTTCAAGTCTCGATCTTGGCCAAACATCTTTGGCTACTAGATGCAGGTTCAAGATGCCCTCAGAATGACTACAGCCCTTTTTAACCAAAGACCTATCACTAGTAGAAACTGAATTCGTGCTGACAAGCCAATGTCATATTGAAGAAATAATTTTTGAGGAAGAGTAGGGAAAGTGGGGCCAAATGTTGCCACGTTTACTCCATGAATATCTGGTCAGTATGTATCATCAAACACAAATAAGCGGGGAAGAGTCTGGCCCAAGAGAAAATGCCATTTTAAGGATGCTGAAGTCAGAATATCAGAGTCTGACGTAAATTTTATCCTGGAAACACATTGTCCAACCTGTCAGAATAATTCATGACCATGATGCCTCTTGTTCTACTCATCACAATAGGATGGCTACATTTATCAGCACGTGGGGTAAACAATACCGTTTTCTCTATTTACCCAGTGAAATGTTTAGGCAAAATAATCTAAAAATGCATTGAGAATATAACTTATGCCTGGAGTGGCCATGGATACTTTTACAAGAGGTGGAAGTATAGAAGTAGAGCTAACCATGATAAATATGCCCTATTTGCAAACCTTTATAACTACCAGGCTTCTTCATCTAGAACAAAGCCTGACACAGCACAGATCTGTAGGATGGATTACGGTGTCCAAAGCAGCAGATACGAATATTTATTATAAACTCTCTGTTAGCAAGTCTTTGCTGACAGAAGCATTACAAATGGATTTCACTTGCAGCCAGACTCTGTAGGCAACTGCTAGGAGGTTTTCCCAAAAAGCCAGACAAATGACCTTTAGCTCAGAGCCCTTAATGCTGCAACAGCTGGGTAGGGGGTTAATGTCACATTTCATCTTTTTAAAACAGTAACAAATCCACATGTTCACAAGAGACAGGATTTGGACAGTCCCAGTTCACTTTCAGAAAGTAAAATCAATCCAAATAGATATCTGAAACAGTATACTTAAACATTTCATTAAAATTCTCATCAACTTCAAGGGGAATAAGACAGGCCCTAACAGTTAATCATTATATAATTCACATGCCTGAAAAGAACAGAAATTTACATTAGTTGGTTGGTGCATGTGAATATCAGAAAATGATAGTAAAATATAGTAACAATTATCTAGACAACTTAGTAGTGATCAAAGAAATAAGGACTTCAATGTGCCTGATAGCTGGTGCTCAGTGGGGAAGATGTTTGAGAGTTTTGGTGGCGAATGGTTCTTTACATACAGATTCAATGGTAGCTAGTTTATGATGCATTACCGCTGCCGATTATGGAAAAAACAAAAACAAGCTATTTGCTCTGTAGCAAAAGAGTTTACAAGTGAATGTGTGAGTGAGTGAGTGAGTGAGTGAGTGAGTGAGACAATGAATGGGCAAGAGGGGGCACATAATGAGAATGACTCATTTCCGTTACTGTATGGCAAATGTTGATCTACTTGTTTATGATGAGTCGCTGATTATACTGTAAATTTACTCCTTCCTTCCCTCTGAAAGGAGATTTGCTTGTTTCAAAGAGAGAACAAATCGTATTTTATTGCTGATCAAAATGTTCTCCAATTAGCAAACCGCACGAAAACCATTACATGACTATCATGTAAAACTCTACTTACAACTGGTGTTTTTATGAAGCACACTCATCTGTACATTAACAAAGGCACTTTGATGCCACACTTATGGGAGGACAAAAATACAGCATAAAATATAGTTCTGCGGAGTCTATGGACCAGATCCTCAGCTAGTGGAAATCTCCATAGCTCTGCTGATGTCTAAAGAACTATCCTGGTTTACATCAGCTGAGTATCTGGCCCATTGTGGAACATCAAGATTAGGATCAACATGTACCGCCAGGGAAGATCCTATAAATGTTCTACTTGCTCACCCACAGCACTGGATACATAGCCAGCAAATGTTCCCCACTGTCACTGGCCCCTTCTTAATCTGTCAGGCAGGAGGAATGAATGACTAAGCAGGTCTTCATGGCCACGGGGCCCTGTCTACAGTAGCAGTTTAGCACAGATGCAGCTAAATCCAGGTACTAATGTTTCAAGTGAAGATATGCCAACTCACCCAAGGTGGCATGTTACTTTCAGAACAGTGTAAGCTATGCAATAATTTGCACCATCTCTGGGAATTGGCCATGTAAACATGGCATATTCTTACTGTCAGGCTGGTATCTCTGCGTATGCTGAAAAATTTCTGCTGACATCAAGGACAAAAATAACATTGTATTTGTGTTTTATTCCAGTTAGCCCTACTGAGCCAATACAGTTAAGGGAATGGACTGGATTCTATTCCTGTTTATCCATCATCAAATAAGTTCCAATCCGTGCAACGACATTGACGGTAATGGGTCACAGAGGTGTCAATAAAGGTATCATTTGCATCTCTTAGTCCTTATTATAACTGATGACGTGTAAGGAGGAAAGGACCCAGCTTTATGTTGAGATCCCAGGGTCAGTAAGCAGGGCTGACAAAGAGGAACAGAAACAATCAATTTTTGTCTTCATCAGCAGCACTGGAAACAAGACTGCCAATGGCAGCAGAGTACTGGCATGAGCGATGTGCCAGGAGTGATGTGGGCATTGCAAATACCTCAGATCCTACAGGGTCTTCATGGGCATCATCGCTAGGCAGCTTGCTATGACAAGGTGGTAAAAGTGCCCAAACGCCATCTACTTTAGTATTTACTCCACTGCCAGTGCTAATGCACCATTCCTGCCTGACTGAACTAGCAGCAATTTTCCTGGTTCAACTGACTCGTGCTGTAGCACCTGTGGGAATCACTGTGCAGCGAAAAGGCTGCAGATGGGCTTGTTTTGAAGACCATGTTAGTAATAGTTACTTCTTGTTTTACAGTGGAAGAAATGCCAGAGAACACTAGTGATCATAATGATGAGATATTTTCATAATATTTCCCAGTGAATACATGTATGGTGCCTGTTCTGTCTGTTCCTTCCCTTTCTACCAGCCAGCACCTTAGACCTTAATTTCCATGTTCTGGCCACAGACAGGCTATAGGCAAATATATAATGTGGGAGAGAATGACTGTATGGTTACATTTCCTCTCTGTTCTTTCATGACCTTTCTGTGAGTGATTAGGGGTTTCTGACCCTTTCCCCCCAAAGGCAGAAGAAGGGAACACAGCATATGGCTTCGGCAGCTGAATTAATTACCTCTACACTGTTCCCAGCCTCCAGTGTCCTACAAGCTGAGCTGTTCTTGGACTCCAGTTCTAGATTCCTGAGTGGTGTCTTGTCATGCTGCCATTTACAGATTAGCCAAGCTCTTTATTTTAGACACTGATTAATTACAAGCACAATCCTAAAGTTTTGGCCAGATATGTGCTTTAAAAATTACAAAAACCTGAAGATCATTACAATTTTCCCCTTGCCCTTTTAGCAACATTGCCCTTTTAGAAAGACTGTGCAAACAAAACATATCCCTACAGGTTCTCTTGAGATCAGAGGTGCCGTCTCAATCAGTTATTAACACAAAAGATGTTATAACCAGGGCTGGTGCAATTCAGTAAGCCTGGTGAGCAGTGCAGGAGCACCGATGCTTGAGGGGCGCCAAAACGGGGAGCGTGCCGTTGTGCGGTTTTATGATGTCATTTGTAAGCGCCAGCATCTGCTGCGCTTGCAGGGGGGTGCCAGCAATGCTAGCGCCATTCCTGGTTATAACTTTTTATTTTATGAGCAAATGCTTCATCTGGTGTAAAATAGTGTAGCTCTGTGCCATAATGGAGATACGCTGATTTACACCAGCTGAGGATCTGGTCTTATAACTTCAATAATGTGTCAAATTTTGGAATTAGAGATATTTTCCAGACCATACAATGCTAAGGGATCAAATTCTGATCTTATGTTGATTCAAACACAGCGTAACCAGTAAGAGTCCAGAGTCATGGCCATTATATATTTAACTAAATTTGATTTTAAGTGCTATGAAAAGAGGAACCAATATTTCTTTCCTTTATGCAAACAGTCACACACACCTCTGGTGCTTAGTAAATAATAACAACAATAATGAAACCACTTTATGTAAATATAGTATGAAATCCATCTCATGATATGAATTGTTGGCTAAATCTAAAATAGTGCTTGTACACTGAAGCGGTTTAATTTAATTTGTTACTGCATGACATATTTCTTCAGAACACAAAACTAGACAAGATTAATTTGCTGGGTTGATAAAGCCAAATTACCTAGGGTAGTGGGAACAAAACCTATACTTGTCAAAGGACAAAAAAAAATTGACAATTCATATTCCATGAGATCCTAATAGAAATCACAACAATGATTACCAGCTGTCTTTGTAAAATGAATTTGGAGTGAAGCTATGCCAAGACAACACTAGGCAATGCTTTACAAGGCTACATATTCAACTATCCATAAACAAAGTCATTTTTGCAATGGGATAACCTAACAGGCAGACTCTTTTACTGATATTTGGCTTTGACATTTGATAAATCATGTTGACCAAAGCCTTTGATTTTTCGTTATTAAAGGAACTAGTCACAACCCCAAAGGCTGTTTTGCAGTTAATGCATCAAACAGTTAGAAACTGAGCTCTCCATAGAAAACACTCCAACAGATCTAACCTAATTTGCTTTCTACTTCTCCACTAAATCCTGCTATAGGCTTAAACTATTATGGCAAAATGTCCATGTCAGACCAAAGACAAATGAAGGGCTAGTTGATTGAAATTATAAGATGATACTTATGTTGAAGCACCAAATTTTTCTTCAGGCAAATGAATGTAGAAAATATTTAATTTTTGAATATTCTGAATACCGCTGCATAATGCCTCTACAGAATTGTGGTAGCACAAATGCTAACGCCTCCCCCACCCCACTCCAAATAACAACAGTTTAATAAAGGCAATACGCAAATGAATACATAAAAAACAACAAAGTTTTCTATTAGATTGAGACATTAGTGCAGATAAAATAGCATATAAATAGCATTGTGTGTGATCTTTAATTCAATTATTTGTACAGACCCAATATTAACACTTTGGCTTGTTTGTAGAACAGAATGAGAATTGTTTAAAAAAAGTTATGTAAAATTCTTGGGCCTACCCCCTCAGCTTTTATTTCTGTAAGCAGTCAGTGGGGACTACTCAGGAAAATGAAGAATACCAGACTTGGATCATTGCTTCTAATAAAAAGGATGAGGTAATAAAAGTTATTATATTTCTTATTGAAAATAAAATAAGAGCAACAGTTTTCCCAGTTTAACACCACCAAGTCTGCTTAAAATTGCATGAAGAGCATTTTCCAAAGAAACAAACCTACTCATTTTCATATTCTTTTCAAATTATGAATGTCTTCCATGAATTTTAGCTATTTGTTTATCATAACTGCATAAGGAAGAAGACGAATCATTGTGTGTAGTAGAGATGAAATAACATCATAGAAAGAAAGGAAAGCTTTGATCAATATGAAAATGATTTTTATACCCATCAGAACCAATTTAAAGCAATTCTCCAGGATCAATATAGATAGACAGAAATGCTTCTCAGCATTTATTACCTGTGGAGGGAGTTATTGATTACCTCCATTGATTTCTTCTATGCATGTGGAGAGGCATCTGTTGTTTCTTTAGAAAGATGTCTCAAAGTGAAAAGTACCAAGAAACTACTTATATTTTAAGGGTTTACATTAATGGTTCAACCAGTGTCATTACCTGGGACTTTGCAACCCCATTCAAAGAGAGGTAAAATGTAATTTGGCTTAGTTTTAGCACGATTGTTAGTCAATATAATGCACTGTAAGGTAAGTTGTTTTGAAATCTGACTGGCAGCTCATCTTTTAAAATACACATTGTGCCAAATGTGTTTTCACTGTTTGTCTGCTTTGTAAAGCATCCTCTTTGTCAAGAGGGTGGGAGGGTGGAAGGAAAGGCTAAATTCTTTGCTGGTATAAATACCAGTAGTTTCACAGCAGCCAATGGGCGACAACAGTTTGCATTATTAGTATTATATCTTACATTACAGTAGTGCCTAGAGGGGCCAATCACAGATTTGGTTCCCTTTCTTTTAGGCACTGTACAAGAAGTTGGTTCCTTATTCAAAGAACTTGCAAACTAAGTCAAAGACTAGACAGTCAGATGGCTAATAGTTCAAGGAGTACAAGATAAAGTGGGACAACAGTAAACCAAATAATCTCTGGTCAAATTTCCTACCCATTAATAAATGCCATCATGGTAGGAAGAAAGGACTTGACTCGACATTTAGAGATCCCCACCTGCTGTGAATCAGAGGAACTGACTGAAGCTTATTGATGTAAGCTGAGAATATGTGCTACAGTTTAAATTAGTGTGAAATCACATGGATTCATTTTTGGGAACTTTTCAGCTGTAGGAATGGATGGAAGCAAAAGCATCAAGACAGACCACTTTCAGACTCTACAGGCAAATGTTAGCGTGCTAGCCTCAATAAAAATAGATAAAATGTTTAACATCTGTTGCCAACTGTGATTGTTGAGGCTATAGATAAAGTTCTTCATTACTGTCATGCCACACAGAATAGTATTTACCAAGCAACTGATTTGCACCATACAAAAAGATGTTTTATACATGTTTTTGTTCTATAAACATCTTTTCACAAATACAGTAATTATTTCTAGTCTTCCAAATACATAGAATCATAGAATCATAGGGTTGGAAGGGACCCCACGAGGTCATCTAGTCCAACGCCCTGCCAAAAAAAGCAGGACAACAGGAAGGCACTTCATTGACACTGCTATAATTGCTAAACTCTAGAAGCATGTGAATAAATCCTTTGAAATATTCTTGTCTTGGTTGTAACAACACATCCTCCACCACAGAGCATTTATCAAAGCTTTTTACAAATAGGAATGAAAAGGAATGTTCTCAGAAAGGTGCTAATTCACTTGGACTAATTTACAAAGCATTATAGTAATTCAGTTCAAGATAACTGGGGAAGAAAAGAGTCAAGAATTTGTTAACTAAGGCTATGTCTACACCTAAAATCTTAGTTCGGACTTGGTTAGCCCGAACTAAGTAATTCAAAGTTAGTTCGAACCAAACATGGCTTTTTAGTTTGAGCTAACTTTTTAGTTCAAACTAGCTGCGCTTTTTTTAGTTCGAACTAAAAAAAAGTGGCAAGTTCGAACTAAAAGTTAGTTCAAACTTAAAAACTAGCATGTCTCCATTGGGCTAGTTCAAACTAAAAATGAAAAACATTCAAGGTCAAACTAAAAGCTAGTTCAAGCTAGTTCAGACTAAAATGAAAAACAAACTAAGTAGTTAGTTTGAATTCACCATTCGAACTAACTAGTTTGAACTAACTTTTGATTAGTTGGAACTAAATCTTTTTTTTTAGTTTGAACTAGCCAAAGGCTAGTGTAGACAGGGTTCAAATTAGTCTAGACTAAGCTTGCTCAGTCCAGACTAATTTTGTAGCGTAGATGTAGCCATAGGGAATGGTTTTTAATAAGCTGCTAGTGAACTAACACTTAGTTTCTGTTAAGAAATCACTGATTTTTTCTCTTAGAAGTACCTGGTCAAGGACTGGCAATATACATTAGGAAATATTACCATGTTATTGACAAGCACTTAAACTCTTGAGTCATCTTGCTCATGCAAAGTGCCCCAGGGAATTCCATGCAATTACTCAGATGCTTTAGTGTTTGCAGGATCAGGCCCTCATCCTGCAATTAGAGAAGTTTTGTTGTGATTCAGTATTGTTTTCAGATAAACCAACTGCAAAACAGCAAAAAGGCGAAGCCAGCAAACAAGAGAAAGAAAAGAACATATCCCCAGACTCTGGAAGATACTAAAGGCCTAACTTTAAGCACATGGGTTGTTGTAGGTATTTCTTATGATGGACAGATCCACTATCATTTGGTTTTTAACAGCACTGACATTGTTGGAGCCTCTTAACAGTAAGTTTAGCTTTTTATGTTGAAGGATAGTACATAAAGGCTAGACAGATATTTTCTAGATTCAGCTATTCAGGGAAAAGAATTGTAAAAGGAATTAAGGCCAGAGAAACAAGACTTTCAGGAAAATTCTTCAACAGAAATTGAGGAATGTGTAGGAGGCTTTCAATGAAGCACAGAATGATCCATCCACTTTATCAGGGTACTACGTCATCATAGAACTGGAAGGTACCATGAGAGGTCCAGTCCCTTTCACTCACGGCAGTACCATCTAGAATTCTAGACCAGTGGTTCCCAACCTGTGGTCCGGGGACACCCAAGGGTCCCGCAGACATGTTGCAGGGGGCCCGCGGAGCCTCTCCCTACGGGGGCTGGAATCCAGCGACAGCTCCGATGCTCCCGCCAGGGCTGCCTTTCCCCTCCCGTGACTGGATCCTGGCAGGGGGATGGGGCTGCAGTGGCCCTCCAGCAGGGGCAAGGGTAGGGGGCCATAGCTGCTGCGGCGCAGCTCCCCAGGGGTGCGGACCATGGTGGTGGCAGCGCTGCTCGCCGTCTATCCCATTGGCACCGCCAGAGTGATGGAGGCCAGAGTCTGCCCGTGTGGGCCAGATTACATAATTAGCCAAGGGGGCTGCAAAAATTTTTTTTGTTCAACAGGGGTCCCAAGCCTGAAAAAGGTTGGGAACCACTGTTCTAGACCATCCCTTCTAGGTGTTTGACTAAAATTTTCCAGTGATGGAGAATCCACAACCTTCCTAGGTAACTTATTCCTGTGGTTAATCACTCTGACAGTTACATGGTGGGGTTTGTTTTGGTTTTGTTTGGCTCAGGTCCAACCTACACTTCCCTTACCATAATTTAAGATTCTTGTCCTATCATCAGCAGTTAAGGAGACTAACTTTTCTCCCTCCTTCTAGGAGAACATTTTAGGTACTTGAAAACTATCATGATGGTACTGAGTCAGAACTGATAACTTTGATTCCAAATTAGTTGGTTATATTTCAGTCCCTTTGGACAGAGGGTTGTCCCTAGCAAAAGATGGGCTTACTGTATGTTCAAATGCATTTACTTTTTGGAGAGTATTTTTGATCAGCATTTGGTCAGTTCAAATGGAGTACATTGCTAATCTCTGATTACTGGCCTAGATGAGCCTCTTTCCAAAGTTTGAACAGTTCTCAGAACTTGAAAAATTCCTTTTTGATTGAAAAAAATCAAACCCCCAACACCCCAAAGAGAAAAAAAAAATCCTGGGAAGTTAATCTAAGTAAAGAAAGTAGTTATCTTCAGATAAGAGAAAATTCTTTATATGAAGTCTTAAAATATTTTATAATATCCTGAACAATTAATTCACAGGTATTTTTCTGTTGACAGTGAACTTGTTTACATTAGATTTTATTTGGCCTTTTGGTGGTATTTCATGTTTTCAAGCTAGTTTCAACAAAAAAAAGGGGGGGGGATGTGTTGAAGGACTGTTTTTAGATGTCACATTTGAAGTGCATTTGTGGAGACACACTCACTGCAAGTGAGTTTAGCAGAACATAAGATTAAGCACATGGCAGATGGCATTCTGGTAAACAGTGGAAAGATCATTAACTCTGCTTAGAATTTCCTAACAGCAAGTAATTGAAGAGAGCAAACACAGGTGAAGATTTATAGTCATTTGTGTTTAGTTTGTATAAGTGTTTGGGGTGGAATTTCTGACACTTTTCAATTGGCTAGTACAAGAAGAGAATTCCAAGGAGAAGATATAGATGTACTGTTGAGAAAATAAGGTGGAATAGGATACATTAATGACTAGACGCTGCTTCATCTCTGATGATGTCTCTTAGATCCAGCTGTTCTGACAGTAACTGCAGGGAAGAGTTATCCTCATACTTAAAAAAAAAAAAAAGGGGGAGGAGGCAAAGGCTGGTAATGTTCAATGGGATCTAAGGGAATTGGACACCCATTTTGCATCCATTTTCAATAGGAGGTAAATGTCTAACCCACTTAGTTTCATTTGAAACTGCTAATATTGAACTTAGAGAGTTTGCTGGCTCTTAAAGCACTTTAACAAGGTGAATTTGGATAGATAAGCTATAGATGCCATTGAAATAGAGAAAAAATGGATCATCACAGGAATTAAATTTTCAGAGGGGTAGCTGTGTTAGTCTGCGTCCAGCAGAAACAGCAAGAGTCCTGTGGCACCTTAAAAGACTAACATATTTCTTCGGGCATAAGCTTTTCTGGTCTCCAATTCATTTCATCATATGCATGGAGTAGAAACTAAGGTTGAGAGGTATATGTGCACATGCCACGATGGCATATACACATCCTGGCATGTGTATATACACACACATCTCAACTGTAGTTTCCACTTCATGCATCTGACAACGTGGGTTGGAGCCCATGAAAGCTTATGCCCATGGAATCCTGTTAGTCTTCAAGGTGCCACAGGACCCTAATTGGTCTTTTAATAGAAATTAAAAGCTTTTCATTTTCAAGTAGTGATTAGCTACACTTGCAAGTCATCTAAGTGCTATTTCTCCTATGCAGACTGATGAGCCTGTTCATCTTCTGATTTTTCAGAATGCTAAGGTGATACATGTATACATATAAAGTTACTGCATTTGGGTGCATTGAGAGGTATGGAGGATTTTTATTTTGGTGTTTGGTGGGAATCTCAGAATAGAAGTGTGGAAGCATGCCTCCTCTGGTTTGGGGCAACTCAGGAAGATCTGACCAGTGTAGAGAGTTTTGTTCTGAGCATTATTAGAGAAGCGAGGCCTTAGTTAATTTTCTAGTTTGGAGTTAACTGAGTTTCTATGTATACTGTCAGGAGCAACTGATACCATTTCTGCACTCTTGGAATGAAATGTTTTTCTTGGGAAGGAAGGTCAGCAGTGTTGTCACGTACAGGCCTAGGGGACACATAACCAGTCATTTGAAATCAGTTATTACATCCACTGTAGTGTTACCTCTGTATTTGCACGTGCCATTGGAATACTGTGACTATAACTCAATATTGTGTCCACAGTTCAAATATGATGTGGATAAGTAGGGGACGAGTCAGTAAAGAACCACAAAAATGATAAATGATTGGAAAAGATGCCTTATAATTAAACACTTAAGAAGCTCAGTCTATTTAGCTTAACAAAGAGAAGGTTAAGGAATGATTTAAACACAATCTGTAAGTACTGTGGAAAAGCAACCCCCTTTGACTGTCTTCTCAGGTAGTAGGGGCCTGAGGTAAATCTGCTCTGACCTGGAAAATCTTTGACTTTTCCCCTCAGCACCTCTCTCCGTGTGTTTGGGGCAGGCCTTGGTTTGGGCCTTCAACCCCACAGGAAGGGGAGACATGTTCCAGTCAATTTATATAGCCCACAGCCCAGGGAAGTACCTTACTATGGCTTCTCCACAGGGCTGTAGAGATGGTGGTAATGCCCTGTGGGATCAGAGCCATGTTAGTATGTCCTGCAGGTTGTGGGCTGGGTTTTTCTTCACCACTCCCCGGCTGGGGAGCAACACTCCCTCCTAATCTGGGGAAGTCTCTCCTCCTGCTGCTACAAACCTTCTGGCAGCTTCTCTCTGTCTTGCTCTCCCCACTCTCTCTAGTAGAGGCAGGGTTTTAGTAGACCTGTGATAGCCCTCAATTGAGCCCAGGTGCCCCTAACTGACCAGCAGTAACCCCCTCCTCTGCCTGCAGGGAAAAGGGCCTTCAGCAGTCTAGGGCTCTGACCTGGCTTTACCACAGTACCTACAAAGAGAACAGAAATCTGATAATAAAAGGGCCATCAGTATAACAGACAAAGGTATAACAAGATCCAATAGGTTCAGTTTAAAAGTGAGTGTAACGAACCACTGGAACACTTGCCTTTTAAATTTAGTGATAAATTCTCCATCACTGGAAATATTTAAATCAAGATTGAATGTTTTTCTAAAATGCATGCTCTAGTTCAAACAGGTATCAGTTCAGAAAACTTCTGTGGAGTGTGTTGTATGCATCAGACCACATAATCACAATGGTACCTTCTGTCTTGATGATCTGTGAATCTAAACATTGCACACGGTACAATATACAAGAAATGATTGCACATTTGTCTGAATATTAATGGCAGTCTGATGCTGAGTCAATGGGAAGTAGTATGAAAATGTGCCCGAGTAAGGACTTGATCAATAACTGTGATTTCAAGAAAGTCAGAGAATGTGATGTTAATAACATAGCTGCTGTACTGTACCTGCCCCTAAGGGCAAGGAAATGACAGAAAAATGTCAAATATTAAAATTCTGCATAAGGGGAAGGTGACTGAGGGAAAAGAAAAGATCAGCATAATCTGCTGATCTTCAAAAATGAATTTATCATCATAAAATTATCTCTGTGAGTTCCTGAATTGAAATACCATTCATAGAGAATTTTTCTATAATAATGTCTGTGATTATAGTTAGGGTTCAAGCAGAAACATCCCTTTTAATAGCCACTTTTATTCTTCAATTAAGACTGTACATCTAAAATTTCAGTTTCAAAGTACTGAATACTGGACTGTGTGCACGACTTTCTCCAAAACACACCAGCTTTTTTTAAAACAACTTTCCTACAACAGTTTGGAAGAAACAAATTTCATGTGAATTATGTTAAATAAAAATCATCTTGTCTTTCTTGGTGTTCTGGGAAACCTAAAATAATGTAAGTGATAGCAAAGCGCATGTTACAAACTGGAATTTACACTGAACTTTGTTAAAGTTGGATCTTTCTTTTAATTCTTGATGCAAAACAGTTTATACTATTGGTAGTCAGGATGGCTATGTCTACACTAGAAAAAGTTAGGCTGAATTTGTTAATTCGAACTAGGAAGTTTGACTTCAATTCAAACTAAACTCGACCTTATTAAGATGAATTAACAAAGTGGACTAAGTCGACTTAAAGTTAAGTTGACTTAGTCCACTCTGTTAAGTCAACCTAACTGCCCTTAATTTGACTTTACTACAGTTGAATTAAGGTTAATCCAGGCCTACACCATCCTTAGTTTGAACTAAGTAGTCGAATTAACGCTTAGTTCAAACAAACAGGCGGTTCTTGTTAATTTGAATTAAGCTTTCATTAAGTCAAATTAAGGAATTTCTTAATTTGACTTAATGGGAGTCTAGTGTAGACAGGGACTAATGTAGCTCAAATTAAGCCTCCTTAATTCGACCTAAATTGCCAGTGTAGACATAGCCTATGAGGGCAAGCTAAAAGATCATGACATTCATATTATTCCAGTTGCAAGAATTCTGTCTTTTGTTGCTGGCCTAGTAAAGGGGGATAAATATCTCAATCTACAGACTTAGGTTTTCTGTCATTTCACAATGCAATAATTTCTGTTGCATTTTATAAATGACCTAGGAAACAGCAAGACATTCAGAAACCTCTCTCTGATTAATAGAAACATGATTTTCAGAAGGATTCTTAGAATATAAAATAACCTTTTTTATTAATATTCTACTCCTGTCTTTCTTTTTGGATGCTTGCAGTCATTTAATACAAGCCTCTTTGATCCTTCTTTCTTTCTCTCTTTCTCAAATGATAATATGGATATGCCAGTGCTGTACAAGATCAGACCAGGATGTAAGTAATGACTTATTTTCCCCATGGATACATGCGTGTCATCTCTCCAAACATATCATTATCTTAAAGAATGCAGGTCCAGATTTTTTAATGGCATTTAGGCATTTTAAAAGGCAGATGTGTACCTTATGGATTTTCAAAAGGATTTAGGGATCTAAATCCCATATTCTTATTGAAATAAATGGGAATTCAGCACACAGGCACTTTTGAATATCCCACTGGGTACCTAAACACCTTTAAAAATCTGGCCCTAAACACCTCTGTTCACTACTGAATGTAGATCTTCAGAGCAAGGTGCAGTTATGAAGCCATGGCAACAATCCATAATTTCAATATATTTGATACTGAAGTGGACTATATCTTTTGCGTAACTTCTATACCTCTAACTTTGAGGTCATGCACTTGTTGCTTCTACTGTACTTCTAACTGGTTGTAATTAACACCTACTTCTTTGATACAACTCCCTTGGCTCCTAGAACAGCCTTATAGAACGCACTGATCCATGAACTTTTCAGATATGCTCCTCATTTACGATGAAGGATGCACAAGATTAAAGTGGAATCAGATGGTTGAGAGTTGTCAAGTGTTCTGCAGGTCTGAATATTAAGCTCAATTTTAGTCTTACAAGAATTTAAACTCATTGTAATCAGATGTACATACAAGACATCAGCTGAAAAGGAGTTTGGAAAAAAAGTAATCACTGTGCGCCATCTCACAAGTTGCAGTCTTCATTCCCAAAAGCTTTACCACTGAGTATGTGAACAGAATAAAGCACTTGGGTTCTCCTTGGGGTGGATTATAGAAGAAGGTGCTGACAAACACTTGCTTTGAGTTCTACTGCTTCTAGTACTCACCTTCAATTTGCATCAAATTAGCTGAGGAAACAATTCTATGTTGACTAGTTAGTTAGTTTGCAAGACCAGAAGTAAAACAAAGATGGAGATTGCTATTCATCATGTTGAATCTTAGTGTAAGTGTCCATTTTTAACTAAGAAACTGATCACTAAATAGTATTCACTTGAGAGAAGGGTTCGTCTGGGAATGGAACTCCGAAGACCTGGTTCAATGTTTGACTCTGCTGGCCTTTCTCTGTAGAATGGGGCATGGCTCACGTGTTGGTCGATAAGCTCTACCTTAAAGTCTTTAAACCATGATTTGAGGATTTTTATAACTCAGTCATAAGTCAGAGGTTTATTACAGGAGTGAGTGTGTGAGGTTCTGTGGCCCACATTGAGCAGGTGGTCAGACTAGATGGTCATATTAGTCCCTGCCGACTTTCAAATCCATGACCTTGGATAAATGAACTGAGGATTAAGTTTTCATCTGTAAACGGGGATAATAATACTCCCTTTCTCTGAAGTTCTTTTTTTCTGTTTCAATTCTAAATTATTCACAGCAGGAACAGTGTTTTATTCTGCTTTTTGTGTCTCTCGCACAACAGAACCCAATCTCAGTTGAAGCCCTTAGGTGCAACTGCAGCATATATAAATAAATAAATGAGAGGCTGGAGAGGTTTCTTTAATGTAGATTATTATAAAATGATTGGCAGCTAAATGTTTTGCCCTGTAAACAACTAAAACATGTTTTACCATAATGGTGAAAAAATGCAGATTTACAAAACAGCTTCTGTAAAAATCTTTTCCAAGGAGAAACTAAAGCAGAGGCTCTGCCTTTAACATAAGCATGTTATTGTCAACAGTGGCATCTCTATTAGGCTTATTCTTTTACCTAAACATTCCTATTACTGTCATTTCTCAGGTTTGTCATATTCACTGTCTTGACAGTGCAAACAGTACACTGTAAAATCTGTCAAAGAGGCCAGTTGATTTCCTACATCTTCTGACACTTACAGCTCTTTAATATCAGGCTGTCAGAACACCTGAGAGAAAGACAGGTGCTTGCTTGTTCAGTGCTGTTTCTGTGACTACCATCACACATACTTTAATCATTAGCCTTATATGATAAAATTCTGATTTTTTATATCCTTGGAGTCCCATGCTGTAAAATGCTGCTGGCATAAAACTTGTAGGCTATCTAGCCCACACACCCCCTAGAACTGTATTTATAAAAGGAACCCTTTTTATTTTATGAAGTGTACATGATTTTTTCTAAAGTTTTCTGCTGTGATCTAGGACTTGCACCATTTTTTAAAAAAACTACTGAATCACTGATACCCACAGCTGAAAGTCAGTTGGGTAAGTCTTCTAATCCAAGGGGCAAATGAAGAACATTATTTCTTAAACCATACGGCAGATGAAGAACAGTCCCAAGCAGTGGACAGTGAGCCAACCTGTGAATATCCCTGGAAGGCACTGGACTCACAGAAACCTCTCTGAGCAACATTTTCTTCCTAGTATCCTCCCAGCACTATGCATTTCAGGAGCAAATAGGCACACCCCTTGAGCAGGCTCAGCTTTTCTGGCCATTGACTGGAAAGGGATGGGGTGAGGTCAAAGTACTACCAATTCCTATCACAGTTTTTCCAGGGGGTAGTAAGCAGGGCCTACTTCTTCCATGGAAGGTAAGTTCATCAATGGCTACTAGCCAAGATGATCAGGGATGCAACCTCATGTTCTGGGTATTCACAAGCCGCTGACTGCCAGATGCTGGGACTGGATGACAGGGGATGGATCACTCAGTAATTGCCTTGTTTTGGTTTTTCCCTCTGAAGCAACTGGCTACTGCTGGAGGACAGGACAAGGGGCCACTATGATCTTGCTAATCCTAGGTTTTATGAAAAACTTTCCACACCAAAACTGTCATGCTATATATTGTAACTGAACTGAAGTTTAAGAGCTTTGAAGCAGGGACTGTGTATGTGTGTGTGTTCTCCAAAATGCTGCACATTTAAGTGTTCAGATCAGAATGAGTATTATAATAAATATTGAAACATTTTTCCTTATTGAAATGTAGTAATATTACAGTGTACCCTGATCAGTTATTACAATTTTAAAATTATGTATTGGGGAGTAACATGCAGTTGTACCACACAACAGGTTCTTTTTCAGATGGCTACTTGGAGTTAAGATAAAAATGGTGACCCCCCCCCCAACAGAAGCTTTGTAAGCTTTAGTTAATATAGACAAATATAACAGAAACCACAGAAAAATCAGTATGCATAAGTATAATAAAGAGATAAGTAAATGGATTTCTTGCATTGCTCACACTTACTACTTTATATTGTACATACTTACAAACATCAGGGGTTCTTTAAAAACAAAGATGGAAGGAAATGTAAGTGGAGATCATGCCAAGAAGGTGCTGGACTAGACTAGGCTTTTTGCCCTGTTGCCCCATGTCATCCACAGATGTCCCAACATCACCATCTGGATAGCCACATCTTCCCTACACCCATTCCTATTCTACTCACAAATGTCCAGAATCATATCTGATGAAGTTTCGGCCCTTGCCCATGTGACGTGTTCTGACTAACCTGGTTAAACTTCAGACTCTTAACACCTCATTTGTCTCAATTAATGTCCCAATAGTTCTGATGTCAATGCAGTTAGCTCCAGTGTTACTTTATTGCACAAGTCCCCTAATATGCTACAAATATTCATATATATTACTTATTTATCACAGAATACATTGCTCAACTATCACAAGAGACATAGAATCATAGAAGATTAGGGTTGGCAGGGACATCAGGAGGTCATGTAGTCCAAACCCCTGCTCAAAGCAGGACCAACCCCAGCTAAACCATCCCAGCCAGGGCCTTTAAAGCCGCATCTTTAAATATATTGTAAAATTTTATAACATTAGGTCAAACACATAATACTCTTGCTAACTTACACCAACTGCTAACTTCTACTTGGCCTCACTTTAAGCTCTTAACATTTAATGCTGAAGACATATAGCCAAACATATTTTTAATACATATATTTTGGTCCTTCTATTTCTTGCTACAACTTCAATAGCTTTAATTATTTCTTTGCACATGCTTGGCAAATAGGTTATATTTTATGTCCAAAATATAACTCCCAAGATCAGGTCAGGGATCAACAGTCAAGAAATGAAACAGATTGCTCTGTAAGCCTATGACCATTATTAGGTACAGCATATCCTAATTAGGTAGGTGGGAATCATTTCTACTAGAAAATTCTGCAGTTAGTCCAGACTATTTTATAAATCCCCTGTTAAATGCAAATTTAAAACTTTAGAGAAAAGGAAACAGTGCAAAAACAAATACAAACACCACAAACAATCCTACCAAATGTGTTGGTTTGCACTAACAACTGATCAGTCCACAAATAGTATCGAGCACTGCCAGAGCCACTACTTTCTGGAACTGCAGCATTTATCTTCTCCAATTTGCATGGCATTAAAATGAAAGCTTGAGTCACTCCTTTATCTCACTGCCATGTTACTGGAAGAACACAAACAACTGGGTAATATACACAGTCATTCCAAGAAAAGCTAAGGATGTGTGGAAACAGCACACTTATTGCCTGTCCCCAGCAAAAAGAAACAGCCATCCTGAGTCCTTTCTTATTTGCAGAAAAGGCCTTCATAAATTCTCCTCTGGAAAGCAAAAGGCAATCATCTCACTGTGGAATTGATGGTAAGCCTATGTTTCAAGTAGACAACAATTTAAATGTGTGATGCATATGTGACCATCATGTCGAAAAAGCTGATCTTTTAAGTAGACGAGACCTATCTATCTATCTATCTATTTTTTCTGAGAATGCTGTTCATAAGATCACATGAAAAAAATTCCTCAGGTAACAAAATATTTCTAAGTACAATTAGTGTTTGATGTTTTACTCAGCACTGAATTAACGTTAAATAAATTAGACATTAAACAGTATGACATTTCCATCATATACCACTTTTACTAAGTTTCCATTTTTTCCCCTTATAAATGAGATTTGAGTCCCACTTTCACAGTGCCAAGTTCTCAGGAAGGGCAATCCAGATAGCTTCATTAATTTCTTTTAGAGAGCTTTCAACCACAAAGTTCAGATCCAGATCCAGAACTCTGGGTGAGTCCAGATCTGGAGTGTTCACATCTGGGGTTTTGGTTTTACCCGTTACAACAGAAAAAGCCAGCTTCAGTGTTCAGATTTATATACACCCAAAGTTCACAGATAATTGGAGCCAGAGCTTCAGTTTGATTCCAGCTTTGATTTTGCTTATATAACATTAATATTCTCTCTATAAAGTTAGTTTTGATTTCACAACAACTTTAAACAACAAAGCTAAAGCAGTCATACAGGAACACACGGAAAGGAATTTCAACAAGCAGATTTGAATAGAACCTTGCCCCAAAATTGTTCTTCTGTGATTGAAATGCATCTTTCACATGGAATTGCTTAGCACAGACCTGAACTGTATCCGGAATGGTCACAAATTCTGCTGCTTATAGACTAGGGCCAGAGTCTAGCCTCAGATATGAATGCAGATGTGTGAGAATGCATCTGACAGTGGTGTGTGACCTAAAAGGCCTGCTCTTAAACTTCTGTTTCTACATTCTTACTGCTGTTTACAAACTCAAGGAGAGAACCTTTAAAAAGAAGTCAGACAAAATATTCTTTATGAAAACTCACCATGCAAACCCCAACCAATCCAATAGTCTTTCTGACATCCCCTTGACATCTTGTCATCAACTTACAATTGAACTCTACTGCAAAAGATAACAGGAGCTCCAACCCACTTCATCAGATGCATCAAATTCCCCTCTGGAAATTTTGAGCTGTACTGCTTACCTTTCCTCCTGAACCCTCTCTACTCCCCCTTCTTTGTAACTCATGAATGTATTACTATCTTCCCTCTTGGTCCTCCTGCCTTGAGCATCATATTTGATTCTCTCCACTACTTTCCCTCACGGAACCAGGCTGTGTCTAAATCTTATAGCTTCTTGTTTCTTGACACCTCTAGCTCATAAATTCCTGTGCTCATTATCTCTTCCTCCCTGATACCTATAGTCCTCCATCCTCCTTTCCTCAGTACAAAATGCTTCTACTAAGATCATTTGCTTTGTCTGATCTAATCAGGTCACTCTCCATCACTTCCCCTTCCCCAGTCAAATCCAGTGCAGTCTTCTCATTGTCCAGAGTCTTGCATAGGTTGGCATTCCTTTTCCACCCACTTCTTTCCACAGTACCTCATTCCCCTTCTGCTTATCAGTACCTCATTTGTCTACTCCACATACAACTGCCCTCTACACAGTCTTCCACTGGGAGAGTGGAAGAGATCACCTGTGAGAGGGGAGGGACCATCACTAGAAGAGAGTGTTAAAGAAGATCAGAGTGGGGAGACAATGATGGAGTGCATGGACAGACAAGAAGAAAACCAGGAGACGAAAGCACTATCAAAGCTCTGAGAGAAGAGAGTGTGCAGTAACAAAGGCACCACAGGCTGGGAGAGCTAAGATGCTTCACCACATACTTGACAAAAGATGAAATGAAAAAAAATCATTGTTTTTGTTGACCTTCTGGAATTTTACTTTCAGAAGTTCCAAGACTCAGACAACTTGTCCATATTTTCTTCAAAAACCCAAATAGATTTCAATGAAATCAATTTAAACCAGTGCTCAGAAATGCTCACTGTAAAGATGATGTTCTGAAAAGTGCATTCTTTTCCAGCTCGTCCTACAGCTGCAATTTATTTTTTAATGCTTCTGTGATGACTGTTGAGAGACCCAGACTTCCATGGGAGGCAGCTACAAATTTCAATGTTTGAGCTGGTGTAGACAGTCTAGAATCTGGCAATGTTGCTCGGGTTAACTGAGGAGATGGGGGAGTGCATTTTTACATATAATCCATCCACCTTCCTATGTACACATTTTTCTCCTTTCTAAACCATCCCATCACTCTTTACAAGGCAGAGAACTGATAACCAGGAATTTTGCCTGAGAAAAGGACTATACAAAAGTAACAGTCTCTTACGTTCATAAACAAAGCTCTTGCGTTTGTATTTTAGCAGCAGTTTTACTAGTTATGACCATAAACTGCAAAAGGATATGACCTGAGTGAGTGAGAATCAGTGTGTTGCTTTCTGTTTCTCTGAGTGGTGAAAGATTTGGTTCTCTGCTATTTGCTTCCTGCAGCACATTAAACTGTTGGTGAACTACTGATTAAATCTTAAATTAAATGCTTAAATAATAATAATCAGTATAAGAAAATTATTTCGCCCTCACAATCTGCTGATTTAGATATCATTAACCAGATTTCTGTTGCTGGTATAAATACAGTTTAATCTAAAATTGAGACTTCCATCCACCCTTAAAAAGCAATTATGACAAAACAGCACTATATAACAATCAGTTGCATATCACAGAGACATAAAGACATTCAGCATTCATGAAAATGCCTGCCCATGCAAGGGGCAATATATAGTGTGGAGGGGGGAAGGGGGGAACAGATACTCTGTTCAATTAATTATATTTCATTAAATAACTTCAAAATACAGTTACGATGAAAATTGTAAGGAAAAAGTCAGAAGTCAGGCAATGATAGAGGGCTGTGTTCAAAGCAAGCTGTCCTGGGGGTTCTCCCCTGCATACACTATTATGCAAGCCACAACCTGCTTCCCATTTGCAATAATGACATATCACTCTAGGAATCAGTTCTACTGAGAAGCATAACAAGAAATATGGCAGGTATAGGAATATTAGGAAAGTGGTGCCTTTTTAAGTGTCTTTTAATATCATTTAGCAGCTGGAAAATAGGAAGGGAGAAACCAGCTCTGTGTGACCTGCCAACTTCTCAAAGAACACTGCCACATGCTTTGTATGCCTACAGTAGTCTATGGAACTGACTGAGATTCACTGAATCGAAGAGGAGTGAGCTTTAGCTTGGAAGTTTCAGACCAATATAGAATTCTTCTCCCTAAATTAAAGCAACCTGAATGACCAAACAGATAGGTTGCCATGAGTTTAGGTGCCAAAGATGAAATTCTGTAGAAAATTGCACCTTCTCTTATTCCCTGGAAGCTTCAGAACCCCAAAGCTTAAAAATTCAAAGGGTCAGTGAAACTGAGTGTATTGCTCAAGCTCACAGAGGAGTGGAAGGCAGATAGAGCATGAGGACCTACATTCCCAGTCTGGTGCTCAAAACACTAGATCACGCCTCTCTTTTGTGACAATAAGTGCCCCTTTGGAATTCTCCTTGTATCATATTTAGCGATATGAATGCAACATCATAGGTCAAATTTTCAGCTGTGACATTTCACCTTGGCAACAGCATGCCTGAGAAGAAATTTTAGGGTGTGGCATGCCTTTCACTGCCTTGACAGGCAAAAATGCATCACAAAATGCTTAGGTCACCTCCTGTGTTCTGCCTCAGCAGTTTCCATTCCACATTTGTTTCCCATACACAAAGTTTTGCAATAATAATTAAACCACATTAAGAGTATTTTTAAACTTACGCTACATTGTTAACTTGCACTGAATTGTACTGGGATTACTTAATAAATGACAACTAATACCCACAGTTTAATCTCTGACAGAGATTAAAAGCCTACAGGTAGATGAGTATAATCCACTCATTGCTTTATGGATCCCTCAGACAGTGTTACAAATCCACTTGTTCCTTAGCATAAGATAGATAACTAAACCAAACTGTTTGCTCAGTCTGGGTCCTATCTGAATATTGTCAAGTAGGCGTTATTCATTTAGAAGTAACAGGCAAGTGGTTTTCTGCGTATCTAAATTGCTTGGAAAAATTCCTCAACATTATATAAAGATTCTGCCCTTTATATTGTTACTTTGTTTATAGCCCACTCTTTTGGATGAATGTCCTGCTTCTTTAAATGTAGAAAACTATGGCTGGGTTTTTAAATGATGACATCACAGGCAAAAGGCCAGCACTGCTGAATCTTCAGTGTAATTGCTGGCTGTTTCTACTGTTGTGAAACACTGACGTTCAAAATTCCTGGGTGTTGGAGGCCTGATGGAGAATACATATATGTTAAGTACTTGATTAATTTTTTTTCTCATTATTAAATCTTGTTGATTTCTCCCACATACACCCACTAACATGAACTTGTTTCACAGCACAACAGGTTGTGGCATCTGAAGTTGTTATTCTTACTGTCAATACTGAAATCATATATGCTATTCCTGTCTCAAGAGTTCTGATGGAAATTAAATTCATAGTATGCAGGTAATTATACCTAGTCTTGCGCTGTGGAGATTTATGCACTTACAGATTAGTGTGCCAACATTTTGCATTTATATTTTCAAAAGATATGAGAAATTTCCATTTTACTCAGTTATCTCCCAATGACGTTCAACTTCTACACACCAGCAGACTTTTCACTTTTTTTATTTTTAAAGATAAATTGCTTGGTGCGCTATCAAAGGATATTTAGAATTTAAGAATAGAACATATTAGGCTGTCATTCTTTGAGAGACAGAGGTCTTGAAGAGTCTGCAGCAGTCTTTATCTGACAGCATAATAAGGACGCCAACTTCCCCCCACCCCCCTCCATCTTTCTGAATGACATTTTCCCCAGCAGGGAAAATTAATACACTTCAAAAGATATAAAATACAGGAAAACATGCATTAGACAGCAATGTGATTTTCTAGAATGGAACAGTGTAAAATCACATTCTTAATAGATTTTGGTAAACCAGTTCCTTTAAAAAAAATAAAATAAAACATGGTTTCAAAACACCAACCTATGTGTGGCATTAAATTTGCTAGTGAAGTGTGGAATATTGCTCTCATGTTATTAAATTTCAAAAAGATATTCCTCAAGGCTTGTCTTAATTCTATCATCTGTGCTACCGGTAAAGAGTCTTAACACTTGGACAGCTATCTACCTCCCATCTGGATGCTAACAGCAAATCAATCAAAATAGCAGCTTCTGTATTGGATGCAGGCTTTTAGCAAGTCAGGAATTATTTATGTTTCACCACTGTTTAGCTGTTTTTTTTTTTGTCATCAAATGAGAGTAGTCCATCCACTTAACAAGAAAGGGATCCCCGCCTCCCCCAACAGGGCTATATCTTTAGGGTCAGACAGAGGTGTGATTATATTCATTGATCCTTGTGAAAAGAATGACTACCATCACTATACAGCCAGGAAACAGAGAAAAGTAACAAGATAGACAAACAAAACTATAAAAGAAATAAAAAGCAGACAAAGATAGAAGGGAAAGAGAAAAGAAATGGATATAGACGAAAGAATGAGAGGGGAAGGAAGATCAAAGAATGAGAATTAAGTGAAGGAAAAGGTTTATACAGAGAGAGAATATGAAGATGGAAGAGAAAAGGATGCACAAAACTCGCTTTTACTGACAGGTCAGCTAAGGTGACTGAACTAGCAGGTTGGCTATAACTCCAGTATATACCATGAAATGAAAATTTCCTTTTGTTTTAGCTTAGCTCTGATCTGGTAAGGTTCCCAATACTGTAATTTACTGTCTCCAAACAATATGCATAGTGGAAATCCTTTATTACAAGCAAGCAGCTATCAGAGCTGAATAGTTTCAATTTATTGACCTACAGAGATTTATTGCAAAAACAACAAGAGTCTTGTGGCACCTTCAAATCTAAGAAATTTCTTCAGGCGTACACTTTTGTGGACTGCACAGTTAGGAGCTATATGAACACAGGGCAGGGTGAGAAACGTAACAATAGGGAGGGCAAGTGCTAATAAAGTCAGTTTAGTTAGGGTAGATGAGGCCCCTTCACAACAATTGATTTGATTAGAAGGTGAGAATGTGTGAACAGGGACAATTACTTTTTGTAACAAGATAATCATTCCAAGTTCCTATTCAGATCTAGTCTGAT
Organism: Podocnemis expansa; assembly: GCA_007922195.1. Classification (NCBI taxonomy): domain Eukaryota; kingdom Metazoa; phylum Chordata; order Testudines; family Podocnemididae; genus Podocnemis; species Podocnemis expansa. The sequence continues at coordinate 15,371,841 of ML681988.1, read as the reverse complement.
AGTGTCAAGTTTGCATATGAGTTCCACCTTGGCAGGTTCATGCTGAAGTCTGTTTTGGAAGGTTTTTTTTTTGTTGAAGGATGGCAACTTTCAAGTCTGCTGCAGAGTGTCCAGGGAGACCTGAAGTGCTCTCCTCCTTGTTTATAGATGTTATTGCTTTTTATGTCTGTTTCCCCTCCAGAGATTTATCAGTATTTCAGAATGGTATGGAAAAACGATAACTAACATTGCAAAAACTTTCAGAGCGGTAGCCATGTTAACCTAGTTCAGCAAAACAGAAAAGGAGTCCCATGGCACTGACCTAACCTCCTCCGCATTTATACATCCCCTTTCATATTGTGAAAACTGTTATGCTAAAGGGCACATATTCATGTTTAAACACTGGACTCTTGCAGAATTCTGCAAGCATTATGTTGCAGAATGATTTGGTTTCATGATAAGTGGATTTGCATCCACTTCAGGTTATTCTTCAAATGGGCATTGGAAATACTTCTTTGGGAATAAAATAAGGTGACTGTCAAATCTCCTACGAAAGAATTAGAGATTTTAAAGATAGGATGAAATTGGCCATGAACTGCTTTTCTCAAGCTGACATTATGGATACCAATTCATTAGCATTCTCCCATTTATGCTACAATGTCAAGTAATCACTAGAGTAAATTTTGAACTTACGATAGCAGTAAATGATGAATATTACAAGGAGTCATACAGTTAATCATTGTGTACTGTAGTGGAAATCTACCTTTTGTTGTACCATATTATACTAGTTTATTTTTTAAGAAAAGCTACAGAGATCATTGTTAATTAAAAAAAAAAAAAACAAGCTAAAAGTCATGTCTGTATTGGAATGCACTTGACCCTGGAAGGAGCATGGAAATGAATGAGGCGGGGGGAGAGGGGTAATCATGTAATCATAGCTGTAACAGTTACTATAATCATATTCTGTCTATAGCTCTACTGGTAAATTTGCATGTCATATTATTTTAATCATGAATAATTACTTAGAAACAAAAAGGAAATACTGGTAAGGTAAGACCCAGAATAAGCAATGCTTTAAGAGCATATACCCACTGATAAAAATGATTTAAGACACTGGTTGTTTTCCTATCATTTTAATACTGATAATTTTATCAATCATGATTTAGTCTTTTCGGGTCAACATGCTAATGAACATTGTTCCCTCTAAGCTGTGCGCATGTGTGCAGGCACACAGGTCATGAAACCTGCGCACACAACAAAATAAAGTTTGCACAAAAAAATGCAACAGTGCTAATATTGCTGCTTACAAAGAAATTTTTTTGTGCACACAAAGAAATTTTTTGCGCACACAGCCTACGAATAATTAGAGGGAACATTGATGATGAAACAAAATAATTCAGTAATTTTATTTAAACCATTTTAAGGCAATATTAATGTAACAGTGCCCAAGCTCTGGTCATCTGTATGGGCTCTCTGGATCTGAAATCATGAGCTGCCACTGCTTGAACAAAAAGGCCAGATCTGTAGGCTTTGAGACAGTTGTGGACCCATAAACCACTAGTTCTGCCACTAGGGGGAAAAAGATGCACTTGCAGAGAACCTTAAGTTTACCTGGATTCCTGTTAATGCTTTTCTTACAAGATGGTGGTACAATGCAAAGCTGTATGCCAAACTATTTGATGTGGAGCCTGGTAAAAAATCAATAATAGTTTGCAAATGACAGCTGAAATTCAACCAGCAAATAATGATATTTCTTTTTGTTATGGCTGAGTAAATTAGAGGACAAAATAGGAAATCTAACTCTGAGATGCCAGGATTGTATACTGGATTTTAACAGAGTGCCAAATATTACTGTCTGTGTGTAAAACTCCCACTGGCCTAGAATGTTTTTAAGCAGGGGGGTTAAAGTAAGGAGGAATGCACAGGAAGGCAGTTCCAGGCCTCCTATTTTTTAGGCTGACAGCCTTCCAGGGCCCCTAAAACCAGAGGAAGGCACTGGAATGCTGCGTTCTGGGGCTCTGCTAAAAATAGTACGAGCAGCTGGAATGCAGCGTTCCAGTGGCTCCACCTTAAACCTTGCTGCACCTTAACCCAGCCAGCAGAGAGCTGCAGCAGGCTGGGGGTTTGTGAATCTCCCCGTACAGGGCAGAGCAGCTTGTGGCCGGTGAGCCAGCATGCAGACAGCCCAGATAAGGGCTTTGGGGCCATGCACGTGCGCGCGTGTGTGTGTGTGTGTGTGTCTCTGTCTCTCTCTCTCTCTCTGTGTCTGTCCAGGGGTGGCTCTGTGTGTGTGTGTGTGTGTGTGCGCGTGTGCACGCGTGTGTGTGTGCGCGCGCGCGCGTGTGTGTGGTGGCGGCTATTGGGGCAGGGGGTGGTTTCTGGGGGTGGGTATTGGGGGTCCCACCCATGCCAGAGGGTTCTGGGGCTCACCAAATTATTCTTTAATCTCCTGCTTTTAAGTTAAAATACAGTATTAGAGGAACTGAAATGTCATAGTTAAATTTGATGCTATAATGGAGGCTGCCAAGATCCAAAAGGGGCAGCTGTGTTAGTCTAGTTCAGTAAAAACAAATCAAATCAGACGTCTGGCAAAGTGGGATTTTTTCCCACGAAAGCTCATGCAATAAATATATTTGTTAGTCTTTAAGTGCCACAGGACTCTGTTTGTTTGGAGGCTGACTCTCTTAGGGTAACGCAGAAACAATGTTCCAAAGGAATTTTTTTCTTGTTTTTTTTTTTTCTTATTACAACAGGTGATTTGACCTCACCTTCCTCTATATACTGTTCCCCAGGGCTACTGCATTGATTTGCTGTTAACAGTCTAACCTGATCCTATGCCTCACACTTCCCTTCATTTATTATCCTCCCATTCTGTAAACTCCCAATCTTCAAGGGTCTGACAAAATGCAGTTTTCTTCCATGATGAGCTCATGTGACACACAACTTTGTGAGCTTTTAAAAGTGCCTTGTTTGTTTTACAGAAACACTGGATTTTCAAAGGGTATGATTTAACTATAAGAAAAATGGTTAAACCCAAGCTAAGCAGTAAGACCCCAAAGAATCAGCCAGAAGCATTTTTAGGGAGACAATATTAGAAGTGCTTGTGGTTTCTTTACCTTTCAGTAAAAGCCGAAAAAAGCAATAAGAAAAGGGTCAGATCATCATAGCTAAGCAGTAAAATTAACCAGAACAAAGAAAAGCATCTTAAGATTGCAGTCCATGTCAGATAATGTACAAAGCTGGAAGTTTAAATAAAGGGGGCAGGAGAGAAGATATGAAGAACTAATAGTCAAGGAAATTATGATGCAGGGAGAAACACTCAAGTGCTGTAAATCTCCAGAGGCCAAGCCTTGTGCCTCCACATCTCCATGGCATTCAGTCCACTGAATTAACTAGACCCAGTATGACCTTCCTAAGGGAGAAACTACATCAGTGGCAGGTCGCATGGTGCTAGGGAACCCTATGCTTATGTCCAGGGGCTGGGTTCACAGGGGTTATTTTCCACTGTTACTCTCATTTTAGATCATCTCAGTTGCATTGATTGCAGTACAGGCAGACGTATAAAACCTGAGTATTGGAGTGGAGAATCAGGCCTAATGTCTCCATCTCATCTGGGTTCTGAAAGATGTCCTCTGATCCCCGAAGCCATGAGAAAGAACTGAAGATGTGGTGTCAAGAGAGGAAGAGCATGAGCTGTGCTACAAACCAACTGTTTCTCCTTTAAGCACTCTTTGAAAGCATCAGTAATAAAGAAGAGGAGCAGAAAGCAGCAAAGCTAATCAGCACACTTTTCCCATACATTTATATCAAGTAACCTTTCCCAGGCTTACAAGTTTGTCTCAAAAAATATTTAAAAAGAGAAAGGGAGAGAGAAATGAGGGGTGGCCAGGTGGGTGGGAATCAACACTTAAAAGCAGGTTTACTTACTACTCCAATTTCACAGTCCTTTTACATGCACAGCTCCCATTAACTTGCATGTGTGAAATAAGGACAAGACCCCACATGGATCTGGCTGGTTCTAAACACAGAATCACCCATAGTTATGAAAAGAATCTTCTTGTGATAATGTGCTCTGTGATCTTCAGATCTAGGGCAGAAAATCATGGTCTAAATTCTCTTTCAAAAACAATAGTAATAATTTCCAGTGCCCTTGCTTATTTATTTATTTTAGGCTGTTTAATGTTGGGAAATGCAAGCTGTTTCTCTCTAATGAAGGGAAGACTGCATTCCAAAGCTGGCTGTGTGGAGGCACAAGGCTTGGCCTCTGGAGATTCCAAAGCTGGATAATCAAGACTGTGGAGGTTGCGAAAGAGCTGTCATTACCAACAGATTTATGTTTTCTAGTAACCTGGCAGCAGATGCTGCTGTTGCTGACAGGGTCTACAGCACCAGGAATGAATGAGAATGCCTTTCTGTTCTGGCACCAGAGAGGTTTGTTGATCCTTCAAAAGCATTCTAGAGGAAGCTCCAAGACATAAAACTGCTTTTTATATGGTGGCAGAATTGCTACACAAAAAGACAGTAAGAAACAAGTGATGGACACTCCTGTGGAGCACCGGGAAGTCAGAAACAATGGGACGAGAGGGAAATGGAAGAATGAGAAAGAAATCAAGAAATGTACATGCCAACTAATGTGAGGAAAGGTGGCATTTGAAACAATCCTACCAATTGTTGATAGCTGGGATGGAAACTTGTAAAGGATATCAGCCTTACTTTTCAGGACATACTTTTCAACACCTGCTTGAGATAAGCCAGAAGCCGCCCCCCCCCCCCGAGATGTTATTGCTACATCATCCAGTACAAAGGTTTTGTATCTTACTCTAAAGCATCTAGTCTTGGATACAGTCAGAGGCAGGATGCTGGACTAGATGGACCATTGGTCTGATCTGTTTTGACAATTCCTGTGTTTCTATATATTAGGAAGAAAATGGAGGATATGTAGTCATCCAAACTACTTTTCAGCTAATTTTAGTTTATACAGACACAGCTGCCTGATGCAAACATAAAAATTGTCTCTAGAAATCAGCTTAAATAGAATCCCAGTATAGCTACACTTAAACAGCAATCTTCATCCAAGCAGGATTAAATAAATACTTCTTACACAAAATAATTATTTGGATTCCGTTTTAGATGCTACATTAGAGCTAGCCAGAAGATGGAACATCCCTCCTGCAGAAAATTCTGAGATTTTGCAACTTGTGTTGGTTCTGAATCAGAACAAAAAGTCAAAATTTCGCCCCCCCAAACATAAATTCCCCAAACTATGTACATTTGGAAATAAAATCAGAAAGTCAAAACAAAACACTTTATTTTTCTTTGAATTTCATCCATCAAAATTTCATCAAAATTGACATGTTCCTTCAAAATATTTCCTTTTGACAAAATAGCATTTTGAGAGAAAACTGTCTGGTTAAAATTTTTCAAATTAGTTGTAGTGACTATAGTGCAGTGGGCTAACAAGATAAAAGGTTAACCTCGATTGCAACTATTCATGAAAACAAAAACAAGAAAAAGAGGAAAGGTATGCTTTTTAAAATAAAAACAATCTGTCCAACCTTTGTCAAAAATAAGACTGGATGAATATTAAATCAACTAGACTGATTGTGTCAGAAGATCTTTCAAGAACAATGAACATTTTCTCCCTTGGCTTTAAACCTGAAAAGGAGACTGAATTATTTCAGAAAAAGCCTTTGGATTTTAAATCCTTGTAAAGCAAAGTCAAGTTGAAGCTGTCATATAATCCAAAGGGAAGTTTTGTTTGAAATTCCTCAAAGCTTGTAACATTCTAATTTTAAAGGTTAAACCAGAGGAAGAGACAGAGGTTTGTCAAACCCTGTTCTACCATGAAAAACAGACATCAGATTTGATATAAATTTAATATAGAGACTGATATTTACCTGCAACCCCTGGAATGTTAAAAAAAGAACCCTCTGACTCTGCCTCCTTTTGAAATAATTTCTCACTAGAATTTGGCTAAACTTGAATTTCACGGCCAGACACCTGTGCAGAAGACTACTGCTAATAGTTAAAGAGAATACATGAGAATACAGAAAGGCATTTCTCTTTCCCATTTGCTGCCTGTGCTGTGCAGAAGAACAAGCAATTCTTATGCCAGACAATTTCTTCTATTTTATTTTAGCTTTCAGGATTACTCTGCTCTGGACAGCACCAGTTGTAATGGAATACTGATTATAGTAGGCTAGGTTTTCCCACAGATCATCTAAGGAGCTGTATTTCCGTTTCTTTCAGGAAGAGGAAGGTATTATGCTAATTAGCCCAAATAACAATTCTAAACAGACAGGCTCAGTTTTTAGCATTAAAGTGCACATTACAACATTGCAGCTTCTCTTTTTAAACAGGTAACAAATAAAATTCCTGTCATATTTGCTTAGAGATGGACTTGTGCATGGTTACAGTTAAAATGCTTTTCTGTGCAGAGAGCCATGAGGCTGGATAGGAATATAGTTCTGAATTTCCAGTGTCGACTATCACATTCACTAACTACTGTCACCAACACAACAATCACCCTTAAACTATAACCACACAGCTTCAGTAAGATGGTACAAGATAAGAGGAGGTGTTCAGGCCCCAATCCAGCAAAGCATTTAAGCATTTGATTAACTTAAAACATGAGTAATTTTGCTGACTTAAAGTTAAGCATGAGCTTAAGTGTTTTGCTGGATCAGGACCTTCTCTTACACCCGCTTGTAAGTTATTTTCTCTCCTCGCCCTTCTACCCTCTTACAGCTATACTTACTTACTAATATGTAATTTGAATGATCTGTGACTCTATCAGAGAAGATAAGTTGGTGGGTGATAAAATCCTGGTAGTCTGAGTACTTTCCATCTATCCCCTATTTAACTAGCTTTCCTCTTTTACAGAGGTACAAGAACAGCAGCCACACAAATTCAGTGACTTTCCTTCATGGAATGGAAGGAAGAGACTTTTGCCACAGAACTCGCATTCAACAAAGTATTGATCTGGGGTTGACGTGTGGAGGAGCTGGCACATTTCCAGTGCAAGGTGATTCATCATTTTGCAATCAATTGAGATAAATGAACTTGCTCATCTGAAATTTATCCAAGTCCCTCTGTAATGAAAACATCAGGAACTGTGACCCATATTGCATAAATATTATTTCAGTGACCTCTGCAATACACACCCAGATCTGAGCAGGACCAAAGCACATGTGAAAAGGTCATTTTTGACAGCAGTATCTGGCATTATATAAGCAACTATTTTGACTGAGCATGGCAAATTTGTTCAGGAAAATGGATATTTTGCAGAATCAACTGGGGTTTCAAAAGATGGCTATCCAAAGCTCCATGCATCCTTGATATAAATGACAACAAACAGAATAAATGACCAGCAGCAATTCCCATAATACAATGGCCAACAGAGTATGGGCTCAATTCAGCAACGTCATGTATGTTCTGGCCTCAATCCAGCAAAGCACATTTAAGCACATGAAAAGTCTAAACAACATCAAGCCCTATACGAGCAAACATTTGATATTTGCAAGAATGACTTCCTTCATTCTGCCTTCAAATTGTCTGATTACATAGTTGAAATCCATGCAACTGTGTATGCAGCCCATGAAATAAGAATATATTTTACAGATGAGAAACCGGATACTCCATCCTTGTTTCAAACAGCTAGCCAAGTCCCATTCGTAAATGGCACTCTTACCTACCAGCATGTCCTGGGACAGATAAAGGTCCAAAAAATTTCTGAGATTCTGGGAGTCTTGAAAAAGAACCCTTAACCAGGAGCAGGAACAATGCATGACAAGCCCCCCAGACCACCCCACTGGTGTAGAATTTAAGTCTCATCCTTGAATAAGCCATGGGAAAGAACATGTGGAACATAAAAAGATGGATCAGAGAGATTACATATAAAAGTTCAAAAGCAAATTCATAAGAGGTGAGGCACAAGAATTGCTCTCCAAGGCAAAGCAACAGAATGGGTGGTTTGGTTAACTGGACACTTTTTAGAAAGTAGAAAATATTGGTTTGGGATCCTAACTAGATAATTTTAATTACTTGTTCTAATGGCCAGTATGGAAAAATGAATGTGTTAGAGCCAAGATGCAGAGCCTAAGTATCGCATACAGAACGCTAGAGTTTGAGATGTTTGACTATGTCTTAGCTACGCTACTTCAAAAAGAACAAAGCAAAAAGGCCCTCAGGGTCTGGCCTACTAATGGAGAAAAAAAAAAAACCATTAATTCAGGTCCAGTTTTCAGTTAACTTCTACTCATATCTTACAAAATAACCAGGACCATTACTCAGAGAAGTCACTAAAGACAAAGACTGCTGCAGATCTGAGGACAACAGAGAACTTGCCAGGAACTGAGTTCCTGTGTAAGAATCCATGCTGGAAATCTACTGACAAGGCCAAGATGACAGCACTCTGTCCTTAGACTTGAAACTAAAATATTATTTTGATAATTGCAGAGATGGAGCAAACAATCTCCTCTGTAGAAGTTTAAGGATTTTCCTAGTGCACAGAAAATACTTAGTTTTGATAATAAAACCAAAGACTTGGAAAACAAGCTATGATGCTCAAACCTAAGAAGAATAGGTATGGGAGAGCAGCTGACAGCAACCAGCTGATTGGTTTCATAAGGTTCTGTGGCCTGCAATAATACAGTTATAGAGGAAAAATGCATTCACTCTCAAAATGGAAGAAAAGAGAGGACAAAGACCCCTTCAATCATTACCCAAACAAGAGAACAACCACATGGTCATCACAAAGAAAGTGCTGCGATTTCAGGACAAATGGGAAGTTTTTGCACATGCTAAGAAACATGGAAACTTTCTACCTCTGTTTAGATATGATGAGCACTGAACTTTGTTGAGATCAATATGTATTTCAGTTATACCTCATTTAAACGCATATCACTCCATTTAGCTTACATCTACATTGGTGACTGAACACAGGTGGTTGTGTTTGTGCCAGAATGCCCTCATCATCTACATTTACACTTCAGAAATGTGAGTTTCAAGGCATATATGGGGCAAGCATGTTAGCATGCCTGAAGGTATGAACACACTTTGGGCTGTAGCATGCCTGCCAGTCTGTAGTGTGGACAGGGGAAAGAGCATAGCCCTTAGTCTCCCAGACCAATTCCCAGAATGCTCTGACTATTATCCAATACTATAAACATTGTTGTCCCCCCATTCTCACTCTTAATAGGAAACTGTGCTGACCACTTCACAACAGAATTTTCTGCTGAACTCTTCTCATCTGTATATGTGACCATGGAACATGCTCCGAGACCCCCTACCTCGTCAGCCATGCATGCCAAGGTCCTGATAAATTTGTGATCAAAGTTCACCACCCTTCATGGCTTCTCCTGCAGCACGAGGAACGTATACCTCTACTGTGAAGTTTCAGAAAGGATGACTCAGGTGATGATTCATAATATTTCAGTCAGTGCTGAAGACAGATAAAGCATTTGGAACTCCATTACTAGAAGGCAAAAAACTCCAGAAGTTGGTTCAGAAGGGGTTCTCCAACATGCCTGTTCTTCAAAGAAGCAGACTGGTGCTCTTCAGAGCTCCCAGTACTGAGGGATTTCAAAGAAGGATAGGGCATCAAAACACCAGGAAGGAGGCCCTGGAAGATTTGGCGTGGTTTATATATATTTCTAGAACAAGGGTGGGCAAAATGTGGCCCATGGGCCAGATATGGCCTGTCTGAGATCTGATTGGCTTGACACCCCTGGCCAGCTCTCCTCAGTCCTCCCATGTTTCCCCACTCCAGCCAGCTCTATGCCACTCTGGGACTGGCTCTCTGCCTCCCTGGCCAGATCAGCACCCCTCGCCCCACCAGTTGGCCCTCTCCCACCACTCTCTAGATGGCTCTGTGCCACACTTGGCCAGCTTTCCCCCCAGCTCTCTGCCTGCCCCCCACCCCCATTCCCCAGACCACCCGTGAATATTATTGCCCACCCCTTTTCTAGAACTTACCCATAAAACCAGATTCTCCTCATAAGGTACAGTTGCCCTTTTAGGACAGTTCAAAAGAATTTACTAAGGAGCTGAAACCTAAAATGTTCCATAGAAAGATAATAGGATTCTTCAGAATAACTTGGAATTCCACAGAATTTAATAGAGAATGTTGTCTTTGTGGAATTATTAAACCTATGTGTAGAAATGAACAGAAAATTCAGAGCCAGATCCTCACTGATCTCTGTGACAATTTAAGACAGCTGAAAAACTGGAATTGTAGGTTTTTATATTACTTTAAAATCTATAGAAGAATTATTGCATTCACTTAAATTCTATAGGCATAGTCTGTGATAAAAGTAGACATTTATAATTGTCTAGGACTAGCAAGCCCATCCATCCCAAAACTAAGAAATATGAAAGTCTATATTAAAGTATTTTACATCATGGACTGTGATTTCCATTGTATTTTCAGTTGATCATGCTATTTTGTTGTTTATCATCTCTAGGTACTTCTGATGGAATTTTGGTTATGTAGAGTCACTGTAATTCTTTTACAATTACAAGAACTTTAAACTACGATATTCTTTTTGGTTACAATAACGATAATGATTCTGAGCATAATCTCACATTGCCATTAAAACAATTTACCTGCTTTATAAACAGGTGTTTTTAACAGAATACTATGTAAAGTGTACATATGTGCATTTTTGAGGTCACCATATGATGGCATACTGAGGCTTCAGTAAATAGAAATGAAATTAAAATTCAAAAGGAACCTTGGGGGGCAGAAGGGAATCCTAAGATATTGTGTCTCAGCAACATAAAGAGAAAACCAATACATATGAAGACAGTAAAACAGATCAATGTGAGAGTAAAAAGAAAAGTGTCACCTTGGCATACAGGGTCATAAAAACATTCATATATTAGATAATGAATGAGAAGTGTTAGTTAATATCTCTTCTGTCAATCTCCATTTCATCTGTTGTACCAAAAAATAAGCATCATATTACCTTGAGATGGGAAGACATGGTTCCTCATAACTGACTCTCAATCTTGTGTTGAACAATAATAAATCAGACCCCTTGTCATGTAACTCTATCTCCTTTTAATGTCAGACATTCTTTCCCTTTCTTTAGTAATGCAAGTACATAGCTAGAATAAGACACAATCCTGGACTTATGAATAATAATAAAAAAAAGCCTTTGGCTTTGCTGATGGCCCTAAGAATTCCACTGTGTATACGAGGACATGAGCATGTAATCAGGAATAATATTCTTGTTTTATGACCTCCAGTTTTCTTGACTGAGAAACACCTAACAGAATTATAAGCTAAAGGTTCAGAATGATTTGAGGCCATAAGGCTTTTGAAAGTCACTTCTGTTTAGTTATTAATGGCATAGGAAAAAAACAGGAGCAACAAAGGTGAAATAAATGATGCTTACAAGAATCTTTCCTGATCTCATCCTAGACTCTCTGTCATGATTAAAATTCTAATATTTTTATTCTTTGTTTTAGCTTTGCTAAAATGATCCTGGATTTTGGGGGAGGGGGTATTGTTTTTGGATTATTTCTTTTAAACTTAGAACCTTATTTGTTTAAGGAGGTTCTTGACTAGTTATGGTTTCCTTGTCAATATTATTATGTCATGTATTAATTTGTTCAATTTTTAGATCAATTGCTTCTGGTATGAAATTCAGTTTTCTGTTAGTCACATTATTATCTGGTAACAGAAGTTTTCACCGTCTCTTAAACTGGAATCATTCAAGTTCACCAAGAGAGGAACTAGGATTAAATGTTTTGACAAACCTCTAGATGGAGCAATTTTAACTTAAATATCCAACAATTTAATATAAATAGATTAAGAAATGTTGCTTCAAATTATTATTAATAGTGAACATTTTTGTTGCACCATAAATTTACATTAAAGTAATAGAAGCTGACACATTCCTTGTCTAAAAACACGCAAGACATCACTTCAAAGACAGAGATTTCTGGAAGAACTGGATGTTAAGCAGGGACCTGAATGGGAAGGTGGAGTTGGCGTATTCTCAAAGACTCAGACTTGAAGGCCAGAAGGGACTTTTGTGATAATCTAGTCTCACCTCCTGCACATTGCAGACCCACAGAACCTTATCGATCCCCTTCTGAAACAGACCCATAACCTCTGGCTGAGTTACTGAAGTCATGGTTCATGTCAATCAGTCAATGAAGTCAAATCAATCATTTAAAGACTTCACATGAAATTAATGAATCTGTAAACTCAGGGGTTGTACTGTATGACTGGAGAATTGCTAATAAAGTTCCTATATTTAAGAAAGGGAACAAAGTGATCTGGATAACTACAGGCCTGTTAGTTTTAGCTCAGTAGTATGGAGGGTCTTGGAAAAAATTAGAAAGTGAAAGTAGTTTAAGGACATCAGGGTTAAAATACGGCATGGTTTTAGAAAAGGTAGGTCATGCCAGACCAACCTGATCTCCTTTTTTGAGAAGATAACAGATTTTTTAGACAAATGGAATGCACTGGATCTGATTTACCTATATATCAGTAAGGCAACTGATTCAGTTCCACACAGGCAAATATTAGTTAAATTGGAAAAGATGAAGATGAATATGAAAATTGAAAAGTGTATAGGGAACTGGTTAAAGGGGAGTTTACAGTGGATCATACTGAACGGTGAACAGTTAGGCTAGTGGGAGGTTACTAGTAGAAACCCTATTTAACCATTTTATTAATGACCTTTTTCTTACTGACCAAAAAGTAGGAATGTGCTAATAAAGTCTGTGGATAACACAAATTTAATGTGTTGCCAAAGCAGCAAGGGTGCAGGATATCATACAGGAAGATCTGGAAGATCTTGTAAACTGGAGTAATAGGAACAGGATAAGATTTAGTAGTGGAAAGTACAAGGTTATGCATTTAGGGACTAATAACAAGAATTTTTGCTATAAACTGGGGACACGTCATTTGGAAGTGACAGAGAAGGAGAAGGACTGGGCATTCTGGTAGATCACAGGATGACTGTGAGCTGCCAATATGACGTGGCCATGAAAAAAATTAAAAATTAATGCATCCGCCAAGATATTTTCAGTAGAGATAGGGAGATATTAGTACCATCATATAAGGGGCTGGTGAGAATTTAAATGGGTCATTGTATGCAGTTCTAGTCCCCCATGTTTAAGAAAAATAAATTCAAACTGGAACAGGTTCTTTCTTACAAGGGCTACTAGGATAATCTGTGGAATGGAAAACCTACCTTATGAAAGGAGACTCAAAGTCTATGTCTACACTAGCAAATTAGGACGGAATAAGCAAGCTTAGGCCGAACTAATTTGAACCCTGTCTACCCTAGGCTTTGCCTAGTTTGACCTAAAAAATTTTGTAGCTTAGTTCATACTAGTTAGTTTGGCTGAGCTGCCAAGGGGCTGTTGTGTTAGTCTAGTGAACTCATTTGCATTTTTAGTTCGAACTATCCCAAAGGAGACATGCTAGTTTGAACTAAATAACTTCAAACTAGAGGTTAACTTGAACTAAGTGTGATTTTTCAGTTTGAACTAACTTTTAGTTCGAGCTAGCTGTGCTTTTTTAGTTCAAACTAAAAAACCGTGCTTAGTTTGAACTAACTTTGAACTACTTAGTCTGGACAAAGAAAGTTGGAACTAAGCTTTTAGGTGTAGACAAAGCCAAAGAACATAGCTTGTTTAGCCTAATCAGAAGAAAGTTGAGGGGAGAAATGATTGCTCTCTATAAATACATCAGAGAGATCTATATCAGGGAGAGAGGGATTATTTAAATTCAGTCCTAGTGCAGACACAAGAACAAATGGATATGATCTGGCCTTGAAAAAGTTTATACTTGAAATTAAACAGTTTTCTAATCCAGTGTTTCGCAACCAGTGCCCCATAGCACACAGGTGTGCCATCAGGCCTGAGCAGGTGTGCCACAGAATTTTTTGAAAAATTTCAGAGAGTTCTGGATTGGCTCATGAACATTAATGAGTTCATTTAGAGACTATACAATGGTGTGCCTCAAAATAATTTAAGGTAGTAAGGTGTGCCATGGCCAAGAAAAGTTTGGGAACCACTGTTTTATCAAAGAACTGCCAAGTTCTAAAACAGCCTTCTAAGGGGAGCTGTGGAGGACAAAAAAAACCTAACTGACTTCAAAACTGAGCTTGACAAATTTATAGAGGGGATGGTATGATGGGATGGCCTACTTTGGAAACTGACTGATCTTTGGCAACTGGTGGTAGTTATCTCAATAGCCTGTGATGGGACTTTTGATGGGGTGGCTCCTAAGTTATTAGTTGAGTGTCTGGATGGAAAGTCCTGCCCACATATTGAGGGTTTAACCGATCATCATATATGGGGTTGGGAAGAGGTTTTCACCCATGACAGATTGGCAAAGGCTCTGGGGATTTTTCACCTCTCTCTGTAGCACAGGTGACAGCTCATTTGCTCATGGATTCTCTGTACCTTAAAGTCTTTTAACCATGATTTGGTGAGTTTAATAGCTGTCTTAGGTCAGAGATTTATTACAAGGTGGGTGGGTGAGATTCTGTGGCCCGCATTGTGCAGGATGTCAGATTAGAAGATCATATTGGTCCCTTCTTACCTCAGAGTCTATGAATTTATCAGGGACCTAAGTAGAAGATATTGGAAGGAGTGTGGAGCACTGTGATCTATAACTCACTCTTCTTTGCATTTGTGTATCTGTCTAGCAAACTCTGTTTCCACTGCATGCATCTGAAGATGTGAGTAAGACCCTTTGAAAGCTCATGCTCAAGCACATCTGTTAAGTCTTTAAGTCCACTGGACACATCATTTGTTTGACTCTTTGCAAAGGTTTTCTTGTTCCATTCATTGAAACAACTGGTGCTAGCCACTCTCAGTGACAGGGTACTGAACTAGATGGATCACAGATCTGAACTCGTCTCACACTTACTATACATTTCTGCAAAGCCCATTCATGTTTAGTAAAACAGAGTTTACATTATTTCACTCCACTGTTATTCCCTCATTCTGTATTAGAGACAGAAAAATAAGCTTCATGGGAAGTTCACTATGTGAAACTGAAAAACATCTAATAGTCAGAGAATGCTAGATTCTTTCTGCCACTGAGCCAAAGAACAAGAAAACAACAAACTATTTTGCTGCTTATTCTTGTTCACCTTTTATACAAACACAGAGATGGAAGAAAAAGGGTGTGAAAAAAAAAAGATTTCCAAAGGGATAGCCGTGTTAGTCTAGTCCAGCAAAAAAACCAAGGAGTTGTGTGGCACTTTAAGACTAACTGATTTATTTTTTGCATGAGCTTTCGTGGGAGAAAATCCGACTTCGTCAGATGCTTCGAAGATGGGTAAACTCATGAGTTTAGCTGCACAAAGTCACCCACCAGTTATTTCCAAAGTTATCCCAAAAGGTGAGTCTTCTATTTTTCTTTAAATATGAGCTGAGTTGTTTTCCTGGGAGCTGGATTTTTAGATAGCCTACAAATCTAAAATGGCTATGTTTCAAGCCTGAAAAAGCTTTGTCTGATTGCAAAATTTACAAGGCATATTTTGTTTGAAAAATAAAATGCCAATATCCAGTGGAGATGGATTCCACAATGGGTTAGTGTACATTACTGTCTTTTCAAAATCATTTGTGTTTTACTCCCTATCTTTTGGAACAGGTTTGGGGAGCTATTCAGTGGTTACAGTGTTCATTTCAGGCCCTGCCTGTGAGGAGCTTTGGTGCTAGAAATGAACTCATCCAGAGATACATTTAGATGCAGAGATACCATCAAAGTTCAGCTAAAGTGGATAAATATTCTCCAAGCTGAATAAAACATCAGCCTATTTTTAAGTATTCTCTTCCAGATCTTTACTGGAAATATTCTTGAGACACGATGGTGATACATTAGTCCTAGGAGCCTCAAAGACTCTAAGGTCAGAAGGGAACAATATGATCATCTAGTCTGACCTCCTGCACAATGCAGCCCGTCTCCTGCAATAAACCTCTAACCTATGGCTAAGTTATTAAAATCAAAGACTATTAGGGCTGGAAGGGACCTCATGAGGTCATCTAGTCCAACCCCCTGCTAAAAGCAGGACTATTCCCACTAAATCATTCCAGATGGGGTTTTGTCCAACTGGGTCTTAAAATCCTCAAACCATGATTCCTTCACCTGCAAAAAATGAATGCCTTTAGTATTAAGACCTTGATTCAGTAGGCCAATCCTATTTAGCAAAATACTTAAGCGTGCAATTAAATGTTTTGTTTATTAAACATGGACTAACGCACATGCTCAAATGCTCAGAACTGCATTCAAAAGGAACAAAACAAAAACGACCTCCCTCCCAAACCTGAAAGATATGGTGGGAGTTTTATTATTACTATTATAATTTGCATAGTGACTGCAGCTAGAAGTCTCAATCAGGGATCAGGGCACCATTGTGCTTACACTATACACACAAATAATGACAATAGAATCCCAGCAAAATGATATCATGCTGTTACTGTATAAGCAGAGTTTGTTTGTTTGTTTTAAAATGACTTTTACTGCTATAATCTGTATTATGGTATCTTTTAGAGGCCCCAAATCAGTGATCAAAGCCCCATTCTCCTTGGAAATGTGCACAATATATAATGATAGCAAAATCTCAATAAAAACTTCACACCATTACCACATAGTGAGAATATACTGGTGATACTGAAGATTGCTACATTATAAAATCTTTTAAAAGTAACTACAACAGTGTGTTTAAGCATGAAAAAATAAGTCTTTCCCACTTTTGACCATAAACAATGTTGCTAGTGATATGAATGTGTCTTGTATACTAATTGAGTTTAAAGGTTCCTGCTCTTGCTCTCCCTTTTTATTTCCTTCAGAGTGCACCTTTTAATCAGTATGACAACTACTGCTGAATACTCTTTAACAAGATTTTCAAGAAGTTTATGGCTCACAGGCAAAAGTCCAGTATTAATAACATTTACATGAAATTACTTTTGCTAATGTTTAATGTTCCTTACCTTTGCTGTAAAATTAATTTCAATCTAAAAAATAAAAATACTGGTGAATAAATGATGGCTCCTTTGTTGCCCATGCATCATGTAATTAATACCACAGTGTGATCTAACATGTTAAGGAAATAATAATTTGCCATCAGCAGGCTGAGATAAATTTGTTTATTAGTTTACTGTGATTCAATTTACAAAAATGTGCTTCATTGAGCTTTGCAAAAGAACTTGAACTGGAAATGAATATCACAATCTATTTACTACACCACTAGACCCAAGCTGCTGCACTTCATTAAGTTCTACACCTGCTACTTAAATTTCCTTGGGACTATTCTTGATTTAATATGATAGGGAGCAGTTGAGCAAGTGGGGTTAAAAGACCAATGATTTCATCAAGGAATTCCTTTATTCCTTAAGGCCCTCATGAAAATTTGGAATTCTGGGTGGGATCTTCTAGGCTTTTTATATCAAAGGTTATTTGGATATTGCTGATTGTTTCTGATGGCTTTCAGCATGCCCAGTCATTCCATTGGCTGACAAGATCAGAAATAAGGGAATCCATATCCAGCATTCAAGGTTCAGAAGAAATATTAGAACACTCTGCCCTGCCCTAGAGCAAGGATGTAGGAGTATACCCCATACAGAGGCCAGAAACTACTGTAAGGCCCAAATTTGGAGTAGTGTAGCCATTCTTTCCCTCCTTACTGCAGATGCAAATCAGGACAGTGAGGCAGGGGGCAGAGCCATACCCTTCCTCCTTGCCTTGACGCATGGCACTAGCTAGGTTTGCTAGATGACCAGAGCACACCACCACAAGGGATGGCACAGCATGTGTGTGAGACAGCTTTTGGCTTGGTCGTCTCCTACACGAGCTACACTTTGCCAAGCTCCTGCTGGGTCAATGAAACTCCTCATAGGCCCCTACTTACCAGCTAAATTGCAATCTGACAGGCAAGCAAAGTTATACTGATGGGCAGATGTCATGTTGCCTAGTGCAACAGAGTGGCCTGATATCTGCTGTACCTTCTACGATGGGCCACAAAGCAGAGGCATGGTGGGGTGTGAAGAGCTGGAAAGGATAAATGGCTGACTCACAATCCCCTGGACACACAGAATACCTCAGCGGCAACAACACTAAGCACGCTGCTTTCCTGCAAAAAATAGATCGTGCCCCAAACCTGGATTGCCAACTCAATATAAAACATCTTGCGAGGCAACGGCAGTCCACTGTGATACTAGACATGTAGCAAGTTCTTCACTGCTACACTGCACGTATCTTTGGTTAAAGATGATTGAAAAACTCACTGCAAATAAGGGGGCTGATATGGATCTAACTTTATATCAGTTGAACATCATTATTCCAGTGGGGTTATTCCTGATCCTCAACACCAGTGAATCTTCACTGACAGCAGTAAATTCACTGTCATCCGTTCGAAGTTCCTGATTCACTGCCTGAGTCTGTCAAGACCCCCTCAGCCAATCAAGAAGTTCAATCCCAGAACACCACCCCAGCAACTGGATAGTGCTGAGTCAAAGGGAGGCTCTTCCTTTCAACTCAGCACAGTGAACAAGCCAGGATTTAGGCATTCAAACTGCGGTATGCATGATATTTTAAGTAACTTGTGTATCTCAGTCTGACCACTGCCAAAAAGGTCTGGCAACATAGACCTGTATAAGTGAAATCATAAGGCTCCAAACTACAGAGAACTAGGGGAATTTTCCATCGAAAAACTATTCATGAATAATTTTTTCTCCATTTTCAGTCATTTTTACATTTGGCTGTAAGGTTAGGCATTAGTCTTTATTTACTATTGATCTACATAAGTGAGTTTGCCACAAATTTATAGCTCTCTCTGAAGAAATACGTTTATCATGATTAAAAAATAAAATGACAGCAAAATACTGTACTCTCCTCTATAGTATTATATTTCATTTTAACATTCTGCCTAATTAAAGAAATCCTATTAATGCATTTCTCTGCTGCATAATAAATCAGAAGACTTCAAACAAATTCATTCTTCAGTAGGTGATGGACAGAGCATTATAATTTTCCATTAAATGTCTTTTTACAGGACAACTCCTATTACAGGTCTTTTGATTGATTCCAACCAAAACATTTTCAGTTTGTTTATTCATGAAAAATTTCCAAATTTTGAACTTTTGTCCTGATTTTGATCAGGAACCATTTTCAAAATTGCAGAAATTTACATGGGATTGGAAAATTGCTTCTCACCTAGCCTCGTTCTGTATCTTCTGGGCATAGCAGAGCAGCGCTCTGTGGTGGCTTTTTCTGAAGAAATATTGGATACGTTTTCACTGCAGCTGGGAAGGGTAATTCCCTGCTTAGGCTGGCATTCACAGGCTAAGTCTGTCTGAGCTAGCATACTAAAAACAGTAGTATGGCCATGACTGCATGGGCAGCAGCTCAGACTGGCCACCCTACTATGCACCTAGGACCTCAGACAAAGCTAGTGTGCATATGTCTATCCAAAACTAGAAATCACACCTCCCAGCTGTTGTGCAGACACCCTTATGTAAGGAAGCTTGAAGGCAGGGTTCCACAACAGCAAGGTCCACTAAGTGTGGTGGGAGTTCACTGGCCTGTACAATCGCTCAAGTGTTTTGCTGATGTCCCATGACATGTTCTTCAGACAGACAATTTTGTTCAACCTTTATGTTTACCCTCTCACTCTTAAATCACTCCCTGCTGAGTAGGGAGAGTGTGATCAATGTTCTTTAGGAATCTCTTATTAATTCCTTACTATAGTGTATTTACACAAAAGACAAAAAGAATATTGTCTGACTTGTTGCACCTCAAACATTTCAATAAACATCCTAAAAAACAAAAAAGCAAAAACCAAAAAAAACAGACTGTGTGCAAAGAATGAAAACAACTGAGGACTGCTTCTCTTCCAAACACTGCAAAACAGATCACCAAACTGTTATGATAAAAATCATAGCACACAGCTAAATCATAGATTTGGGTGCTCAAAGAATACAACACCATGAATTTACTTCAATATATATTCAGTATATAGATGTATACATATTATATCTTATTTATACTAGCTGTACAAAGGCAATAGGCATCTTTTATATGCTGCATTGTTATTTTAAATACCATGGTTCCATTTTTGAAAAAAATAAAGTGCACACAATACATGCATCCTATAAATAAAGACTATTCTGTAGAACTAAATGAGAGATGAAAGAATTTATCTGTGAATAAGAATAATATAACTTATACTTGGTTCTAGGGCTCTTGTGTTATTCAGCCATGGTTACCACAAACATTTTATTCAAAAGACGTCTAATATTTTCTCAGGCCATATTGCATTTAAGCAGAGAGCTTTCCTTTGTGTAGCCTCCACCTTTCTCCCTGCCCTTCTCAAGCTTTACATGTCCTATGGGAGGGGGTCAGCAACCCAAAAGATAAGAGCCATTTTAATAAAATTCTTTCAGTAACCAAGTGCTTTGAGAGCTGCAAAGAGTGTAAGCTATTGGTGGAGGGGAGGAGCCTGGAGCTGACCACCCAGAGGATCGCCAATTGGCAGAGAGGCCCGGAGCCCAGAGCTGCAAAGCAGCAGCCAAAGAGACGCATGTAGTTCTGAAGATGTATGTTGCAGACCCTTGCTACAGGGAATAATTCTGTACTTGAAAGAAGATGATAGAGTAGTGGCTAGATGATGTTACAGGCGTTTTTGAAGTTCTAATTGCTATGGACTTTATGGTTTGCAGTTTCTGGGCCTGCCCGATTCAAGCTCCATTGCAGTCAACAGGAATCTACTGCATTCTAAAAACACATACTATCACATAAGTTTTAAAGATACCATTGCACTCCCCACCCATTGTGATGAGTATTCCTAGACTACAGCTGGGGATAGGGACACAAGGGGAGGATTCTACAATGCCCTAGACCATGGGACAAAGTTTAAAATAAGAAGACTTCTGAAGCTATGCGAGAGGACATGTAAATACAGTGGAACCTTTGGCTAAAGCTAACCTGGGCTTAGAATAGCAACCATTCTACCAGGGAGTTATATTTGATGTAAGATTATCATAATTTTTCTGGAGATTACAGTTGTTGAACAAATCAGATAATGATTTATTATACAATACATACATTTACATACAGACTGTGTTCTGAAACCGTTCAATGAGGTGAAATAGTTTTAAAAAAACCTCTCAAGATTTAGGTTGAAAATAAAATGAAATTCAAGTTCAATAACCTTTAGTGGTCATTCACTTAAAGGGATCAAATCATTGTTCTCTAAAGTAATTTCTTATTGATACTGACATGCTTGCCCCTCATTTAAGATTAGCACAAATTTGAGCCCAGATCTTTGGCTAGACTAAAGAACACAGACATTGATACTAAGACTCAATCTAGAATAGTTTCACTGACGTTTCAGGGGTAGGGGAAACATTTCACACCGTTCTGAATGCTGGTTGGATTCAGGAAAAGATTGCTAAAGACTGCCAGGGTGCAAATGAAAGCCTGTAATAAAACCTCACTGATCTGCAAAAGCAGGAAAATGCTGGCAAAGCCCGCTTTGTTCACAAAAGGCGGTGGTGGTGGTATCTATATGTGATATTCATTTAACATGCAAGGTTAATTATTCAGGGAGCAGGATAACATGGTTAGGAGCAGGTGATGAAACTAGGATTAATTTGAGCAAATCTGGTTAACAGGACTCCACAGGGATAGACATTTTTTAAAGAGGAATCTAGAAGTAATTGCCTAGATAGAATGACTCAAGAACCATTGGAAATTTTCCAAAATAGATCAGATAAAATCCCTGCGGGATTGCCATAGAGGAAGCTGCTGTATTATGAATGGGGTTAAATTGGATGATTTGAGGGCTTTTCCAATCCTACCATGAGTGCCTACATCAGGGTATGTCACTGCTTTTCTAGAGCAAGAATGACATCAGCCAACTACACCCACACAAATCAGAAAAATTGAAAGGAGAGTAACAAAAGAAATCCACCTAAATTAAAGCATTGTAAACAGGCTAGATTCCTTTGAAATAACAAAGATGCAGAGAGTGCTGTTTAATTCACCAACCCCATAGCCTCTCTTCTCTTCCCTCCTTTCAGGCTGGTTACTCGCCTTTCCAGTTGCCCTTCCATCTCCTGAATGGTTCACAGCTGCTGCTTGTGGTTAATTCCCCTCTATACCATTTCTCTCTAACTGGTGTTTTAGCTGCTTTTTCTCCTCTCTGTAGACCCTGACTACTCCTCATCGCCTCCCTCACCTGATCTCACCACCAAATGGTGTCTCTCTTTCTCAGTCATCATCTCTATACGTCTTCTCTGCTTCATCGGGTTAATGGCTGTAGTGAAAAGAAGATGAGGGGAGCCTGCAGAAACCTTCAGTGTGGGAGGAAAAGGAAGCAGTGCATTGGGACTTTCAGTGAGATTGCAAGGTGTAGAGCCTTGGAAAGGATGATAACTTCCAAAGGATTGTGGGCATGATATAAGAAGCTAAGGGGATCAAAGTTAAGGGTTATCTGGGAAGTGGCTAGCTGTATCTCCTTATCTGTGTAGTTTCCCCTCATTCTTCCCTTGAGAAAACAATATATAAGAGGAGGAAAGTTCTGGACTCAGTCACAAAATATGAAAGATCTTCATTTCTGACTTCCAAATCCACAGGAGAAAGAACAGGAAAAACACCAGGAGCATGAAGTCCTTATGTTTGCCATAGCTTTCAAGTGACTCATCAAGTCTTATGAAAAATTCTGCAATATTATGTTAATTCAGTATCCAGGGCTTTATAGCTAGTGCTGACTGTACAACCTATTCTGAGATAGTGGCGCATCCTGGCAGTAATATGATAAATATCTATTATTTTCTAAATACTGATTTTTTAAAAGAGAGTCTGAGAATAAAAATTATAGTCAGAGGGCAGCTATTATTGTTTGATACAGTAGCATTAATCTGGTGATTTTTGAAGAAGCACTGTAGTTTGAAAGTTAAAAAATGCTGTCAAAAATAAAATTGGAGTTGTTCGTAACTATGATGATACAGGTTCAGCACTGTCCTTTCTCATGTAACTAAACAGACTCACACAAAAGACTTCTTTCCTAACCAGCAACAGATTCAGTTTTGTGTAATTGACTTCAAAACCACTGTCCAAAAAGCAATTCAGCTTTACTCAAAAATCAGGACAACACACACCAGAGAAAAATAAATGATGCTTGTAGTAAAATAAACTATGATTCCAAATCAAATCTGAATGAATTCAGGGATAGTGAGAATTTCTGACTCACCCAATGTTTCTGATCAAGACAATTGGAATTTCCATTTACAAAACAAATTCAAACTAAATGTCCATTGCATTTAAATTTAAAACAGTGCCATTTAAAATCATCCAAAGCAGAAATAAATTCACTATCAAAGGTACAGGTTCTGTTTACCTTACTCATGTTGAATAGTACTTTCCTCCACAAATAACACACTTGAAGGCAATGGAACTACTCATGGAGTAAGGATATTAGAATCTGACTGAAATTTACTTACAACATAAAATGAAGATATCTCAAATGTTTCTCTGAAGATTTCTCTCTCATCCATGCAGCTATACAACAATGAGTAGCAGCCATCTTAGTTTGGAGTACCGCTGGGTATGTCTACACTGTGTGTTTAAGTCAACTTAAACAAAACCCTGTCTACACTGCAGGGCAATAAAGTCACCTTTAGCATCAGGTAAAGTTGATTTTATAATTTCGATGTATAAAGTTGACTTTACAGTTAAATCAACTTTATTAAGTCGACTTAAGGCGATGTGGAAGGGGAGTTGCCCTAAGTCAGCTTAATTGCCCTCCCAACCACAGAAAACATAGGGATGGGGGCTGGCTAGAAGGCACAACATAGCTGGGAGCATTCCCAGCTGTGTGGACTACAGGAAAACTCCCCGTGTTCCCCGACCTGATCCAGCATCTCTCCTGTTCTGAGCCCGATCAGGCATCACAGCCCAACCCGGCATTTCCCCCATTCTCAGCCAGACCCCAGCATCTCCCTGCATTGCAGCCAGACCTCAGCATCTTAGCCTGGCCCGGCATCTCCCCTCATCGCAGCCTGACCTCAGCATCTCAGCCTGACATGGCATCTCCCTTCATCACAGCCTGACCTCAGCTTCTCAGACTGACCCCAGTATCCCCTCACATTGCAGCCCGACCCGGAATCTCCCCGCATCACAGCACGATCCCAGCATCTAAGCCCGACCAGGCATCTCAGCCCCACCTCAGCATCTCCCTGCACTGCAGCCCAACCTGGCATCTTCACGCATCACAGCCTGACCCCAGAACTCCCCTGATCTTAGACCGACCCTGCCTGTCTCCCCTGTTCTTAGCCAGCCCCGCACATCTCCCCCATTGTCAGCCCGACCCTGCCTGTCTTGGTACTTCTCTTCCCAAACCCATGTGTCTCCTCCCTTGCCCTTC
Organism: Podocnemis expansa; assembly: GCA_007922195.1. Taxonomy (NCBI): domain Eukaryota; kingdom Metazoa; phylum Chordata; order Testudines; family Podocnemididae; genus Podocnemis; species Podocnemis expansa. The sequence goes on along the minus strand of ML681988.1, from coordinate 15,347,461 downwards.
TCTGCCTGACCCTGGGTGTCTCCCCCTTCTCTGCCCAAACCCGTGTGTCTGTCCCTTGCCCTTTTCAGCCTGACCCTGCCACTCTTTCACCAACCCTGTCTGTTTCCCCTTCTCAAAGGACCCCCTGATAGTGTTGTAAAACAAACAAGGAGTCTAGAGACACTGTTTAAAACTAACAAATTTATTTATTGGATGAGCTTTCATGGGAGAAAAATCCTACTTCAGACAGTTTGAAGACGGGGGAGTTTACAGAATGGTGGGAAAAAATGCAGGGGAGTGTAAGACATAGGATCAGGTCACAGTCTAATAGCAAATCAAAGCAGTTGTTAAGATTCAAACACTGGGAAACAGCACAAAGAAAGAAAGAAAGAAAATTGCTATTTCTTTTAGATTATATTGTGTGAAAGCAAGATTAAATCCGGACTGTGGATTTTTTTCCTCCATTATAACAGGTGATTTGACTTCACCTTCCTCTATGTGCTGTTTCCCGGTGCTTGAGTCTAAACAACTGTGGTGCCCTGCCCCTGCACTGGCAGTTGCCCTGCAGCACCTGGTCCAGAGCCAGAGGAGTCTGGGCAACACAGGGAGGGTGTGGAGTGCTGTGCTGGCAAATCGCTGGGCTACGTCAGGCTCCCTGGACTCCCTGTTGCCACCCACAGTATGGTGGCTGGTGTTGTCACTCACTTCCAGTAGTAAAGGAGTGGCCAGAAGAGAGGGGCATCTCTGCTGTGGTGCAATGTGGGCCAGGTACCCACAATGCACCACTCCTAGGGCAACCTAGAAGCTGCCAGAGTGGACGTGAGCGGTCTCCTGGCATTTTGAGTGTGGACGTGCTAAGCCGGCTTAATAAGGTCTACTTTAAGCAAACTTATTAAGCCGGCTTAACCAAGCCCTGTAGTGTAGACATAGCCACTCAGAACTGAGGTTGGTGTTGAAAAGAGGTCCTCGTGTGGTTCCAAGGTGAAATATGGCTCTCATGCTATTGGTAAAATAATTAAAAAAATTAAAAACTTATCTGCTCTGAATGTCAACATGAAGCAACATCCATCTTAGTTTTAAAGCCAGTATTTAAGGTGGATTTATTTAAGTTAAAGTGCTCACACACAAACTGATCAGTTCTAAATTATTTGCAATCTCTCTAGGAGCCATCATAGAGAACTCAATAAATATCTTGGCTCAGCTCGCAACAGAAGTCAAAACTGCAAATCAGATATCAAGCTGTATGATACCAAGAAATACAAACATATCAGCAATGAACATGCATGTGCATATCTTGAATTCTCCATTTTGGTTTGGCCACCTCAGCTGGAAAAGATTGCAGTGGAAACTAAAATGCTCCAGAGAAGAGCAATGAAAATGATTTTAGACTGGGCTATGGGAACTCCTATCCCAAAAGAGATTTTAGACGCTAGATCTCTAACAGTAATTAGGAATAAGAGCATATAATGTAATTAAACAAAGTGATGAATGCAAAATTCATTTCTGTGTTAGTGACTGCCCTCTGCATTTGCAGTCCTGCTTCGCTGACCATATATTCATCCCAGCAGGGATAACCAGCAGATTTATTGGAGGAGACCGAAGGAGAAATTTTCAAAGAGCTTTGTGTTTGTGTTGCTCTATTCTTATTCACAGCAGTGAGTTCAGAGTTAAGCCAATACTGTGTGCTTCTGAAAATATCACCCTCAAAACAATGCTAGCAGTAGGTACAGAACTCTGCTTGTGCTTCAAAATAAGATGGCTGAGAGCAAAATGAAGAGAGCTGCCTAGAGACAGAGTAACAAAGGGAAAGAAGATGGAGGAAGGAGTAAGTTTGCCACAGATTTATAGCTCTCCCTGATTCAATATGTTTACCCAGTTAAAAAAAAAAAAACACAACAAAAAACCCAACAAGACTGTGGCAAAATACTATAGCTTCCTTTATAATGTTCTATATAATTTTAACATTGTCTAATTAACATAATTCTATTAACATAAATATATGCTGCATAATATTTCAAGAGACTCTGAAGAATTCTATTTTTTCTACTGGTTATGTATAGCCACTAGAGCTCTCCAGAGAGGTAAAAGAAAAGGAAAAAATAGGTGAGAGAGATAGAAAGGGGTCAGTAACTATCCAGAGGAAAGTAGAGAACGACTACAGAAATTGTCTTAGATCAGAGGCAAATGCATCTTATCAATCACAAAGAAGAAACATCCTGTCTAGATGGGCTAATTCAACCATCAGCATGTGGCCAGAGCAGTAGGGTAGGGCCAATTTCTCTGATTCAAAATTCCAAAGAATGGAGTAAAATTTGTTCCCTTCCTCTTCACAGTCAATTCTTTGCCCAGACTTCTGTAATTACTGGGATTGGTAAAAGGCAGTTGAACATTCTGAATTAGCTTCTCCCATAATATAGGGACAAGGAGACTCTTAATAAAAGGCAATATATTTAAAATACAGAGGACAAACTTTTACACCCAACAGACAAATTAAACCATCATATTTCCTCCCACAGGACATCATTGAAACAAACAGCTTAGTGAGGTTTATTTTTAAAAGGATTAGACATGCTTGACAGAGAAAATTATCCGCAGTTGCAATATGCTAGATAAGACATTACAAAAGTCATGAATTCCAGTACCATGAGGGTATAAACTGACCCTCAACTGGAGTCAGGAAGAAATCTCTCTTCTCTCATATTCAGCTGTATTACGGCAATATAGGCATCTGGTATAGCTTGTAGACCACTGGAGGACACAGAATGTTGTAACAGAAGGACTATTAATGTATTCTGGTAAGGTAATAAATTATGATTTTCATAAGCCTCTTACAAAGTCAAATGAAGTCAGTGCAATTCCAGCCATTGACTTCAGTGGGCTTTGGAACATGTCCTCTAAACACATCTTTTAAATTTGTTTTGGCTTGCAATTTTCCAGCATTATATCCATTTGTTTAACATGTTTTAAGTCACAAAGGTTGACAAAACTTCCCAAGATCCATTTGCCATCACTACTTGATGGCTTTAGTGCTTGGACCAAATTTTACTCTCAGTTACATCAGTAAAAACCCTATTGACTTCAGTGGAGTTGCAAGGGTGTAGCTCACAACATAATTTAGCTTATTTTCAGGTTATTTTTCTACAGAAACACAAAAATAAATCCTGAAATAAAGAAATCTCTGTAGTTTTTGTTGGGGGTGTCAGGAAATATAAATTCTAGACTGGTACATGCATAAAAGATTAAAAGGCAAAGGCAAAGGGATGGGGGGAGGCAGGGAAAGAGGTGATCTTTTAATGTCTTAGCAACAGATGCCAGCAAGCCAGAGTCTGTGGGCAATGACAAGGAAAAGGAGATTTAAAAGGTGCAACTAACAATATTTTGAATTGCTAAAGATATCATTTTCAGCTTGGAATAACAGTTCTATCATACACATTAAAATTTATGATTCGCTTCATTAATCACGCTCATTTCCTTTCCGGAGCTACTGATATGATTCACACGTTATTTCACAAGACCAATGTAGAAAGGTTGAGTTTTTCCTTTTTACTTGAGTGTTCAGTCTGATTACTGTGAAAATCATTTCCACCTTGAAATGCTTAAATGCTTTGTCTCAGAATGTGCTGGCTGGAATTGCAGCAGCACCCCCTCTCTACCTGCAGTTCCACTTTCTATTTTCCCCTCATTGAATAAGAAAGGCTGTACAAAAAGAAATAAATTGTTGCAGATTTTTGACTAGGAGACAGAGAAGCTGTCATATATGGTGATGGAGGGATACCTACCTAGATTTAAAATAACACAGATTCAAAAGAAGAAATTAACTAGGGATGATGGGGAAAGTTCTAGAGAAATTCAATGACAGTTGGTCTTTCTGACTTGAAATATTAACATCCCACTTAACACATTTGCAGTTTGAGTCTATTTTATTGTGATTTCAAGACCAAGGGACACTTGTAATGAAGAAGTTCAGATATGCAAAGTTCAAAGATATCATGGTCGAAGTTCTGCCCTTGGCTGTACACGTGAAGCCCATATACTACAAAGGAAGTTTCTCATTCATATGGAAGGAGAATATGGCTTTCTGCACCTAAGAAGAATGAGTTGCTGGTATGGATAATGAACAACAATCAAAAGAGGAAGTGATAAATTTCAAGTCTATATCTTGAAGGGATGCCTGGAAAAGGAAGATACTATATCCATGAAAATTCATTTGTGATTAAAAACAGGTGTGCCTTCAAATACTGTTGCCTCATATATTTTTTCAATCAATATGTTAATCAATCTAGCGTGTATCACTTTTATGGAAAGAAAGGTAATGCATAGATGCTAATTATTAAAAGTATTGCATATTTAGAAAACTAAAGAAGATTAGTGAAAAATGGTTTAGGCCAGGAATTTATCATTCGATTCATGAATATAGGACATTCCTTGTTAAAAACAAAGAAAAAACCCTGGACAACAGCAACAAATCAAATGACAATAATAATAATTTAAAAAGGGTCAGATGCTGAGTTGGTATAAATGGGCATTACTTCCTCAGTCTCACTGATGGTTTGCTGATTTGCATTAGCTGAAAATCTTGGCCCAGGATAATTACTATTACTTTGCTACTCATAATTTTTACTCCTGCTTTCAATCTTTGGGCCATGTCTGGTGTGCCACTACCAGGATGGTGAACATGAGTGCCAGGGGAGCATTAGCTAATGCACTTAACTCCATCAGACATTGTTCCTGTTGCTCTACTAGAACCTACAAATTTAGCACATCTGAGTATTTCTTGTCAGCTGTGGTTCTTCATAAATAACATCAGAATGCATGGGCATGAATCTCAATTGGTGTGAATCACCACAACTCCACTGATTCCAGTGGAGTAACTGATACTAGCTGATTTACCACGTGTGCATATACAGATCATATATTTGTTTCTTATATCAAATGTAGTAATTGATATGAGGCTTTACACTGATGTTTGCATTGGCTGACTGCTGTAAGTCCCACATATATTAAAGTATTTTTATCTCCCTATAAGCAAAATATTACAGACTAGACCCTCAGCTGGTATAAATCAGCAGAGCTCCACTGAACTCAAATACATTTCACTTTCCAGAGTCAAGATGATGTATGAACAAATAGGGATAGAGCCTCAGGTGGGGAAAATCAACGTGGCTCAGCTAATGTCAATTAACCAGTTGACAGCAACTCAGGATTTGGCCCTATTAGTTTATGAATCATTTCACCCCAGAAGAGTCAAATCTGCATGAAACAGATATTTCTGTATCTCCCACAGCAATTGTCTATAGCTACATGTCTTTAATCATTAACGCTAGGCATGAAAACATGTGTGACACTTCACTTCAATATACTGTATGAACTGCCTAGCTTACTGGAGAGCTCTAAAGCTCTTAAATCAACAGGAATCATTCAGATTAACCATTGTTTTTAATGACTTTGCATCTTGCAAAGTAAATTCCTGCTAAGCTTTCAATTCATTTTATTTTACTGAATTACTGAATTTCTTTTCTCCTCACCGGTTCTTTGTATGTGTAACTCTGCTAACTGCGTTAGGTGTTACATTTTTATTTTTATGTTAATTCAAACTGCAGCTTATACAAAAAGGAACAGTATTGGAATGATAAGAAATCTGAGCAGAGTTTACTCAGATATTTTCATCCTCACTGCCAAACTGGTCTATGTGCACTTAAAACATTTTCTTCATTAAATGCAAAGTATTAGAGCAATCTAAAAAGCTGCCAACATTGTTCTAATGCATCACTAGTTTGGAATAAAGCTTTTTTCAATTTGAGCTCAAGTGGCAAGGGTGTTTTTGACTAATTAAAAAAAAAATCAAAAAAGCCCCCAAAACAAACCTTCCATGACTGCAAGAAAAATATTGTGAAATACAATTTAACTAAACAAAGTATGTGAAGAAAACAAATACAACACGAATTAAAGAAACCTCAAATTCTGCTCATTCTTCAGTCAGAAGAATGGTGACTAATGCAATCATTAATAATTATATATTACCATCCATCGTAATATATTATTCTGTTGTGGATGGTTCACATCTGCTTCTCCAAGCATGAAAATATAAAAGTCTTGATTGCTAATGTCCATGTACATCATACAGAGTTTGCAACTGGCTCATCTCAACATCTTCTATCAGTTTTTCAACTATTATGATCATTTTTATCTTCTTTTGGCTCACCTGCCAATAAAGGTTGCTCTTTCCATTAAGAATAGCAGTTATGCACCCACCTGATGTGTTACATAATATATCAAAAGAGAAACCCAACAGGTGTCTGGAGATCTTAGATCTGTTTGTTCAGAACTGTCATGTGTCCTTTGCACTCTCTGGAACCATATTTGATGATCTGTAAGTTATTAAGTAAATGTCTCCCTTAATGCAACAAGGGGAAAAACACACTCAATGATACTTAGTAAACACGAAGGTCTAAGATTTTATGAATTAATGTAAAAGTTTGTGTTTGCTTTTCATGAATGTTCAGGCTATGAAATTTCATGAGGCAAAATATTGCTGAAAAGTAATTTTCAAAGTTGCATGTGTGAGTATTCCTGGGGACTGCAATTTCAAGTTCTCAGGAACAAATATTCCTGTCAGAAGTGCTTGTGTGTGCTCATTCAACTAAAGCACCAGAAACAATAGCATGAGACTCATCCAACCAAGCATAGCTAATCAAGATATGTTGACTTTAGAGTATTCATCATGGAATAAAAGATTTGAACATATATTTGAATAAATTAGAATAATTTACTGCAGGAAATGATGATTGGCTCATGCACATCCTGTGACTGGAAAAGGAAATGACATGTGTCAAAAAAGACATTCGTTTCAAATTGTTCTCCCATCTGAATTAGCTGAAGCCTGTATCCCAAGGAAAGGGAAAAAAAATCATAGGCAAGAGTTGTAGACCAAGTTGACTGAGTGAGCATCTCAGATAGGTGAGTAAGGCAAAGCAGAAAGCCTACAACGGGTGGAAGATGGGAGGGATCAGCAAGGAAAGCTACCTCCTAGAGGTCAGAACATGTAGAGAGAGAGAGAAAGACCAAAAGACAAATAAAGTTGGACCTTGAAATGGGAATTCAAACCAAGAATAAAAGGTTCAAAACACATATAAATAGAAAGAAAACAAAGAAGTAGGATTGCTAAACACTGAGGATGGGGTGAAGGTTAAGGATAATCTAGGCATGGCTAAATATCCAAACAAATACTTTGTCTCCATTTTTAAATGAAACTAATAATGACCAACCTGATCTCTTAAAAAAAAAAAAGATTTTTTTAGAAAAAGGGAATGTGGGGGATCTAATTTACTTAGATTTCAGTGAGATATTTGATGTGGTTCCACCTGGAGAATTATTAGTTAAATTGGAAAAGATGGGGATTAATGTGAAAATTGAAAGATGGACAAGGAACTGGTTAAAAAGAAGATTACAATGAATCATACTGAAAGGTGAACTGTCAGGCTAGGATGAGGTCACCAATGGTGTTCCTCAGGAATTGGTCCTGGGACCAGTGCTATTTAATCATTTTATTATTGAGCTTAGCACAAAAAGTGAGAAGGTGCTAATAAAGCATGTGGATGACAGAATGTTGGGAGGTATTGCCCACACAGAGAAAGACTGGGATATCCTACAGGAGATCTGGGTGATCTTGTAAACTGGAGTAATAGGAATAGAATACGATTTAGTAGTGGAAAGCACAAGGTTATGCATTTAGGGGCTAATAATTTTTTTTGCTATAAGTTGGTGATGCATCAGTTGGAATGACAGAAGAGAAGGGCCTGGGCATATTGGTCAATCACAGGATGACTATGAACTGCCAGTGTGATGCGGCCATGAAAATAACTAACACAGGCCTGGGACACATTCAGTGAGGTATTTCCAGTAGAGATAGGGAGATATTAGTACCATTATTCAAGGTGCTGGTGAGACCCCATTTGGAATACTATTTGCCATTGTGGCTCCCCATGTTTAAGAAAGAAGAATTCCAACTGGAGCAGGTGCAGAGAATTGCTATTAGGATGATCTGTGGAATGGAAAACCTACCTTATAAGATGAGACTCAAAGAACTTGGCCTGTTTGGCCTAATCAAAATAAGACTGACGGGAGATATGATTGGTCTTTATAAATACATCAGGTGATAAATACTAGGGAGGGAGAGGGATTATTTAAATTCAGCTCCAATGTGGACACAAGAACAAATAGATATAAACTATCCATGAAGAAGTTTAGACTTGAAATTAGACACAGATTTCTAACCATCAGAGGAGTGAAGTTCTAGAACAGCCTTCTAAGGAGAGGGGAGGGAGGCAAAAAAACCTATCTGGCTACAAAACTGAGCTCGATAAACTTATTGAGGGGATGGTATGATGGGACAGCCTAGTTTGCCAGGTGACGGATCTTTGACTATTGGTCATAGATATGCTAATGGCCTATGATGAGATGTCTGATGAGGTTCCTCCTGAGTTACTACTGAGAATTCTTTCTTGGGTGTCAGGCTGGTAAGTCTTGCCCACATGTTCAGAGTTTAACTGATTATTGCATTTGGGCTCAGGAAAGAATTTTCACCCATGACAGATTGGCAAACTCTCTCAGGCTTTTTCGTCTTCCTCTGTAGCATGGGGCATGTCTCACTTGCTGGTGAATTCTCTGTATCTTAACATCTTTCAAACATGATTTGAGAACCTTAATATCTGTCACAGTTGAGAAGTTTATTACAGGAGTGGGTGGGTGAGGGTCTGTGACCTGCATTGTAAGAGAGGTCAGAATAGAAGATCACATGATCCCTTCTGACCTCAGAGTCTACAAGAACCTAAACTGACATTAGGCAAGACTGGCACATCCGTTACTTAGGCTTTTAGGGGACCAAGGATGCCACATATCACGATTCTACCCCAGCTCTATTCCTCCTGTTTGCTGACCAGAAGAGCTGGCCCAATGCATAAGAAAAGTAAGGCACTCCACGAAAAAGAGCTCTGAGTAGATTGAAAGTTTTCTCTTTCACCAGCAAAAGTTGGTCCCCCCACCCCCAAAAAAAGACATTACCTCACATCTTCACTCTTACTACAAAAGGGTGAAGTAATTTATTTCTCCTGAGTAAGGGTGGAGAAGGGAAGGAACTGGGACTCACTGACTCACAATTCATTCTTCAATTGGCTTCTGAGCCAGTACACATACCTTATCAGGAGCAAACAGTGTGGTTCCAGTCTAGCACATTATAAACTAATAGATAATCCTGTATAGCTTTATGTGAGATGTCCAGCTAACGCTGTCACTGCCATCACTTTTTCCAAATGTGTGTCAGTTTGAACAACCAAATCAGACCACTAATCAAAATCTGAAACACAGAGCATGAAATGTGGTGTGATATGGTTTAGTGAGCCAATTAAAATATTGCTTGTCAGCCACAACACCTAGCCAAACTGTAAGTATGAAGATTTGTCCATATTTTTCCATGTAAGCTCCTGTTTTCTAGGGTTATAAAAACTGGCCTCAGGTGCAAGTCACTATGTAGAACAGAATATTCCTAGGATAGTTGGCATCATGTTACTCAACAAACATGCATTTCATATGTGTATGTTTGAGAGGCTGAAAGAGTAACTGTACTGCAAATGACAAGAAAAGGGTGATGAAAATCCTCAAGCAGAGCATAGTCATGGTTACCTGCCACGTGCTGTTTCCTGAATCCTGTGTTCTTCAGGGAATCTGTCACATGCTTCTCTATCACAGAAGTCATTAGCATATAAAATAAAGAATCCCTTTATAATGGGAGTGTTCAAAACTTCAAGTGTCCTTTTAGTATATTTTGCAGTGGCCCTTTGATGTATGGCCCTTGAAACCATGGGCAACATGATCTGATAGCAAAAAGTGCATGTTTAGGAGCAAACTTACCCCTGTGTGGCAAGTACAAAATACATAAAAGGTAGATTATAAAAAAAAAAGAAAACTTGAACTTCTAAGTTACAGATACTAATTGAATAGGGATTATTTAAAGGAGAAAATTTCTGCAGTTGAAATAGGAAGCTCTGCATGTAATTTGCATACAATGATCACAGTATGTACATTTTTATAACTATAGATGAACCCATACAGATAACTGGCTCAGCTTTGAAATGAGATGGGTGGGTGGGGGTCTGAATGGTTAAGCAGGGTGGTAGTTGATTACGGAGGCTTCCTTCTCTTGGGAATTGGTCCCAAGTTCATTATAGGCAGTGCCCAGAGTTCTGTTGACTTCAATGGCCTTTGAATCAAATTGTTAGTCACTGGTTTAAGTCTTGGTCAGGTTGGTAGTGTAGTACACAGGCAAAATATGTGAAATGGGTTGGTAATCTCACTTCAGTTCCTAATGGACAAGCCTCCAAGTCACAAAAATTATCACAAGTGCACAAGCCTCCACGCATCACAAATACATAATGGGTACTAATATGCACATTTGAAGATACAGAAAATACAGATTGAATGGATGCAGGGAATAAAATGCAGCATATAACATGTAGACCACAGATCCAGATGCTTCTCTGCCTAACGAAACCCAGAGGCAAGCTTTCAACTGAAAGCAGCAAAGACTGAAATAGATTAATTACTTAAGCATAGTTGTAAACTCTTGGATAGAAAGGGGTATGATCCCCATTTTCACTGCAGTATGGAGATGCCACTGTAACAAATACAAATACCAAAGGGCATATCTTTTGGCTTGCTCCAATAACTTCCCTCTTCCAGTCCCATGACAGGGATGGAAGCTTGTAATATTTCCCTAAATGGGGATTTCTCTAGTACAGAAAGCCTTCCAACTGGTGTATGGGGCATGCCAGAAGCAGGAATGGACAGGGCTGGAGTGTTGTTGCAGTCAAGCCTTTTTAGAAGGCTTAAAGTCCCATGGGGGCTCCCACAAAAGCTGGTGAGCTATACAGTAAATGCAACTGGCTGTTTTTGCTTTCCCCTCTACTGAGAAGAGCTGAGACTCCACATATGATGTTAATGATATTGTTATGACTTATAATCCTCTCAAACAAGTCGCTCAACAGTGGGTCAGCAAGAACAAATCATTTTCTTGGAGCCATATTATGCATCACTGTCTACATATAATTCTTGAAATGATCTTTACATATTTCATGTTAAAATGCTTACATTGGTAAAAAACAAAATGAATGACTACCACTACGTTATCAGGTAAGTACTGCAGAATCCCCATCAAATCCAATCATTTGACATGAGAGGGAGAGAGAGAGAGAGAGAGAGAGGGCATGCATGTGCATGAGAGAGAAAGAGACAAAGTGATCTTTTGCCTTTGAGTCACTACCATGACTCTCAATTTTATTTGCCTTCACAGTCTTGCAAGAAAAGTATGGAAAAGTTATTCAAATAAGTCAGTGTGTGTATAGTGACCATGACTAAAAAATTCAATATATTGTAGGCCCTGAAATTCTGCAGGCTCTGTGAAATGCCTGCTACGTGTACTGTAACTCAAGAGCTATTACGATTTCATTGTTGGATTTCACAGATTCTTAAGTCTCTCTCTATGGGGAATTGCAATTTTCAGGCACTGTCACATGTGTTTCAATATTAAATAGAGAGTAAACTATTCTGAGTGTTTTTCTTCCTGTTTTAACTAAGCTCAAGATTTTATCTACTTCCAATTTCTTAAAAAATGCATAGAATGATGAATTAAATATATGCATCGCTACTCAAATTGTTTATCTGCTGTGCTAATTTTATATGTACACAATTAGATTAAATATTCATTTCATCCTTCCCTCTTTCAAAGTACTATAACTTTCAGTTACTTATTCTCACAGATTTTTCTATTTGCTTTGTTTAAATTAAAGACACTATCCCAGGGGAATTTGACCTAAAACTTTAAAATTAAAGTATTTTTAAACTAGTCATAGTGAGCTGTCCATATGTTTGTGTTAAGTCTGAAAGATCTTTGATTACCCCTGTGTTTGTAGTTAGGCAGCCTTATTGAAGTTTAGATACATTCCATAGCTCAACACACTAAGACCTTGAAGAACAACAACCAAGGTTATTTAGCAATGTAACGCAATAAAATAAAACAGACTTTGACATCTATGCAAAAGCAGTCAGTAACCGCTTTGCTGATTTTAAGACATATGCTTCTTTAAAGGGCTCAGAACATAAACGATTCAACTGCCACATGCATCCACACCTCATAAGCCAATTTTATTGTAGATTGCAAAGTTTGCAATGAGCAGGTAAAGACATAAATAGTCAGCAATTAGAAATTTGCTGAAGAGGATAGTTAAAGGAATTACGTTAATTTAGAGTGATGAAATGCAAATACATGATCCTTGCATGTAGCAAGTCACTGCACCTGTGCTCTCGCAAAACCACTAAATCAGCAAGCTTGAGTCAACAATCAAATCATGAGGGTGCAGATCACAGAGGAGCAGTTTGAATCTTATGCTTTGATTCTGAGAGGTGCTGAGCTCCTAGGGTTCCCACAAACTTTAATGGGGTTATATGCAGTCTGCAACTCTGAAGTGCAAGCCCATGGTAAAAGACTGTCTTCATTAAGCTAGAACAACATGCTAACAATCAATGAACTCATCCAAAAGTCCTTCCAACTGCATGACAAAGAACTTTGCAAAGGGTTGTTAGACGAGTGGAAAGCGAAGGGTTTCTAAAAACCTTCTCTCTAAACCTCCTTGACAATCTTGTCAAGTGTCCGGCTTTCTCATTATACTGAATGGTTACCACTGTCAGCTCCAGAAATCTCTAGTACTTTAAGAAAGCAGTAGCTTCCTATAACTGAATTATCATTAGCAAAATTACTGTTTCAATGTCTGAAGATTGGAGAGGGGTGCCGGTAGTTGCTCCCCCTCTGTGTCTGAGAGAGGTCCCACCGTTTTACTATCTACCGACAGGGGGAATTAGCCAGTAAACAATCAATCAGCGTGGCTGACAGGCAGGGCCAGCAAGCATTGTATGGCTCACGCAGGGGGGATGAGGATCAAAGCAGCTCCAGGACCTCACGTCATTGGTGGGGTGCTGCCATCCCAGAGATGGGGTGACAGGGTAGGGGGACGGAGGCCCACCTGACCTCACCACGGCCCAGTCCAGGGCCCTAACACTGGGGAGCGTTCCACCACTGGATCTGTGGGGAATCCAGCTGGAACACACTGACCAGGGCTGTGTCCACGAGATATCCTCAGTTGCCCCAGGACAGATGACCAGCAACAGTCCCAGAGGCTGCCCAACAGTTACAGGATTCCCAGGGGGCAGGATGTTTCTGGGCTCGTCAGCAAGGGCAGGAGCTTGGATCCATGTGGTATCCTCAGTCACTCCAGGGTAGCTTGCCAGCTGCAGTCCCAGCAGCACAGGCTCCCCAGCAGGCAGAGTGCCTCTTGGCTCATCAACAAAGGCAGAAGCCCGGAACGAGCCACATGCATCCACCTCCGTCTCTCTCTTGGCCCCAGATGAGCTTGAGGCCATGCCTTTTATTCTTCCTGTCCTGCTTACCCACTTCTGGTGGGGTGGGGGAAAGTGAAGTTGTTCTGCCTACAGCCAATTGTGTAGGAATGGTGTTTACCCCTCCGCTGGCTCAGCCGGGGGCTGACTCACTAAAGAGATCATGACTGAATGCAATACTTCCTAGTGGGGAGCTACCCGAATTCCCACTCTGCCTAAGATTTAGCAACTATCCACACATACTTACTTAGATCTATGCCTGTGTATTTAGAACAGCCTGATACATTGTTCCCAAGGGCTTCTTTGAGTCAGCTAAGTGCAGGGAAAGGGTCTATAAGGGAGTAAGGCCCTTAAAGGGCAAACAGAGCACAGACGGGTTCTAAGCCTAAGCCCAGACCTGGCGTTGTTCCTTCTTCACAGAAGCCCTCAGCTCAGGGAGCACTCTGCGGCAAGGTGCGGGCAGTCTGGAAGAGGAAACGGGCGGACTGAGAGATAGGAAGAGGTAAAAGTTTCCCCTGGCACAATCCCACAGGATCAAGTGAAGCTGGGGCACAAATTAAGGCAGTCCTAGACTGTTTCATGAACCTCGGTGGCCACTGGGCCCCACCTTCCTGCCCCAGCACCAGTGACTGTGTATGTACCAGGCTGAATCAGGCCCAGCACCTCCTGTTAAATTTCGCAGATGAACTGCTGTTTGATTGCCATTTGATTAAATCCCTGCAGGATGAACACTGCATAAAATAGTTCCCACTCTAGGTTTTGTTTACCTCTTACAATACCCCAGCATTTAACTTGTCACAATGCCACGCTATTCATGTTCTCTTCAGTCATTGTAAGATGATTCTTACCGGTCTTTCTCATTTCAGACGGAGTGGGAGATGGCATTCAACAGAGGCAGCTGCTGGAAATGCGCTAACTATGATTCTGAATCTGTGTGTAGTTAAGCAAGGTGTACTGCCAGCCAGCCACAGGAAAAATCCATCTAGTGAGCCCTTTGAACAAATCCATGTTCAATTAATATGGCTTCTCAAAAACCCTGACAGTGTTTGTGCTCTAACAAGGTGGTTAAGACACATCATTGCCACCAATCATTACAATAACACTCCTATCTCTTGGGAACTGGTGTCAGTCTAAGAAGGCAGCACAATCATCAGCAGGAAGAAAATATACAGGGGAGCATGGGAGAAAAGGAGCAAGATCAGAATTAATATTGAAGGGCTCAATAGAGCAAAGTGAATTTGCTGGGAGAGGATGAAGACATCAAGATGAGAGGCTGAAGGAGAAGGAAAGAGAAAAGCTTAGTAGACCCAAAAACATGAAGGAGAGGGAAAAAAAAATAATTTCCAGAGGAAAAAACAGAGTGCAGACTTGAAGGAAAGCAGAATCCAACCTAGAGGAGAGGGATCACTTTGATTAAAAAGAAAGGATGGCTGGAAGAAAATGGAGGGAAGCATGACAAAAGAGATAGGTCTGGAAAGGTCAGAAGTAAGAGGGTTAGTTTTCACTGCCAGGGGCAAATTCTCCGCCATCAGATAGATCTTCCCAATCAACTGATGGGGTTTGTGAAGACACAGCCAAACAGGAAGGGGATCGCTGACCACCACCTTGGCAACTGGAGTAGTACTGAGTTGAAGGGAGGGCATTTCCCCTCCACTTAGCATACTGAAGACGCTATGGTAAAAAGGTGTAGGACATCAAAGGGAGATATGTAAGGTATTTTGAGTAATTTGGGTATCTCCTTTTGAGAGCTGTCAAAATCCCACCATGGTGTAGACCTGCCCAGAGAGAAAGAGGTGCTTATGTTACTGGAAAGGATTTGGAGTCACAGACCAGAGGAGAGAGATGTGTTTTAAAGGGATAGGGGGTCAATTAGGAAACAAAGAAGCTAAACAGCTGTTCCAGATAGCCAGGAGAAGGATCTATTGCTGACTATGGAGAGAAGGAAGAGTGACAGTCACAGAAAGTAATTGTGGTGGAAATACAGAAAAAAATGAGGCCAGAAAGATGGTGGTGGGAGACGCAGGTTATAGAAGATCTTGAAGCCTAGGAGGAAACAAACACCAAATGCCAGACCCTTAACTGCTGAAAACTGATGCATCTCTATTCAGTTCAGTGATTTACACTAGTTGAGGATCTTGTGCAAATTACTTTACACATACACACACAAAATTATTTTGTGTGTTTTCCCATACAAATCTTTCAATCTCCAATTTACACATACTTTAGCCTGATCATTCAGAATTCTGCCACTGTTTGACAGATGATCGATGTACCCAAACCTTTAAAGTTAGTAGCAATTTTAACTGGGAACTGCAAATAAGAAATGTGGTATGAAAGAAATGTCCTCCATAACCTGGTTACTATCTGCAGAAACTTGACTTATTTAATATATATCTGAAAGAAAAAAGGCTAAATTGAATTTTAAAAAGTTCTTTTCTCAGCAGCATTGGAAAAAAGAGGGGAATAATGAAAATCTGGAGACTCAACAGTTATAAAGGGAGCATAAAGCTGTCTAGTGCTTATAGCAAGGGACTGAAAGGCAGGTCCATGTTGGCCCCCAACTCATTGTGATGTTTAGCAAGTCACTTAGTCTCTCTGTGCCACCACTTCCCTGTCTGTACAATGACTAGAACAATACTTAGCTTCAAGATGTAGTTTGAGACTTATTTAAGAATTGTAATGTGCTCTGAAAAGTAAAATACCCTGTCAGTGAAGAGTGTTATTAACATTCTTCTTCAGAAACCAATTGTAACAAGGATTCTACCCACGACAATTATGTCAATGGACGGGGATGGGATTATGGAAGAGATCAGAACAGAAGCTGGTAGCACGGCTGCTAGGGATAGGCCTAAGTATGCTGTGTATAGTTATGTAGTGTACCCATTTCCTGGCCTGGTTATGCTCACTGGGTAAAGGTGTTGTTTGGGTTTAACAGTCATGGCGATTTTGTCCCTTAATGTAATTTGAAGTAGACAGGATTATATATATTTGTGTAGGGATTTAGGTTGCAAAGTAAATACTGTAAGAATTCATGTTTCCAGTTAACTTTAAATCTCAGGATAATTGGGACAAGGCCTCATTTTGTTTATAATATATAATATATAACTGGTGCGGCATTTAGTTTATAATATATAACTAAAAAAATTTTAGTTTGAAATAAGGTAACACCTCAAAGAGAAATAGCATGTCCTCTGTGTGGACATGCTATTTCACTTCAGGACAGGGGCACCCTGGGAGGTGTGGCAACACGGCCCCCCTGCGGGCCGTGTTGCCACTGAATCCCCAGCCAGGCTCTCACCTGGAGAGCCAGGCAGGGGAAAAAAGCCCTCAAGGGCAGGGATCCCCCAGCGGGCTGGCAGGAGCTGCAGCTGCTAGTCCCCCTGCCCGCTTAGGGTGCCCCTAGCCCCAGCGGGCTGGCAGGAGTCCCTGCAGTGGCTCCCGCCAGCCCCCCGGGCTAGGGACTTCCCCAGCTGGCGGGGGGGTCTAGCGCGGCTTTCCCCGCTGCAGGAGCTGCTCCTGAGCCCCGTGGCAGGGAGCAGGGGCACCCTGCTTTCCCCACAGCCCGAGCTGCCCCAGGGCTGGGGGTGTGGGAGCAGGAGTGCCCTCCTTTTCACGCCGCAGGGCTTCTGTGGCAAGCTCCGTGGCAGGGAGCCCTTTGCCCCCCTTCTGCCACCACAGGGCTTCTGCAGTGAGCCCCAGGGCTCACGGCACAAGCCCCGTGGCGGGAGAAGGGGAGCATGGGGCTCCCTGCTGCAGGGCTCACCGCACCAGCCCCATGGCGGGAGAAGGGGAGCATGGGGCTGGAGAAGGGGAGAAGCCCTGCGGGGGGAGAAGGGGGCACAGGGCTCCCTGCCGCGGGGCTCACTGGAGAAGCCTCACGGCGGGAGAATGTTGTTTCAAAACAAAAGTGGTTTAAGCTGTTTTGAAACGACGAGCTCCGTTGTTTTGAAACAGGAAAACATCATGCGGACATAGTCTTTTTTATTTCGAAACAACTAGTGTTGTTTCGAAATAAAAAAGACATGTGGACATACCCGTAGTGAAATTAGGGGGTAGATGAACTTGGGACTCTCAAAACAAACAAGGAGTCCTGTGGCACTTTTAAAGACTAACAAATTTATTTATTGCATGAGCTTTCATGGGAGAAAATCCACTTTGTCAGATGCTTTGAAGATGAGGGAACTTACAAAATGGAATGAAAATAAATGCAAGGGAGTGTAAAACATCAGGTCAGGTCATACTATAACAGCAAATCAGAGCAGTTGTTAAGGTTCAAACCCTGGGAAGCTGACGTCAAAGTACTTGTTGTAATGGGAAAAGAAGCCACAGTCACAATTTAATCCTGCTTTCACACAATCTAGTTTGCATATTAATTCCAGTTTAGCTGTTTCTCTTTGAAGTCTTGATGTCCCATTGACGTCCCTAAGTACAGTTGTTAACAAATCATTTACAGAATGATTAGAAAGATGGAAGTGCTCAGCAACTGGTTTTTCTGCTTTGTGATTTCTGATGTCAGTTTTGTGTTCATTTATTCTTTTATGCAGGTATCATCCTGTTTGTCCAATGCATAAGGTCTTGGGGCATTTCTGGCACATGATGGCATAGACCACATTACTAGATGAACAGATGAATGAGCCTTTGATGGAGTAGCTGGCTTGATTAGGACCTATGATGGTATCTTTTGTGCAGATAAGTGGGCAAAGTTATGCTCTTTTCCCACAGAACTACTTGGGGCCTTTCATCAGCAACAGCCCCTCCAAAAGTTCTGCCTCACTCACAGTATTTCAGGTAGGTTACATAGTGCTTCCGAACCTAACACCATTTATTTTGTTTCACATACGTTTGAATTCACATTTTGCAGTCAGGTGCAGTAATGCTGTAAATACAACAGAAACTCTCCAGATATATGGCTTTTGATATATGTTACAAGCATGTAGGTACAGATTCTGATACCTGTAGTTGGACTGAATAGCACTGTATTCCAAGTATAGTCCCACTGAAGGCAATAGAGCAGATTCTGATACACTTTATCTATGAGTAATTCCACTGGCTTCTATCTATACTGGTATTTATACGGTCCTATCACTGGAGCTCCTGAGCACCTCACAGTCTGTAAAGTATTAAACCGTACAAACCCCCTGAAATGTATGAAATCTCTAACATCCCCATTTTACAAAGGCACACAGAGGGCTGACTCACATTTATACAGGAAGTCTACAGTGGAGCAACAACTTGAACCAAGATCTTCCCAGGCCTAGCCTAATGCACTAACCCCTGCACAACCTTTGTAATATATTATTCTTCAAATATCTCCATTCAATGACTATTTATGGAGTAAATAAATGAGTCGTTCCACTGATTCAGAGGATTTTGGATCTGGCAAATCGATGTATAGGTATCATCATCTATCCCTTAGAGTCAGAATACCAGCACTAATGAGTAAATTTTATAAAAATACATTCTGTGATAAACTGCTGGTTTTCTGGCACTGGGTCTCATGCTTTTCTTTAGTGGAAGTGGGTCAGGGCAGACCCCAAACACCTGAGTCCTGCCCCTATGGGGCACTTGCACTGGTGAAACTCCAGGGAGGGGAGAGGGGGGTTGGGGCCTGGGCCCGCCCTCTACTCCAGTTCCCAGCACAGGGTCCCTATGAAGTGCAGCTATGTGCTGCTGACAATGTCCCAGTCTACACTTCTTTCCCCTGGGCTGTCTTCACCCTCTGTCCTTACAGTTCCTTGTGCCTGCTCTCCCCTTAGGCCAGGTTTCTTTTCTCAACCAATCAGAGTCTCAGACACACCCTTCTTTCTCTTCTCAAGTCCAGTTACCTTCAACAAACTCCTTTGCTCTGCACACCACCACACTCCTGCTCCTCCTCCAGCTTGTGTAACTTCTGTTTGGGGCAGGGCAGCTTTTATCAGGTGCCTGGCTACTTCTTAATTGATCTCAGGTGCCTCTAATTAACCCGCAGTAACCCCGGTTAGCCACTGGGGAACAAAGCCTTCACCATTCTGAGACTCACAGATCTCCCTTCTCCGACTCTCAGACTGCCTGCTGGCTTTGATCTCTCACAATTCAGACAACTTTCTTTTATGATGGGAAAGTTTAAAGTTAAATTTCTCTCTTTTTCAGGGACTTCACCATATGGCCTACCAATATAATGACATGTGACAGGCCATTTAAGGAAGCACAGCTCAGAAGCCATTTGTTTTGATCAAAAGAAATCATGTTTTTACCATCCTAATTTTCACAGAAATAGTTTCCTTTCCCTTCCCATATTTCAAAACAAAACAAAACAAAACAAAACAAAACAAAAAATCCTCAGAAAACCCAGCCACACCCTTTAGAACTAGCTGAAGGATGTAAAGCATTTTTCTGTGGCCTGAATCTTTATTCACTTCATAAGTGGTCAGGTGGATTTATAGCCAGTTACCCACATGAGGGACGTAACTCCACATATGGAGACTGCCCTCTGTATAGATTCTAATACAGTAGAACTGATGTAACTAACTCCCCTTGCAAAGGGTGAATAATGGAGGGACCCTGAAAATCTTGACACTTCCTACAATATAGTATTTACCTAACCTGTGGTATTTACAGATATTCCCTAAACTTAGAATGGGAAACACTGAAAATGCCACAGTGGATTTATGTATTGCAAGCAGTAAATGTCAAGGATTTCATAGCACCCACTGTAAAAATGCTCAAAAGAGTCATCAGTGTGGGTACATTCTAGAAGAGGTCCACTTTCCTGTTCACACTCTGCTCCTACCAAGAGTTGAATAATTTCCATGGGGGACAATGCATAGGGATCATTGCTTTATCTAGGTATCCACATATATAAGTGAATTATGCTCAGCTGTCTATGGCTAAGTCCTGTTAATGCTCTCCATAATGTTAGGCATAGCTGACCAGCACGTGGCAGTCTTTTCATGTCTTTCCTGAAGACAAAGAATTGGGATGGGCATCTTTTGCAAATTTGTCCACCATAGTTTGGGCAGTTTTGGTGAGCAAACATGTACAACCAAGTGGAATTTTGCTCAGAGATTTGGTTCTCTACCTGAAGCTCTCAGTTTCTCAGAAGAGTACTAACAGCATTTTTATTTAGCAATTTTGAATTGCTCAAATCTATTTGAAATTACTGTCCTTCAAATTATTCCTAAATCTGGGAAATTACATACTGAAGGAGACTCATGTATCAAAAATTGCACAACTACAGCACTGTCAATTTCACAGATCTTTGAATCCTAACTTACTACAATTTCTTCCTATCCAACCCAAGGACCTAAACTTTCTCAATTATAAGAGAACAAGTAGCTTAAATATCATTTTAAATAAATTGAACACCATACCTTTCACATTACATGAATAATATCACAAGACATGAATCAACAGACTTGTATAAAATTACACAGGCACAAGTACCTGAACTGAAATTATAAAAAAAAAGGTAGGTTATTTTCAATTCATTTTCTGTATTAATCTGTTATTTAAGACAGTATGTACATAACACTCTGCTACTGTCCATTCCCTGTAAGCATATGATAAAAATTTACTAATTGACCACATAATACAGCTAATCCATGTTTTACTTCTTGTATGTGGCATAACTTTGGCTCACTTACATATGACATGTCTGCAATCACATGCCTGCTTTCCATGAGGCGTAAGATAGCAGGAATAGCTTAGTGGGATGGTTATGGATTTGTTTGCGACTAATGTATAGATAGAACAATGTACAAATATTTAATGTAAACCCAGACATCACCCATAACAGTGAGGGGGGAGGCAGGTTGTAGCCAAACGCATGCATTAACCCTTAGTCCATTAGAGTTTGGCAGATTGGGGCTAGTATCCTACAGCAGTGGTTTACAAACCTTTTTTCCCGCAGGACCTGGTTGAAAAAAATCATTTATACCCATGACTCAACAATTACATCTTTCAGCAAAAAAACAACAAGGAATTGTGTAGCACTTTAAGACTAACAGATTTATTTTTTGCACGAGCTTTCGTGGGAGAAGATCCCACTTCCTCAGATGCTTCAAAGATGGGTGAACTTACAGAAAGGAATGAAACTAAATGCAAGGGGGTGTAAAACATAGGATCAGGTCAGCAACACATTCCAGTCTTTTGGCAGTGGAAGAAGGGGGTGCTGTGACCCGGCACCTGAGGGTCTGTGACGCAGCAGCAGGTTCTAACCTGTGGTTTGAAAACCACTGTCCTACAGCATCTCTCCCTTGCCACCATTGTTCAGGCCCCTGGGTCCTCCCTAGTCTCTGTTTTGTCTGTTCCGTTGCCTCCTCCTCAATGAAAAGCCTGATCCAAATCTGGCTGAAGCTGCTGAGAGTTTTTCCATTGGCCTCTTTGTGCTTTGCACCAAGACTTGAGGTATAGCCAGAGCTGGTGCTGGGGTGGGGAGGGACCCGGGGCATGGGCCCAGCCCCCACCCCCAGTGGGCAGGCCCTGCCCCCAGCCGGAGGGCCCCGCCCCCCTGGCCACGGATAGGGCCGGGGGGGCTGCACCGCTGCAGGCAGCTAGGCCGCAGTGCAGCCTGGCCAGAAGCGGCCGCTGGAGGTCAGGCCTGCACCCACAGTTCCCGATCCCTGGCCGGGGACGGGGTGCCGTGGGCAGCTGGCTGGGCCCAGGATCCTCAGCCAGGGACGGGGCTGCCATGGCTGCGGCCGGCCGGGGATCGGGCCCCGGATCCCTGGCCCGATTGGGCCAGAGATCTGGGGCACTGGCGTTGGGACCCAGGGCACGTGCCCAAAGCCAGCAATGCCCCTGGGTATATCACCTCCCTGAGTTATTCAGAGCCACATGGTGGCTATTTGATCAGTTTCTCTGAGGGATTAGTAGGTAGCACGCCTCCCTTTTCCAAGCTGCAACATTTCTCAAGCGATCAGGACTTGGCACAATTCTTCTTCAGCCCAACAGGCAGCAGCAGAATAGAAGGAAAGTCTCCATTCTGTACTATCTGCCACCTCCAAATACCAGAAGGACACTAGCCATATATCAGATCACACAGAACAGACCATTTGTTCAGGGGAGTAAGCAGTGAAAAAAGAATAATTCTCTTTCAATGACGTATAAAGGAAAGAAGGAAAATTACTTCCTCTCAGAGAGCATGTGGCACTTTTCCACCCTCAACCAAAAACAAAAAGATTGAGAGAGAGAGGATGGGGGGTGGAGACGAGCTGGCAAGGGGGTAATAAAATATCCCGAACCTCATACATACATTCCAGTTCAGCAACGAATATCATGTGAGGTCTTCAATGAAAGCTAGGGTCACACTGGTCAACAATATTATTGTGGCACATGAATGTACATATATTATGTAAGGACACTGCAGCTGAGAGATACTTCTTTACATCAGAAATTAGCCTGCTCAGTCTCTAGTCAGTGTGTTAGGATTTCATCTGTAACCCTTTTGTTTCTATGTTCTTTACTCACTTTATCTTGAATTTATGACATTAAACATTGTTTTCACTATAAATATATTGTAATATGTGATGGTATGACACAAGGAGCTGATCTTGAGTGGAATGATACAGGCTGGTGTGTATACTGTTTTGGGGACAGCAAACCTAATATTTCTGCAGTATCTGGTGGAGAAGGGGCTGCACTCTACAGAGGAACATTTCAGAGATTAGGGGCCTGGGGTGCACCTACTGTTAACCTGAAAGGCAGAGTAAGGGTTCGCATAGCTCAGAGGAGGGTGCTTGGGTTGCTAACCAGCTGGTGGCATCAGGGAACTGACAAGCAGTTAAGTGTGTCTTCCATCTGATGAGGCAGGTAACCAGCTATCCTTAGAACTGCCACAATCAGTCAACATACCTTGAAACAGACAGCCGTGGCTAAGAGGATTCCAGGGCCATGGGTCTTTAATGGCTTGGGTTCTGAAGGATTTCTACTTCCAAGCAAACTGCGGAGGTTGGTCTAGCCTCAATCCCTCCAAACAGCCCTTTCACCTTTGTGGGCCAGGCACTGCAAAGTTCATTCAACTTCTATATGGGATACAATGCCAAGTTCTTTTAATGGTAAGAGCAGGTGTTGCCCAGCAGTAACTTATGCCTGTCAAAATCTGAATAGTCATTTAGGCACCTACATGGCGACCTTTTATACATTAAATGCACAAAGTGCCATATGATGGAACAAACATTGAACTTTCCAGTAAAGTTTTTTCCCCCTACAGACCAAGACTAATGCTGCAAATTTTCTGAGAAGTTACTTTTAGAAGTCCAGACTACAACAGTTGTGATCAATTACTTCCCCGTTTACTCTTTTCTCCATTGGGACAACAGCTTTCCATATTGCGGATTTTAATATCTTAATGGCATTTGTCAGTAAACAGAGAGTGTAAACTAGAAATTAGATGCACAGTCATCTTCCACCACATTTTTTGTGTACAATTAAGCATTGCAGAAATCACACAGTGCCTGTGATCATGACAAGTCTATTCATTAGTTACCCTCTAGCAAGTAAACTTAAAGCCACAGTGCCAATTAAAATACTTAGTTGTGTTTGGAAGTTAATTAATAGTAGATTAAAGTTCTGATTTTCATAGGGATTTCTGATCCATGCTGTTAAAAACGCTGAATGTGTCTGACGGTGGGCATTCAGGGAACAATTTTCTGTCAACTAATCTTCATCTGAAAAGCAAGCTACTAACATATTCTTTATGCCTCATTTCTTGGTGACATTGAAGAAGGTTGTTTATGGTTCTTTTTCCAGACATTTTGAAGGTGTTCTTTCCCCCATTCCAGTAAATGATTTTTATGCTTTAGTTTATCTTGGATAGATTGCACTATCATTAAAGCTATACCCATAAAGAATTTAAAAATAGCTACTAAAACACCCAATTTTCCCTCACTAAAGGACTCTGAGCTCATGTTTTTGGCATAGTACCATTTTTTGTCAGCTATGAGACTTCAAAGTACAATGTAATACAACAAAATGGGATAACCAAGGATGAGGAAGAACCTAGAAGCCAGTTGGGTACATTTGAGGTTGTATTGATTCAGATAAAATCTTTATAATATATGGTAACAGAAAGCTAGGATGACATATGAAATGGGACACCAAAAATGGTTAAGAAAAACCAACAAAATAAAAAGGAGAGGATTACAATTACATAAGATGTATAAATTACAATTAATTGATCCAAAATTGGTTTCTAAAGGTTTTTATAATTCCATCTTATTGTGGGTCAGATCTCCCAGGAACTACCTGCCCATATATAAGCTTGAGGCCAGTGAATATTTTATTTGTTCCAAACCAGATTCTTGGCTTTACTCTGGCAACTTTGTATGACTCAGACACCATTAAATGCCTCAATTCTAGCCCAAAGGGATTTATGGAGAATCCCCCTAGCAAAGGGAAACTTTCTATCTACAGGCATAAAGCTGATGGAGCTGGCCCCTGCCCCAGCTACCCGCTATATCTCTAAAACAAAGAAAACATTTGTGTTGCTCTGCTACTGTAAGCCACATTGAACCTCTAGTGGTGAAACACCTTTCAGTGACCATATGCTAGTGGTGTAGATTAGAGCATTCTCTAGGTTTATGTGTACACACAATGCTGAGGGAAGTGCTACCTGGTTAGTTTACTCAGTTGTGGAAATTTGTCAAGATAAGGGGCAAAATCAATGTAGCTAATGGTTAAGTGTCAGAGTGCTCAACATTGCTCTCAGTTATACCCACATAAATCCAAAATAACTCAATTTGAATTAATTTTATAATGCAACCTCATTGGATTTAAAGTCAACACTACACATTTACCCCACAGAGCCACTATATAGAAGGTCATTTCTTTCAATAGAGTGGGATGGTAAATGAGAGCACAAGCCAGCTCAGTGAACCATAAAATTTGAATCAAGATTGCAAACTGTTAGTTATTTCATTTCTGACCTAACTTTGAAACAGATAGGGAACTAATCATGCTTCGACTGGAATCAATGGGAGGATTGAGAGATTACAAATGCAGCAGGATCAAGCTGCTTTTGATAAAGTCAGGTTAAGTCATTCAGCATTTGGTTTAAGTTAGTTTTAAAAACAATCTCAAGTTTTTCTAATGTGGCTGTACTACTATTTCTAAGTAATCTGTGCTGCAAACTGTAGTTAAGGACAGAAATGTAAATTTAGGACAAAATTCCCTTCTCTGTTCAACAGCATGGCTTTCTGTTTTAAATCATGCATGCATTTATGCCTGGGGTTCCTAATGACATCAGTGGAAGTTTTACATGTGAAACAATTATAATTGAAATTTACAGTGAGGATGGAAGAGGAGAATTCTGTTGTTAACCTCAGCTTGCTTTGCACTTGTGCTTTTCTACTGAAAGTTCTCAGGTGGTGTACATGACTTCATATGGCAATGAAATATACAGCCATATATACTCAGAGCAGAACGTACGCCAGAAGACAGCTGCTGGTTTGTTTTACCTGTTGCCTGCAGGCTTCTGTGATGTGACTATGGTTGACCACTGCGCCCAGAGAATCTCGTAAGATGCATATCATGGTCGGACGCTTTGTCCATATAGAGTCAAAAAGAAATCTGTGGGCTTCTGTGCCTTCAAGTGATCTATTACGCCAACTTGTAGGATCAGAGTTGAAATGGTTACATGGAGATAGGCTCTATTTTAAAGTGCTTTTTTTTTTTTTTAATACCAGGAGCCTGGAATTCTAGACACAGCAATATCTGGAATAGCTGAAATATCCTCTCTTGTCACATTAACTAGGTGCGATGACCCAGAAGCCAGTGCAGGTTACTATGTTGCTTGGTCCACGAAACTGATCGTGAACCTCAAATGGCTGGCTTTTCTAGAATGTGTCTGAAACGGCTGTTTGATGGCATAATCATTTCTGTGTATTTCATTGAGTCAGCCTGTCAGGAAGTCATGAGAAATATGGTGATCATAAGTGTCATTAGTTTGTTGTGGTGTCAGTTTAAAATAAATCTTTATCTGGTCCTGTTACCACACTGCAGTAATTAAAACACATTTATCACCACACTTTCAGTGCAGCATTTGATATAAGGAAATCAGTTTTTCCATGGTCTATTGAACATTCTAGTTTTTTGAGTGGCCAGGGACATTACTTATACATTCCTAGGACAGTCAGAAAATTCTACGACTATCGATTGTGGTAATTTTTTGTTAAAATTCAGTGGGTCTAATAATGCTTGAAGAAAGGCAACAGAGAGTTATTTACATTAATGCAAGGAGCCCAAAGCAGAATGGCAGTATGTTATACTTTGTATAGTATGTTATATTTTGGTGTAAATGACTACACACAATACAGTGCAATGGAGAATAAAGCCCAATATATTTTACTTTTTTTTTTCTGAATTTCAGCAAGTGAAGTCCTATCTTTACTGCCAGTGAATACAATCTCACCCTTGCTGGAATTCACCCCAGTGAACACATACGACTGATGCATCACTTAAAAAAAGCCAGTTAAGTCCTCTCTGGAGGGATGAATTTCACCCAGAATAATTGTGTGTTATTTATATCAATCTGACAGAGATGAAGGGTTAATGATAATTCCTTCTAGTAAACCAACAGCTGTTAAAATGAGAGAAATGCGAGTATGTTGTCATGTTATGGAGACTCTGCTAGTGAAGGATGAATTTCAGGGTTTTTTAAAGTGCAGCAGTGAAGTTGAAGGCCTTAGAATATTTTTTTTACCCTTCCGTCACTGTTTCTCATGCTGCAGAATTAAAGGGACACCATCAACTTAAAAATCTAGTCTACATAAATAAACAAGAATTCAAAGTAGTTGCAGATACTCACCTGGCCAAATTTGTGGCTTTACAATCAGTGTTTCAAAATTATCCCCCTCACCTCCAGATTAGATCCTGGGGAACTACACAGAAGAAATAGTAAAGTTGGCTCTACAGACAGAGCCGTAAAACTCAAAGGGTGTGTCCACACAGCAGTCTTATTTCGAAACAACAGAGGTTGTTTCGAAATAAGAAAGGCCATGTTCACACGACGCACTGTTGTTTCGAAACAACTTAAACCCCATGTGGGGACGAAACAATGTTGTTTCGAAACAATTGTTTCGAAACAATGCTGTCTGAACATGTTTTTCGAAACAACAGTGACTCGTTTCGAAATAACTGTTGTCTGAACATGCTATTTCGATTCCTGCTTTTTTCCTTAATTCGAATTAACTTATTTCGAAATAAGGCGTTATTTCGATACAACTTGTATCAAAACAACTTGTATGGAAATAACCCCCTGTGTGTGAACATAGCCAAAAAGAAAATACTCTGAAAACAAGGAAATATAGGGGTTTGCTCTAATCTCTTTAAATTATCTCAGCAGTTGCCTCTACAATAGAAGTGGAAAAACATTAAGACCAAGTGTGATGCTTAAGTTGACAACTGTCCCTTTTAAAATGCTGTTTGTTCAATAGATAGTGAATATTTTTTCCAGGAACTCCATGTTATTCAATGGAATGCACCTAGAGGGAAGTTTCCTCCACAGCAAGTGGAATTTTAATGCTCAAAGCCTGCATGTTGTTTTACTTCTTCATGTTCAGTGACATTTCACTCTTTTGCCATTTTAGCCAAGGACATGAGGCTTTCATGCAGCTGCTTCCAACCTGATAGTTTTCCAAATTAGGCATTTCACAGATGAAGAGTAAGTACATTTGACAGGGCTGACACTGTCCTTGTAAAACAGTTCTCTGGCATGATAGGAGTGGGAGGATGGGCTTACGCATGGTAACCTTTTGCCCTGGAGAGGGAAGGCATTGCCTATAAGTTGTCCCTCTAAGCTCCTGTGGATCACAAGGGAACCATGAGTGAACCTCTGCTGTTTTACTGTGCAATTTGCTAAGTGCTATCCCGATAGATGGTGTACACATTTGGCTATTATTTACTAATTTTTCAAAAGTAGATTTATAGGGTGATGAGCTAGATAGTATGCAGCAGAACACAGGAATATGCAGAACATCTCATCTAAAGTAACTTGACAGAATTATATTTAACATTTGACCTTAAGCTTATTGAGAGTATAATCTGACTTCACACACCTGGAGTTAAATGAGAGAAAATGCTACACCAGGAG
This sequence comes from Podocnemis expansa, assembly GCA_007922195.1. Classification (NCBI taxonomy): domain Eukaryota; kingdom Metazoa; phylum Chordata; order Testudines; family Podocnemididae; genus Podocnemis; species Podocnemis expansa. The sequence goes on along the minus strand of ML681988.1, from coordinate 15,318,972 downwards.
ACTGCAGAGGGCATACATGCCACAACAAGTGAATTATCTGACCTGGAAAATATGTCTTTGAACAGGACCATAAAGATAAATAATTTTACACAGATTTGATGGAGCTAAGGAATGAGGGACCTTAAATACAAATAATTTAATGCATTTTTTTTGCAAGATATCCACAGTTGATGTTTGAATAAGGGCCTATTGTAGGAGTAGTAAGGCAAAGGAATAAATGAAATATGCTGTTGTGTTCTGAATAGATTGTCAATTGGTCATAGATGATGGAGATAGAGCACATGGTACCATGAGACTATTACAAGAGTGTAAATGCGAGATTATAGTACTGTGAATCTGTATCTCAACTATTTACCTATGAAATTTTAACTGTTACATTATTAATAAAACAAACAAAGACTCCTGTGGCACTTTTAAAGACTAGCAAATTTACTTTTCTCTTGAGTTTGCATGGGAGAAAATTCCACTTTGTCAGACACTTGAAGATGAGGAGTTTATGAAAGCTCATGCGATAAATAAATTTGTTACTCTTCAAAATAGCTGAAGTAGACTATCATGGCTACTCCCTTCGGAACTTAAAAAAGATCTTATCATTGCATCATGGTTTTTCTGGAGACACTTGTTGATTCAAATGAACACCACCTTTAAAGGTGAAATGAAAAGCCTAAAAAAATGAAGAATACAATCAGGAACTATTCCTGCATGTGACTAAAAGTGAGTCATAAAGCTGCATATTATCAGCACCAAGGCCATATTGAGGCACAGATAGGTTAAATGACTTGTCTGAGGTCATACCACACTCCATGATTGGAAATCTTCCAGTGTTCAGGGAAAAACCAGTAATTGGGAGGATTGCGGGGTGGGGGGCTTTGAGGAGGCTGTTGTTGTTGTTGGGGGTAGGCATTTGGTATATTCATCTTTGATTCTATAAGGCTATGTCTACACTTAGAGTATTAATTCAAATTGACTGAATTCAAACTAGTCACTTCGAACAAATAATTATTAGTTTGAATTCAGCCAGTTCGAATTGACATGGCCACATAAGAAACTCCAATTCGAACTAGCATGTCCATGAACTGGACTTGTTAATTTGAATTGGAGGAGGGGCACCATAAGAGGCACGGCAACATGGCCCTCAAAACGGGCCATGCCACCACCCAATCTTCTGCTGGGCTCCAGCCCTCTGAGCCGGCCCAGGGAAAAGCATCCCTGCCCAGTTCTAGCTCCACCGTGGCCAGAGCTGGGCTTGGGATACTTTCCCTAATGTCAGGCTTAGAAGGCAGGAGCCTGGCAGGAGATGTTTCCCCTGGGCAACCCCCCCCCCATACAGTTCAGCAGGGGCGGCAGAGAAAGGATTGCCACGGTCCTGCGCTGTCAGCATGGGGCTGGAGGAATCCCATCAACTCCACCCCTGCTGCTCTGTCATCAGGGGCTGGGGGAATCCTTTCTCCCCCGACCCCACTGCACTGTCAGTGCCTGATGGGGGGAATTCCACCTGCCGGGACTGATAATGCAGCAGGGCAGGGAGAAGGAACCCCTGCGTGTGACTGGGTCCCTGCTGGCCATATGAGGGGAGGGACCCCCCAGCATGCCACCAGCAGCCTGCTGGCCACGCGTGTGGGAGGGAGCTGTGCACGTGGGGGGTCCCTTCCCTGGTGCATGGCCAGCAGGTCTCCATCTGCGCATGGGGGTCCCTTCCTCCGTGCAGCCAGCAGGGGCCCAGCAGTGCACGGGGTCCCTTCCCTGGCAAGAGGCCATCGAGAGACCAGCCACGCATGGGGGGCCCCTTCCCAGTGTGTGGCCAGCGGAAGCCCAGCTATGTGTCGGTCCCTTCCCCTTCACGCTGCAGCATGTGTGGGGTCCCTGTTCCTCCCATGGGTGGGGGGGCTGCAGCCGCAGGCGGGGGTCCCTGCAGCTGCACACCATGGTCCCTGTCCCAGAGCACAGCCAGTGGAGCTGCAGCCAGGCATGGGCATCCCCTCCCTGCACTTAGGGATCCCATCCCCAAGTGCAAGGTGCACAACTCCAGCACCCCGCTGGATCCCTGTCCCCAGCCAGGGGACAGGAACCCCATTGCCCCACAGCCCAATCTTGCTGGGGCATGGTGCAGGCACCTTTGGAGCTGCTGGCCCCAGATGCTGAAGGGCTGGTTTTACTTCCAGGGTGCCATGCACCCTGGGACGAAGGTCAACCCATGGCAATTCAAACTCGCAGTGAGTTCGAATTGACATGGCCACACAGCCTCAATCTGAAGTACTCAGTCTGAATTCACCACGACTTCGAAGTCAAACGAGGTTCCACCAATTTGAAGTTAGTTTTCCTCAAGTCGAACTGAGGAGCTCCTCAGTTCAACTTGTAAGCGGGCACTGTGGTCTCCCTCAGAGCCAGGGCTGGAGGACTGGGTAATTGCAGGCCCCAAGGACCAGAAATGGAAGAGTGGGGCCAAGCCAGGAAGTATAAAAACCCCAGCTAGCAGCTCAGTAAGAGCTGAGCTGCTGAAGGAGAAGGATGTGTCTCCAGGGAGGCCACTGGCAGGAAGAGGCCTGACCCGGGTCAGGCGGCAAACCCGCTCTACCCAGCAGAACAACCCTTCGGTCCACCCAGTCTACCTGGACCTAGTGACTGGGAGGGGAACCCCAAGGCTGTCAACTGGGGAGGACACCCCACGACCCGTCAGGGCCTGGACCAGCCACCCAGTGGTGAGGCCAACCTCCACCTACAAGATGAGATGGAGGTAGACCCCTACAACCCTGTGACCTAGAGGCGCTCCCGTTGGCAGAAGAGGAGCCACCTGTGGTGTATGGACCTTGCAACCTAGAGGAGTTACACCTTGCTGATGGGCCAGAGGAGTTCCTGGACCTACCACCCATGGATGCAGAGGGTTTCACAGGGATTCCCCAAGCCACCTACGAAGGCGATCCCAAGGATGGCTACCATTGGTGGACATAGGTACTCAGGCTGTGGTGTGAGGAAGTAGCCCAGGGAGAGCGAAGTGCCAAACATTGGCTGGTGTCAATGCATTTTGGCTGGAGCCCTGCTGACCTGGTGGTGGAGCGCTCTGTCACTGGATAGGGCCCTGGGCTGGGACACAGTGGAGCAGGTGGGCCTGCATCCCCCTCCTCACCTCCTCGCTCCTAACTCAAACCACCCGAGCGACTAACCTCCGTGCTGGAGCCACTCTAGGGCAGCTGCAGTGTCTTTGTGTTTGCCTGTCCCGCCTGGGAGCTGGAGCTAAAGATTGTGGGTTTGCCCACACCACCTGGAGGCCAGGGCTAAAGCCTATGTGTTTGCCTGCCCCACCTGGGGGCTGGCACTAGAGACTTTGCATTTGCCCACTTTGCCTGGGGGCCAGGGCTATAAGTGATGCCTGGGTGCCAGAAGGGGCGCCACCTGAGGCTACTTCCGCCTGAGTGCCAGTAGGAGGTGCCTTCCCAGCCCACTAGAGACCCCAACCACTTACGGAATTGAGGAAAGCGAGTGTGGCCATGCACTTAATTGAATTCGAATTGATGCTCATCAGTTCAAATTCAATTCTAAGTGTAGACATCAGGGGCGTTGCTGGCACCTGGCACATGAGGCACATGCCCCGAGTCCCAGTGCCAGTGCCATGAATGTCTGGGGCAGCCCCTGCCTCTCCCAGCCCCATCCCAGGCTGGAGATCCTGGGCCTGGCCGCCAGTGGCGGCACATGCCTCTCCCAGCCGTGGTGGCAGCTGCCACTCCCAGCCTGGTCCCTGGCTGGGAATTCAAGCCAGGCTGCATGCGGCGGCACCTGCCTCTCCCAGCCCTGGCCAGGCAGGCGGCAGCAGGAGCCCGAGGCTGGATTGGGCCCCAGTGGAGAATCGGGACCACAGAGATGGCGCTTGCGGCCATGGGGTGGGGCCCAGGCTCAGGCCCCGGGTCTCTCCCTGGGGCAGTGATGCTCCTGATAGACATACCCTAAGAGTAAGGTGGGTGTTTCTCCTAAGCTCATGGAGTAAATGTGCATTTTGAGAAGGGAATCACTTTAATGCAGGAAGAATAACCTTGGGCCCTTCCAGAGTCTTTTCAGACAAGGAGGAGAAAACATGCGAATATGAAGCTGTCAGGATGGATGCAACCCAGCTGATTTCATGTAGGTGTGAAGGCAGCTGTCTGACCTATAAATGCCCTAAGACTGCCAAAGTCTGCAGCTTCACAATGTGTGTCTGACAGTATCATATAAACCTAAGTCCATAATCCTATTACGGAGCTACATTTTTAAAGAGAGGATTTGATAGGAGCAGCAAAGCATGGACATGAATAGTACTGTGATTATCAGCAACCGCTCTATAGAGCCCTTATTGTAAAGGCATTGAAACTCTTCGGCCAAAGAACAGAGATATGGTGTATTTTGAAAAGGAAAAGAATGAACTACCACTGGGGATAACATTTGCGTAAGTCAATCACAAACGCATGGATTGTACAGAAATAGAGATATACAGAACACTATACACAACACATTCTAGGCAACCTTAGGCATAATTTCATATATGCAAAATTTACATGAACTGTATCTAATAAAGTCCAAAATGCTAATTTAAAATAAAATAAAGAAAAGTAATCTTTTGGTAGTATATTAAACATCCTTATTAAACACCATTATGGACACTTAACCAGCAACTTAATTTGGTTGGTTGTATTATTAATGGAAATATATTAATTAATGCTGGACTCTATAATCTCACGTAGATTTTTAAGACAGCTGTTCTTTGAAGTTCAGGGTATTGTACTGAATAACAGAACTCACATGAAACCCATTCGTGCCCTCACTATATAGGTCTAGACCCTGCTTCAGCAAAACTCATGCTTAAATCTCATCCAAGTCAAATCCAATGCAAACTAGTTACAAGCCCTTTTGTAGGCATGCAAGAGGAGGAAGGTTGAAGGCACTCTCGCTCATCTCCCACTGCATTCCCAGAGGACACATGCTGCTTCATATTGGCCCCGGAAAAGGTAGGAGGTGGAAGTACAGTCCATTTCCTATTCACTAGTCACTACTTCCTAAAGCCGTGGTTTTCAAACTCAACTCCTTCCTTTGAGTTACAATTTTTGTTTGCGGCCTCCCAACCCAAAGAAAAACAGATACAGTATCTGCCCCTCCCCATTCAGGTTTTCAGAATGGGGGAAGGCATGTGTGATACTCTCTGGAGGCAGAGCCAGTGTTGGCCACTGGGGTAGCCGGGAGCAGAAATCAGTAGGGCCATGGCAGATGTTGACACTGATCCACGGGCTGGGTGGCCCACTGAGGTGAATCAGCGAGTGGCGGTGGTGCTACTTCCCCAAAGCCTCGCTGCACAGGGCTGACCTGAGTTACCTGGCATCACCACTTGTCTCCCCAAATGTTCCTCTGTGCCCTCACCCTATAGTTTGAAAACCATTGTCCTAAAGGAATGTGCATCGCACATATACTCTGCTGCATCAGACTATGGAGCTGTGAAAAAGAATGTCACTCGGAGCTGGAACAAAAGGCTAATCCAAAGTATTATGAAGATTTTCTGGGGCCCAATGGACTATAGGAGACCAAAAAAGGGTGCAAGGAGAATAATGTATACAAATGCATTCCCCCAAATGTATACGGGAGAAACACAAAACCTATGTGACTTTTCCACAGAAAAGATGTTGATAAAGCACAGAGATGAGTCAAGGGTGGGGTTCCATCTCCATATCTGCTCAGAGCAAGGACATCAGAAATGTCTCTAAAGTAGACAAACAGACAGATACCTTGGAATTGCCCCCTCCTGTAAAATAAGTCATCAGGCCAGTCAGTACTTTTATACAGTGTGTCACAACAGGAAGTAGATAGCCAAATGGCAGTCATGGTAGAGAGTCCCATTAGTGCGTACAAATACCTTTGCTCTCCAACTAGCTGTCCTCTGTGTAGGAGCCACTGTTAGCAGTTGGGGGAGGCCAGTAGTTTCTGTTGGCATTTGGGTGCTTAACAGCTTATTGGTATTTTGCACCATCTTCAAAGCATGTGACAAAGTGGGATCTTCTCCCACAATAGCTCATGCGATAAATAAATTTATTAGTCTTTAGGTGCCACAGAAATCCTTGTTTGTGAATTAATGATTACACTTGAATTAAAAATTATGTCACGTGACAAAACTGCCAGGAACACATCCAGTCAGAACTGGCAACCCTAAGTTGACATGTTACCTTCATCATGAACATAAGGCTCCCATGCAGAAGTCAACCAAATTCAGGATAAAGGTCAGTATGGCCTTTCGGAATGGAGGGAGAACCATCCCATCAGTGTAGAGGAGATGTGGTACCAAGTGGTGTCTAAAGACAAGAGATGGTCCATGGAACCCACTAAATCCATCATGCTGTATTAGAGGCTTCCTAGAAACATATTTCTATATTGGTTTGGTCTAATCCAAAGCTTGTTGAAGTCAATGGGAAGACTTCAATCAGCTGTTGATTAGGTCTCAGGTGCTCAACTAGGTGAAAGAGGATAAAATGACTGGAACCTGTGACCAAACCTACTTTTCTGACGCCCTTGCTGACCTTTTCTTGGATCTGGCTCAGTTGCAGGCAAATGCAATGCTGCTTGAATACACTTTACTGTACCCATACATTCAGGTGAGCTTTCATTCTGGATGTTTTTTAGATAGCTAATGTAGTTTTTGCCTCCTATAACTGTGCACCAACTGCAAAGAATTTTTTATACAGTACTATTTCAATATTCTACTTAGGCCAAATCCTGCTTGCCTGATTGATGCTGAACTTAAGCAGGATTTGGACTTACATATGTAAATAATTAGATAAAGAAAAGAAATAAATGGATAGATGAAAGAAAAAAATATTTTTAAGATGGGGATTCTGATCTTTTGCTACAGGATCTTCTTGAGGTTTAACTTGTAGAAATAAAAGTTAAGTCTGTTACTATGATAGCAGCCACTGTAACAGTATTTTAAATTATCTGAGGTCAGATGGGGCTTTATCTTTTGAAGAGAAAATATAAATAATAAGAAATATGCTAGCTTTATCAAAAATTCTGGATACAATGAAGTGGTTTTCTTTCAAGGTCACAAGCGCACACATTTAAAACAGTATGATAAAACATGACAAAGAAAATGTGAAATGACTAAGGTTCCTACAGTGGAAGTGTAACATTTATTTATTTTTGACAGTTTTTTAAAAAAAGAAAAACTGATACATGATATATAGCATGAGGCAGAACAATGCTGCAGCTGATGCTGTCAGAAACAAGCAAGGATGCTGGTAAGATCTCTGGATTTTAAAATGATTTTTTTTTTAAAATCATGAATATGGAGCCATCAAGTACAATCAGTCAAAAGCACCAGACTCTGCTCTCCTTGCACAGAGGAAATAAGAACAGTTAAGTAATTTCCAGGCAAGAGAACTATAAAATAACATTCTATTGTAAATACCATTCTTTGAGTTAGTGAATTGCAAAACAGTAGCAGCAAAACATAGGTTGCTTAGTTATCACTGTATTTTAAACAGATGAATAATTGGACATTTAATTTGCTACACCATACTGTCTCTCTGTTGCAAAAGAATCATACAATTTGAATATTTAACTAAATCCCATGTTATCTCTTTGATAGGATTAAACTATCTTAGTGTACTACACTAGTATAAAATGTAGACCTTGTAACCAAAATAATAAAGTATATGGGAAATTGGGTTTCAAAGCATCAGAGAGAGTAAAGCAATAGTTCAATGACATTGTCTCAGGTTCATATGTTTTTATGCATATGGGCTCTGTAGTTGCAAGGATGAGCAGAAGATGGTCCTAGGCACTAACTGCTCTCCGCAACTCCCATGAGGCTCAACAAGAATCTAACTGGAAATCTGTGTTGCAGTTATGCCTGGAAGAATAAGCAGAAAATGCTACTCCCTAGCAGCAAACTCTTCAGCTCCAAGAAAGGCTTTAGGTGAAACCACTATCAGGTACCAGATGGAAATTCAACGCCACTGTCATTAAGTTAGGGTGGAAGGTTCTTCTACCCTGATGGCGTTACCCTGTGCAAATGTCTAAAGAGCTGTATGGATTTGGGGGCACCTGTGAATTTGGGGGATGGAACTTCCTGCAAGCTCTGGACAGGGGAAAATCCCTACTGCTCCCCCTATGAGATGATCACAAGGTAGCTAAATGTGGAAACTGGGTATCTAACTTCTTTCCAGGTTTGTGTTTTCAGGACTAGCAAGATGTTAGTTAGGTAGCTCATTGTAGTTAATGCGAAAGACATGTATGGTAGAGAAGGTAATGTACCTTTAACATGTGTTAAATCAATTGAGTTGAACCAAAGTAGGCTTTAACTTGACAAGCTGGACAAATCTGAAAGACATTTAACACTTGTTAGCTACCACCTTCCCATTCTTAGCCTAGATAAGATCTTTGCTACATCACAGAAGTATAGGACAGAAAACAACCATTTAATCTATTTGTTGGTATCAACTGAACTTCTTGCCCTCTTCATTTTGAAAGTTACTCCTTTCATGTCTGTTCTTAAGTGTCTAAGATACACCCATTGTAGACAACTGCAAATGCCCCCAGTGCCAATTTAAGGCATAGGGTGGGGTGGGCGCTGTGTTTTATTAGCTGGACTGCTCAAACTGGAGCTCTAGAAGGTACTATAATCAGAGAAGTGTGCCATCTGCACCACCCTGAAAGCATTGTAAGATGCCCTCAGACAGAAAATGTCAACCCCTGTGGAGGGGGTGGGACCACATCCTGGTTATGTAATTAGTACCATTCACACATGCAAAAGCAGAGGGGAGGATCCTCACACCCTTTCTTCTCATCTTCTACACACAGAAAGGCCGGGCACAGGCTGGTCCTCAGTGCTGACTACAGGAATATCAGCTCTTCTACCTCCTATAATGCAGTACTGCTTACAGTTTGGCTCTGCTGTGCTTTATACCTACAATTTGAGCAAGGAGGACTTTAGGGAGGCATAGCCCATTGGTTACCTATGTTGCCCTACAGATGTCCCATACGCCCAGAAGGAGCACTCCTATTTGTGCCTCAAGAGCTTTAGCACGGAATAGTCCCTGCACTCAGGAGAACAAAGGTATTATATTCGTGGCCTGCCCCTATAAGGTGGCTGTTTCTTGAGTCCACCTCCCTTGCACTGGGGCTGTTCACAACCTGGCTCATGTTACTGTTGCTGTTCCCAGTCTACTGCACAATTGCATAGTCTCAGTAAAGTCATTCAGACTTTCTGTTACTTGTTTTACAGTTGGAGGAAGAGTCTTCATTTGATAAGTAAACACTCTAACTAATTAGAGGCTCTTTGAAAAGGTTTTGCTGTACTGCAGCAGGTTACTGTGCAGATTGGAGGAATTTACATTACAATGGTCTGCTTTATAGTAAAAAGGTGCTGCAGAAAACATAATGCAGGAAAACTTTTCACTCTCCCTGCCGTTGCTTGCTGAGTTTGAAGAACCTATAAAGAGTTATTCTGTGTGAATTCTCAAAGGCTGGCTGCTATAATGTGTGCAGCCACTATGTGCTAGTTCTAAAAATAGGGCAGTATAGAGAACAGAAAAGTGGAAAATAGAGTTATCAACAGAAATGCAGCCCTAAGTGTTCCCTTTTTCTATTTTAAGCTTGCCTGAAAGGATCATTTCCACAAAAAAGCAGAAATACTGCCACTTTCAGAGGCTGCTGAAACAGCATGTTCCAGTGGCCTTAGATGTTAGCTTCACAGTTAAGAGACCTGAGTTCTAGCCTACTATGTCTCAGCCTACTGAATACCTTTACACATATCATTTATCCCTCTGTGGCTCTGTTTACAGATCCAACTTTTATCTTACATAGTTTGACTATAATTCCTTCAGGGCAGGAAAAATCGCTTACCATGTGCATACACAGGGCCTTGATTTAATATTTGTTGTATCTACGCACAATTGGGATACAAATAATAAAATTCAGATGTAAGATCTTGTGTGAAGTTAGTATAGAAGTTCTACAATAATAATGCTCATAAATATGGATCAAGATGTAACAACAGCTGATTAGTAAATTTATAAAAGTTAAGAAAAAATTAAAACAGAGATAACATTATGGGAATCCACATGATAACCAATATTCACACTCATATCTGTAATAATTATATATTGTTTCTTACCTACTGATATAATTTATAATTAAAAACTAACAAACAAAGGGACATATATAATGGGAATTGTAGAAATTTGAAATCTCCCATATCAACTCCCCTTCTTTGACCAATGTAACATGTATGACTTTGGCTTCTCTATATCACAGCAATCCCTGGTGGCCAAGATGGCCCCTTGGCAGTGTGCAGAACTTAGAGCAGTCTTAAGGATGCTCTACCAGCATCTGGTCTTGGGATTGGAGGAACAGAAAACTTAAAACCATCTTTTGTACTTCACCCCTCCTGACCTACACAACACTCTTTTTGGTTGCAGTCCTAGGAGTAGTGCCAATAAATAATCATATGTCCTCTTTCAAAACTGCTTCTTAAAATGTAAACAAATCTATTGTTTTAAACCCCTGTATTCCTGGCTGCCTACAAAAAAAAAAAAAAAAAAAAAAGCATTAATTGTTAAGTTGTTTCCTGAAATCCTGGAACAAATCCGCTAAATAAAATGAAATACAAATAAAATAAAAGCAGAAGTGTGCATTTTAGATAAGTTTGGAATTATAGCTTGAACTGAAATTATTATCTAAAACCATCATTAATTCAGTAAGAGCAGAATTAGTCCTTTTATTGAACCATACTACTTGGACCTGGAGAAAAAAAATAATGTAGGAGTTCCAATAATTATATGGTATATTATGTATGATAGAGGCATAAAAATCATATTTCGCTACAACCAACCATTTGGATGTTGTGGGCTGCATTTAATTTTCATATTGGATATAATAAAATCAGAAGTCCCATAACAAACATTTGCATTGTGTAATGGCTTCCATAAGGGGTGTCACATTAAAACAGAAGTTTTAAATATTGTTTTGTAGTCTGAAAATATATAGTTACATGTTTTTAAAAAGGGTGCTAGTTATAGAAAGTAGGAAATAATAGCAAATTTGTGTCCTTGTACCAAACAGGCATTGTGTTTTCTAACTTTTGTCAATAGGAAAGTGTGCAGATGCTTTGCTATGTGAATTTGGGAGCCAAAAGTTGAACATGAATTTAACTAAAGAATATGGCCACTGAAATATTAAATCTGCATTTGCGCTATTGCAGATAACATTTTAATAATATCAGTGATCATATAGTTTTGTTCAAGTTAGCTTTTGTTTCTCAAATTCTTTATTAAAGAAAGGTTCCAACTTTTCAGAACAGAGAGAAAATTCTGACAACAATAATATTCTATCTCTAACAGAATATCTTATGTCAAATGATAAAGGAACCATATTGGGCTTGAACTTCTTGTTGATGGGAATATGTAACACATTTGCTAGTGAGAGTTTTTTTTTTCTCAGCTCATTAGTATGCAGAATATCAAGGAAAATATTAGCACAACTCTGTACACAGGTGAGTGGATGAACTAATAGCTGTGGTTCTTTGGGAGAACCGCATCCCGTCTCCCCCATCCTTCTCCTCTATACTGCAACACTCCTCTTGAAAAGCAGAGCACCTCACAGCCAGCAACATTCAGAACCCACCCTGTAAGTCCTCTTGTTCCCCATCCATCCCCTTTCCTTTTGTTAAAACCCCATTGTATAGAAGAGAACTTGGAGGAAAAGTGGAAGGTGAACAAGTAGCATGAACATGCAAAGGTGACACTGCAAGAACCACCGTGATAGGTAAGAAACCTCTCTCTATCTTCTTCAAGATGGTTTCTGCACCCCTCTGTTCGTGGAAATCTGGGGACGAGCAGCACCCAAGAGCTGTGGTACACTGGTTAAACGAAGACAGCAGAACTGTTCTCTTTAAGTAAACATCAGATACAGATGTCATTTGATTCCATGACAAGGTATGTCATCAAGGGAGGTGATTATTACAGTTCAGCTCCTTAAGAGAGCCTGAAGAGTGAATTCAAGGACTGGGCTTCTCAATTGACCTCTTGTGCTCCCCCACCTCACCATCAAAATTGACAGATCTCGCTGACCATATGGGCATATCAGCCATAGGTTAGTAGAGGAAAAGAAAAGAAAACCCCAAATAGTGTGCACCAAAGTGTCCCAGGGAGCCTGGGAGGTCCTTTCTAGTGGAATCCAAGGGGAAAGATGAATCCACAAAAGACTCAGCTTCCTTTTCCCAAGAACTGCTCTAGTGAGCCTCCAAACCCATCCTGCATGAGGCCAAATCCAAGTCAGACAGATTTCAGGGCTCAGACTCTAAATCAGGATTCCCTGATACACCTCCCAGATTTGAAGGAAGACTTCTGGATTCCTCTAGAGCAGTGGCTCTCAACCATTTTGAGTATGAGGACCCCTTTTTGAGATAAAATATTGTTAACCCCTAAATGATGATAGTTGTTATAAGTGACTGACTGCAAGCAGTGGTGCTGCCAAAGGACAGTGGATGACCTGGCCCCCACCTCCTCCCAAGAGATGGGGGCATATCCAAGGTGAGGCTGCTCACAGCAGGCAAATACAATTCAGTTAGAGCAGAGGTGTCAAACTCCTTCAATGCGGGGAGACACATTGGAAGAGAGGGCACCTTTCATGGGTGATGTGGCCTCACCAGCTCCCAAACCCTTTCCCCCTCCCTGTTCAGAGAGGCACAGGTTCCCCTTCCCCCACTGCAACCCTGCAGGCTCTCCTACACCTTCCCTTTCCCCTGCCCTGTCAGCCCCCCTTCCCCACACTGGCTCCCAGACCCCCCCCCCCTTTCCACTTCCCCTATCTCCTGGTGGCAGGCAAAAAAGCTCAGTCTCAGTCACAGGCAGCCCGGCTGGGTTCCTGCCTTTCCTGGCCCACTCACTGTTATTCATTCAGAATGCTGGCCTTTGGTTGGCTCAGTCCCAGCTGGTCTTTGATTGGCTTGTTCTCACATGGGCTCCAGCCACTTTTTCCTTTTCTATCTGTGATACATGCAATGTGCTGTCCATCAAATTAAGATGCTGATTGACTGACTGACAGTGAACAGTTGGGATGGGGGCAGTGCGGTGGCTCTCCAGAGCCAGCCTGGCCTGCTGTGACTGAGACTCTGATTGCTCGGCAGACCACAGAATAGCAGAGCCAGGATTGGCTGGAGTGCTTCTTTTGTTCCTCGTGATGTGAGTCAGATTGCACGAGTGAGTCAGAAGCATGCCTAGCCCTGCTCTGCTATGGAGTTCACTGATGCAGACAGCTTCCAGGCACAGCGAAGGCAGCAGCTCCATGGGCCAGAACTGGCCTCATAAGCCATAAGTCTGACACCCCTGATTTTGAGCTCTCTTCAATGTGGATTGCTAGCTAGCAGCAGCTGGGGCCAGATATAATCATGGATTTGTTGCAATAACTCCACTGACCCCCCGCAGTCTCCAGACCACAGGTTGGGAACCACTGATTTATAGAGAAAAAGGTACCATCCAGAAGTTCCAGAGGGGTAGTTGTGCTAGTCTATTTAAGCAAAACAAACAAGTTGTTTTAATTCATACAATGTGGATGTGGGCCTTTATCAATAACATATGAGATGGTGAGAATGTTTTAAGAGAGGAATTACCTTTTGTAGTGAGTTAGCCATCCTGAGTTTCAGATCCAGTCTGATGGTGTTAATTTCCAAAGGGATAGCCACATTAGTCTAGTCCAGCAAAAAAACCAAGGAGTCATGTGGCACTTAAAGACTAGCAGATTTATTTTTCGCATGAGCTTTCGTTGCACTTGAATGCCAGCTCTGCAGTTCCATGCTGAAGGGTACAAGATGAAGTACCCATACTGATAAACTTACACCACCCTCACAGGATCTAGAGCCACACTGAGTCTCAGGTGTAAGTATCCCTGGTTCCTTCAGAACCAAGGAAGCAGAAAAAGGGATCTTCACCTCACAGAGCTGTTCTTCCTTCTTTGCAACTGCATCATATCTCCCAGTGTTGGGAGACACTCTGAGCTTTGCTTCCTCTTACGCTCATGCCTTAGGGCAAAGCAGAGCAAAACTTAGGTTTTCAAAAATCTGTGGGACATAAGATCCAGGGAAAACTTGGCATTGACAGTAATCCACTTTGGTAAAGACTGTCTAGTACTGAGACTGACTTCAGCACAAAGGAATCAACACCAGCTTATTTCTTCCTAGAAACAGATGCTGCTAGAGTCCCTGACATAAAGATGCTCCTAGGTAGCAGAATCCTGGATCCAGTCTTCTCATTGTTGGAGAAGCCCTGGAATTTCATTCAGAATGTTCCAACTGCAACAGCTGAAGGTGCCAGATCCAGCACTGAAGCCCTCTTCTCCCTCATTTCAGAGGGATTCAAAACCAGTGAAGACTATCTCTGTCTTCTCATGAGAAGATGGCTTTGACCCATGTGGGGATCTGAGGTTCTGTCTCAAGTTTCTGTCAGAAGTTTCTCACATAAAGACCCTGAACTGACTGTGCTTGTCTTTCTGGACCCAAGGCTTAAGGGATCACCACTGTGAAAAACAATCTGGCAAACAGCCTTCTCTAAGACACATAAGGCAGATAGCATGTGTATCAAAAGACTAGGAAGACACAGAAGCATTAAATATAGTGCTTAAACTCAGCCTTTTCTCCAAAGAATTTAGATCCAGATGGTATGGAATGCCTCAGAGTGGAGCTGGAGATCAATGTGGAACCTCAGCTGTGCAAAAAGCACAGAACTTAAACATTTCTTTAGCCAGCTATAAACTGTGACAACTCTAACAAGCAACAAACAATTGTGTATGAAACCAAGAAGGGGCTCTTTAGATTCAGAGAAAAGTCTCTATCACCAGAACCTAGCCATGGAAAGAAGGGATGTCGGCAGCTGGAGACCACATGGCATCACATAACTTCATCTTTGAAAATTTACTGTTTTGAAGAGTATGACTGCTCTGTAAGGTTCCTGAAGCTCAGTTGTGACAAAGGGTGAAACCTAGAAAATGGAATGAGCAAAGGTCATCTTGAAGAAGGAAGAAAATAGCTATTTGTATTAATAAATGGATCTCCATAGCAACACATGAGTGGAAAATTAACAGTAGGTACTATCAGAGAGGAGAATTGAAAGTAAGCAATTTTTCAGCTTTTAACATGATTTGCTTTCTATTAAGGTAAAAAGAAGGCAAATATATAAAATATTGTTAAGAAAAACTAGTCAGGTGCTTTAAAAATACACTCTGACTTATATAATGCAAAAGGGATTGCCAGAAGTATTTAAGGGGCACACCTATATTATGCTTAAGAGATACAGATTTGCTGATGTGTCTGTGCTCTAAGACTATTTAATAGTTCTAGCATAAATTAGAAGTCACAAATTATTTTTGCACACTGATTTCTTTTGTTTTTCTTAACTTAAAGCCAGGTCTATACTAAATCTTCAGATTCCCTGTTAATATACTCTAAATGTCAGGAAATGCCATTATTTTCTGTACTTTCCTTTTCATTGACTTCAGCATGCCTATTTCTTTCCTTTTATCTGTGAGCCTCTTGTAACTGCTGTAGAGTAAGAAAGCAGACCAGTATGGGGCTCAGTAACTCAACTAGTGAGTTGTGATGACTGTTGATGGTTCAAAACTCCTGGAGAATGGGCTGTATCATCACAAAAATGTTGTGTGCTCTTTTTATTTCGCTTTCAGGGGATTGGGAGGGACAAGTAAATCAAACTAACTGCACATTTCTTATCACAGTTCAAATCAGGATCTGCAGTGTGAGGCCCAGGTTCCACCATGCCAAACAGAATCAGTTTAAGGCATTTAATACTCTTCTTTCAACCAACTAACTTATATTTTAACTTTCTGGGTAAAAAGACTACAGAAATTTAACCAGTTAAGAATAGGCTTGCACTGTGTTCGATTAATAGATTACAGAAATAATTCTGAGGCTGTAAAACAGCCTCAGAGTTTTAAGCTTGAGTTGACTCTGATGCTAGACTAGTTTAAAGAGTATTTAAACTCAGTTGGGTACAGACACATTAAAGACTAAGATCAATATAACAGAAACAGTTTGAAAGAACTCTCTTTACAGTTACAGTTCAGCTTCTGATAAGTCTTGAGTTCATCCTTCCGGTTTGTCATTATGATCTTTTTCTTGGTGTCTTTCTCTGTTTCACTGTCTTGAGGGGTTAAAGTAAGGGGGAAGGAGCCCCCTATTTTTAGGGAGCCAGCATTCTGGGCCCCCTAAAAATAGGGGAATGCCCCAGAATGCTGCGTTCTGGGCCCCCACAAAAATAGAAGGGTGCGCTGGAACCCAGTGTTCAAGCATGTTCCCCCTAGGCTGGCAGAAGGGAGGGACTGTGGGCTGGGGCAAACCCAGTCACCCCTCCCTCTCTTACCCGGACGCTATGGAGCCTCTGCCCCTTCCGGCCAGGGCCTGACTGTGCGTGCAGCCAGGACCTAGCCTCAAGGCTCCTGCTTGCTGGCCCACTGGCCGGCCAGCGCCATGGCCTCCTGCCACCTGCCCAGCTCTTTGGCCAGGTAAGGGGGTTAGGGGAGGGTTGGGGCCATTGGGCAGCTGGTGGGGAAAGTGTGGGGGCAGAGAGGGTGTGTGGGGAGGGGGGAAAAGGGGTTGGGATGGTGGGCTGTGGAGGGCTTGGGGGCTGAAGAGGATGGGGGCTTAGGAGGGCTGGAATGGGGGCAGGGAGCTTAGGGAGTAGGCATAGGGGCTAAGAAGAACATGGGGAAAGGGGTCTGATGAGAATAGGTGTCTTGGGAGCAGTAGGTAGGGTTGGGGGGCAGATGTTGGGGCAGTAGCTGGGGGGACAGTACCTTAGGTGGGGACCAGGCATTTGGGGGGGTGGTAGCTGGGGTGTGGGGGGGCTGCCGATTTAGGAGGTTTCTGTGGCCCATCAAATTATACTTTAACCCCTGGCTACCTCTCTTGCTGTCCATTCATGTAAATGAACAGAATTAAACAAAAGGAGCAAAGAGTCGAAACTGAAATACAATGATGATCTAAAAGAAAAAAGTCAAATGTCTGGAAGTTAATGCTTAGTAATCAAGAATATAATTTCATCTGACAAGATTAATACAATTTATTGTCAAATAAAATTAATTGTATTTGAACATTTGGCTCCGTTGAATGGAACGCAATGCTTAAAATTCTTTACAACTAGTAAATCAAAGGTACATTTCCCATTTTCATAACACTTCATGTGTCATGGAATTAGTGAACAAAAGTATTAACTAGGCAATTTTATGATCTGTTAACATTGTAATGAGATTATTTTTCACAGTTTGTAAAAAGAAATCAGATTTCCCCTCTTGAAATACATTAGTGACTTTGATGTCCATTTCAGATAGGCAGTTTCTTGCACCATAGATTAATGTTAAACACAGTAAATTATATGGAGGATTGCAAACAATATTGCTTGCTTTGCACCACTCTAATATGAATATAGTCTAAGATTAATAAATATCAACAAGTAGTCTCTCTTAGTTTGCTATTCAGACTGGGTTATGATTCCATAAACTCATATTGTGCTCATACCAAAAGTTTTAAAGAAGACTGAAAAAGTTTAGAAACCAAAGCCAAAAATGTGCCACTAACTGATAGTGATTGGAAAACAAGTGAAGAAGGTATAGATCACAAATCTAAATGGCTTGTTACATTAATCTAGTACACCCACTTTGTTAATTAGAATGCACTCTTGCGGCATCTTATGTGACAGAATTGGTGAAAGATTATTTCCTTGCCAGGGCATATTCAATATTCAATTATTTTCCAGTTAATAATTTATCCCGTATAACAGAGAAAACACTGTAAATAACCATTTGTCTCAAAGGACAGCTTTTATATTTACAATAGTTAGGCCATTCAAAGAGTCTCACAATGAGGTCTCAAACCCTTAGCATACTAAAAGGAAAGATATTGTGGTTTAACCTTTAGAAACCTGGAGTTTTGCCAATTGCCAGCTAAACTGACGTTATATACATGTCCACTGTACCCAAAGTTAATTTTCAGTAGTACAGATGTGACTAATAAAATACCCTAAATCTACTTTTAAGTCTCACCATTCCCCAACAGCTACCACACCACAGTACCTGCAATTCTATATTATTCAGGTTCTTATATCACATTCATCATGGTAGTAAGAAAGCACCTTCCAGTAGTTCTAGTAGTGTGTTACATATTGTGACTAATGATTGGCTATTTATCTAAAAGATGTGCTCTAGGCCAGCCACAGTTATAGGCCTTGAAAAAGGAATTAAGGGAAGACCTGTCGCCTGTGTTACACAGGAGGTCAAACAAGCCAATCAAAATAACTCCTTCTGGCCTTAAAAATGAAAGAATTTGTGATGTATTACAGTGTTTTGTGTTCCAAAAATATGGAAATACTGTGTTATTTTAGTCATGAGGCGTAGTAGATGTTTGTAAATATTAGGCTGAATTCTTTACTGGTCTAATTCCAGTGAAGTTATTCCCACCATTTTTTTTTAACATGGACTTTTTTACGATGACCACTTTAATGCACATCATCCTGGATGTTTTCAAGAGTGACCTAATAACATGAAAGATATGGCTTTATTGAAAGCAGCAATTTTGCTGACATCAGATCAATTCTTCAGGATTGACTAAGTAGAAGTAAAGACCCGTTCCATCAATCCAGAAGTTGAGTTAACAAATCCACCCTCCCCCCCCTCGCCCAAAAAAGTTCAACACTGCACTGACTGAAGTGCATTTCTCATTGATGCAGTGAAATGAAGACACCATGGTATATAAAAGCCAGGAGGTTGATAGGAGATATATCAGCTCCTCTACATAGCTTATGTATCTCTGGTTGACTGCGGCTGAATGTCCCAGTCTCTGTAAACCAAGCAATTAGTTGAATTAATGCAATTAGTTGAATGAATGCCAGCAGCACTCTTGGTTTACAGGACTGCAGTTTCAAGGAATGCTATATTTAACACTATCATTTGGTATCTAAACAAAGGCATCCTAGTACTCTCTGCTCTCTCTTGTTTCTCTGTAATGCCAGTGAATGTAAAGATAGAATTTGACCCATTACATATCAAAAATGACATGGGTTGAAAAAAATTGACTTCAGAATTATCTAATTTTTTGCAAAAGTAATTGTTATATCTCTGTTAAAAATCACTGCTTAGTCCCACCAAATGTGCAATAGTGTAATCCAAGTAGTCCATGGGACCTTAATGCTCACACAGTCAGAATGTGG
Source organism: Podocnemis expansa (assembly GCA_007922195.1). Lineage (NCBI taxonomy): Eukaryota > Metazoa > Chordata > Testudines > Podocnemididae > Podocnemis > Podocnemis expansa. The sequence continues at coordinate 15,299,755 of ML681988.1, read as the reverse complement.
GCAGGTAACTGGAACTCAGGTAATAACATAGCATTAATTCTGTGCATTGGTGTGTATGTGTGTCAGGATTTACTTCCAAAAGATGTTACATTATTATAACACTTATGCACTTATATGCATTTTTCTTGATTTGTCAAAGCAAACAGATTAAAAACTGCCCAATCAGCGACTCTTGTAATGGAGAGCAGCTCCAAAGAAGTTGGATAAGTTAATAACTCCCTATGAGATCTATTCAGTGAGTCTGCAGTAAGTTGACATGACCTACCCTTGCCTGGTGAAATAGTTTCACAATAAAACCTGTCTTGGTTATCTCTGAGCTTAATCAAGGTTCATGCTCTGTTCCTGCTGCTTCAAAATTGAGGCTTTGGGAATATCATATGATATGAATACACATTGCTCAATGCTCCGTCAGTGTCAACTGGTATAAAGGGTCCATATTCTCTTTCTCTCTCTCTCTCTCTCACACACACACACACACACACTTCCCTCATTTTCCTTCCATAAAAATAACCTATTCCTATACCTCTCACTGGAAACAGTGCATCATTATTTTATGAAACAAAGGTGACAGGAAAAAACCCTAATATTTTATTCTTTGATCATTCCAAATTGAAGACTGACAGGCACAAATGACATTCTGGTTTCAAATGAGTTCTTTGATTCATATACTTTGCCATTCATTCCATTAGAATACGTAGAAATGAATAATTTAGTCTAGTAATACCAAAGGCCACACAAGGGTTATCTTTTGAATAAAACAGTCACCAGCATGACCTGCACTTAAGTTGCCAGAAGGCAGGTGGGCTTATGAGGTGCAGTGTCTGCCCAAATAACTAACCAAAATAAATGGAATTTATCAAAACATGCTGAAACTTATCTACTAGAATTAGCTAAGCTTAGGTGTTCTCATTTGTTCTGTTGATTTGCACAGGATTTTATGTCTACAGGAAAGAAAAGCACAGAAAGCATCATTTGCAGGATCCCTGAACAACAGTCCATCAGTGCTTTTTATGGCTAACTGAAACTCTGAAGATTACAATCAACTCTGGCTACTTTGTTATACTGTAAAACATCTTATAGAAATAGCATCTCAGCCTCTAACCAATGGCCTTAAGAACATAAGACCAGCCAAACTGAGTCAGAGCAACTGTCCAACCAGCCCAGTGTCCTGTCTGCTGACAAGCTCCAAAGGGGCACCCGTGTTAGTCTAGTTCAGCAAAACAAACAAGGAGTCCTGTGGCATTTAAAGACTAACACATTTATTTATTGCATGAGCTTTCAGGGGAAAAAATCCCACTTCATCAGACACTTTTGCTCACTGTCTTCTGACAGTGGCCAGTGCCTGGTGCTTTAAAGGGAATGAACAGAACAGGGAATCATTAAGTGATCTGTCCAGTTGCCTATTTCCAGCTTCTGGCAAATGGCAATCCATGCCTACTCTAGCTAGTAGTCATTGATGGACCTATCCTCCATGAACATATCGAGTTCTTTTTCGCCCTATGATAGTCTTGGCCTTCATAACATTCTCTGGCAAAATTCCATAGGTTGACCATGCCCTGGATGAAGAAATACTTCTTTTTGTGTGCTTTACACCTGCTGCTTATTAATTTCATTTGGTGATCCCTATTTTTTGTGTTATGAGATTTTCTTATTTCTTTTCTCTACACCACTCATGATTTCACACACAGGGGGTTATTTCGATACAAGTTGTTTCGATACAAGTTGTATCGAAATAACACCTTATAACAAAATATGTTAATTTGAATTAACAGTTTGTTAATTCGAATTAAGGAAAAACGCTCAAAGCAAAATAGCATGCTCAGACAACAGTTATTTCTAAACTAGTCACCGTTGTTTTGAAACAACATGTTCAGACAGCATTGTTTCGTCCCCACATGGGGTTTAAGTTGTTTCGAAACAACGCCATTGTTTTAAAACAACAGAACCCATTGTTTCGAAACAATGGTGCGTCATGTGAACATGGTCTTTCTTATTTCGAAACAACCTCTGTTGTTTCGAAATAAGACTGATGTGTGAACACACCTATAGATCTTTACCATATCCCTCTTAGCTATCTCTTTTCAAGTCTGAAAAGTCAGTCGTATTAGTCTCTCCTCACATAGCAGATTTTCCATACCTCTCATCATTCTAGTTAGTTTTTTCTGTAATTTTTCTTTTTTTTTTTTGAGATGTGGTGAACAGATCTGCAGTTAGTATTCAAGATATGGGTATACTGTGGACTTGTAAAGTGACACTATATTTTCTGCCTTATCTGTTCCTTTCCTAATGATTCCCAACATTCCATTAGCTTTTTTGACTGCCACAGCACATTGGCTATGTCTACACTGGATGCTTGCTTTCACTTAATGTGTCTTAAGTCGACTTAGGCAACTCCAGGGCCAAATTTAGAATTTATTTATGTTAAGCACATGCTTAAGTTGACTTAATAAAACCTGCCCTGCAAGTCGACTTAAGTTTTTAAGTTGATTAAAATGGCAGGAAGCCCAGGGCCCTGCCCCCTTCTCCCACCCCACCCCGGGTCCCAATCAAACTCTGGGGAACAATCTGGCCCTAGCTATTGGTGGCAATGGGCTGGGAGCCTGATCCAGCCCGCAGTCCCTTGCTGCTGGTAGCAGGGGCTGGGAGCCGGCTCCTGCTGCCAGCGACAAGGGCTGGGTGTCAGCTCCTGCCCCCGGTGGCAAGGGGCTGGGAGCCCAATCCAGTTCTCAGTCCCTTGCTGCAGGCAGCGGGGGCTGAGAACCAGCTCCTGACACCAGTGGCAAGTGGTGCAGAGCTGGATCCAACCATGAGTTGTTTGCTGCAGGCAGCTCAGAGCCCAATCCAAGCTGCCTGTTACCATGGCCAGGTCTCTGGGTGCAAACATTGCCTGCTACCCCCACACCAGGCAGTGCCATTGACCCAGCCTGGACTGGGTTCTCAGTCCCTTGCTGCCAGCAGCAGAAGTTGGCTCTCAGCTCCTGCTGCCTGTGCTAGGCGGCTTGGGGCTGGACCGGGCTCCAAGCCCCTGCGCTCTGTGGCAGGTGGCTCAGGGCCAGATTTGGCTCTAGGCTATGAGACCCCTGCCACCTGTGGTAAGTGGCTCAGGGCTGGATCTGGCTGCTAGCTGCTTGCCAGTAATGGCACATGCCAGATCTGACCCCCAGGGCTGGATCAGTGCCCCAGAGCCGGGTCATGCCCCAGGCTGAGGCAGAGTGCGAGGCCTAAGCCTGGGCCTATGGTATGTCTACTGGTGTAGACATATCCCTATTTCAATGTAACACGGTTGATTCAAGTCAACTTAAAGGCAACTTTGTTAAGTTGACTTAAAATAGAGCTTCAGCACAGAAATAACCATTGAGTGGATGTTTTCAGAGACCTATCCAAAATGACTCCAAAATGTATTTCTTGACTGGTAAGAGCTAATTAAAACCCCAGCTTTTTAAATGCATAGTTGGGATTATGTTTTCCCATGTGCATTATTTTTCATTTATCAACATTGAATTTTATCTTGCCAATTTCCAAAGGAGTAGCCGTGTTAGTCTAGTCCAGCAAAAAAACAAAAACAAAAAACAAACAAACAAACAAACGAAAACAAGGAGTCGTCTGGCACTTAAAGATTAACAGATTTATTTTTTGCATGAGCCCTGGAGGCAGAAAATCCCACTTCATCAGATGCTTCGAAGAGGGGTGAACTTACAGAATGAAATGAAAATAAATGCAAGGGAGTTTAAAACATAGAATCAGGTCATATAGTAACAGCAAATCAGAGCAGTTGTTAGGTTGAAACCATGGGAAGCCTGAAGTCAAATTACCTTTTGTAATGAGAAAAGAGCCCATAGTCTCAATTCAATCCTGCTTTCACACAATTTAATTTGCATATTAATTCCAGTTCAGCTGTTTTTCTTTGAAATCTTGATGTCCCAGTCATGACTCAATCAGGCTGGAAGGGACCTCCTGAGATCATCAAGTCTAACCCCCTAGGAATTGAACCCAGGACCTTCTACACAGTAAGCAGAGGTGCTAGCCACTACACTGGGCTCTTTGGTTACATCACTGAGTACAGTCATTAACAAATCATTTATTGAGTGATTAGAAAGATGGAAATGCTCAGCAACTGGTTTTTTTGTTTTGTGATTTCTGATATCAGTTCTATGTTCATCTATTCTTTTGTGCAGGGATTGTCCTGTTTGTCCAATGTATAAGGTGTTGGAGCATTTCTGGCACATGATGGCATAGATCACATTAGTAGATGAGCAGGTAAATGAGCCTTTGATGGAGTAGCTGGCTTGATTAGGACCTGTGATGGTATCTATTGTGGAGATATGTGGGCAGACTTGGCAGCATGGAGTGTGTGCCTGCTTTAATGTTTCTGTTGTTAGGTCTGTAGTTGCTGGTGAGTATCTGTTTAATGTTGGGTGGCTGTCTGTAGGCAAGGAGAGGTCTGTCTCCCAAGGCTTGAGAGAGTAAGGGATCATCTTTTAGAATAGGCTGTAGGTCCTTAATGATCTGTTGCAGAGGTCTGACTTGAGGGTTGTATGTGGTGACTAGTGGTGTTCTGTTGTTTTCTTTCTTGGACTTCTCTTGTAGTAGATGACTTCGGGGTACTCGTCTAGCTCTGTCAATTTGTTTTCTTACTTCTCCAGCTGGGTACTGTAGTTTCAAGAATGCTTGATAGAGATCCTCAAGATGTCTGTCTCTGTCTGAGGGATCAGAGCAAATGCGGTTATATCTTAGGGCTTGGCTGTAGACAATGGATCATGTGGTATGTTTAAGATGGAAGCTCGAGCGATGTATGTAACTATACCGATGAGTAGGTTTTTGGTACAGGGTGGTGGTGATGTGTCTATCCCTGATTTGTACTGTAGTGTCGAGAAAGTGGATCTCCTGTGTGGAGTGTTTCAGGCTCAATTTGATGGTGGAGTGGAAATTGTTGAAATTTCTGTGAAAATGTTCAAGAGCATCCCTGCCATGGGTCCAGATGATGAAGATGTTATCAATGTAGTGTAGGTAAAGAAGAGGTGTTTTGGGATGAGACTTGAGGAAATGTTGTTCTAAGTCACCCATAAAGATGTTGGCATATTGTGCGGCCATGCGGGCGCCCATAGCAGTGCCACTGACTTAGAGGTATAAATTATCCTCAAATCTGAAGCGGTTGTGGGTGAGCACAAAGTTGCAAAGGTCAGTCACAAACTGTGCTGTGGCATCATCTGGGATGGTTCTTCTAGTAGCTTGTAATCCATCCTTGTGTGGGATGTTGGTGTAAAGAGCTTCTAAATCCATAGTGGCCAGAATGGTGTTTTCTGGAAGCTCACCAATGGACTGTATTTTCCTCAGGAAGTCCATGGTATCTCGAAGATAGCTAGGGATGTTGATAACATAGGGTCTGAGGAGGGAGTCCACGTAGCCAGATAGGCCGGCAGTGAGAGTGCCAATGCCTGAGATGATGGGGCATCCAGGGTTTCCTTTTTTATGGATTTTAGGTAGTAGATAGGACATCCCTGGCCACGGTTCTGATGGTGTTTCTGTCTTTATATGTTCCTGTGCTGTCTTAAGGAGTTTCCTGAGTAGGCGTTGTAATTCCTTTTAGTAATCCTCAGTAGGGTCAGAGGAAAGTGGTCTGTAGAATGTTGTGTTGGAGAGTTGTTTATAAGCCTCCTGATCATAATCCAATTTATTCATGGTGACAACTGCACCTCCTTTATCAGCCTCCTTAATGATAATGTCAGAGTTGTTTCTGAGGTTGTGGATGGCATTGTGTTCTGAAGGGCTGAGGTTATGATGGAAAGGATGTCATTTGTCCACGATTTCAGCCTTGGCACGGCTGTGGAAACAATCAATGTAGAAGCCTAGTCTCTTGTTCCAACCCTCTGGAGGAGCCCATGAAGAATATTTCTTCTTGTAGTGTTTGGAGGAAGGTATCCATGTGTCAATGCATTGATCCATGGTGTTATGGAAATATTCTTTGAGTCTTAGACAGCGAGAGTAGGCCTCTAGGTCACTGCAGAATTTTATCTTATGTGTGGCGGTTGTGAGGCAGAAGAAAAGTCCCTGAGATAGCAGATTCCTCTGCTGGAGTAAGTGTGTAGCTTGAGAGATTAACAATGTTGTTGGCTGGATTGAAGGTGTTGCTCTACATCAAGATTTCAAAGAGTCAGAGGCTCCCTTTTGCAGCAAGGGGGGATGGAAGATCAGTGAGCCCCTCTCTCTTGCTTCAGCAGGGACCTCAGATCTAGAGTTTTGCCATGCTCCTGGCTACAGACAGGAAAAAGGGAGTGCCGATCTCCCATCTTGACTGCAGCAAGGACTTAGCACTGGTCTTTAAGCCCCATGCTAATGCACTCTGCTTGGATCTTTAGGTAGGAGCTCCCATCTGTACCAAGCAGTAGTGGAGCCACAGGCCACTTTGAAAAGCTCCAAGGGCCACAGGTTGGGAACTACTACTATAATTGTTTAATTTGCTTAAGAGCCTTTGGTGAAGGACCTTGTAGATTACATCTACTGGATCACTCTTGTCTAGATTCTTGTTGGCCCCCTCAAAGGCTTTTAGTAGATTATTGAGTATGATTTCTCTTTATAAAAACTATGTTGATTCTTTCTCAAAAAATCACATTCATTTATGTGTCTGGCAATTCTGTTCGTTACCATAATGGCAACGAATTTGCCTGGAACTGAAGTTAGGCTTATCAGCCTGTAATTGCCAGGATTGCTTCTGGAGCCTTTTTAAAAAATTGACCTTCTGTTAACTATCCTCCAGTCATCTGATACAGAAGCTAAATTAAATAATGGGTTACATACTAAGTTAGCAGTTCTGTAATTTCACATTTGAGTTCCTCCAGAACTCTTGTGTGGATACCATCTGGTCTTCATGACTTACTAATGTTTAATTTATCAGTCAGTTCCAAAATCTCCTCTAATGACACCTCAATCTGGGACAGTTCCTCAGATTTGTCACCTAAAAAGAATAGCTCATGATTGGGAATCTCCCTCACATCCTTAACCATGAAAACCAATGCAAAGAATTGACTTAGTTTCTCTACAATAGCCTTACATTCCTTGAGTGCTTCTTAAGCATATTGATCATCCAGTGGCCTCACTGGCTGTTTAGCAGGCTTTCTACTTCTGATGGAATGAAAAAAAACATTGTTTTTGTTTTGTGCATCTTTGGCTAGCAGTTCTTCAAATTCTTTTTTGGCCTTCCTAATTGTATTTTTACTCTTCACTTATCAGAGTTTATGCTCCTTCCTATTTTTTTCAGTAGGATTTAACTTCCATTTTTTAAAGGATTCCTTCTTGCCTCTGATTTCTGCTTTTACTTTTTTGTTTAGCTATTGTAGCATTTTTTTTTTTAATTTGGGGTATACATTTAAACTGAGCCTCTATTATGGCGCCTTAAAAAGTTTCCATGAAGCTTGCAGGAATTTCACTTTTGGTACTGCACCCTTTATTTTCTGTTTAACCAACTTCTTCATATTTGTATACTTCCCCTTTTTGAAAATTAAATGCTAAAATGGTGGGCTGCTTTGGTGTTCCTCTACCACAGGGATGGTAAATTATATTGTGTTCCAAAGGCATTGCCTGGACAGTCTAGTTCAGCAAAACAAACAAGAAGTTCTGTGGCACTTAAAGACTAACAAATTTATTTATTGCATGAAACTTCATGGAAGAAAATCCGACTTTGAACCATTTTATGAACTGGGATTTTCTTCCTTGAAAGCTCATGCAATAAATAAATTTGTTAGTCTTTAAGTTGAATAGGACTCCTTGTTTGTTTAGCTAAATTTTATTATGTTATGGTCACTATTAACAAACAGTTCACATATATTTATCTCTTGGACAAGATCCACTTAGGATTACCTGAAGGTCTAAGGACTCTGACATGAGTCGAACACATGCTAGCCCTAAGTCATCACAATGGATAATGCTATAAGAGAAGGCAAGCATTTTAAAATGTTGAGCCACATTCAGCACAGGTATTTGCCAGTAACTTGCTTCAATGGATTCCCCCTGCTTATGCCAGAGTACACCTTGGTTCCCTCTCTTTCCATTTATTGAGCTCCTGACATCTCTCTATAAAGAAACAGCTGGTTAAAGAGAAAAGTAAAAAGAGGAAAGAAAGAAAACATTTCATTGCCTCAAAGCACTATAGAAAGATGCTCCATATATTACCAGCTAAATTCCAGGAAAAAAAAACCCACGCATCCCCTCTGCATTGATTTGAATGTAGCTCAATGACTGTAACCTGCCCCCAACCCCAAGGAAACCAGCACTGAATGACCCTGAAGGATTTAATTTTCAGGAGCAAAGGAGTGGTGTCCTCCAAATCAATGAAATCTGCTTAGCACAGCTAGCATGGAACTTAGCCTGCATATTTCTGAAGTCCTGTTCATCAGTGTTTACAAGAATTAAATTCCCCACTTTAACAAGACGGCTGGGAATACAGAATGGCTTAGCAGATATAACTGTAGACCCCAAGTGTGACATTAACACCAGAAACATGCACAAAATGTATATAGACTTAAAGTGGTATTTTTTTGTAATAGTCAGGTAGAGAGGAATCTGACATCTCAGAGACAAAGATATCTGAAACAGGAGCTATAGAGAGTTTGTTATATGCCTGCAGGTTCTCAAATGCATTACATTAATTTTGCCACTTATTTCCATTCTTCTTTTCCTGCTTATTCCCAAGGCCAATTAAAATGCAAACAGGAGATTTTAAAGGCTTGAGTTTGATAACAGGCAGCAAGACAAGTGAGGCCTGGGACAGGACTGAAATATGACTGTTTAATGTGAGCATATTAATAGAAATAATTGGATTTCTAAAGTCCCACAATTGCAAGCTTTACCTCTGACTGCCCATTAAATCAACTGACGTATTACACTTGTGATTTCAGAAGTGTTATTCTTCTTTTAAAAGTCTCATTCTCATTCAGTTTTCATCCAGAAAAGTTTCTTAAGCTTCATATTAAAGTATGTGGCAGTCTGACATTCTGGGGTGCTCTTCAGTATTCTTTAATAAAGACAAAGGATGAAACCCTGGTCCTAATAAAGTCAGTGGCCAAATTCTCACTTAGTTCAATGGACCAAAATTTCATCTAACAGATTTTAAGATTAAAGCAAAGTTCATAGTACTTCATTAGCTTTCCTGTAAACATAATAAAAAAAAATAAATTAATTAGACTGGAATTTTCAGAAAAGCCTAGGGGAATTAACAGTCAGAAATGTATTAAATTTTAATGGGAGTTTGGTGCCTAATTTCTTTGAAAATCCCCTTCTTGATGTTTATTACTGATTTCTGAAGACTAAAAGCTCATCATCTTCCATTCCATATATAAGCAAGGTCACAATTCAGATTCACCCTTTTTGGTTTTTGGCTGAGTCCTAAGTAAGGCTAGGCTGCTCAAAGGGTGGGATTTTCAAAGATGTGCACCTACTTTGAAATCAAGTTATGCCATTACTGTGTTGTTAAGTGCTGAAGGCTGGAATCTCGTTGCTTCAGTAACTGTTTAAACTGCTCGGCGCTTCTGTCCTTGGAGCTTCAGTGTTATCAGTACTAGTGGCAGACAAAGCAGGCTGCTAATTCAGTAGACTTTGCTGTTACTCCTAAAGAAAGACTAATGGTACAAAGGCTGTCAGTCATGTTTATTTCTCTCAAAGTATGGTCTTAGTGCCCTGGCTCTGCAGTTACAGGTATAAAAACACATGAATGTCCAACGACAAGAAGTGACTCAGTCAACTCCAGAAGCTTTTCCTGTTCACTAGGCCACACAAAGGCTTAATGTGAGGAACTCTAAGGCTGTGTTCACACAGCACTCTTATTTTGAAACAACAGAGGTTGTTTCGAAATAAGAAATACCCTGTTCACACGACGCACGGTTGTTTTGAAACAACGGCACCCGTTGTTTTGAAACAATGGCGTTGTTTCGAAACAACCTAAACCCCAAGTGGGGACGAAACAATGTTGTTTCGAAAAGATTGTTTCGAAACAATGCCGTCCGAACATGTTGTTTTGAAATAACAGTAACTTGTTTCGAAATAACTGTTGCCTGAAACTGCTATTTTGCTTTGAGCTTTTTTCCTTAATTCGAATTGACTGTTAATTCGAATTAAGTTATTTTGAAATAAGGCATTATTTTGATACAAGTTGTTTCGACACAACTTGTATCGAAATAATGCCTGTGTGTGAACACAGCCTAACAGTTACAGATAGAAACAAACAACTGGAATAAAAAAAAAATTACATGCCACCATATGTGTTTCACAACACCTGTTTATGATATCTGGGACAAAACATCCCTATATATTATTTTGTCAAACCATCTTCTCTTCTACTAGATTGGGATGTATCCATAGTAATTGGAATATATCTACTGCCTAGTACACTAGTAAAACCTGCCAAATTCATGTACAGAACAGTGAACTTGTAAGCACCTGTTTTGATACATGGCCTGGCTTTGATTCCTAGCCTCTGGTTCAAGCTTTTGATCTTCCACCATGTCCAGTGCTCCATCTTTCTCTTTTTTTGCTACACTGAGCACTTATTAAATTACAAGCCAAAGAATTTAAAGCCAAGATTTTCAAAACTGTGTGCCTAAAATTATGATTATAACTAATTATCAGGCTCTCAGGCTGCTTATTAGCTGCCTAAGCATGGATCTAGGACCCTAAAGGTATGTCTACATTGCAAAGAAAACCCTGCAATGTTGGGTTTCAGAACCCAGCTCAACTGATGTGGGTATGTGAGGTTAAAAATAGAATGTAGATGCTCCCACTTAGGCTGGAGCCAGGACTCGGAAACCCAGAGAAAAGGAGGGTCCTGGAGTCCTGGGTCCAGCCATTGTGGGAATGCCTATACTGCTATTTTTAACCTCATAGCCTGAGCTACACTAGCCCAAGTCAATGAATCCAGGCTTGGAAACTTAGTGCCATGAGTTTTTCTTTGCAGTACAGATGTACATTTTGTTACTTAGGAGTAGAGCTGAATGAATAATTGAGTTTTTGGTTCAGAAGTGACAATTCATTTTAAAATTATATTTTGAAATAAATGGTCAAAATGGTTCTATTTAAATACATCAAAATGAAAAAATTCAACAATTCCCAGCATAAATTTGTTCTCTCTCCTCCTGCCAAAATAAGAACTACCATTATTTTAGAAATAATTTTAGTGCCCTAAAAATGTATTTTTCAGTGAATTTACAATTTTCTGAAAAGATTTGCCTGGCTTTACTAAGAAGCAAAGCCTCATTGAAGTTGCAAGTGAGTTGTGCTCCTAAGGCAGTTAGGAGCATTTGAAAATCCCATAGCAAACTTTAGGCTCCAATAATTTATTTTTTTTAAATATTGGCCTAATTCTTTATTCCCATTCATTTTCTATTGTTTATTCTGACATTCATATTTTCAGATTTAAAGCATGAAAAATAACCTTTTTATATTTAAGCTTCCCTGCAAGTGAGTCAGGTTTTCCATTTCAGCACCCTCAGGTACTGCCTTTTGAAGAAATGTTATAATATCATTGTTCTAATTACACCTAATGCACACTAAATCATTTTACTAGATGTAATTACAACAAGAGTTTCACAAAGGGAAAGGCAGAAACAAAAATGGTCCATTCTCTTTTCATTTCATTTAACATTTAATAACGGAAACAGCACAATTTGTCATATTTCTTTACAAGGGCTGTCAACTGTACTTGAACAGCATTTACTATATTGTATAGTCCTTGGTTGCTTTGAGCATTACACAATCATAACAGGCATCTCAGACAAAGCTAATAGGAAAATCATTTCCTCTTTTCCTCTCAGACAAAAATCACCAAGAATCTTCTATGAACATTTTGAGTTTTCATTTTAAACACAGAAAACCTTTCCCTCCCTGAGAAAAACCAAAACATTTTCATCAAAGACAAACTTATTTTACAAATGAAACCTCATGTACCAGCTGTAGTCCACATCTCAGTCCCTAATAACCTTACTTACACAAACAGCCATAGTCACTTAACTGGGACCAGCCTGCTTCAGTACAGTAAGAAGGATCTGTCCACAGTTTAGCAGTAAAAAACTATTAAGAGAGAGAGGGAGAGAGAGAGAAAGAGAGAGGCCAATTTCACTGGCATGCTCCAACTAATTTACTCCACTCTAATGAAGTAAAGCAACTGTAAATCTGGATTAATTTGCCATCTTTGGGGCTTCAGCACTGTGGTATCATTTGGGGGAAAAGAACATGTTTTAAAAATTATATTCAACTGATCTTGGGCCAGCAACATTGAAATGCATTAATCGTAATTGTACATATATGCCATGATGTAACTATGAGACAGAGTTAAGGTTGTTTGTATTGTCTTATATTAATATGTTTGCATTCCTTTTATGTGTAACAGTACCTCTGAATTTCATTCTACAAAGCATCTGACAAAGTAGGATTTTCTCCCACAAAATCTCAAGCAATAAATAAATTTGTTAGTCTTCAAAAGTCCCACAGGGCTTCTTGCTTGTTCTACTGAACCAGAGTAACATGGCTACCCCTCTGGACCTTCTGAATTTCATGTGCTTGGTATGTTTAGTTTTGAAATAGTTGCAACATCCCTGTAACAGTTTCCCTCCCCCTCAAATTACTGATATGTTCTCTAACCTTAACTCCATTTTAACACAGTTTCTGTTTAGGAATATATATAACTCTCCATCATAATGGCTCTGAACTAGAAATTTGACTAGAATAAAAAATTCAGTGAATTGATGCTTATTCCAATTTGCACTTATAAGGTGAATTTTTTCACATGCAGATGCCTGAATTCTGCAACAAAATTACTTATAGATTAGTTACATACAGAAAGCATGTATTTGCATACACAAAATAGGTAAACCGTCACTTGTACATGGACTGGTGTTTTATTTCCTTATGCTTAAGGCACTCCAAGTTTAATGGCCATGAAAAATATTAAATAGATTGCGAATTAAGCTCTTCAGCATGAAATGTGATCCCCTCCACCATGCTGCTCAGAGCATCCCACTCACAGGCTCCTATCTTTGAGTCCCAGCTGGACTGGGGAGGAACAGGACTTGTAAGCATTTAGGTTGGGTGCCCTGAACCATGGCAGACTCCCTGAATCCAGTAAGAAGCTGTGAGACAGAAACTTTGAGCCTGACAGGACATAACTTGCTCTTCCCCAGCACAGCTGCTATTGGGGGGTGGGAAGGGGATCAGACACACCTTCAGGTGCTTCCCCTGGCTGCAGAAATCTCCAGGGCTGCTACAGTGCAGAAATTAGGCACTCTCAGCTCTGCAATGCCTCCAGAGTTTGGTCTGATCTTCCCATCTTGACCAACTACGCGGGAGAAAAGTAAATTCCATCCCTTTCACAGCCCAGCCAGGGACCCAGCTCTGAAAGCAGCATAGAAGTAATGGTGTGGTGGCATCCCTGTCACTCCTTTACAACAGCTTTTATACACCCCCACAGTGCTGCTGGGTCAGGACACCCTCCCTCCTCTGCTCTCCCAGTTATGCCACCATGAATTTCAGGTGTAAATATCTGAAAACATGAAACTGGCTAATGTCCAAAACTCATGGCCTGGAATTGTCTCCAATGGACTGTGAATTTGGTATGGCCCTACTTATGCTACAGGTATGCATGCCAATTTCCCTTCTCCCAAATGAATTATTTCACCCCCCCCAAATCAATTAGTTCCTCTTTCCCCGAACAAGCAATTTGATGCCTAAAAATTATTCTGCCTTCACAAAAATCAATTCATTCTACATCCTGCACCCCCTTCTCTGCAGGGCTTCCATATAGATTCTGTTTGTTACACATTTCTCCGGGGCTCTCTGCTTCCCACCCCCTCCTCCAGCTGGAAGAGCAGTTTCAGCTGCTCTTCCCCCTCCATTCCCCTCCTTTTCTGCAAGAAGAACAGAAGTGCTTGAGATTCAGCACCCAGTTTCTCGTCTTACTAAGGAAGCAGCAACCCATAATAGGCAGCATGAAGAAGTCTGTGAGAGGAAAACCATGTGGAAATCTCAGCTAGAGTTAGCAATGTGTTACCAAAAAGCCAGTGGAGAATTGTTCCCCTCATAGCCATTGTGCTTTCGCCTGGTCACAATGAAGGGCAGCTCAATAACGTAAGAGGGATAGGCTAAGGACTCCCATTTTCCAACCTCATGGGCTCCCTCTACAGCCTTGGTAAAGTTATTAACCACTCTGCTTCATATCTGTAAAATGACAATAATACTTGCTTGCCTCACAGGCCACTGTGATGATTAATTGGTAAATGTTTGTGAAGTGTTATATATGTGCTACATATCCCCAGAATGCATAGAAACCCCTCTAGTGGCTGCCACACCCCCCTCAGCTAGTTGGATATTTTCCCGTTGCAATACTCTAAATGCTGGCAACTATGCACATGCAGCTAGGATCCACTTGTCTTACAGTAGGAAGCCAGGTTGTACCTGAAGATTCACTGCATCCATAAACCCTACTTAACATGCGTGCACACAGCCAAGCATCCACAGATACAACTGTTACGTAAAATGAGGTAGCTAAGTTTGAATGCCTCCAAAAGAACCACCTCACTAACCCCATAATTTTCATGCCAGCCCTGTACAGTACAAATATGATCATGACAAAGAGCAGTCGGTTGGATAATATATAAAAAAAAATTAAAATCTTCATGCCTAAGGTTGGTTAAATCAACATACTAATTATTTCCTCTGCTTGAAGTTAATTCTGTATGGCTGACATTCCTGACTGTGGACAAATATCTTCTCAAATGAAGAAACGTATTGTACTTCACCAGAAATGTTGAATCCAAGCTGGCCAAAAGAATCAAAAAAGCAAGTCTGTAACATAGGTTAATAGACTCTAAAGTCAGAGGGGTCCAATGTGATCATCTAGTCTGACCTGAAAAATGCAGGCCAGAAAACCTCACTCACACATTCCTGTAATACACCTCTAACCTATGACTGAGTTATTAAAGTCCTCAAACCATGGTTTAAAGACTTTAAAGTGCAGAGAATCCACTAGCAAGTGGATCCACAAGCAAATGAGCTGTGCCCCATACAGAGGAAGGTAAAAACTCCCAAGAATCTTGCCAGTTTGCTCTGGGATAAAAATTCCTTCCTGACCTTAAATATGATGATCAGTTAAAACTTGAGCATGTGGGCAGTCAGGCACCCAAGAAAGAATTCTCCATAGTAACTCAGAACTCATTCCATCTAAAGTCCCACCTCAGGTTATTTGCATATTCAACAGCAGTAGTCAAAGATCAGTCAATTATCAAACTAGGCTGTCCCATCATACCATGTCCTCCATAAAACATGCCAAAGGAAGCATTTTAACGCTAAAATTAAGAAACTAAGTTACAAATTAACTTCGCAGACTAAATGTGCTATCATTTTTCTTCCAGTTATAATATTTGTTTGCCCAACTTTTAAGTTTGTATAACTATGAAAAAGAGCAAACACTGAATATGCTTATACAGTAGCAGGAACTCAGATTATATAATTTTTAATAGAATTTATTTGCTCTTAAAAAACCTGTTGAGTGAAGTCAGGTTAATTGCTTCTGAGTCTCTTTGAATAATGCTCTAAAGTTCTGTACTGACAGTTATACCGCTCCTAGCAACATATCCAACAGCCACGGGAGTGTATAACTGTTATTCATTTTGGCTTTTAGATACACATGCTATGTTAAAAACCAATATCAAACCCTGTTGTTCTGCCTTGGATTTTTTATGACCTTGTTAACCAATGTGCATACATTTTGGAGGCCTTATTTAATTTAATCTGCACAAAGAAGACTGCTGGCTTTATCTTCCTAAGGTATTCCCTCCAAATTACCATTTTTCATGATGGCAATGGTGTTGCAGGTCAATCCACTACTCTTTGCTTGTTACCCAATATTCTATTCAACATTAATCAGTTCATTGTGGTCTGATTAAAGCTTAAAGACAAACAGAATTTTGAGTTTTACATGGTGTAGACTTAATTAATAGTCCATTAAAAAATACACCTTGGGATGGGAAAGTAAAGTTTGCACAGTGAAATAGTCACAGACAAGCTGATGGGATCCACTGGTTTTTAAATAGCAATTGTTGCAGAGCAGTCTGTAATCCTGATCTTATTCCCTGGGAGGCAAATGGAGGAGAAACTAATTTTCAAACAAAAATGTATTTAGCTGTAACTTAAAATTCTGCTTAGAACAGTTAATGACTCCAGATGTTCAAATGTTCGCAAGAATCATAGTTGACCATTTAGACAATTGACCCTTTAGACCATAAATGCAAATGTTTTAAGTTCAGTCTCAAAGTGTTTCCAACTTTTACTGTTCTATCAATCAAAAACATCAACCAGCCGAAAAAAGAATGGATTATAGTATATGGAAGCCTAATAGATGGGCGAAGGAGGAAAAAAAATTGAATTCTGCTTTCTACCTTCGCTGTGCTCTCCCTGCCCTGCACTCTTCTACATTAACACATTCTCACAATGGAAGGGTCTTTAGAACAATGAAAATATTTCAAAGCATGGCCTTTTATAAAGAAAAAAAATGGAACATTATTTGCATAGTTGGCATTTTAAAACAGTATAAAAATCCTTAGTCTGATGGACAACAGTTATACTTACAGCCTGAAAATCATAAATGCCACAGAACAGATAATGATTGCACCTCCACTGGCATGACAAATAAGATATATTCAGTTTTTAATGACTTTCGTGATTTTTCTTCTGTGAGCTGCATACTATGTAAAATGTATTTTAGTTCCCAGTACTTGGAAACAAGATCTTCCATTATTATTCCACATTAGTTCTCTTTGCTGATTTGATGACTAACTGCTGATTGGCCAGATGCAAAATCTGCCTTCTGATATTAATCTGACAAGCACAGAAGCCATGAGTCTGCCATTCTACAGTCAAGAGCTTGAATGAATCAGAAGAATCATTTCATACAGTACTGTGTAAAGTTTAACTAGATGCAGTAATTATCTGGAGGAAGTTCTCTGGTCTGTATGAAAACATTTATCTGAATAAGAAAGAAAATGGTCTAATTTATTAAAATAAATCACTTTACCATCAACATATTCATTTTTTTCTTAGTCCAAAACTTTTGCCATGGGGCTTAATCCTACGAATTAGAGAGCACTCTAGCTTTGAGTCATGGAGCACAAAGCAGATGTGCAGTTTTAGGGAAGTCAGTAGGGAAACTCATGTGTTTAAATTTAAGCATATGCGAAAATTCTTTACTGATACAGACTAGAAAGCATGCATTACTGTTAATTCTCACCACACTTTTGTGTAATCTGATACACTCTACTTTAGAGTGATGAGAAGTACTGATTTTAAACTGAGGGTTTTGCCTGTAGCTTCCTGGTAATAGTTACTTTCAGAACAAGGAAAGTGTGTTTATTATGGATTTGCTAATAATTGCTAGTAAGAATTTGGGGTTTAGTTACATTATTTATAGACATTCATCTTTGAATAATGAGAGCTGAAGGAAGTAGAGGTGAAAGACTATTACAATTAGCATTCAGGACCATAAATGTGTAAATATATGGGTAAAGACACCTGCAGTTACCTAAAACCAAATAACAACAATCTAAAAGCAATTTTCTCGAATTAATTATGTGAATTAAATCTGTCTGATTGTTGGAGACTGGTGAAATTTTAATTATACCTGAACAGAACATGCATTTATATGAAGATACTATATGTGGTTCAAAAGTCATAATATTTTTAATCAAATACAGAAAAAAGGCTTCACATTCATTTAATTAGCTATTATCCACATTATTAAATTCAAAACATTTATTTTTTCCTAAAAATAGTTGTTAAATAACAATAGGCATTTAGATAGAGACAGGCAGGCATGCAGACTTTCATTGTTTCAGTGCCTGCACCAACCATGCACAGATATGTTTAGGAAGATATTTGTAAATTATCAGAATGGGGTTTCTTACACTTTCCTTTTAAATAGCTGGTGTGGTCACTTTTGTAAACAAGATACTGGACAAGACGAGGCATGGATTTGGTCCAGTACAACCCTTTGTAGGATTCCCCATTCTGCAATCCAATAGGACCCAACAATCTCCAATTGCTGAAAACCAATATGTTTCACTTTTAAATCCAAAATCTGCTGTTTATGGTTTAGAAAATCCATGAATATTTAATTGACCAAATGAAAACATTTTTATTTTCATCATTTTTTGTCAGATAAGCAAATAATATTCCAAACAGCTCTGATATAAATATCCATGTACACATGCATAAACAGACACAAGGGTGCACACACACAGACACAAAATTCTACTTTCGCCAAGAATTCAGTCTCACCATGTTTTGTTTCAACCTGCTGTGGATAATCAAAAAGACATTTTCCACTAATAATAAATACCTACACAGGTAACATGCAGAATGATTAAAGCTTCACATGCAGATTATCAATTTCCAAAGGGATAGCCGTGTTAGTCTAGTCCAGCAAAAAAAAAAAAAAGCCAGTAAAGCAAATCAGAGCAGTTAGGTTCAAACCCTGGGAAGCCTGACTGCTCTGATTTGCTGTTACTGTATGACCTGATCCTGTGTTTTACACCTTACATTTATTTTCATTCCATTCTGTAAGTTCACCCATCTTTGAAACATCTGATGAAGTGGGATTTTCTCCCATGAAAGCTCATTCGACAAATAAATCTGTTAGTCTTTAAGTGCCACATGACTTCTTGAAGTTTTTTCACATGCAGAGTCCCCCTTGTTCCCCCTAAGCTGCACGACTGCGCAGCTCCCCCCTGCTGCCCCACAAGGAGACGCTGCCCACCGTGCATGGCCAGCAGCCAGACCCCTACCTGGTTGGAAGACACTGTCTTCAAGCTGGCAAAGAACTGCTCTGGAGCTGGGAGTTATTGAAACTCCCGCTCAGAGAAGCTCTGACGGAGCATGCTCAGAACATCTGAGCATGCCCTGTCAGTGCTTCTCTGGCTCCAGAAGCCATGCCTGGGACCTGCATGGCCAGGTAAGAATGCGGGGGGGGGGGGAGGGTTGAACCGGATAGGGGTTACTGGGAGGAGAAGGCTGGGGTAGGAGGACGGGATCTGGCTGGCTTGGGGGGGCGCTTACCGGGAGAGCTGTGGGGGTGAGCATCGGGCCCGCTATGGGGTGTGTGTGCAGGATCAGGCCTGCATGCCTTTGCAGGATTGGGCCCGCCAGCAAGCAACTTGCGTTGTTCAGCTACGTCAGGGCCTTAGAGGGAACACTGCTTCCCCCACCTGTTTTTATTGTCTGAATAAGCAAAGGAAGCTACATTCACAACATCAAGACAATGAAAGTATCTCAACAAAATATGGTTAGGTACAGCAGAAGTAGTTCCATCTTAGAAGTGACTGCTTGCTAGCATTCTTACATGGAAGTAAAACACATTTTAGTGCTAGGTGGAAAATTTTTCTCATTTCTATATAATATCAGTAGTAAATATACCACTAAACACTGCCTAAAAAACAAATAATTTCATTATTAGTTTCCCCAGGCAACATGGAAGAAAAGTTAACAAAACACAGACTGGCATATTTCTATGCTCTCCCTTCTTCTACCTAGAAAATATTATTGCAAATCAAATAATTGGTGGGGAGCCTAGAAAGAAGTGAATTTACTTGCTGCATGGGTTTCTTGATGAAATAGGCACAATATGGCCTTTTGAAGCTCTTTTAGTTGTCTCTCTAGATCAAATACAGGAAAATAAATCAAAGCCAACACCTGATCCATCCATATTCAAGCCTTCATTGCTATTGATTCTAAAAAGCTGCATGGGTGTTTGTTTCCTCTTGCAATTCAACTTGATTAAACATAGAATTGAAGATTTTTGAGATTCTTAGAAGGCCTGAAACCTTTATCTGCTGACATTCTCTCCCACTGCAGCTACAACACTCTTGAAAAGTGCCCAAGGACTGTCTCTACAGGAATCCCATAGCTTTAGGAAATTTCCTTATCCCCTTATTAAAAACCAGTCAATTAGTCTTTGCTAGAGTCCCAAGATAGATCTGGCAAAGTCACCACTTTAGAATAGAATGGAATGACAGGGTTGGAAGGGACCTCATGAGAGCATCTAGTCCAATCCCCTGGGGTTTGAATCCAGGACTTCCTGCATGTAAAGCAGATGTACTAGCCACTACACTATTTGCAGGGCTGTAGCTACACTTGTAAAAGAACACTATATCCAGATCTCTAGGAAAATAAAGTATTTCTGCACAAAATATACTCAAAACACAAATAATTGACTTGAGCAAACAAAAATAAGGGGAACTACTTAGATGAAGTACCTAATTAACCCCAAATTCAACACAATAATGGCAATCAAATGGAACAAGTCAAGAGGCAAGCCAAGCTTCTCCATGTAACTGCATCTAAGTGACATTAGCACTAACCTTGACAACAACTCTGTTCAAGTAAACAAAACTGAGAGAACAATAAAGTAGTCTGCACACCATCAGGATTTCTACATTCATTTTATCCCAGGTTTCACATATTGTAGATTTTCAAGTCAATACTATGCATCACTTACATCTGATATGCCAAAGCACAACTCTTCCCTTCTCTAGCTGTCCAGCCTTAAATTCAATCTAGCAAACAGATGGAGAAATCTGCACCAACAGCTGAATCCAAGCATCCAAAGTCAGGAACCTAATCCATAATCAAGCCAGATAATGTGATAGTTTTAGTAACAGCTAACCTTGCGTTACTCAGTAAGAGCTGAAGTTTGGACTTGCTGTCAACTGCTATCTCTGCTTCAGACAGGAAAGATACCTTAGGCATATCAAGAGAGAAGAGACAAACATCTACAACCTGACCTACACCTGATTTCCCCACGCTGCCATGATACAAAAACAGAATTCTCGATCCTGGAAACATTCGTCATGTTGGTTCATTGATCCCTAGCAACCAGCAGCATGGCTCCATCCTCTAAGCCTTCATGTTAACCACAGTAGGCCTTGCTGGCCTGAAGCTTTTACAATGAGAAACACAAATATTGTATTGCAGGGCAGGCTTCAGAAGGAAATGGGAAGAAATGCAAGTCATTTAACTTTATATGCTAAGTCTAGTTACTTCATCTTTTAAGATATGGTATATGGATAATAGTAATTATATAGTTTCTTAGAAAGGAAAGGGAAAAATAAACGGGAACAGCATTTTTTGTGTGGTAAGAGGTCTAAGACTTCTCGTGGGAATTCTTCACATAAGATGTATATTGCTTTTTGGGGAAACAGAAATTGTTGTAAACAGATGGGCTTGTGTAGATAGAGATGGCAGTTTCACTGGTAACTGGTTTCTTTAGTATGTGATGATTCACATCCAGTGGGCATTCGGCACCACAGTGCTTAATTATTCCTGATGCTGCCCATTTCATACATTCACAATACAATGGCCAAATTTGAAAAATAATTGGACTAAATGGCAGTATAATCCAAAATGGAAACAATACTTTTTATGCCAAGCAAACTACTTTCTTAAAAGGCTGTCTGTTTTAGGAATACGAGTCCATCTGTTCACAATCATTCCTTGGAAAGTGTTAGTTTTGCCTACAAAACCCAAGGCTGACTGTGGTGCGTGGTTTCTTTATAAAAATCTGTAACATATGAAATCAAAGCTATTTGGGTTGTATTAGGACTCAAACAGACAAAGCATAAAACTTTAAACTGAATTTTATTATGGTATAATGTGGTCACGTTATATAGGGCAATCCTGGGGGGAGTTCCTCCTGCTAGACAGAGAATGACATTATCAGTAATTGTTTTCTATCCATGATGAATGACTAGGAGGCAGCAGAAATGAGGATCACATTTCTCCTCCATGATTATGAGGACTCAGATAGGCATGGCACCAGTTAGAGGCTAGAACAGAGAACCCTGTCTATACAGACAGCAGATGCAATAGCCCCACTGTGCGCCCAATGAAGCCAACAATCATGCTACTGACTCCAGTGGGAGCACAAGCAGAAAAGAGCCCACTGTTCTTGCTATTTATGATGAGACAAGCAAAATCCTAATGACCATTCTGTGGTGTCTGTATTCTGCAAGCACTCCTGCTCATCTAAATTGGTAGTTTCTTGTGATAAGAGCTTGTTAGCCACTCCTGAGCAGGGGGTCAAAAACAGAACCACCACACACAATGTCTTCCTAATAAAACTTTTGCTCTTATAGAAAATATTATTGTCTGTGAAACTAGACATGTATTAGCATCTGTTCTTTTGTATATACATACACAGCAACTGGGTCTTCTCCTATTAAATGTCTCTGCATTTACCTTTTTCATTCCCTCCACAGCGTCACTGCAAGATTGACATCTCTGCCACTGTAACTTGTAATTCTCAAAGGAGAGGACAAAACAGAAACATGAACTTTTAAATTTATTAGAAAAAAAGGGCTTTCTAACAGGAAAAGAAATTAAATATATTTAAAATATAAACCTAACCATAAAAAATGAACCATTATAAAGTGTGTAGGAAATCTTTCCAGTTGGTGTGTGTGTGTAAGTGGAGGTGAGAATACGGGTTTGGAGAAAAAGCGGCTCCTAGGCACTCCCACAGACAGCAGCATGCAGGCTGGGGGTCGGGGGGGGGGGGGCTGGAACTTAAACTGAAGCAAGCTACTAGTGTGTTTAAAAAACAAATGACCTTTGGGAGCTGAACCAAGAGCCCAAGTGACAGTCAGGCAAATCTACTGCAGGACCCAGAAATGGATGAGACCATCCAGGCACATCAGCTGAGTTCAGACATCAACAGACTTCACAGAAGAAATTGCTGAAGGAAGGAAGCAACAGCAGGACAGAATGCAGTTCCCAGAGACTCACTTCCGCGGCAGGCCTGAGACTCCAGTTTGTCTCCCAGGGGCTGCATACCAGCTGAGTCATGTAAACTTCCCCTGCATGTATATCCAAGAGCCAGCCAGGTCTGGAGACTGACTAGGAACATCCACAAATGAGATCCTGAGGCCCCATAAGTATCTAGCTCACTGCAAAGATTAGACTGCATCTAACCCTCTCTTGTCTCAGGAGCTAGTGGTTGTGCAAACTCCAATTCTGCCAATCAGCTCATGTCTGTGGGTAGACTTTAGGGGGTGTCCTCTTTATTTTTACTTGATTGTGAGTATTTGAGGGAACAAGAACTTACTTCTGCAGGACTGATTGGCTGCTTATTTGATACCTTTGTTTAACTGACCTGTTCCCTTTTCCTTCTTTTAATTTACCCTTATCCTGTCCAGGAATAAAATGTTTGAATGTTTGTTCAGCTTGAAACTCCACTGATCCTTGATTTCCTGTAATTAGAAACTGTAAGGCCTAAGAAGTCATACAAGTTATCTGTCAATTTATGCATCTGCCCACTGGAGGTAGGCACCAAGAAAAAAGAAACCATGGCCTATAACTCTAAAGGGTACTACTGATACTTTGTAGATGGAGGAATTAGGTGTTCGATGCTGCTTTCTAGATTTTTGCATTTGAGATAAAAATGGTTAGTAATTTTAAAAAGAAAAACAAATATAAAGGGTCTTTTAACTCTAGGCAAATTTATACATTTTAATACTCTTCTGAGAGTCAGTTTAGTGATGTTCAATTCTTTTTAGTTATGCTCTCAATTAAAAAATATATTGGACAATGACTCAAAACAATATGGTTCATTACCAGACAGAGTTAGAAATATATGTTGGGACATTAAAGTATATAATTAAGAAGACACTTAAGGGAGTTATAGGCTGATCGAATGGTCTTATTTTGTACTGGCACTGAGATTTTCAGTAAGGTTCAGAAAGTTATTAATAGTAATGGATGCTTCACAGCAGAAATCAGAGTAAACACATTGGAGACCGGATTCAAAGCCTGCAGAGGTCAACAGGTGTCTTTCCAGTGATTTCAGAGAGGTTTTGATGAAGTCCTAAGAACAAATATTTGTCTTAATAAATGAACACTGTATGGCAAAGTTGACCTAAAATTTGTGCACTCACTGAAGCAATTAGATACCATCCTTCCTGAAACTTTCATAAGAACTATTTTTTCTTTCATACATCATCTGTATCTTCTGTGTCCTTTGGTTTTACCTGTTCAGATGTATAGGCACAAGATGTGCAATATGCTATTAAAAGTAGAAGAATAAAAAAATCAAGTTTCCTCTACTTTTGCACAGGTAAAAGGTGAGGCAGAGGGACCTTTTCTTAAAATGCTTTCTTCAGCTACTGAAAAAAATTAAATGACACCTCCAGTTACCTGAAATGCAATAATGACAATCTAAAAGAAGTTTTCTGGGATTAATTATGGACACTAATCAATATTCAGAACAGTTGAGGCCAGATTCCATAGTCTACACACTCACTGACTTATGTCGGGGGACTATAGAGATGTGTCCATTACACCATTGTCCTTTCCCCTTGGGTGACGTGCCCTTTCAAGGTGTAGTTGCTGGGTCCGTTAGAAACCGGACCCTGAAGATTCTGTTCGGTTTTTATGTGGGAGATGTCAAGATTGTAGAAAGGATCTTTGCATAACTACCCTTCCCGCTCCCTTATCAAGAAACAGGTACATGCATGTTTTTGGGGAATAAATTAACAGATTTTTGGATGCCATCATCCCATGGACACTGCAGTATCTAGAGATGAACTCATTTTCTCACCCCCACAGCTCTAATGGTGATGAGAAGATATGCCATATTCAAAAAGGAAATGAGATCAAGGACTATGAGCTAACAAACCCTTCTCCTGTCATCTTAGTGATCTGCAAATACTCCTCTTGTTAAACAACTGGGTTTGAAAATGCATTGCTACTCTGCCCCATGAACATTTTCAGTACAGGATTCAATACTTTTATCAAATACAGGCTTGTAAGAACAGCTAATAAAAATAAATAAATCACCACTGCACAGTGTCTATTGTGTTATCTGGGACATTTCAAGGGGGATATAGGCTGAGATTGGCAGATTTATTAAGGTGAAGGAAGGGATGTAGACTGTAAGAATCACTGACCAAAGTACAAGTTATAATTCTTTTGTTTCCTTTCTTGCTAAAAGAGCAACACACGTTTGTTTTCCTTTGTGTTAAAGAGGAGCTTTCATTTACTAATACACATCTTTGAGATATTAATACACCAGCAGAATATTTAAAATAGACACCTGCAACTCCAGCATGGAATACCAACAGGAAACAAAAGCTACAAAGGAGCCTGAAATAAAACTCTAGGATATGAACTACCACTCTTTATGCCAAAGTGATGGGGAAAAGAAAGAGTCAAAATCCAGACTGGGATATAAGTTTCATGGCAGGACCATTCTATACAATGGACCACACCAAACCCTGAATTAAAAAAAAATACTGTATTTTAGGAACACGGTTCACCTTAATTCACAGCTAAATTTTGTATCTCAGACTTACAGTTAATAAAAATAAACCAGATCTCCTTAGAGTACAAAGACAGATAAATCTGTTGAGGAGAATAATGACACATTCTCCTACTAGACAGTAATCACCTTGGGCCTTTAAGATGAGGTAATGTGAGGGTTGAGTGTGTTTCAAAAGTATGAAATTCTATATTATAGAAGGTTTCAAAATGTGATCCTGAATGATTTATAGCCAGACATGTACAAAAGAAAGAGCAATGGACAAGTAAAATACAATGGGCTAGAACTAGTCCTGGATTATACTGGTTTTGTCCCTGGTGTCAAGAATTACCTCCCCTGGAAAGAAAAGTAACAGATGGTAAGAACACATTGGGATATCTGGTTATGTTTCTGGAGCATGGCCAAGCAGGGGAGTCACAGTTCAAAGACAGATGTCCTATAGAACTACATGACTGACTGACCTCTCAATATACTTCTTACATTGCATCCCAAGGTGCCATCCATCAGGTTTCCTGAGGTGCCATCACAGCTCAGGGCATGGAGAACCACTTAAATTCCCAAAGAGTTCCATCAGCAGGGGAAGGGCAAAAGCATGCAGGGAGAGGTCTGAGCAGGTGGGTGTGGCAATGGTGCCAATTAAGATATTGTGGTGGGGGAAGGGAAGCACTTCCAGTCAGCCCTCCATTACAGTCCCAACTAGTCTACCCCTATCCCAACAAGAGCGTCAGGTCTCCTTCAGATTGGGAGACTCCCTTATCTCTTACCTGAACATGCAGGATTTGGGTTCTCAGTGGACTCACCTGCACTACACCATAAAGGAACAGACTCCATGGGTATTTCTACACTGGAGGATCTGTTAAGTTGACTTAACAAGGTTGACTTTAAGTCAACTTAAAGTCAACCTTGTTGGCTTGACTTTAGAGAGTCCACAGTGAAAGCTCCTGTAGACTGCCTGTGTCCACACTGGCAGGTGCTAGGTCAACAGAGGAGTGATGCATTATTGGTAGTTATACCTGGTGGCCAGAAGCTCTGGGAGGGGACCTGGAGGCCAGTTAGGTCAACTTAAGGCTTTCCCTATCTACATTAGCTTAAAGCGTTAAGTCAACTGTAACCAGGCACTGTGCCCTCCCTCAGAGCTGGGGCTGGAGGAAGGGCCTGAATGCCTCCCCTGGTCAGACAGGAACTGCAGGTCCCAAGGCCCAGAAGCGGAAGGGTGGGGACAAGACATGAAGTATAAAAACCCCAGCTAGTACCTCAGTAGGGGCTGAGCTGCTGAAGGAGGACATGACAGCAAGGACACAGCCAACTAACAGAAACCTGGCCCAGGCCAGGTGGTGAATCCAGTCCTGCCTGACAGAACAACCCTATGGCCTACCCAGACTCCCTGGGCCTAGTGATTGGGAAGGAAACCCCAAGGCTTCCAACTGGGGAGGACCTGTAGGGCCCATCAGGGCCCCGACCAGCCACCCTGTGATGACGCCAAACCCCAGCTGGAAGAGGAAACAGACATTGACCCCTCCGGCCTGTGCAACCTTCAGGAACTCCTGTTGGCAGAGGAGGAGCCACTGGTGGTATACAGGCCTTGTAACCTCGAGGAGTTACCCCTTGCTGACGGGCCAGAGGATCCCAGTGAAACCGTCCATGCCCTGGACATGGAGGGTTTCACTGGGATCCCCCAAGCAACCTACGAAGGAGACCTCAAGGCCAGCTACTCTCTTTGGAACTAGGTACTCGGGTTGGGGTGGGAGGAAGGAGCCAAGGGACAGCAGAGTGCCAAGCAATGGCTCATGTCAGCGTGTTTTGGCTGGAGCCCTGCTGACTTAGTGGCAGACCACTGGATGGGGTCCTGGGATGGGATGCAGTGGAGACAGGTGGGCCAGCATCCCCCTCCTCAACCCCTTCTCTTGTGTGATCACCTGAGTGATCACCCACCACCCAAGCTGTCTACTGACTTTGGCTTTGCCCGCCCTGCCTAGGGACTGGGGCTACTGACTTTGGGTTCACCTGCCCCACCTAGGGGCCAGGCAGAGACTCTGTGTGCTTGCTCTGCCAAGGGGTCGGGCTAGGGGAGACACTCCAGCTACCTGGAGGGACACCATCCCAGGCTAATTCCCCTGAGCCATCAGTAAGAGGCACCTTTCCTACCCGCCGGAGACTCCAGTCACTTACATCAACCTTAAAAGGTAGTGTTATTAAGTCAGCCTAATGAAGCACTTTAGTTGAGTTAATAAAAGTCCAGTGTGGCCACAGGAGTCTGTCGGTCGACTTAATCTTCCTTAAGTCAACCTAAGGCTCCAGTGTGCACGTACCCCTTGTGTGCCAGGCCACAGTACTGGGTGGCCAGGGCAAACCTCTGTCTGGACAAAGAGGCCAAATTTCAGTGGTGTTGAGCCCAGTGTGCAGGTCTTAATACCAATTACTGAAATTTCTTTGGGTAGCTCTTCATCTGTTCAGGGACGCAGACAAGTCAAATTTTAGTGGAACAGTGCACTTGGAGTAATGCTCTGGATGGCTCAGTTTAGCATGTGGGACCATTCCTAAAACATGGGATGACGCCTTAGCAGTGGTCAATGCATAACTCCCTCATTTTCATAATGTGAGAACCACTTTGTCTAGGGGAAGATAGTTGAGTAACACTAGGGTGTTGTTTTGGACACCAGATGATGTTCCTTGGATGTAAGACAGGCTACAACTAGGAAAAACAGGCAAAATTAAAAAAAAGATATTTAGTGTAAATTATTATCTGGGCTCTAACTGTGTTTTACCCTGGGATAATCTAAGGCAAATAGAAGGCAAGAGCACCTCTGCTTGAGTCACAGCATTACAGTGATGTTTAGAGTGCAAGAGTCTCTCATTCTGAATTCTGTGCTTAGTCTACCTACAATACTGAGCTGTCACCATTTGGGGTCTGAGGCACCAACTCACCTTCATATTGTAGAGTGACCAGCATTTATGTTGGAGAAGAATACCCTTTCTCAAAGGCTTTATCAGACCCATCAGGTCATTCCATCTGGTCTTTAGCTCTCATGCCCATGACCTTGAAAACTTGCAACTCTTGAGCTTCCAGTCTCTGGCCAGTTAAATTACTGTATTTTAGAATTTAGAGTTTAAAAGTGTCCAATCTTCTTCCCTCAGGGCTCATGTAGGTACATTAGTAAAAAGCAATATTACACTCGGCAAACCAAAAGTAAAATGATTTACTGTCACATTGTATCAAAGCAGGTCCTTCTGGCACAACCCCTAACAGCTAGCAATGTTCCCTCAGGTGCCCCAACCCCAGCTTCCCCATTACACGATTCTTCATGAACTCCATATTTGATGTTTGGTTCAATAATGATCCAGCAAGATGCAAATTTATTAACACAAAATCTTCAAAATACAACCCGCCCCCTGAGTCACAAAGTACAATCCATCACTATAATATGAAAGCCAGGCTCTTCCTCGGTCTCCTTCTTCAGAGTGGTGAGCTACTACACAGCTTCCTGGTGTCCCCAAGCTGAACTCAAAGCCCAAATGAGAAGTGAACAATGTCTGTCTGCTCTAGTCATAACAGATGTAAGGCAGGCTTAAGAGCTGTGCCTAACAGCTTCTGAAGGGGTGCAACTAATCTGCATGGGCTTTGTGTTTGCATGAGCACAAAGAAGTCATTAGCATAATCAAACTATGGGTGCAGGGCAATATGGGTAATGGTATTTGGGGTTGATCTGATCACATATCTATCAATATCTGTAATTCTACTGAAGGGAAATATGAAATACTGTCTTTGGTGATATGCTGCTCTCTGATTGTTCCAAATCTGTTTGGGTTAGATAAAGGGTAAAAGCTACCCTTTGCTAAAAATAAACTTGTAAGAGAGGTCACTGCCTATCTCAACCTAAAAAAAAAATCAAGACAGGGATGGGGGGTTGCATAGCTACTTCTGGAGCTATGCCCTGAGGTATTGCCTCACCCCTTTGTCCCATTGTCAAATGATAGATTTGGCTGGGCTTCTTATGAGGCCTTCCTTTGTTATTTTAATGGAAGTAGCTGTTTGCAGCTATTAAGGTTTAAGAGCTGAAATCACTGGAGATGAAACCCTCTCCCTCTGAGCTAAAATCACTGAAAAGGAGCAGCAGATGGAGTGACCAGCCAGCGGATGGGGAGAGCAGCCAGCAGCAAGCTGGATGGTGTGAGTGATCAGTGGGTGGAGCCAGCAGATGGTGGGAGCAGCCGGTGGTGAGCTGGGCGGCATGAGTGAGTGGTGGGTGGAGCTGGCAGATAGCGGGAGGAACCAAGGGATGGTGCTAGTGGAGGGAGTTATGACCAGCGGTTGGCGCCAGTGGACAGCTGGCATGAAGGACACTCCCTACTTACCCTAGGGTTCGTTGGGAGCCTGCTTAGCACTGATTTTCCAGATCAGTGCCAGTTTTGCCATTAAGTTTTGTATGTTCTGTTATGTGGTGTGGGTTGTTGGGAACCTTGCTCTGTACTGATTTTCTAGATCAGTGCTGATTTCTGTTATTTGACCTTTCACATTCTGTTTTACTACTATTAAAAGTTCTGTATACTACACTCATCTCATGCTTGCAAGTGGGGAAGTCTTACCCCTTTGGGGTACCCAGGGAATAGTGCATGATTTCCCAGAAATATAGAACCTGGTCTTTCTCCTGCCATCTCACCCTGGCAGAAGGGTTACACAAAAATGCTAAGCAACCTAGATCTTCCTAGCCTCAACTTCAGATCTGAGTCCTTCTTTATTTGTCCTCACAGCTGGATTATTCCCTTGGACCATATACTATCAGATTCATTTAATACTTTATTTTATAAATCTCTGCTTTTTAATTAAATTATATAAATAAAGCCAATATCCATCCCTTTATTTAAGTATAATAGAGTAAGCCTTACTCAAAGCACAAAACTGACTAAGGTGTTGATCTTTAGGAGAAGCTTTCATGGAAGAAAGGATAAGATGACCTTCAGTGATCTTTAATATCTGATTGTCTGTAGGAATAAGCTAATCAGCAGATGAAGTCTTGTCTCCAAGCCAGACTTTAGATGGAACAGTGATACTTCCAGAATAAAAGAAAGGAGTTTTCATTAAATAATTGCAAATACATTCAAACTGGAAATTTACTAATTGTACCTTTGTGAACCGAAATTACTATAAATTCAAGAACACATGAACCTAATTAGGTCATAAGGGCAACACTACAGAACAATATTTGAGATGTTGAATGGATTTGTATTTAAAAATACTTGTCCCTAGTTTAAGGGTTTTTTTAAAAAAGAAATTAAAAAATAATCTGGTTAGTGGTTAGCAGCTAGAGAATCAGTTCTGAGGAGTTCTGTTCCAGTTTGGAAGAGTAAAGCTCTAATTATTTTCAGCTTGTGTTAGTTTAACACAGGAAATGCAAAACTTGCATAGACATTTCTGACACTCATGCTCAGAACAAACAATTTATGGGCTTTATGCCAATATAGCTGAGAGTCCCACT
Organism: Podocnemis expansa; assembly: GCA_007922195.1. Lineage (NCBI taxonomy): Eukaryota > Metazoa > Chordata > Testudines > Podocnemididae > Podocnemis > Podocnemis expansa. The sequence goes on along the minus strand of ML681988.1, from coordinate 15,268,942 downwards.
CTTCTAACCAGTCAGCTAACACCTCATTCAACCTGGGTTATTTGACAAAACTAAAAGACCAGTATACTGCTTTACTAAGGACTCACACTCATACCCAGGACTTTGTTTTAATGTTGGAGATATGCAAGCACATTAGTAGAGACTATTTAATACTACAGAGTATCTACTTAACAAAAGCTGGCTCTATTAAACAGCTGTCCCTCTTCCTGCACCAGGGACAAGGAAGTATTCCTCCCCAATGAAGATGAAGAGAATATCAATGGGATTAATATCTTTAAAATGGTAAGAGCTCAAAGCAATTGCCTGCAGGAGTATTCAGTCACCACCACATTAGTTCAGCAAAAAAAGACACAAGCCCAAAAATACAAACCTGCATTTATACACAGTACAAAAATATAAAACATTGAGTTTTTAAATCATTCTCCCTCTTCTTTCCAAGATACTAATAGTTCATATATATTTTAATAATCTATATATAGTATAAATGTACTTATACATATTTAACCCCCCCTTCCTCTCTACAAATTTAAATAACACAGACTATGGTTACACTGAAAAATATTCATGTCATGCCATGAATGTCATATAGCATAACTTTCCTTGGTAAACAAAGGAAAATTACTCACAGGCAATTCCTTCCCTTTGGAAGGCAGAGACAGTCAGGAATTGTTAGTGCTATGGATTCACCATAGGGATATAAGGAAACAAAATACATGTCAGTCAGATCCCTCATATGAAGGCCCTGGTCCACCCACTTCTTTCCAGTTACAGAATTTGAGAGGCAAAGAAAGCTCTTGAGAAGAGAGAGAGAGAGAATGAGATGCAATTCAGGTGTCAGGGACAAGGGTGTTTGATGGGAGAAGAGAGAACTACCACAAAAGGAACTGAAACTGAACAGTTTTGCCTTGTTTTATTTCCCTATATTCCCATCCTAGTCACTGAATCAGTCAAGGACAGACAGTAGATGTAGTAAGCAATACCTGAAGGAGAAGGAGGGCTTATATTAATGTGTTACTTGTAAGTCTTTCACAGAAAAAGAGGCCTCCTGAGATACAGCAGTACAGCCAGGCAGGACAAGGAAAGGGGATTTGGCCATAGCTCAACAGGTGCAGAGGACATAGGAACTTCCACATGGAGTCCACTGAAAGATGCATTAGCTCCAAAAACCGTAGCTGTTTAAGCACAAGGAGACAAACAACACCTCTGAATTACTTTTTGTTATTTTTCTGGGACCACTAGTTCTGGCATCTGTAGCAAAAAAACCTGTGAGCAGGGATCTGAGCTTGATGGAGTAGGTACAAATACAAGTAAGTTGGATGACAGAGCTAAGGTGAACCAGTCTATCATTGGTGTCACCAGCTTGAGGCACACTGGCTGAAAACTATTAAGCCTCCACTGTCTTCATTAGAGATGATGGAGTCAATAAATGATTGATGTAAAAACTCTCATGTTAGCATACCAACCGGGCACCCACGTGACTTACTACCAAAAGAAGATGTGTGGTCCTTGTTTTCTTTATTCTATTTACATCTGTGATTGCTAACTACTGGTAGCTCCATTATCATATACACTTGTGGAACACTGGAGATTCTCAAGTTTGGAGAGCTAAGAAGATAGCTTGAGGAGCTAGGTGGTTTATGGTCAGTGTCTGTTAGTCAGAGAAATACTATTTTCCTTGAACCAAGAGTGGATGTGCACAGGCACCTCACCTCGAAAAGCAGGCATCTATACAGACCCAAATGGTAATGGCAAAATACCAGATAGGAATGGGAGTCCAACTGAAAGTTGAGTTTGGGGAACCAATAGGCAATGGAGGACTAAACTGACTTGGGGAAAAAAGGTTCCTGGATGTACTGGATATATTAACACCAGGCTAATTGGAAGGACTTAAGAAGCCAAAGATAGGCCAGAAATCATATACACACAAGCTGCAAAATGATCCAGACTCTTTGAAAGACCTACAAAACTAGCTAGCTCTCTGGCTTGCTCTTTACTGAAGACAGCATCTCATTTAGCAACCAAGGATTCTGAGGCAGAGTTAACATCTCTGCTAGATTCATCTGCATTCCACCTGTTTCAGATTCCATTTTTTGGTTTGGATTTCTCCTTATTCCTTTCCTTTATACAGGCCTAGAAGGATAGACAGAAGCAGAATTATGGAGAAAAGGAGCTGAAATTCCATATGGAATAAAACAAAGTAATTGGAGGGAAGTGGATAGATGAGCTGTTCAATACATGGTCAATATACCTCCTTTCCTCTTGGTAGCTCCAGCTTTTACACTGCACACAAGACAGAAAAAAGACAGTGAAAGATAACTGGAGATAGGAATTTTTAGTTCATCTTATTTTCACAACATACTCAGAAAACTGCTAGTTGAATAGCAAAGGATGAATCATATACAACAAGCTATATTTGTATATTTTCCATATTTTATCTTAAATGTGGTTGGATCTCAGACCTTGGACTAGGAAGATTAGTATTGTTGTATAATCTGTCTTTGGAATACAAAGATACAGGTCAATAGGATGCTTGGTTTTCAAGCATGTGGTTTTCAATACAGAAATTAGAGGCATACTGAAGCCCCAAAAATTAAGAATATCATTATCTTATTTGGAGAAATAAGCTGCTGCTACAAAGGCTAACATGGTAAACACTGCAATGAGGGATATCTTTTTTTTTTTTTTTTGGTCAGGTACTACATTAGCCATAAGTAAGAAAGTCCTGAACAAACAGCAAGGTAAAGACATCAGGAAAAGTGGGGATATAATGGTCCAGATTCTATTCTATATGTGAATACTAGAGTGCTCCATTTTATGCCAGCTGGCTCTGGAGCCCACAGGTTGAGGACTGGTTGAGTGGAGCTGAATTTCGCCCCAACCCCACAGATCGGGCAGTTATGGCAGGATTGCTGCATTAGGTGAAGTGGAGAGCTCTCCCAGGCTGGGAAACTCCTCAGCTGGCCAGTTAGGGCCAGATTCCATTTGGTGTCTCTTGATAGGTCCAAAGTGGCCAGTAACAGGAGAGTGAAGGATAATGTCACTATCATTGCTTCCACTGAAACAAAACTGAGCAGCTGAAATCAAGGAAATGAAACAGTTTTGGGGTGTGCTTCCTATTACTTGATCAGACCCTAAACACATTTCAGTATAAAACATCAGGCAGAGGTAAATATTTACTTGCTTTTTTAACAAACACCACACATAGCAATTTAAACCATCTGAATTTATTCTACTAAACTTTCTCCTCTTTTTAAAAGAAAGGCTATTTCTGTTATGCCTCTCCCTGGTTGTCCAGATACTATGAACTAAATTATGCCTCTAGGACTAGGTAATGGATAGTGAGCAGGTTGCACCAATCCAGGTAATGTTGTATGTGGCCCCAGGAAGTATCATGTTGCACAGATCCTGCTCCCAAGAGTCATAGCTACAGCTAACTGAACAAATAAAAATGTAGTATAGAATTTGAGAGAGTGGAACTGTTCACTTTTCACAGATTTTACAGTGAATCTGTTTCTGTAATCATTTCTGTGCATTTTCCAAATTTTTAACAGCAATTATCAAAGTTATATTCCATCACAATTTCGAACATGATTTCAATAAGAAAATATGAAAAACAACATTGTGGAAACATTCCTGAAAAAACAAGCAAAAAACCCATTAAGATGTCAACGATTTTTTGCAAAACCCTTCTTTTTCAGGAGGCAGCTATTTTTCTCTCTACATTATCTTTGTACAAAAATTCCCCCCCCCCAGTCACAACTCCTCCCCTGCTTTTTCCTTGCTCCTTGATGTAACAATTTACTGCTAACCTAGACCATTAATTAATTACTAACTCCCCCACCAAGTGGTTGTTTATGCATTCTGCCCAGTGAGGGATCAAATATGGAACCAACGTTAACCCCCATCTTACCATTTACTGTAGAAAACAGATAAAGCTTGGATACCCTGTCAACAGAAAATGGAAAGAGGGTTCTTACTCTCTTGTACTGGTGTATAGTCTAAGTCCCAAGGTAGCTCTTAGTACTTTCCCTCTAAGAGGTTGGTAGGAAAAGGGTGAAGAACATCAGAGTGACTCTGAAATGCTCAGTGTAGATCTTTCTTCACACTGTAAGTGCTCAGAACCACACTATGATTGATTTTCACCGAATAAAATACTTGCCCTTTTCTTAAATTTGCACATTGTTTGATGAAATAAAAACTAGCTGAACAGGCTTTTATTTTCCACCCAAATTAAAAGGGAGATGGAACCTCTGAGCTCAAAGTCTGTACAAATTGCATTTAAATGTTTGTTTTAAATTCAATTTTACATAAAATAAGATTTGTGATTATTTCTAGCGCCATCTGAGCAGCCTACAGTCTTTTGCTAATGATGTAACATTAGGCTGGGTGTTTTTGCAAATAAAATGCAGACCAAATTAATTGAAACTCCTATTAAAGGATTATCCAATTTATGAAATCAACCTTACAGATTATAGAAATTACTATGTATTCAATTTTGTTTTGGCACCTTTTTATTCAATTAAAAATGACTACAGACAAATCCTCTTTGTTGTTTGACTTGAGATCATGCAGTCCATGAGGATCGGAAGTTGGAATTATAATAATATTTACTTTAAAACTGCTAATAAAATATTCTGAGCTGTGACCTGTATAGTTAAGGTGCCCAACACTTTCCTTTATAAGGCCCTGGTTTTAATTACTTATAACTTTTTGAATTTTAAATGGTTTGGGCTGAAATTTTCCCTAGTGAGGGTCTGACTAAGCCTGATTTTGGGAGAAAGTTTCAGCTATAGTGGTTCAGCTGCTTCTCATGATTAGATTAGGAAAAGCTACGTTGGCAGCAGAACAGAAGAGCCTATAAGGTATGACTCCTTATTCTGTTGAAGGTTTAGATGTGTGCTGTACACAAAACAGGGTTCCACAAATTGAATCGTAAGACTAAAAGGAATTATTGAGTAGCAACCTATTCAGTGAATCAGACCTGTGCACCAAATGAGTCAGGGGTCCTGTGAAAAAAAATAGCATGTAACTATGTAATTAAGGACTGCATCTTTATGCACAATGGTTCCAAATTAAGGCTGCACAGGCCTTCACAACCTTAATGTTCTTTTAATTGTGTTCTCAGTGTCATATAGATGTACAGGGAGTCCTCTCATAGGTTTAGAAAGTTCAACAGCCTGTAAATCACAGCATACTTTGCGGCAGAAATCAAATAACAAGGAGTTGTGTGGCACTTTAAGACTAATAGATTTATTTTTGCATGAGCTTCTGTGGGAGAAGATCCCACTTCCTCAGATGCTTCGAAGACGGAGCATCTGAGGAAGTGGGATCTTCTCCCCCGAAACTCAATCAAAAAAAAAAATCTGTTAGTCTTAAAGTGCCACACAACTCCTTGTTGTTTTTTCACTGGACTAGACTAACATGGCTATCCCTTTTAAAATTGACAAGATGCAAGAAATCAAATAGCCATTGCATTCCTTTTAAATAGAGCCGAATTTTTCATTTTCTCCCCAGACTGGGTGAAAACTGGCAAAAAGAAAATGTCCCATTTCACTGTCTCTGACAGTCATTGTAAACTACATTATATTTTCCTTGTACTACTTGTTGGTTTCTGCATCTCAGCCATATCCAAAATGTCTTTTCTTATATAACAGGATGGTAGAGTAGGTACCTACAGGGTTCAAGAAAAATGCCCTATAGCTTCTGTAGTTCTTATTCTTTATGCAACAGTTGCTATTAACTATGCTGTTCATTATATTTTCAGGTGTATTTTCTGGATGGCAACTGTGAAACACCTGCGTGCATCATATGCTGCAAGGGATTGGTGGGTTGATGATAAGGAAAGGATGGGATTTAACATGCTCACAATTTGTGAATGATAGTTGCAGTGGCCTGTATGTGCTGCAGAAATGATATAAGCACCAGGAGATGGTCAATTTACTTACTAAAGGCCAGATCTGTTTTTAATAATAATAATAATAATAATAATAATAATAATAATAATAATAATAATAATAATAATAATGTCACAGAAATGTTAGGTGCTGATACTGCACATAATGACTCTCATTCCTAACCATGAGCACAGTGAGCCAATGGGGTACTCACAGGGCACAAAGTGAAGTTGATATGCATGTCTCTGTAGGACTGACATTGCACTTGATCTTGATGATCAAGTCCTTTGATGGGCTGTGCCCTAATTATCTCAAGGACTGTCTTGCTTACCATACCATGAACTAGCATTGTATTTTCTCCCAGAAAGCTCCCTGAGAAATCTGGAGCTATATTTACAATGAGACTTGCAAGCAGAGGTATGTAATATTTTCCATTTTTAGGTATAAACCATCAACAAGATCTATACCTAAGGAAGTGATTCAGTGAGAGAAAAGCTTAGGCAGAGAGAGAATAAACTTTACTATCGATATTCAATTAGAGAAAAACTTACAAGTTACAGTTAGGGAGGTCGAGGCTGGCTATTAGGAAAAACTTTTTTACTAGGCGAGTGGTGAAGCATTGGAATGAGCTGCCTAGGGAGGTGGTGGAACCTCCATCTTTGGGGGTGTTTAAGGCTTGGCTGGACAAAACCATGACTGGGATGGTTTAGTGGGAGTGGTCCTGCCTCTGGCAGGGGGTTGGACTAGATGACCTATGAGGTCCCTTCCAAACCTATGATTCTATGAACTAAGGCAGAGGGGGTGTCATCCAAACCCCTCTTTAGGTAATAGGAATCTTTCCATTAAGTTAACTGGGCCTTGAGTCAGGCTCAGAGAGAAAATGAATATCCCTGTACTGGTCATATTTTTAGCTTCCAAAAAGAACTGCCCCACAGCTGCAAATAAGCACTTCTGCCAACTCCAACACTCAGAACAACAGAAATGGCAAAGAACATTTTCAGCAGCATTATTTGCTGTATCCCAAACCTTTGCATACAAGCTTTTCTAGTAGTAATCCTGCATTGGAGAACTCAGTTTCATCAGATGCCAGACTGACAATTTAAGAATCTTGCCATCTTCAGACCAAAATATAAGACCTGTCTCTTTACGTTAGATTTCCCACAGGAGCTACCTTAAAACAGTGGCAAAAGAAAATCAAACACAAATGTTTCATTAAGTATAGTCACATTGTTTTACAAGGAGATGAATAATTTATTTATTTAATCTTTATATGTGGATATCTTATGATGGGAACAAGACATAATTAGATTTCAAACAATTTGAGGCAGGGACAGCCTTTTTATTCTCTCTGTGCACAATGCCTAATACGAAAAGGCCTGTAATCCTACTTAGGTCATCTAGGCACTACCAGCATACAAATTACAGAGATACCAATATAGATACCGTAAAATTCTATTTTAGTTGGCTTTTATTGCTTATGACTGCATTCTTTTAAATTATAGTTTGTGGTCATTCTTCCCAACTTGACATCTCTGTTGTGGTTACTCCTGCAGAGCAAAGTTTGGATTTTATCCAAAGGATGGGAAATTTTGCCCATTCAGACTATCTGAAGCTGGTAAGCTTTCTACTGGAAACATCCCATCTGGCTCAAAATACTGCTGCTGCATTTTTCAGGGATGTGACTCCTTTACAAATGAGTGTACGTTACATTCCAGATATAAAAAAGCAAACCTCCTTCAAATCCACACCTTGCAGAATGTGAGCTATTTTTCTAAACTTTATACTCACATGCACAACACAGCTAAATTTTAACTCTTGGAAGTAGTGAAAAGTGTATAACAGAAACATAGAATGACAATAATTTAATGATTAAATATAGAAATAAGTAAATTCCTCATAAAATGCTACAGTGTTCTAAGGAACACTTTCGAGTAATAGTGACTGAGTGAAATAATACTCTATTCTGGTTTTTTTAACCATTGTGGCTATAGTAATATTATTAGTAAAGGTCTGTTGTCTCTGATTTATCAGATTTGATTTAAATGCTTGTTTCTGTGTCCATTACACATTGATCGCAATGACACTTAAGTACATGCTTAAAGTTGAGCGCATGTTTAAGTGTTGTTCAGAACAGGAATGTTTTCCAGAACAGGGGCCTAAATTTGTGTCTCAATAAAACTGCTTTTCTGCCCCGGAAGTGAATACTAATGTCCTATGTAAAACAAGCTATTTTTGTTCATTTTGTACAATGACATTATTAAAAATAAAAAGGATCACTCCGTCACAATGCTGATGACATTGTAGTATATGGGTGATGACGTAAAAAGTGTTGAGCTATATGTACATTTCTATTCTTTGTACACAATACATCCCTTATTTCTATATGACAGGGTTCTGCAGGGAGAATAATAGGAGTTATAACGGATGGTTATGAAACACAACAGTTGTATAAGCATGTGAAGGAGCAGTAGGAAAGAAAGAAAAATAAATCTCCCTTTTCCTCACACAGTGCGAATTTCTGACTTGTGTAATTCTTTTTTTTTTTTAACAGCATTGTAAGTGTTTGGCTTTATGTAACAATTGAGCATTAATAAAATGTGCCAAATTAAAATAAGTGCAGGTCACATCATTAGATGGAATAAATGGATGTAGATTCACTGAACCCAATACAACTGTCCTGATTTACACCAGTTGGGGATGGCCTCAGAAATTTAAATTCACTTACAAAATGCTTTCAGATCAAAACACTTATTCAGATAGTAAGGGCTGTCAGTTTAAGAAAGGATCTTACCTGATGGGTCAAAGACCACCTGATTGCCAGGATGGGGACCCGCATCTATAGATATCATTGGTGTTACCCTCCTAACATCCCAGAATTTCATCACACCGTAGGAGTCACAGGAAACAATGGTGTCACCCTGCCAAGTATTAAAAAATGAATACATTATTATTTGTACTTCAGAGAGGAAGAGAACCCTCTGATGGACATGGAGTTGATGTATAATAATGTTAAGAATACTGAGACATACCAGTTTTACAAACACTGTAGTTTATCAGGGCAGTGAGGGGAAGTTACTGAATATTCTCTGGGACTGTTTTGATCTAATGTATATCAGGGTAGTGAAATGTTTATTATGTACCTATAATTCCCAGATTCAGCAGGATCTGAACATGAAGGTAAGAGAATAGCTTCTCAGATGAGAACACCCAAGCATGCACTTAAAGATACTGGAGCAATCACCTCGCTTCAAGTATTTTGTCTCCAACCAGTTGCAAACTTTGTCTTTGCCAAAACTGGGAGCTACCAGACTAAAGGATCACAAACAGGGAAAAGGTGACCTGATCTGGGTGAAGTGGGGTGATTTGCTAGGTGCTGTCAAGCGAGATGTCAGTGAGTTCTGACAGGGAGACAAGCTGCCAACAAGAAAGTCTCTATGGAACAGTTCACGGAAAGTGAAGGCTTAGGATCCCCAATGAGGAAGATGGTTAAAAACCTGGAAAAGTAGACATGTCCAGATGTGTTTTCTTTTAAATGTATTTGTTCTAAATAAATAATATTTGACTTCAAGTTGGCTTTTTGACCTTTGCCCTAAAGGGAACAAAATTTCAGGTGTAGACAGAAGTCGATCTATGAGTTAACCATGCTCAATACAAGAGGACTCCAACCCCCTTTTCTGAGGGTGACTGATTCCATCCCAAGGCACAAGTGATGGCTAACGGCTTGAAATCTAAACGGGCTGGATCACAGAGTCCAGGAAAGATACAGTTAGCCTGGTAACTGTGGTAAGCTCTATTTGTAAATGACACTGCATCTTTAAATGCTTTTCCAGAGGCGTAGCCATGTTAGTCTAGTTCAGCAAAACAAATAAGTACTTCTTTGTTTAAATGCTTTTGTTTTGCCATTTGAAAAACAAAACCAAAAACAAAATGACATTTTAAAAAATAACTTATCTAAAAAACATAGTTCTAAAAAATATATCTATGACCTGGAAAAAATGTTCATGAAAATTGTCAAGTTAATGTCACTTCAATTTCAGATCAATTTTATATGCAAAACAATATTTAAATTTTAGCTACTTTTGACATTAAGCAGCACTAACATTTTCATTTTTTAAGTTATTTCTTCTTATTAAGGTTTATGTTAATTTTGCAGAGAGAGCTTATGCAGTAACTGACTGCTAATAAAACTATTACTAATCATTAACATAAATATACATACACAAAATATAAATATAATTAGTACAGTAATCCTATCAAAACTCAATAAATGTAATACTTAATCTTTCATTGCAATATAGCATAAACAGAACTTGCACTAAACTGCCATTATAGATGGTCTATTGGAGGATTTTAAAGAGGAGAATTGCCATGTCCACTGTCCCCAAGGAACAATGTACTCACAAGCTTGCACAATTCATCTCAGGATCAACTGTTTGCTTAATATCACAGTAGTTGTATATATTTATAGTGAAGAAAAGCATATTACTAACAATTCAAGGTACAAGTGTTAGTGTATAAGGACACTGGGGGAAAAAAGATTACACATAAACCAAAATCATAACATATGATAGGGTTATGTACCTCTTGCAGGGAGAATCTGCATGTGTTATCCCATCTATACACAATAATGTTTTTTCAGAAGAATTCAGGAAACATGGCAGGGGGAGATTACTTTAGCTCTGTATAAGGGGGATTATGTTAATGTTAAAAGACTTAAGGGTTATACATTTATTCAGTGTCAAAGCTCCTGGAGAAAAAATACTGCCTAAAATCAACCTTGTGAATCTCTGGCAGGAAGTTGAAAGTGCAGGGTAAAATATCTGAAGCAGTCAAATAGTGGCTTAATATTACAAGACAGATGATAACATCAGAACAATAGAAAGAGATTGGGAAGTGCTGTCAAACTCAGAAAGACTTCCCCAGTACTCACTGAGGCAATAAAAAGTTATAGGTTTGCACTGTATATTGGGAAAATATGAAAGGCATACATAATGACGTCTGGTGTTAAATGTATAAATTGTTTAAAAGTCAAGGTGTTTTCCACACTTTTGTTTATAATAGATTAAACATTCTGATATAACATTTTAACAATAATTTCATTTTAAAAATGTTGAGCCTGATCCTAGATTGTGCCTCATGAAGAATGAGAATGTTGTAACATCTTTGAACATCTCCCCTCAGTCACCTAGAACAGTAGTTCTCAGCCTTTTGTGGGTTGTGACATACCTAGTGAGATGTTGTGAGCCTACAGGACACACCAGTCCACTCTCCCCAAGCCAACACACTTACCGCTGTGTGGAGACACAGTAATGTTCAAGGTCAGTTAGGAACCACTGACCTAGAAAATCTATTCTGGATTCACAGGCCAGTGCAGAGAAGAGGGGGAGCAAAAAAATCCAGTTTACTCTCCACCCCATATGGAAAAATTTGCATCCTTGATCTCCCCAAGCAACTGTGATTGTGAAACTCAGGCTAATCAGCCCCAGGGGTAATGTTTCCTCTGAGGCAAAATTGCCAGAGCCTGATTATTTCCTGTCACAGAATGACAGAACCCTCTGTCGGTTCACATAACACATCACAGTGGTATTGCTAGTAAGAATGCCGATGACTGAGTCCCGGGTGTGATCCCAAAAGCCTGAGAAGCATCATAGATTCGCAAAGCACGGATATGCAGAGAAGTTTCCTGTTCTGACTGCAGGCCTTGAACCTTCAGTGATGCCAGACGCTATCCCAAATTTATAAAGGAATAATCACAGATCGTATTTCTGATAAGTGGAGACTGAGTCAAGGGAACACACTTCTCTGAGCTGCCCACCACTTTAAGGAGATCAGTGAGGAAATCAGACCAATCTGTCTAAGGGATGATGATTCAGATGACAGCCCTACTTCTGTCACTTTTGAAGAGGAGAAAGGTAAAACCTGGAATATTAGACTACCTCTGTGCATGCAGCCATAAGATCTAGCAACTTCAGGCATACTTGGGCTATGGTTGAGGGTTCCCGACATAGGTGGCAAGTCATGTGGAATCAGTCAGTCAGCAGAATTGCCCTCCAACTCATAGAGTCTAACTGGCCCCAATGAACTTGATTCTTTGAATTGGATTCAGTGTTGATTTCCTGCTACTTAGGATGAGACCAAGATAATCAAATGAGCAAAATATGAATCGAATACTGAAGATGGTTTCTTCTCTCGGCTTGGCTCTCAGTAACCAATCATTCATTTATGGGAAGATATGAATTCCCCTCTTCCTTAAATACACTGTCACCAAAGTCAGGCATTTGATAAACATTTGCAAAAGGGGCAGCTGTGTTAGTCTAGTCCAGCAAAAAGAACAAGGAGTTGTGTGGCACTTAAAGACTAACAGATTTATTTTTCGCATGAGCTCTCCAGGGAGAAAATCCCACTTGATCAGATGCTTCGAAGATGGGTAAACTTACAGAATGGAATGAAAATAAATGCAAGGGAGTGTAAAACATAGAATCCAGTCATACAGTAACAGCAAATCAGAGCAGTTGTTAGGTTCAAACCCTGGGAAGGGTGAAGTCAAATTACCTTTTGTAATGAGAAAAGAAATCATACTCTCGATTTAATCCTGCTTTCACACAATTTAGTTTGCATATTAATTCCAGTTCAGCTGTTTCTCTTTGAAGTCTTGATGTCCCAGTCACATCTCTGAGTACAGTCATTAACAAATCATTTATCAAGTGATTAGAAAGATGGAAGTGCTCAGCAACTGTTTTTTTTTGTTTTGTGATTTCTGATGTCAGTTCTGTGTTCATTTATTCTTTTATGCAGGGATTGTCCTGTTTGTCCAATGTATAAGGTGTTGTGGCATTTCTGGCACATGATGGCATAGATCACATTAGTAGATGAGCAAGTAAATCAGCCTTTGATAGAGTAGCTGGCTTGATTAGGACCTGTGATGGTATCTATTGTGCAGATATGTGGGCAGACTTGGCAGCATGGAGTGTGTGCCTGCTTTAATGTTTCTGTTGTTAGGTCTGTAGTTGCTGGTGAGTATCTGTTTAATTTTGGGTGGCTTTCTGTTGGCAAGGAGAGGTCTGGCTCCCAAGGCTTGAGAGAGTGAGGGATCATCTATTAAAATAGGCTGTAGGTCCTTAATGATCTGTTGCAGAGGTCTGACTTGAGGGTTGTATGTGGTGACTAGTGGTGTTCTGTTGTTTTCTTTCTTAGGCCTCTCCTGTAGTAGATGACTTCAGGGTACCCAACTAGCTCTGTCAATTTGTTTTCTTACTTCCCCAGCTGGGTACTGTAGTTTCAAGAATGCTTGATAGAGACCCTCAAGGTGTCTGTCTCTGTCTGAGGGATCAGAGCAAATGCGGTTATATCTTAGGGCTTGGCTGTAGACAATGGATCATGTGGTGTGTTTAGGATGGAAGCTCAAGGGATGTAGGTAACTATACCGATGAGTAGGTTTTTGGTACAGGGTGGTGTTGATGTGTCTATCCCTGATTTATACTGTAGTGTCGAGAAAATGGATCTCCTGTGTGGAGTGTTTCAGGCTCAATTTGATGGTGGAGAGGAAATTGTTGAAATTTCTGTGAAAATGTTCAAGAGCATCCCTGCCATGGGTCCAGATGATGAAGATGTCATCAGTGTAGCATAGGTAAAGAAGAGGTGTTTTGGGATGAGACTTGAGGAAATGTTGTTCTAAGTCACCCATAAAGATATTGGCATATTGTGGGCCAATGCAGACTCCAAAAGAATTCCACTTGTCGGGAGGGCTACTTTTCCTGGAGCTGATGATTGGGAAATATCAAGCAACTTATATACTTTTTTCCTGCAGAAATCCAGCCTGACTGTCTAAAATAGTAGCAGTATGCCTGTAGTCATTTGCTAGCACTGGGCTTACTTGTTGGGTGCCATCTGGTGACCCATGCTCCATCCTTCCTAAGCTCTGTCTGGTGCCTTAGGGAACAAATTATTGGACTCATCTGAAGCCCCCAACACAAGCGTAGCATCAGTGGGGAATTGGCATTGATGGTACCAAATGAGACACAACCTACATGGTACCAATAGAGGCACAGGCACAGAAGTCAGGGTTGGCACTGACCATGACAATGGGACATGCTGCCAGGGCAGTGAAAGGCACATCAGCGTTGCAGGGCCTTCAGTGCTGAGCACATTGTCAGTCTCTAGTCCACAATCTGGGACCTGGGTAGTGCTAACTGAGATACTGACAAATCTGACAGCTCTATGACACAACCAGACAATACTCAGGGCACAATGGAGGATGAAGTGGTAGGATTTATGGCTCCCAAAAACTCCTGAACTAGGGGAGACTCAAGGAATGAGAAGCAAAGCAAATCTGATGCTGCCTGATATACCAGCAGCATGGGGACAGTCAGCGTTAGAGTCAACTTCAGCAATACTGGACTCAACAGAAGGTTCAGGTGGTGGGAACAGATGGAGGGGGACTGGGTGGTACCACTCTTAGATAGTCATGGAAAGGACTAGGGGCACATGGCACAAGCACTATCTCTACAAGTACAGCCATATAAATTTCTCTAGTTTCAGTATGCTGGGCACACACACACTTGCATGGGATACATGGCTGCATCAACATGAAGAAGAACTGGAAGAATTAAAACAGAAGTTGAATTATTACTTAATTGTGGGATAAATGTTGGTATAGAAGAGTATAGTTTGTTCTGGAAGGACAAATGGTGGAAAGTGAGGAGACATTGTATCATATGTCAAGAACATATACTCTTACTCTAAAATCCAGAAGAAGGTGGGAGGTAAACTAGTTGAAAGCCTCTGGGTGATAATAAATGGTGAAAAAAGTGTTGATGTCACAGTAGGGATCTACTGTAGCTCACCAAATAAGGGGATGAGACGGATGAGTCGTTTCTAGAACAAATATCAGAAATATCCAAACATGAGACTTGGTAGGAATGGGAGACTAACTACCCAAATGTCTGTTATAAAAGCAGTAATTCAAAACATAAAATGTCCAATAAGTTCTTGAAATGCCCAGGACTTCAATATTTTTGCTTCAGAAAGTGAAAGATATATCCAGGGGAGCAGCCATGTTAGTTTTGATTCTGACCAATTGGACAGAATTGGTTGTGAATCTGAAGGTAGAAGGCTGTTTGGGTGAAAATGATCATGAAATAAATGATTTTTCAATTAAGGAAAGGAAGGACTGAGAGCTGTAAAATAAAGAAAACAGACTTCAGAAAAGCTGGCTTTCACAAACTCAGAGAACTGGTAGTCAAGGCCCCTTGAGAAGAAAATCTAAGGGAAAAAAGGAGTTCAGAAGAACTAAGATGAATGAGGTAGTATATATTTATTGGACCAATTTCTGTTGGTGAAAAAGACAAGTTTTCATGTGTCCTTCTTCCACGGAAGGTGGAACAGATTGTTTAGCATAAGTAGATCGCACATATGCTAAGAAACCATTAAAGGTGAAGTGGCCAAAGAGGATTAGTGGGTTATTGATTGTTGTAATAAGCCATGCATCCAGTCTCTGTTCTGTCCACGATTTTTAATGTCTAGCAAACTAATGAATTTAAGCTCCCAGGGTCATCTTTTGAATGTGTTGTACACTACGTCTATGTTCACACACAAGTGCTTGTTTAGAAACAAGCTGTTTCGAAAAAAGCCTGTTCCGAAATAAAGCCTTATTTTGAAACACCTTATTTCGAAATAACAAAAAAAGTGTTTTTGAAATAAGGGAAAAGGAGGGAATTGAAATAGCATGTCCAGTGTGACATGCTATTTCAAAATAGGAGAGGGGAGAGGGAGAGGCCCTGTTCTGGGCCAGGGAAGCCCCATCCCCGGGATTCCCCTGCCCCCTGTGGCTCGGGCCAGGGGCAAAGGATGCCTCCCCTGCCCTCCCTGTCACCTCTGCAGGGGGCAGGGAGGCTCCCCCTGCCCCCCCAGCAGGTCCAGCCTCAGGCAGGGGCGCTTCCCCCACGCCCCCTGCGCGGCTCCTGCCAGGTGCGGGGGCACTTCCTCCACCCCCCGTGCGGCTTCTGCTGGGTGTGGGGGGGGCTTCCTCCACCTGCCCCCATGTGGCTTCTGCCTGGTGTGGGGGGGGCTTTCAGGGGCTGCCCGGGGGGCACGGGGGAACACCCCCCGCGCTGGGCAGAAGCCGTGCGGGGAGGGCGGAGGAAGCCCAGGGGCAGGGCGCCCCGGGCTTGGGGGCAGCCCCAGCCTGCTTCCCCCCCCTTCCCCTTCCCGGGGCTGGGGGAGCAAAGGGGGCTGAGGCTCCAGTCAGCCTAACTTTAATACCTGGAAATATCTTGGAACATATTATTAGAGTCAGTTTGCAAATACCAAGAGGATAATAGGATTGTAAGTGGTAACCAACATGAATTCATAAAGAACAAATCATGCCAACCCAACTGAACTATCTTCAGTGATAGGGATACAAGTGTAGTGGATGAGGGAAAAATGTAAGACATACTATATCTTGATTTTATTGGGACACAATCTGACATAATCCCACATGAAATTTCCATAAACAAAGTTTGGAAATATAATCTAAATTAAATTATTATAAAGTAGATGCAGAACTAGTTTAAGGACCATACTCAAAGAGTAATTAAGAATGGTTTACTGTCAAACTAAGGGGATTTATCTGGTGTCGACCCAGGTCCTGGATCCAGTACTATTCAATATTTTAATTAATGACTTAGATCATGGAGTGGAGAGTATGCTTATAAAATGTATGGGATAGCACCAAAATGGTAGGATTGCTAGCCCTTCGGAAGACAGGATTAGAATTCCAAGCAACCTGGAGTGGTTAGAGAGTTGGTCTGGAATCAACAAGATGAAATTCAATAAAAAGAAGTACTGAGTACTTAAATCAAATGCATAATTTCCATATAGTGAACAACTGGCTAGGAGGTGCTGAAAATGCTTTTGAGTTTACTCGATCATAATTTGAGCATGAAACAACTATGTGATGAAGTTGCAAGAAACAGCTCATATTCTGGGGTATTATAACAGGGGTGGCCAAATTTATGGAACTCAAGAGCTATACAAGTTGATTATTAAACCTTTGGGAGTCAGACTGAGGCATATAGCCATGTACTTTTACCTACTTCAAAATTACTAAGTTTAACATTCACTGCATACTTTAATTTTATCATAAAAAGAGGACAAATATTGATCCTACTAATGTCAGATTCTAATAATTACCTACGGTTACCATGAAAACTAGTTCTATATACAGTAAAAACTTAGCTGTTCCTCGATGTAGAAGACTGCAGGCTAGTGACGAGTTTTTTTAAAATCTGGACAGTAACTTGTCAACGCAGTACATAAAAGCTCTCCCAGGTGCTGATCTTTAAGTATTGTACGATGTTTCAATTTAACAGATTTCATTGTGGAATACAATGCTTCACAGCAGTAAATTGTGCCAAAAATTGAAAGTAATCTACATTCAGTTTTAAACAATCTATTTTCTTCTTCGTATTTTCATTTATTATTATTCAACGTCATGTTCAGAAGGTCTTGTAAAACATGATTTTATTTTAACAATGAGTAAACTGCATTAGTGCCTATGAGAAAATTTAAACATGCCATCGCTTCCCCGACCATGTTGTCACTTCCCCACCATCTCTAACCATGCCACACTTCTCCCCACCGTCTCCAACCATGCTGCTGCTTCCCCACCATCCCTTACCATGCTGCCACTTCTCCCCACTGTGCTCTTCCACAAGTTGCACTTTTTCATTGAGATCCGCAGTTTGGCTACGCCTGTATTATAATAAGAAAAGTGTTGTATATAAAATACAGAATGGAATTTTGCTGCTGTACTTGGTATTGGTGAGGTTTCCTGGGTAGTACTGTGTCCACACTTTAGGAAAAATGTAGACAAATTGGAGACAGCTCAGAGGAGAACTACAAAAATGAAAAAGTTTTAGAAAACCTTACCTATAGGGAATACATTAGACAATCTGGGCATATTTAGTCTTGAGAAAGAACAGTGAGGGATGTGACAATATGGAGAGAAGCCGGTGATCAACTGTCCTCCATATGCACTCTGGCAAGGTGAGGCCTCAGGCGCCCCTGTAGGTCCTGCACTTTCTATCATGTGGTGAGATTTGGCTGACCTTTCTCAATTTTTCCTTTCCCCTGGTAGTGAGGGGTTGGCTGATGGGAGGGATTTGGGGGGCCTGGTCCTGCCCTCTACCCTGGGCCCCGACCCAGGGACCCTATTAAGTAGCAGTCTCCACACTTAGTCCAGGAGAGCTGCTATCTTCCCTGGATCGCCACTCAGTGGCCCCACTACTCCTGGTCTGCCTCCCGGCTCTGAGAAGTCCCACAGTCTCTAGCTCTAAAGCCTCAGGCTTCAGGCTCTGGAAAGTTCCACACTCTCCCTCAATTAAATATAGTCCACCCTTGGGCTGCAGGTCCTAGTGGCCTTGCTTGTAGGGTTTTCTCTCAAATTCCCCACAGTACCTCTTGGTTTGTGGCAAAACTCCAAACAAACTGTCAGTGTCCTCTCGGCAGCTCTCCTCCTTTCTAGTCTCCTTTTAGCTGCCTTGCCCTGCCTGAGAACGAGGCTTTAAGTAGCAGGCCTGTTGACTGGGACACCTGGGAACAATTATTCTAGAATATTCCGGGCTAACTTAACCCAGGGAACAAACCTTTATTAAGCCTGGGGCTAATATATACTCCCTCCACCACTTTCCTATACCCGTCCAGCCTGACCCTGTCACTGCCCAAAAGGTAGACAAGAAGTGATGGATTTAATCTGCAGCAAGGAAGCTTTAGGTTAGATATTAGAAAAAAGTTCCTAACTATAAGGATAGTTAAGCACTGGAATCAGCTTCTAATTTAGGTTGTAGAATCTACCTTGCTGAAGGTTTTTAAGAACAGGTTGGACAAACAGAGGTGGGTCTAGGTAAGTCTTGCCTCAGTTCAGGGGCTAGACTAGATGACTTTACAGTCCATTCCAGCTCCATATTTGTATGATTCTATAGAATTTTAGAGTATAGGGAGTCCAAATTCTGAAATCAGTTACATTATTGTAAACTTACAGTAATTCAACCTAAATCAGTGCAGCTACTTTTGATGTACACTCATCTGTGAGAACAGGACACAGCTTGTTGACTTCAACATTAATCACAAGAATTAAGGGTCAGGTCCCAGGTTATTAGAAGTTTAAAATAAGTCAAATTCAGTGCCTAAGCCTTGTACGTTTAATTTTTATTTCTTTTCTAGAGATAATGCATGCAAGGAAAAGCACAGGGTCATCAAGAAAACAGAGGCATTAAGATCTAAAGACATCTATTGCCGTCCAAAGGAGAAGGTAATGACCTGAAAATCAGTGTTAAGGTATAACTAATGAAAAGTTTAGGTTCATTTGCAGGACAAGTAATATTTCAAAACTCATTTTTGGCAATATTACAAAGAAATATTGGGAGCAAAATAATGAAAAGTGAACAATTGTCAATCATCATGCACATTGCTCTGAAAGCAATGAGGGACAACACTTCAATGTTCTGATTTTGAAACTTTGAAAAATTACTACAATCACCATGGACTAGATGTTTCAAAGTACTCTGCGGTACAGCAGATTGAAACATTTGGCAAAATATGCTGTTTAGTGATAGGAGCAACATTCTGCAGACGTGTCAGTTTCCACACAACTCCAACTGCAAGTATTTTTAGGTTGTGGGAGAAGACTGTTGATATCTGGATGGTTAGGATATTGACCGGGATGTGGGAGACCATTTTAAAGCTTATTTGGGATGAAAAAAATGTGCTCTGAATCAGGCAGAGCAGGACCTTACCCTCTGATGCAAAATGAGAACAAATTATGAAACATGTAATGTAACTGTCCTCTGGACAGCTCTCCTTGGTACTGATGGTTGAGGGCAGGCTCTCAGAAGAGCTAAGCGAAATTTATAAATGACTTCTCCATGCTGTGTATTGAGCACTGTTAAAAATCTGGTCCAATATGTGCTCATCTAATTCTCTGTGGTTCATTTAGGTCCTTTCATAAGGTACAGTTTATATAAATTGCAAATGCAAGTCAGTCATTAAAAAAAATTAATACTTTCCAAAGACGGAGTAATGACCATTCACAAATAATTGATTAATCCTGCATTAGGTCTCAATGGCTATGTCTAAATCTATTTTTTAGTTCAGACTTGTCTGAACTAAAAAAGTCCAAGTTTAGTTCGAACTAACCTTGGGCTAGTTTTTACTAACTGCAGCTTTTTAGTTTGAACTAGCCTCACGTCCTAGTTTGAACTAACTTTTTAGTTCAAACTAGGATGCATGGTTAGTTCAAACTAATGGCTTGGTTCAAACATTTTTAGTTTGAACTAAGCCTTAGTTCATGTCTACATTGGTCCTAGTTCGAACTAAGCACTTAGTCTGGACTAACCAGGAGAACTTACTAGTTCAGACTAAGCTTTACCTCATTCCAGCTAAGAAATATTTTAGTTGGAACTAGGTAAAGCCCCATGAAGACACAGGCTAAATTAGTCCAGAATAAGCTTGCTTATTCTGGACTAATTGGCTAGTGTAGACATGACCATTAATTAAGCTAATTTTAATGGAAAAAATGCTGTGACTGGAATTAGATATGAGGCAGCCAACACAGACTTACATAAAGGCATTGGCCCAAATTTTCAAGTCAGACAGTTTAGGTGTCCAACCTGAGACATACAAAATCTGATTGTCAGAAGTGCTGAACATCCACAACTCTATAGGCTAGAGAGTTGTAAGAGCTGCAAGTGAGATTATTTTCTGCTAACACTCAAAGTGTGGGAGGTGATGGAGCATATGTGGATAGGATGGAATTGTCTTTTATATGGCACCTCCTCTACCCCACATACAAAGGGAAGTGGTACTGTGTAGATCCCCCAGTACAGGCTACTTGAAACAGTAGGTTTCAGGAATAGACCGCCACACATCCACGTCCTCTTCCCTTACTCTTCCTGCAGGCTATGCATCAGTATTAGCTTTCTACTTATAAGAATCCTGAGTTTCTATAATATCCAGTTTATCAAAATGTTTCTAGTTTAATGTGATTTCTACATCTTTTTGCATGTTGCTAGTGCTTCTTGCATTCCCGCACAGATGATTTAATGCATTAATATCGTTCTTGATTTTAATCCTTTGTTTCATCACACCTCCATCTTCAGCCTTGCTTTGTATATTTGAAGTATACTACAAATCATTTGAATATCATGAATGTTTGCTAATTGCTACCTAGTATAAACCTTGCCTAAGAAATTTTGCCAAATTTGAACCAATGTAATCAGCACTCCTTCTAGTTACCTAGAATCCATCTAACCCAAACCCATATAACCATGGAAGGCATTCTATAACTCAGTTCTCTTCCTTTAGATATCATTGTTGCATGCGTCGACAGGTATCTACTATAAGATATATCCTTTCTCTATTGTTATTATAATTTAACATCTATATTCTACTAACACCTAGAAGGCTCAACTAGTCAGGTATCTGATTGTACTAGGAACTGTATAAACATATAGTAAATGACAGTCTTTGTCCAAAAGTGTTTACAACCTTAGCACTAAATTGTGAGCAGTGATAGTACATAGCTGTACCGTTCTGGGGAAAAATTGTGTCCTATACCTGCTGCAGTTTACTCCTCTTATAAGCAGGACCAGATTGTCTCAGCAGCTGTACAGGCTGAAGTCCTAGGCCCTGGCCTAAAGGGGGCCCCCAGGATCCAGCCCCTAAACCCCATGAGATAATCCGCCTCCCCTGCCTTGCTCCACTCAGTGCTGGCAGGGCTTGTGGGGAGCACTGAGAGCACTCCTGTGCTGCTGGCACTGGGGTCAGGCCTGGAGCCAGAGGCCAGGATCTGTGCTCCCACCCTGCCCCTGGACCAGCTGGTCTGCACCTGGGGGTGTGGTGGGTAGACAGGAACCTCTTCACACCATGCAGGGGGGCGTTGCTGACTGGTGCGTAGCATGGCCTCTGCTCCAGTGCAGACTTCCAGGGCTCATAGCCCTGGGGGGCTGCACTGAAGCCTTACTGTCCACCAGCCACCTCTGCCCCCAGGTGAGATCACGAAGAGCGGGCGCACCTTCTGGCCCCAAGGCCCCCCCCCACAGCGATGGCCTGCCAGCAGGCTGCCATGCTGAGGGGTGTTGGCCCTGTGGTAGATGGTGTACCCCCAGGAGGGAGGAGCCATTGGGGGGAAGCCTGGGGCCCCCAGGCCAGTTAATCTGGCCCTGTTCATAAGCCAGTTTAGCTGCACTGAGAAGCACAGCAGAGGAGCAGAGTAACTTATGATCAAACTAGAGAGGCCAAATAGGAATTAGGAAAAATAAAGGTTGGAGAGAAGCGTAACAGATGCCTATATAAGATGAAGCTCTGCATATTGAGATTGTCCCTATAAAACTGGGACAATCTGGTCACCCTAAATCAAGCTCTTAGCTTGCAATTAATACAAGTATATCTAGCAGTCAGCCTGCATCACTTCTGTTTTGAAGTAATCTGTGGGCACAGCAAAATGGATAGCTTCAAAGTTTACCTATAAGGGATCATTACTACTGTTTTTATTTGTTATTTATATTGCAATAGCACCTAGGAGCCTTAATCATGCACCATCATCCCATTGTGCTAGATGCTGTACAAACAGAACAAAAAGATAGCCCCTGTTCCCTACAATCTAAGAATCAGTATCAAATAATTTGAAAAGTTATTGGAAGACTTCTTGTGGAATTCAGCACAAATATGTGGTATAATTATATACCATAATAGTTATTTATAATAAAAGTGAATACAAATATACTTTACATTTCACATGTACATGAAAATGTACTGGTCCTGCTTATTAATTAAAATTAAAAAATTAAGAGTTCTAATACAAATTATTGAAAATGTTTATTAAGTGTTTTATCAGTCTTGGCATATGCTGAATGATAGCTGCTTTTTAATGTGTAAATCAGTATCATGACAAAGTTCTTCCTCTACCTTGGGGGGGTCCCGAACTTTCCACCAGTGGTGACTCTGTTTCCCTCAGTTCTTCAGGGCTGAGAAAGGGCTTTCTACCTGTGGGACTCTTCCTGACCAGCATTCTGTTCCTTCTCCAGATCTTTCTGCCTTCAAACCACACCTTGCCTTTTCTCACACACTCTCATAGCTCTCCTTACTTTCACACCCCAGCTACACCCTTTCTCTGGAGGGAAGGCTTTTTAATAAGACTTGGGCAGCGCCTTAACTAGCTTCAGATGTGTTAATTAACCTCGAATAACCATACCTCAGACAGTAACATCGCAGCCCCGGGGAAGGGTCTGGGACACTGGCCCAGGGCCTGTGCCCTAGCCGCAGGCCACACCCCGGCTGGCGACAGGGCCGTGAGCAGCCGCTACGGCCGCGGGTGGCTGGGCCTCGGATCCCCGGCCAGGCACAGGGCTGGAGCGGTCACTGCTGCAGCGGGCAGCTGGGCCCTGGATCTCTGGCTTGATGGGGCCAGAGACCGGGAGAGGTGGGTCCCACCGGGGACCGGGGCATTGGCACTGGGATTTGGGGCATGGGCATGGGTCCAGTGTGCCTGGGACCAGCAACACGCCTGAGCTCAGACACAAGAGGAAAAGGAACTTACTGGGCCTGGAGCTAATATGTTGGGTTTCTAGAACTCTCCATAAACCCTCCAGTTTGACCCTGTCACAGTATTAATATTCAACAAAGCTGCTATGCTAAGGGTGTCCCTGAATGTATTTTGTTGATGATCTTACTATTCCCTTCTACCTATTCGTTGGCATAGTGTAATCTCTATTCATCCCTTTCCTAAATCAAATGAGTCGGACCCAGAAGTTGTGGGACAGCAACTTTTTAATGAGAGTGAACAAAATACTAGAAAATGAATGGAGCTAGCTTTAAGGGCAGTTTCTGAGTTACATTTTATTTAAAGAATGAGAAAAAAAGTAAGTGACTAGCATGGCATATTAAACTAATGCATTCTGCCTCTGGCAGTGAGTCTTTTCAAATGCTTTAAAGAGGAATCTGGTTTAATTCTCACATGAGCTTTCTGTATCTTCATCCCTATTTTGTTATTATTTTATTTATTCATGAATGAGCCCTCTGCCTTGCTTTGTTTTCTTTTTCTTGCCACATTAAAAAGTCTTCTTATGATATATTTATCGCTGAAGTGTCAAAGCAGTGGACCATACGTTTCTTGAATGTAGGGGAGGAATTAAATGTGATCTAAGGAGAAATATTGGAACTCCAGTATATCAAGGCAAAAACTGTGGTCCATTCTATTTGTCATGCCCTATTTTGCACTTCAGTCGAGGAAGCATCAACTCTGTTATTTCATCTGGTCAAAGAGATCCATCATCATCTGGATGATTCACAAAATTGATGAGACAAATGCTGGAAATTTGCTTCTCATGTTTCATAAACTACCATATATCTATATTAGACTATTGTTCTATGGTAATTGTTGGTTCCCGCAGACTTGACAGGGTAAGGAGACCCAAACACCTCGGTGGTGGCAATTTTCTTTATTTAGGGATACAGGGCAGTTGCTACTAACACTTCTTAATCTTTTAACACAAGCAGTTTTAGTTTTTGCTACAGCAAGTCTTTCAGACTGTCACAGGTGTCTGATAAGATAGCTGTGGTTTCGCTTGCAAGTTCCGTTTACAGAAAAATGCTAACTCTGATACATAAACATGAAGTTAAGCAGCTATTATACTTATGACAATACAAGCCTAAAACTGCCTAGGTGTGTGCTCACTGGGCCAGGTTTCGTTGATTAGTTTCGTTCGGGTGCCCAGGGCCCTAGACAGGGGGAAAAGAGAGAGCAAGGAAGAGAGAAAAACAGAGGGCGAGAGAAGCAGAGAGAAAGGGATCAGAGTATACGTGCCAGTATACGTACCACAGACATCAGGCACTGAAGCCGCAGCAGCACTCCTACGGCTGTCATGAGGCTGGGGGGAGGGAAACGTCTCGAGCCGGCTATTCGGGAGGTTCGACTGTTAGAGTGACCAGCTCCAACAGCTAACATGCGAACCCCACAGATTCCGTTTGTTCTCCCCTTTTTAAGGGCGGAATGATGTCAATGCACAGCTCGGCTATTTGTCCTTTTTAGGATGGAATTTACATTATTGGCTGCCGTTGGGCACCTTGCCCTTCTTGGGGCAAGGTTTCCGTTACCTGGCTGCCGTAGGTTCTGCCCTCCGAGTTCCGGACTGGAGCCCCTTACGTGCTTAGAAGTGGGTCATGTAGAGGTAACTGCCATATAGGAGTAAGAGCAAGGGGGTACATGGAAAACAAGACGTTAAGCTGCTACTGCAGGTGTTTTTCTGTTATTCTAGGTAAAGGTTTAAGTGTAGGTTTTTTCTGTTATTGGAAGGGGGGGGGTATTGAAGGCACGCACAAGGGGCCATGACGGAAAGGAGATATGGCATGAACAGTAATTAAAGGAGGAGGATGGTGTTATAGTTAATGGTCATTTCTTAGGCACTATCCAGGAACTCAGGAGATCAACACTGAATTCTTGGTGCTGCTACAAACTAGCTGTGTGACTTTTGCAAGTCATTTATTCTCTTCGGGTTTGTTCACACAGCAGTCTTATTTCGAAACAACAGAGGTTGTTTTGAAATAAGAAAGGCCACGTTCACATGACGCACCGTTGTTCCGAAACAACGACATTGTTTTGAAACAATGTTGTTTCAAAATGATTGTTTCGAAACAATGCCGTCTGAACATGTTGTTTCGAAACAACGGTGACTCGTTTCAAAATAACTGTTGTCTGAACATGCTATTTTGTTTTGAGCTTTTTTCCTTAATTCAAATTAACAAACTGTTAATTTGAATTAACTTATTTCGAAATAAGGCGTTATTTCGATACAACTTGTATCGTAACAACTTGTATCGAAATAACCCCTTGTGTGTGAACATAGCCTTTGTGCTTGAGCTCCCCATTACTAAAATGGGAATAAAACACTTCCACCCCCCAACTCTTTATCTTTCTTGCCTGTTTGGACTGAGGTCTTTTGAGTAGGAAGTCTCTTATTATGCACACAACTTAACAGTTCTAAACCAGAATGGGTGGGCAGTCTCAGGTGGCACTTCTAGAGAATACCAGAATACAAACAATTAATAATTATAAGAAGATTTGAGTCTACCACTATCACCAGCCATTTGCAGATATGAATGAACTGCCCTAAATTAATTTAAGATTTTGCTAATTATGCAATCTCCTTTTCCATTTAGAATTATTGCTACAGTACACTTGTGAAAAATCTTCATAACAATGACACTAATGTTATCCTTTACCCTGTGTAAAGACCTCTTGATTATTGTTAAATCTCATTAAAGATAAAAAATGGGAACAGTTGTGGCTCTCCATTAGTAACAGACCTCTAAATATATGCAAGGTAGCTCAGTAGTGCCTGAAACATAATCAAATGGCTTTACTTAATTCTGACTGTATTAAACTCCTTTGGGGAGCTTTCCCTGTAGTCTTAACTCTGAAGGCAATTTATTAATTGATTTGTGACATTCTGCCAATGTTTTAAAGAACATCTTATGTAGGTTTCATTATATTTTTATCATGTAGGAAAATCAGAAATTTGTACTGAATTCAGACCTTGGGAAGGCAGTTGCAACCCATTTCCAGGCAGTGTGTTGCACACTCTCCCACCAGGTCTGAATTTTATACTTTGTTTTTGAAACTAAAATTCTGTACACAAAAATATTTTATTATTAGAAGATTTTTGTGATTGTATTGTACTGATTTTAAAAACTGGGTAAAACCCTGTGACGCCAGTGGTTAAAGTATAATTTGGTGGGCTCTGGAACCCTCCTAATCTCCGGGCCACCTTCGTTTACTGTCTGAGCCCCCTTCCTGCATGTGTGGGCCCCAGCCCAGGTAGGCATTTTTCAACCCCACCAGCAATTTCCTCACAAACGAAACACAGCCTCAAATCCATATCACCCCAACCTTGTCCACTAGTTCCCAAATCAGACCCCTATTTCCCCATGTCCTCCTCAGCCTCCATCCCCATTCCCTAACCTCCCTGCCCCCAAGTCCTCACTCCAGCCCTATACCCCCACCCCCATCTCCCCAGTCTTCATTCTACTCCCCTCAGCCCTGCAACCCCCTCCACACCCCTCTAGCGAGCTCTGTCCCTAGCCCTCACTCCAGCCCTTCATACAACCCTCCACCACTACCCAGCCCCTACCCAGTCTCCTAGTCCCCAAGAACTCCTATGGAACTTTTAAAAGCTAACAAATTTATTTATCTCATGAGCTTTTGTGGGAGAAAATCCCACTTCATCAAATGCTTTGAAGATGGTGTAACTCACAGAGTGGGAGGAAAATAAATGCAGGGAAGTGTAAGTCATAGGATCAGGTCGCACTGTAACAGAAAGTCAAAGCATCTGACGAAGTGGGATTTTTTCCCACGAAAGCTCATGCAATAAATAAATTTATTAGTCTTAAAAGTGACACAGGACTCCTTGTTCCCGCCAGCTGGCCAGCTTTCCCAAGTCCCTTGGGGCAAGGTGGGGGGTCTATGAGGTATGGCAGTGGGGGGGGGGGCTGGCGGGGTGGCTCTTGGGTTGAAGTGGGGATTTATGGGGTGAGGTGGGTGGCTGGTGGGGTGGCCTCTGGGGCAAGGTGGAGAGGTCTATGGGGAGTAGTGGGGGGGAATGGTGAGGGGTTTATGAGGCAGGGAAGTGGGGGTGCTGATGAGGTGGCCCCTGGGTGAGGTTGGGGTCTGTGAAGCAAAGCAGGATGGGACAGTAGGGGATGGCTAGTGGGGGTCTATTGGGCAGAGTGAATGGGGTGGTGAGAGGGCTGGTGGGGGATGCATGGGGTGGGGCAGTAAGGGTCTATGGGTCGCGGAGGGTAGCAGGGAGCTGATGGGGTCCAAGGGGCAAGGGAGCTGGTGGGCTTCATGGGGCAGTGAGGGATGGGGGATCTATGGGGTGGGGTGGGAGGGTGCTGGCTCCTGGCCTAGGACACTTGGCCAGGGGGTCCTGGCAGCGGGCAGTAATGCAGGCACCCCCCACCTGCTCCGCTGTTACCCTGTGGCTCTTACCCTGCGGCACAGAGCTGGTCTGGTCCCTAAGGAGCCGCATGACTGCGCTGTCCCCGCCCCTAGGGTGGAACATCCAACCCAGGGGAGGGGTGGGAGAGAACAGCCCAGCCTGTGGGCCTGCTTGCCCTGCCCCAGGGGCTGGGAACAGCCAGCTCAGGAGCAGAGCCAGCCAGCCCAGAGGTCAGGCTCTGCTCTCCAGTCCCTCCTGTGGGCCAGTTGTTCCATCCTAGGGCAGGGAGGGCCACCCCAGAGGTGGGGCAGAAGAGTGGAGTCCAGCCCCCAGACCGGCACAGGGAGGGGTGGGATTGCGGGGCCAGCCTCTAGGCCAGTGGGGCGGGCAATGGGGGGCCGCCGCCCTGGGCCCACTCAGAGGGAATGCATTGGAACACGGCATTCTGCCTCATTTTCCGTTTTTTAGGGGAATGCTGGCCCCTAAAAATCATGGGCCCCCGAACAGCGTTTTGGTGCATTCCCCCTTATTTTAACCCCTGTGTGACATGCTCATGAGGATGAAGTTTCTTTGAGTTTCCCCCTTATCCCTTACCACATCTTTTAATACTGAGTTTCTGACTGTTGCCTGGCATAACAAAGTGTTTATGGAATAAATAACCAAGAGTCTGGTCCCCAAAATATCCAAATTAATTTAATGGTCATGTCTGCATGAGGGGGAAGATTCAACTCCCGTTGTACATGGTCATAGGTATACTCTGAGACTTGAATCAATAAGGTTCCATTTCATAATTGGGGAGGAAAAATGGTCTTAATCTTAAGGCATCTGAGGTACAAAAGTAGACTTTGCCAACTGACATAACCTGCTAAATTCTAATATAGACTTTTGTTGTGACTGTTGGCAAGTCACTAGCTCTCTGTTCCTCAGTGTTTAATCTGTAAAGTGAGGATAACTCTTCCTTTCTTAAATGCTTTGTCTGTACTGTCTATTTATATTGCAAGCTCTTTAGAGCAGTGATTGCCTCTTACCATGTGTTTGTACACCAAGCAGTTAAGCCTTGATCACTGTTAGTAGCTGTAAACACTAATGTAATACAAAAAATAAATAATAGATGGAGCAGAATTTAAGGTAGGAGATAACAGTGGTACTTTCTTTGTACAACATTATTAAAATTATAGATGATTGATCTTAGACTATTTCTCAGATATCAAGATAAAATCATCTTTTTTCCAATGAACATACTTTTTCTAAGAATGACTCAGAATTATTTAGTGTAGCAAGGATCTCGAGCTATATTGATTACTACTTCAAAACAGAAGTGGATCTATTTTGAATATATTATTTTAGTCAAAAATGGGTAAAGACAGGGCAATGAGAGGTTATTCACACCTACATACTGCAAGTTTTCCTCTATTCACCTTTTCTCTGCTTCTTTCTTTTACAGTAAAACTTTTTAATCATCATCACAGTAAAGTAAGACCACTGATCTTATAACACAATTATATGTTACAAAAATCTAGAACTCCAGCAACAGAGATGCCATCACTGTCTCTTAGCATATCCTGGACACTCTTAAAAGCCCTGAACAGACTAAGGCAATTACTGAGAGGCTGTATCTTGCCAAAAAAAGAATATCACCCAAGAGATTTTCTTCACCTCATGGCAGGCGTAATCATCTGAGAGACTATTACTGTGTTAGTTCCCGGAAATGAACCCTCTAGGATTGCCAGCAGTGGTCTGTCAGTGGACAACCCCTACTTTTGGACCATGTGGCTGTATACTAGTGCTAAAGTCTTTCAATTGACAGGATCCAGTGCAAGACACTAACCTGGTTGTTTTTGTTATATCTGATGTGGTTAATTGTTCTACTCTCTTCTTTGACAATATGGTTTAGAGCAGCAGATTTGATTAGCAGTACTCACTGTGGATGCTCTTTAGAACAGGGGTGGCCTTCATTCTATGCTCTTCACAGCTCTATGCTCATCATTAGTGTTTGACAGACACTCTATAGAGTGCTCATCATTTTGTCATTTCTATTAACAATCATAGTGAAAATCAAGACAGAGAATTATGTTAAAATTGAACCAGGAATCTATCCCAAGATTCCCCTTATAAGATATTATCAGCATCTTTATCTCCACCTCAAAGGGAATCTCTTGCTAGGCTGATGTTTTGTACTCATGGGTGTAGTGAAGATCATTCTTCTTCCTGCTTCCGTTATTTTGCCGGATGATTTCCCTTGAAGTTCCTGGCAGCTGAGATCCATACAGACCATACATAAATCAACTGCACCCTTATAAACCCAATTAGGAGAATGATATAGCAATGTGTTCTTCTTTTTTTCCGCATGCTCCCTTAACTAGGGTAGGAAACAGTCACACTGAACAGTGTGCTGGTTTGGAGGGTCATTCATAAAAATGCAGGGTGTTTCCATCGAGCCACCCTAAATTCAGGTGGCAGAACTTTCTATCAACATGCAAAGTAATCACTATTAGCTTATGCTGGGAGGTAGATCCTGTTAGCTTCAATCTGGTAAAAGGGGGTTGGAGAGAAAGAACTGGACAGAGGAGATTCTTCAAGAAAACAACAAGTCTGGGGAAAAATTTAGACTGAGGTTTAAGTTTCTTTGCTCTTCTTTGGATAGCCAATAAAGCCAGACCCACAAATGGGGTTAGAGTGGGGTAGACACGCAATTTGCTTACAGCAGGGTAAAAACTATATTGAAACAGTTATACATAGTGATCATTGGTGAGAAAAGTGTTCTGTATCAGCAACGAATATACCTCCAGAATGAAATGAGGCTGGGGTGGAGAAGGCATGATGCTACTAGGAAAAGTGGTGGGTGCATTATAGCATACAAAGAAATGGAATGAACTGAAAAGATGAGTAGTATTTGGATCAGTACGTCTTGAAATTGGCTTTGTTTCCTCAGTGCTGTAGCACTCAATAAGATGTTTTGATACAGGAATGAAGAAAATGCCACAATGATATTATTTCTGACATGCTAACTTTACATTGTGGGAGGGAGGGGGATAATAGTGAGCACTTTTTGTATAACCTTGGGTTCTAGTGGTCACTGTAAATAACAAAAGAAAAAGGGAGAGCTTAAGTTTCAGCACATTTTTTAGTACTACGAACTTTCAAATAATGATAGATCACTGTTCTCTTCCTTTGTTTACATGCAATCCGCAGGCTCCCCTCTTGCTGTGTGAAACAGAGGGTATCGCTCTTCCTTTTGCCACATCAAGTATTAAGAAGTTCCTTGAGGTGTTTGAGAACAGTACATGCTAGGCTTGCAGAAGGCCTTTGCATAAATTTACATAGAATACTGAAGATCATTGCACTCCCTGCAGAGTTACTGCTAGCCACAGTTGACACTACAGTTGAAAGAGTACAGCAGAGAGCTACTTCTCTTTTTTGTACAGGGGCTTACAATGATCAATTTTGTTTTTCTTTTTATTCATCAAAGCAGAGCCTTTGAATTCCAGGAGTTGTGCAATGGGAGGAGGAGGTGAATGTTAATTGCTACTACATGCTTTTCAGAATATTTTGAAAAATATCATTCCTAAACTAAAGTTAGGTGACACTGTTTCCTTATTAGGTATTCACTCTGCTAAGCAGTTCATAATGCACTCATAGGCTATGTCTACATTGGCAAGTTAGTTCAGATTAAAGTGGCTTAATCTGAACTAACTTTGTACCTGTCTACATCAGGCTTTCCCTAGTTTGAACTATTAACTACCACTGATTAGTTCAAACCAAGTGCTTAGTTTGAGCGTTAGTTCAAACTAAGTACAGTGGAGACCAGGATTAACCCTTAGTTCAAAGTTAATAAATTCGAACTAAGGGCGGTTTAACAAATTTGAACTAACTTTCTGAAGTGTAGACATAACAAAAGGGTATTACAATAGACATCATCTGTTTCTCGTCAAGAGTTCTATTGTAATTCAGTTTCCATATACCATTAAAGTAAAGGCTAACACACTTGAAAATAAGTGGGCAGTCATTATTGATTAGCTTTGTATTCACTGTAATAACATTATCATTATAGATTTATTTTGGTTACTGATGTGTAGGTAATATGATTCCATAAATTCACAGATGGTGGCAACATATCAAGTGTTCATTTTCAGTGCAAAATTATCTATTTTAATGTTTAGCACTAACAAATCAGAAAAAATATTCCTTTAAATGCAGACAAGCACAACTTTACGTAATGCATCCACATAATATAAAATAAAGCTAGTTGGAATTTTTCCACTGTTTTTTTTCCTGACACAGATATTTGCCTGAAAGTTTTCCATTTTTCCTGAATTTTTTTGCATTTTAATTAAAAATAAACAAAAAGGATTGCTGAAAACAGAAATATTTTTGATTTCCAGGAATTCAATTTGACAAAAAGAACAAAATCAAAGAAAAATATCAGCAAAATTTAAAACAATTTCATTCTCATCAGAATTTTCCACCACAACTTAATCTTTGCTCTATCAGTTCTAGGCATTAGCAATATTAATAATAATGATACAAAGTTTTCCTTTCTAATTTCAGAATATTTTTGAATGTGGTAGATGATCAAATCTAAGAAACTTAATCCCATCAATTCAAGGACTTTTTCAGAAAGGGTAATGATGATTTAATTCTTTAAGGACGTGATCTTCTTTCTGATTCTGAATGTACCTCTGTTTTTGTGTCTGCCACCAAACTTAGGCACTTCATTGCAACCACAACTATTCTCAGGTGATAGAATTAAGATATTTACCTGCACAATCTGGTACGTAGCCAAAGTACATGGCTGTGACACCTGGTACCCTATGTTCATCGCTGTTATATGATTATGATATATGATATGTTGTGTATAAAATATGCCTTTCAAAGTATCATTTGAAAACTCATCTGCTGAATGCTCTTAATCTGCTGAACTATGTGTAACAATCTTGCATGTGAAATTATGAGATTTTCATATATGTTTGGTACTGAAATATGTTCTAGTTCTGGATAACACCTGCAGACCATTTTCTAAAGACAAAGACACACTGGGTAAGTGCTAAAAGGCCATTATCGTGCTTAACTGGAGACTGACCACCAGTGGGGTTGTAAACAAGAAATATATAATTCACCTGAGTTTGAAAGGGGTAGCTGAGTCAGTCTAGTTCAGCAAAACAAACAAGGAGTTATGTCTACACTAGCAAATTAGTTTGAATTAAGGAGCCTTAATTTGAACTAATTTGAGCCCTGTCTGTGCTAGGCTTTGCCTAGTTCAAACTAAAAAATTTTTTAGTTCAAATAAGCAAAGCTTAGTCTGCACTAGTTAGGTTGGCTGGTTAATCTGAACTAAATGCTTAATTCAAATTTATTTTGAAATTTAGTTCAAACTAGCACAATGTAGTCATGCTAGTTTGAACTAGCGGTTAGTTCAAACTAAGTGCTATTTTTAGTTCGACTAACCACGCTTTTTTAGTCTGAACTAAAAAGTTAGTTCAAACTAAAAAAAAAAGCTTGGCTAGTTCAAACTAAAAAAGCTAGTTTGAACTAAAAAACCATGCTTAGTTTGAACTAACTGAACTACTTAGTTCAGACTAAGAAAGTCTGAAGTAAGCTTTTAGGTGTAGACATAGCACTTTTAAAGACTAATAGATTTATTTATCGCATGAGCTTTCAAGGATATTCTCCCACACAAGCTCATGTGATAAATAAATTAATAATTCACCTAAAAGACAGTTGGCAGGTCATGTATGCCATGAAACTGCTTAACTCCATAATGTAGCAAAAAGATCTTTCCAGTAAAAGGGTCAGAGTATCTTGAAAAAAAAAAAGAGAGAGAGAGAGAGAGAGAGAGTGATCTCTGATCACTTCTCAAAAAAAAAAGAGAGAGAGACAGTGATCTCTGATCATTTCTCCTCCCCCATCTCTATTCACAGAAGCAAGATCACATGAAAGATAACAGGAACATCATTGCACTGTGAACAGTGGTCCTAAAAGGAATGCTTTCCAGTTATAATGGGCTGCTGAAAGCTTTGAGGAGAGAAACCTTTTTGCTTTCCAATCTTATTTAGCCTAGTAAAGTTTAGGAATTAGCTCATGTGTTTAACTTTTTATTTCTCCTGATAAACCAACTCTGACTTATATGCCTTATCACTTATAATCACTTAAAATCTATCTTCCTCTAGTTAATACATGTGCTTTATTGTTGTAGCTCAGGTATGGCCAAACTGCGGCTCGGGAGCCACATGTGGCTCTTGAATGAAAAATTGTGGCTCCTGGAAGAATGTCAGCAAATCAGTTTAGGAAAGCAGCCCCAGCCTAGGAGTTCAGGAGGGGGTTGGGAAGGTGGGGAGAAGTGCAGCATGTTTGGGATTTTAAAAAACTGTCCACTAGCCTGCAGTCTTCTACATCGAGCAGCAGCTAAGTTTTTACTGTATATAGACCTAGTTTTCATGGTAACTTTAAGTGATTATTAGAATCTGACATTAGTAAGATCAATATTTGTCCTCTTTTTATGATAAAATTAAAGTGTGCAATGAATTTTAAACTTAGTAATTTTGGAGTAGGTAAAAGTATATGGCTATATGCCTCAATGTGACTCTCGAAGGTTTAATAATCGACTTGTGTGGTGGCTCTTGAGTTCTGTAAGTTTGGCCACCTGTGTTATAGCTAAACCCATGTGTTTTGTTTGAAGTATCTGGGAAATCTGTACTCAGCAAATCAAATCATAGGGCTGGAAGGGACCTCATGAGATCATCAAGTCCAACCCCCGGGGAATTGAACCCAGGACCTTCTGCACATTAAGCAGAGGTGTTAGCCACTACACTATTTGCAGGACATACTCAGTTTAACAAAGACTGGTGCATCATCATTTTGTTTGACATAATGATCGACTAGTGGTGAGCCTGCATTTAGCTCAGCAATGCACAGGTAGCACGAAACACACATTTCTGGGATGCAAGATTGGGACTGAGAATTTGCCAGTGTCACCTTCTGTGTACTTCATGAGTGGCTGGGCTAGCACTGATGTGACTCACCTGGACTTTACATGCTAATGGCAGTGTGTGAGAGCAAACTCAGGAGAGGCTGCTTTTCTCTAGCAAAGCATTATAAAAGGCATCTTACGCTGGAGAGTTAAAGTAGTACAGGGATCCTGCAGTACACATTTTACCTTGGGGGATGTGACGATGACTAATTGCACCTTCAAAAACAATTAATGCATTTTCAGAATTTAGCCCTAAAGGCTCCATACCATTTTGAGACAGATAGGTTTAAGACAGGTGTATTCCTGTGTATGATGTAAAATCATATAGCATACCTCCAAGTATATAGCATTATGTTCCCATGTATCTTAGATTAGAAACCAGCTTGCTAGGGGCCTAATTTTATTCCTACTGAAGTCAACAGCAAAACTCTTGCTGCAGGTCATAGCCTAAATCTCTTGCAGTTTAATATGAAGACTACTGTCATATGAGAGAAGAAAGGTGGTGAGGATAGGAAGAAAAAGTTGTATAAAAGCCATTATTCTAAAATATCTGAATATGCATACAATTTAGAAAATTTAATTGAACAGCAGCATAGCATCCATGCAGATGCAAATCAGTACATGTGAATTTGCATATGTCTGTAGTAGGGAACCTTTCTGATGAGTGTATCAACAAAATATATCAGTCTTAGTATTTATATTGAACTTTTTTTGTTTAGCAAAATGGTGAGTTTAAAAACCATGTTAAAATGAAAATAGGTGGTGTCCGGGGTCCATAATGTAGATCTTCCACAGGCAATCCTAGTTTATTCTGCCAGGAGATGTATTTTAAATTCCTTATTTCTGCAGTTGCTTCTTGGGATATACAAATTAATTCTCCTCTGAGAAGGAAAGGCAAAGTCGTCAACATTGCTTGAAGTTTTGCACGTTAAACAGCAGTTGTTTCTTGGATTACACATACAGAGGGCCACATTCACTGAAGAACACACAGTTAAGCTAACAAAATCACATTAAGAGAGAAACTTTTTGCCTTGTAAATATATTTAGGCACAAATTGTTATGATTGTTTGTTAACCTTCTGCAAATATGAAGTTCAGATATATGAAGGGAAGTATAATCTATGATGTGTTTATTATCTGCTTCTCCCCAGAATCTCTTAAAGGCTCAAACTAGCTTGAGATATGTGCACCCATACATAATCATGTTCAGCCAAGCTCAGGGTAACAAATGTACAGTCAGTCCTATTAATAACTGGAGCCAATTAAAAAACAGAATCTCCAAACAGAAGAAAATTCTGATATTTTGAATTTTTTCCAGGAAAAAGAACAAAACAGAACAGAACAAAAAGTCAAAATATCAAAAATTTGAATGAACAAAATGCTCTGATTTTTTTTCCACTTTTGGAATGTCAAAATATTCTGTTTTGGACTCATTTGACATTAATCTGTATCTGGCTGAGCCACTGTAGTGTTGTATGAGGTATTTTGGTAGCTTGTGCTCCAGTTTCCCCTGTCAGTGGTGCTCCTTGGCAGGCCACATCTCCCTCAATTCATTAATGCAGCTTACCACATGGAGTCTGCAGTGTATAGAGGGAGAAGTAGCTGAGCCTCTACTGTAGAATAGATCTATGAGACATCCACTGAACAACTCCCATGAGATACGATTGGAGATCACATTCATACTCTACACATTATTCTAATGTTTGTATAAGCTATGCCTTATGAGGTATCATTTAAAGACATCATTTGCTGCTCAGTAATATCATGGCAAAATGCAAGTTGCCACATTATAAACATAAACTGAAATCATGACCTATTTTCCAGATAAATATGAGGAGTGGCCAAATCAGTTCCTCAGAGACAAATGGCAAACTAATATTTACGCTGAATATAAATAAGGCTGATGGACCATTACCTGCTAAATGGCCATTCTTTGGTAAGAAAAGGAGCAGGGGCAAAAAAATTTACATCTTAGGGGGAAAAAAACAACAACATAGAGCTCCTTCCATATAGACAGCCTATCACCTTGCTCCTAGCTTCTTAAGGGGGCAAGAGAGCTATAAAAAGAAGGAGCAGACACCCCAAGACACCCATCTCTCTCTCTGTGTCTGGTTCCGTTCTATATTTTCATCAATGATTTAGATAATGACATAGATAGTACCAGTGGTGGCTTTAGGGGTAGGTAAAGCAGGTGGCCACCTAGGGACCCAAGCAATAAGGGGCCCCATCTTCAATCTGGTGGACAGAAATGGAAATATAGAAGAATACAGAAATTGTTCCCATCTAGCAGAGGGCTGAAAGCCTAAACACTTTTCAGTCTTGGCTCATTAAGGCGAACTATCAGTATAATCTGTGCTTCATCTGAATTGCAGATTTCACCATTATCTGCCCATCACCTTCACATTGACATGCTAAAAAAGCAGGAACAAGCTCTTGACACCAACAGACAGAACAATAGCAGGAACTTTTCCAGTGGTCTCATTTAGTTCCTCGCATGGCCATTTATTCTAACATTTTTTTAATCACACTTGTGAAATATTGTTTTTTCCTTTTCTTTTTGACCTGTTCTTCTGTTGCCTTTGCCTTTGTGACAATTCTTCATCTGGCCTTGGTTAGCTTAGGTTACCAGGTAGGTCCATATAGGCTGCTACATATAAATACAGTGCTGCCCTTAGGCAATCTTTACAGCTGTGTGATGTTTGTTCTCTGTGTCTTTCTTTTGGTAAGTAATTTTTTAGCTTCTTTTGTACTTACTATTTAATATTTTTGAGGGGGGCCAGACTCTTATAAACTTGAGTACTTCAGAGAATTTCATTGAAATTTGGTGTTTTCATTTACAGCTACACATTGGAAACCTTTTCTTCACTTATTTTTATTTATAACTATTTGTGTTAAACTTTTAGTGCACATAAACCCAAGTCTGTATGAAAAATTTGTAAGATTTGACTGCCAACATTTTAAATGTGGTATTTTAGTTATTTTTGAGCCATCATTAATGTTACCACTTTTTATTTGTTCATTAATGCACATACTTTAAAAATAATTTAAATGTTTATTTTAACTTTGAAGTTCAGCATTAGCTCATTTATGTTCAGTGAAAGATTATCAATTTAGATGCTTCATGATGAAAAGATCTTTAAAAATATCATACCCAAGAATAATTTACGAGTTCCAGAGGGATAGTCACGTTAGTCTGCTTCAGGAAAACAAACAAGGAGCCCTGGGGGTGGGGGATGGGGTGCCCTATTGTTAAGCAGGCAGCGTTCTGGAGCCCCCTAAAAATAAGGGAACGTGCCAGAATACTGTATTCCAGGGCCCCCTAAAAATAGAAAGAATGTGCTGGAATACAGCATTTCAGCTCTTTCCCCTGGGGCTGGCTCTGGGATGGGGCTCTGGGATGGGGCAAGCCCAGCCATCCCTCCTCCCCTCCCGGGGCCTGCAGTAGGCCTGCCCCTTCCTGCTGGGCCCAAGTGGCATGTGCTGTCATCCTCTCATTGGCCAGTGTCACAGCCTCCCTACCACCGCCTGGCCTGGCCTGGCCTGGCCCAGCCCAGCTCCTGAGTGGTGTGGGTAAGGGGGCTCTGGGGGTTGAGGACAGCCCAGCTCCATTGGGGAAAGAGCACGGGGGGGAGGGCTGGGAAGGCATGGAGATGGTGGGGGTCTGAAGGGGTTGGAGTGGGGCAATGGAGACAAGGGGACTGAAGGTGGCTGGGAAGGTTTGAAGGAGGTTGAAGGCTGAAGGGTGGTGGAGTGAAGATGGGGGAGATGGAGGTGGAGGATTAGGAGGCCTAGAGGGGGGAAATGTGGGAAGGGAACTTAGGGAATGGGGACTGAGGAAAACATGGGGAAAGAGCAGTCTGATGGGGGCATGGGTTTTGGGGACAATAGCTGGGGTGGGGGCAGGCATTTTTGGGCACTAGCTGGGGGGCAGTAGCTGGGGTGGGGAGGCAGGAGTTTGTGGGGCAGTAGGTGTAGTGCAAGGCATTAGCTGGAGTGGGGAGGCAGGCTTTTAGGGGGCTGTAGCTGGGGTGGAGATGCAGGCATTTGGTGAGCAGTAGCTGGGGTGAGGGGCAGTCGCTGGGGTGGGGAGGTGTCTATAACCTATTCACACCATTTTTGCAGTCCTCTTGACTACAGTTCTAAGACCACTTCTCCTTGAATAGTCTTAGTGTATTTGTTAACTACTTATGCTAACCAATCTGTTCCACCTTGTGTTTAGGTGTGACAACCTTAGTCCTCTTCCCAGACATGAAGAGCTATGTGTAACTCAAAAGCTTGTCTTTTTCACCAACAGAAATATGTTCAATAAAAGATATTACCTGATGCACCTCTCTAATTTCCCTATGAAATTTTTTTATTATGCAGAAACCACAATTTCTATCAAAAACATTTTGATGGAAAATATCACAAAAAATTATTAAACATAGTTTAACTGATCAGTTGTATTTTTCATTTAATAAGATACCAAAATTTTATTAAATATATTTAAAATAAGAACAATAAATGAGACAAACCTGTGTGACCTGTAAATAAATTTATATTACACTTCTCAGAGCAAGTGCATAAACGATTCCAGAAGCACATGGAAAGCTACAGACTATATCACCCATAAATCCTTGACAAAAAGGCAGCTTTTAAGAAATTTTTATGTTGGCAACATTTTACTTGTCTAAGAGGCATATATTTGGCATATGACCCCGTAGGGGTCCAAAGAAATGGATTATCACTTTGGACACCACAGAGAAAGGAGACAAGTTAAAATTAACAGCAAAGATGTAGACAGTCTCCACAATGGTGCATGTATTTACTCCAAGGCTATGTTTACACACACATGGTTATTTGGAAATAAGGATTTCGAAATGAGTTATTTCGAAATAATATCCTTATTTCAAAATAAGTTAATTCAAATTAACAAAATGTTAATTCGAATTAAGGGAAAGCCTGCAATCCAAATAGCTGTTATTTTGGAAGGGATATTTCGAAATAAAGCCGTTTGGACCTGTTGTTTCGAAACAGTTGTTTTGAAACAACGGTGTTGTTTCGAAACAACAGGTCTAAACGGCGTTATTTCGAAATATCCCTTCCGAAATAACGGCCATTTTGAAAACATCTAGGTTTTACTTTTTTGGAACGACGATTCTTATTTCGAAAGGACGGGATCCGTCCTTTCGAAATAAGAAAACGTCATGTAGACCTAATTTCTTTTATTTTGAAATAACGAGGTTATTTTGAAATAAAAGTGCCGTGTAGACATACCCCAAGATAGGCAAAATACAGATGGGAATTATCCCAATCCCTTTGTTGCATGCTTACTGATCTAACAATATGGAATACAGCTGGGATACATCAAATACCACGCCATTTAAGGAAGAAAATAAAGATGTTAAACAGGGTAAAAAAACATATCAGCTTTCTGGACCTGGTGCCCAAAGGTTACATCTGCAGACAAGCACACATCAATCTTATAATGTCTAGTGAAGAGGAGGATTGAAGCCCAAGAGGTGGCTTTACAAATCTCATTATGGGAGCCTGTATTCCTTTTTTATCTCCTGGAGGCTTCCATGTGAGAGAGAGAACTGAGAAGATAGAGATAGCTGGAGGAGAAGCATTTTTAGAACTGATGGATTGCCATTTCTTAGTGGGACTGGAAGACTTTCTCAAAAGTTTGGAGAATGTTATTAGGTTTGCCAGAAGGCATAAAGATAGACACATTTTGCAAAGAGACAATATTTTTTGTGAAGGGTACCTAATAATCTTTTGAACTCCACTAAGATATTCTATGATGACAACAAAAGAAGAACAAAGAAATATCTTGGTTCAAGTGGAAAGTTATGTTAATGTTGACAATGGATGAAGGATAAGCATTCAGAATGTGATCTCCACTTAGAAGAAAGAGCAATTAAATTCAATCAACTTCCAGTTCACCCACTATACTGACTGAAATAATAGCAAAGAAAAGAGACTTTAATGGCTAGTATAATAAAGGGGATGAGACTGAAGGATGTTACTCTGATCAATAAATTTTTTTTAAGATTTCATTTAAATAGAGAAATCTTGATAGGATTAAATCTGTTAAAAGCCTTCAACAAAGGCAATTTATGGAAAAATTGAAGGTGTGTTAAATCCAAGATTCTTAAGGTAACTTGCCCCTTGAGTAAATGGAAATTCTGTAGACTGAATCTTGTTAAATAAAAATTCCATAGCTTTCTGCAAACAATAAACAGAAAAAAGCCTTTAGTTCTGCCTTCCCACTTTAAGACAGGAAAGTGGGGTTATTCTAGTTTATAGTTATTCTCCTAATTTTCTCCAAGAAATGTTCTTGTGGAAGTTGAGTCTTTCTTGGATTCAAACAGGAGTGTAACTATCAACTGGAAGAACAACAATTTTCTGTTTTACAGTGAAAAGGCAAAGCTGAAGGAACGCTGTGTGCTAAATTAGGGCTGAACAAAGGTGACTGGATTATCCTAACCTGCTATAGAGAAGTGAGGGATGATCTTTCAATGCATCTATTTCAATTCCCTCCATCACCATACTGTTCAGCTCAATGGGATCTGAGTGCCAAATTGCCCTGATGAAAATCTAGTTCATATATTTGGAGGTTGGTCATAGCTTTGTATTAACTATTTACTGCTGTCCAGAGGCTGAAAGGTCTAAGACACTGCTATTTAAGATGAACTGGAATTGTATTACAGGCATTACTGAGTTTATCTTTAAAACACCTCTCTGAGATAAGGGAACCACACACACACACACACACACACACACACACACACACACACAACCACCAGAGAATTCAGAGTTACACAGGAAGCTGTGGCATAATTTAGGATGGTATCCACATCAGCTGCATTCTATTCAAGTATTTTAATTATGAGGCCATCTTCCCTCTCCAGCAGGCAAGAGAATTATGGTTTGCCAGGCTAACACAGTACAATATGAATTTGTCGGCTGTGAGCTTCCTTGGTCTTCCTGATATTCTGAGTATCTCTGGGACAAGAAAAAGGGAATTTATCTAAAGATTTCTCCAGAGAAAGAAGGCAGAATCCACTGTCCAAAACACTGTGTTTAAGGCTATGTCTACACTGGCCAATTAGTCTGGACTAATGTGGACCAGGGTTACATTAGGCTTTGCCAAGTTCGAACTAAGCAATTGCTTAGTTCGAACTATGCAAAACTTAGTTCAAACAAATTAGTTTGAACAGTAAGTTCAAACTAAGTGCTTAGTTAGAACTAATGCAATGTAGTCATGCTAGTTCAAATTTAAAAAGTTCAAACTAAGCACTTAGTTCAAACTAGCTGTGCTGACTAATTTGAACT
The DNA here is from genome assembly GCA_007922195.1 of Podocnemis expansa. Classification (NCBI taxonomy): domain Eukaryota; kingdom Metazoa; phylum Chordata; order Testudines; family Podocnemididae; genus Podocnemis; species Podocnemis expansa. The sequence goes on along the minus strand of ML681988.1, from coordinate 15,226,791 downwards.
AACTTTTTAGTTTGAACTAAGCCATGTAGCTTGTTCTAACTAAAGAGCCGTGGTTAGTCTGAACTAGTCCTTGGCTGGTTCAGACTATACTCGGACTTATTCAGTTCGGACTTGCAAGTTTAAACTAAATAAGTAGATGTAGACATAGCCTAAGAATCTGGAAGATCAGAGGTGGTATCTATGATGTTTACTTAAGTGAATAGGTTGAAAGTTTCTGGTGTTTGGAAGAGTCATCAAAGAGAGGTTTTCAAGTGTAGTCTCATAGTCTGAGAATCTGATTTCTGCATTATATGGGATAAATATTTAGTTTGAACTGGATATACACCACAGACATGGATATACTGGATTCTCCTAGGATGACATCAGAATTTCTTTTTTGATCACAGGTTGATTATTAAGAGAGGTAATGACAGAGTATCGATGGTTAGAAGTGGGGAAAATTGAGATGAATTATCTATGTGTCAGAAAGAGACAGAATCCCAGAGAAACCTCTACAAGGAATGGGGACACAGATGAGCTTGCTAGGCACCAGTACTAATTCTTGTGAATGGAGGGTCCTGCTACAATTTCACCTGCATCTAACTGAATCTCTGTATCTAGCAGCAAAAGAAATGAAAAACTGTCTGTGAAATAATTATGTTTTAGTGCATACTTTCTTCTCTGCCCCACCACTATGATGGGATAGGGATTTTTTTCTCCCTTTACCTTAATGAGAACACTTTTCAAGGTTTCTTTTTTCCCCTTCTAATATCTTTCAAATAATAATACTAATATCTGCATTTAGAATGCAACCCAGTTCTGTAATTATACTTCTTATGCATAAAGACAGCACTACACTAGGAGAAGAACCTATTAGCCCTTTTGCATGTATAATTACACATTTGATATTACTAGGTAACCTTTATAAGTGACTGGCTTTGAGCTTATGCAAAGAAATGAACACTGTGAATACATAAACAACAGCAGCAGATACATGTCTGATTTTGTATTCTGTTCTCTCCTGGTTTCCTTCTGTCTGCTATTGTTTGACAGCCCTGGTTTTATTTGGCCATCCATGGAAACATCTAAAAGATTTGGCTTCTGCATCATTTGGGTGCAGTAATGAATAAGAACTGACATCAAATATCAATATTATTGGCCCAGCTAAATGGTAGCTGACATCAAGCTGGACTGCTGAAGAGGTAAACAAAATTGAAATTTTGTTTTGGTATAAGAACTGTCTGACATTATTTGTCCTTCAGTAAATCAATGGGAGACTGACCTGAAATGCTGTTTGCATTTTGGCATGGGGAAGGAAAGCTGGATGCTACTATAGACAGATATTTCTGTAGCCCTGTGGGCATTGATAATTTCAGAAATACTATATGTTTTAAGGAAATTTGGATCCTGAGGGCCCCCCCCAAATCTAATGCAGACAGGGTGTGGAAAGTATCAAGAACCATTGCATAGCGCCTCATTCCTTCATTTATATGCAAGCATTTCTCTATATATCCACACACAATGGTTCAAATTTTGCTGAAAGTTACACTGAATCTGAAGTTATTCCACAGAGGTAAACAGAATTAGAGCAAGATAACAAACTACAAAGAATATAAATGCCTTTCAAGTTGCAAAGTTTTGTATGATGCTGCTATGTGAGAACTTGTTTCAAATGTAGCAGTTTATGACATTCCTACAATTTCATACAGGTGTCTTACAGAGAAGATTCAAATTCAATGCCAGCTCAAGTTGCAGAAGTGAGATTTATAGAATACAATTGTATAGGTTTCCTATCATTGCCAAACACAAATACACACATCCAGTCTTATTTTCCAAAACTCAGAATAATATTATTATGCAGACTAGACAGTAAGGTGAGTGCCCTTTAAAGCAGTCCCTTTTTGCCTTTTATGTGCATCCACAAAGAACAAGCAAGGCATGTGTCCATGGCTCTACCCCTCTATTCTGTTTTGGTCAGTGGAGGTAATTACCCAATATGGAGGGGTGAACAAGTGGCACTATGCAAACTGACAGTGTGTAAAAAAGCCCACTCAATGGGTTCTGGATGAAGAGTCCCTATAATACCCCAGAAGCTGGAGAAGGGATTTTATGTTCCAGGTGCAATCTCACTAGGGTCTCTCTGGGATGGTGCATCTCTGCAACTCCAGGTAATTAAGCTATGTGAAATCTGCTATTCTACTCAGTCTTGTATGTCTTGAGGACATTCACTCAGAATCTTTGAAGAGAGCCTAAGCCTACCCAGTAGTCTTTGAAGAGAGTCTAAGCCTGCCCAGTAATCTCTTGAGAAATGTCCAAACAATATTCTCACTGGCTTATGTTGTTACTAGTGAAATGCCCGAATTCTGCATGAGCAAAATCCATCTTGGACACTTTTGACTATTCTGATCCTAATGTGTATCCAGCTCTGAAGTATTTTTAACAAAAAGTAACATCTGCAATTCCAGGAACATGAACTACTAAATAAGTGACATTTCACTAATTTTATGCAAAATACATATTGTTTTGGATAGCTCAACAAGAGTTTATATAGCATACAATGTGATTATATAAAATACAATGTACTGGGTAATTGATACTTCATTTAACAGTGCAGGACTGTCTTCTAGAGCCTAATTTCCAAAACTAACTTAGGCACTTAGGAAACCAAGGCTATAATTTCAAAATAATTTAACTGGTTTAAGAGACTAGGTCAGATTTGCCAAAAAGACATAAGCACTTAGGAATTTAAGTCTGATTGACTTTCAATGAGACTAGGGTTGAAGCACCTACGTCACCTTTGAAAATGGAACATTGTGCTTTTGTATATTTTACCCATCATGACCAGATGAGAGCAGAATTGCTAGTCCTTTACATCTTGCCAAATACCTGAATTTTTCAGTGCGTATCCAGTAAAGAGAGATTTGGACAATATTCTTTCAGTGCTATTTTCAGCTGAAACTTTGTCCTAGCTATTCTGGCAAGACGATCTGACAGTTTACATGTATATTTTAGGTTCAGCTGCCTTACCTTCTGAGGATATACAATTAATTTATACAACTGTAATTACCACTTCTGAAATTACACTTCTCCCTCAGTCCAATCAATACTGCACTGGATATTTCCATCTTTACTAATTCAATCATTGAGAATGTCAGCCAATAATTTCAGGCTAGAGTTTCATGTCTGCTGTAATATTCTTTATCAAAATAACATACTTATCTGGAAGATTGTCGGCAATGGTCCCTTGGCTTCCTGTTAATGATTTTAGGTCATGCAGAATATTTTGCACTGGAGATGTGAGTACTTTATGCTCAGTGTAAAGGCCAGCTTGCACCTTTGTTTGCTACCATGAAGTTTTATTCACCATTCTAGTTACATTAAATAATTATATTCTATCTTTTCAAGGCCACAATGCTGCAAAATACTATGGGTCAGGTTTAGTAATTGTCCAATATGGGCATCATATAAAGCAAAATACATTGCAGGAGGGACTTTGGATCCCATGAGAGTGCCTATCCCCAAACCAGGAATATGGACAACCCTTTACTAGATCATATAAGAAGATGAGTCCCTAGGACTCCTTCTTTGTAACTCAGGGCATTAGGAGACAGCAGAACAACACTTTTTATTGGGCAAGGAGAAAATATCCAGTGTTCTTTGCAGTTACCTGATTTTGCAAGAATGATGGAGGGTGCAAGTTAGGCACCAGAAACACCCGCAGAGAGACACTGAGCCAGGACAGCAGGCAGCAGATCCCCAAGAGACAGCCAGGTAGGGTGTGCCGGTCTGGGAAGGGCTTGGAAGATTACCATTCCTCCACAAGCAACAGAGTTGTGTGGTCAGGAGAGATGGGGGAGACAGAAATGTCACCAGTTCTCCAGTCTCCTAGTCCCTCCATCAAACACAAGCAGGGCTATTTTGTCTTTTCTATTCCATGCAGCAGGGAAGCCCTTTAGAAGCACTGTGTGGTGGGAAGGGCACTTCTTTGCCTTGTCCTCTTCTCCATCATGAATGGAAGATTTTGGGATGCCCTGTCCTCCCCTTAACCCACTAGTTATAGAGAGCCCAGGAGAGGCTCTCTGATTTCAAAACAAAGAGTATTCTAGGTTTGGAGCTTGAGTCTTAGACATTTAGGTCAAATAATCTAAGCACTCACAGAGCACTTACACACTCTTCTCATGGGCATTTTGGGCCTGAATTGGGTCCTTTGAAATCAATGGAGTTTTGTACATGAACTTCAACAGACTTTGGATCCGGGCCTTCTAAGCACTTAATACATTTGTCTGTGAGGAACAGTCTACTTTCACATACAGTTCAGTCAGGAAGGCCCACACTTTCTCCAGGTCTGCAATCTACCTGAACTCTACCACTAATAAACTTCAAAATGAGCTAGAATATCCTTTGTACACAACAACAACAACAACAACAGAACTAATGACTCTGGAAATGACTAACACCCAACAAGAAATACCAACTAACTAAACCAACTGTGCAGTCACAGTGAGGCAGAATCGCTCAGAGACACCAAGAAAAAAAACTAAGGTTGCTCACAAGGATGGAGTTCATTGTGAATATAGCTGGAATTTCACATATGCTCACCAGTGTGTGTGCCCCCATGGGCTCCAATAAGATTGCAAGACATTTCTACAGTATTGGCAATTTCATGAGGGAGAAATTTCTGTGCACGAAAAGTGTTTACAAAGGAGAAATATGGAGATTTTTAGATCAAGATTGGGTGTTTTTCTAAATAATATGCTCCATTTCAAACAGAACTGATTTCAAGGAATGTCTATGGCCTGTATTAGATAATCACAATGGTCATTCTGGCTTTATAATTTGTGGCATGAAAAACCAAGCCTTCATATACAGAACTTACCTTCATGTTGAATGTTGCATCATTACAGGAATGCAGGTGACCACAGAAAGTCTGAGCACAGCGTCCCTAGAAAATGAATCAAAAAAGGGAAACAATTAAAATAGACACAGCTATGTAAATTAAATTACTTCCTTATAAATACAGAGCTTGATTTTACTATCATGTATGAAGATTCATGTCATTCAGTGTGCTAAAAACCAACTACAGTACTTCACCATGAATGGAGAAGAAATTTTTAAAAGTTTTTTTAAAGACCTGTGATGTTGCACATCTGCATCTAGAATTGGGGCTAGTAAAAAAGATGCATTAAAATATTGTCAGATAATGACTCTTTCACAAAAAGAATTCTGTTTTTAATCAGCTACATACATATGATTACAGCCCTTGAGAAATCAGAGTCCCAGTTTTCAGAAAAACATAGAATCAGAGAAACTCGAAGGGGATGTGAGAGGTCATTAAGTCCAGTCCCCTGCTCTCATGGCAGAACCAAGCACCCTCTTAAGCCATCTCTGACAGATGCCTGTCTTAACTGCTCTTAAAAATGCCCGATGATAGAGACTCCACAACCTGTCTAGACAACTTATTCCAGTGGTTAATTGCCTTAACAGTTAGAAATTTGTTTATAATGTCCAACAAAACCCTCCTTTGCTGTGATTTAAGCCTATAGCTTCTTGTCCTATCATCAGCAGTTAAGGAGAACAATTTATCTCCCTCCTCCTCGTGACAACCTTTTAGATACTTGAAAACCGTTATCATGTCCCCTCTCAGACTCCCCTTTTCCAGACCAAACAAACCCAGCTCTTTCAATCTTCTCTCATTAGTCAAGTATTTCAGACCCTTTTGTTCTTCTCTAGACTTTCCCCAATTTGTCCACATCTTTCCTGAAATGAGATGCCCAGAACTGGATGAAATACTCCCAGTTGAGGCCTAATCAGGGCAAGCAAAGTGGAAGAATTACTTCTCATGTCTTACTTACAATATTCTTGTTAATACATCCCAGATAGTGTTTGCTTTTTTTGCAACAGTTTTACACTGTTGACTCTTATTTAGCTTGTGGTCCACTATGACACCCAGATCCCTTTCCACAGTCCTCCTTCCTAGGTAGTCATTGCTCATTTTGCATGTGTGGAATGGATTGTTCTTTCCTAAGTGGAGTACTTTGCACTTGTTTTTATTGAATGTCATTCTCTTTACCTCAGACCACCTCACCAGTTTGTTCAAATCAATTTGAATTGTAATCCTATCCTCCAAAGCACTTGCAGCCCCTCACAGCTTGGTATCATCAGCAAACTTTATAAGTGTACTCTCTATGCCATCCTCTAAATCCGTGGTTCCCAACGTGTTGTCTGTGGACATCTGGTGGGCCGAAGAGAGGCTCCAGGGGGTCCATGGACAGGCTGGGAGCTGGGGCCAGACAAAGCCAGCATCTCTGGTTCCCACGGAGACCCAGGCTTCCGGTTCCCCCAGGCAGGAAGTTTTGAAAACTCCTGCCCTGCCTGAGTATGCAGAACATGCGCAGGGACAGCAGCCGGGGGTGGGGGGGCAGCCCAGTACAGCAGCACAGCTGGTGGCCAGGAAAAGGAGGGGAAAGGGCTGGGGGGATTGGGGATGGGGAACCAGGAGGGCAGAAAACACAGGGAGAGGGCAGGGGGCCATGGCCACTTCCAGTTCCCTGGCTGGGGCAGGAGGCCATGGCCGTGGCGGCTCCCTGGCCGTGGTTGAGATCCAGGGCTATGGCGGCTCCTGGGAATGGGCAAGGGGCCATTGCCGCAGTGGCTCTCTGGCTGGGACAGGGGGCCATGGCTGTGGTGGCCCTGGCTCCGCAAGAGGAAAGCTGAGCGGGCCTGATTCTGCCTGTTGTGGGACCAATTCTGCCTGTGCAGCAGCATCTAACAACTTCTGGGGGGGTCGCAATTTTTTTTTTTTTTTTTTTACTAGAAAGGGGTGTCCAGCCTTAAAAAGGTTGGGAAACCCTGATCTATATCGTTGATGAAAATAGAGAACAGAACGAATCCCTGCAGTGCGCCACTCATGATAGCCTTCCAGCATGTCTGTGAACCATTGATAACTACTCCCTGGCTATGTCTACACTAGGAAAAGTTAGTTTGAATTTGTTAATTCAAACTAAGAAGTTCAAGTTTAGTTTGAACTAAACACGAACTTATTAGTTCAAATTAACAAAGTGGACTAATTTGACTTAATGTTAAGTTGAATTAGTCCACTTTGTTAATTCGAACTAACTGCCCTTAATTCGAATTTATTAAATTCGAACTAAGGGTTAATCCTAGTCTATACCACCCCTACTTTGACCTAAGGATTGAACTAAGAGCTTAGTTTGAACTAACTGGCAAATCTTGGTAATTCAAACTAAACCTTCATTAGTTTGAATTAAGGAATTCCTTAATTTGAACTAATGAATGCCTAGTGTAGACAGGTACTAGGTTAGTTTGAATTAAGCCTCCTTAATTCAAACTAGCTAGCAAGTCTAGACATACCTTCTGGGAATGGTGCTGGAACCAGTTTTTCACCCATCTTATAGTAGCTCCATCCATGCTGCATTTCCCTAGTTTGTTAAAGAGAAGGTGATGTAAAACCGTATCAAAAGTCATGCTAGAGTCCAGATTCACCACATCTACCACCTTCCCTCTATCCACAAGGTTTATAACCCATTACAGAACATCATCAGGTTGGTTTGACACAATTTGTTCTTGACAAATCTGAACTGATTACCACTTAACACCTTTTTCTCTTCTAGATGTTTGCTAATGGATTCCTTTAATATTTGCTCTATTATTTTTCCTGCTACTAAGGTTAAACTAAATGCTTGAATAATGATTCAATAAAATGTAGTGGTTTTATATTTCTTACACACACACACACCTTAAATGCCTTTCTTAAGAAGCCAAAAGCAGTGAAATCAAAATTAATTATTTTCTACTGCTTTCCCCAGTAGGCTGTAAATTGACCTAGGATGGCCAACAGCATAGGTCAGATGTCATCTTTGATTTCTTACATGTGCTCTCTGTGGACAGCAGGCATCCAAACCACAATACCTTTTGCTAATGGAAAGTAATGGCCAAGGTGGAAGAAACCTAAAGGCCAAGCAGCTTATGCTCTCCAGATGTGCAAAGCAGCCTACTGGCAAAAAGGTCAGCAGTCAGTAATGTGTGATATCTTGTCTTGGGGACAAATGATGTGGGTCTTCAGGGAATGGAAGCCTGGCATAAAAGACTCTAAAATTGCCTCCACTATGCCAGTCTGACCCCTCTCAGAGTGATCTAACTTTTCTCTTTTCCACACACACACTCTACCAACTACTTCTGAGGTCTAGGACTCACCCTACCTTGGAGAAAAATTCTTACCAAGGGAAGAAAAACATATCAACTTTCAGAACCTGATGCCTGAAGGTAACATATGCAGACAAGCAGATATCAATCTTATAATGTCGAGTGAAGAGGCAAGGGCCTTTCCTGTCAGTAAGTTGGGCAACAGGGAGAAAAATATTGCCCATCTCAGTAAAAATACATACAAACTGACTCAAACGGAAATAGCAACAAAATGCCTTCCACTAAAAATAACGAAAGGTTTTGGGCAATGTACAATGTGCTCTGATTTGCACATCTGCCAATATCTTATTGCTTCCAGTATTGGAACCAATCACTATTTGTATATGTAAATTTGTATGTGCAAAAACAGCTATTGAGGTTACATACTATAATACCCTCTATATTCTTACACTCACTTTATCTGAAACTCTGTGTAGCTGAATTATACAATCATTATGCTCAAACCATTGTTTTTATTTGGGGGAAGTTTTAAATTGTGCAATGACTCATAAGTATGAGAGAGTGAAAAATTATAGGTTTTCCACTGAGAAAGGATTTTAATGTGCTCTTTGGGGCATGGATAACTATAACATTGTTGAAATTCATAAGCTAAACCTTCACAGCAAGGTGAGTCCTAGTCTCTAGTCTAATTTGCAAAGAAAAATTAAAGGACACATTTTTGGATATGCATAGTATGGAATTCCTATTATTATAGTTCTGTTACTCCTTCTCAGAAGATTTTCATAGAGAAATAAGTAATTAGGCCCCAATCTTGCAGAAGTTTATGTATGTGCTTAACTTTAAGGGTTACCCCACTGACGTTAATGCACAGTGGAAAAACTGCATATTCAGGACTGTGGTATCACTGTTTAATCGTAACTGTTTTGCTTTGTTTTTTTAACTTCTCCCTAAAAAATGCAAGCAATGTTAAAACAAACATGCATACCAATGAAAAGTTAAGCTTCCAATTTTCACCACTCAGACATCAGGGTATGCAGAAGAGAGAATTCACACAGAAATAGCAGCTGCAATAAAGACAGGATTGTGGGACTGCGAGTTCCTTAGGCAGTGGTATTCATTAATTTACACTCTGCACAAGTTATTATGATGAAAATCTCAGCTTTGGCATTTCATGGCCGTTGAGCCATTAAAATGATGAACTTGTTACGGAAAAATCTTCATTCATTAAATTGAACACAAGTTTAGGGCCAGAGTCTGCCTGTGGATCTGCATGGGTTCAGGGATCCAATTCCAACATAAGGCTATAAAGCCTGATCCTAAGGAGCCCCATCTCACTGAAGTCATACAGACATGCGGCTGCTCTGTAGCTTTCAGTTCAGGTCTGTAAATGGGTCCCTCCCTCTGATGCACACGCATGCATGTACTGTAACGCACACCCTTGCCTCAGTTTCCATCTCTCATGGGGCTCCCCAAAACCCCATCAAGTCCACACAATTTTGAAACGAGTCCTTTCTGGAGAGCAAAGTCACTCTGTTAAGTCCATACTCACATTAGCACTTGATGCTAGTTTAACCTTGCTGGCCACTGGTTCCCCAATTCAACCAATCCTGTCTCCCTCAATCAGAAGTCCTCAGTCCTCCTTCTTAGAGCTGGATGATAATCCCAACAGCCCTTTTTCTTCCTGCAGTGGCTGGTCCTGCACTCTTCTACTGCTGTTTTCTTAGGGCAGCTGCAACCTCCGAGGCTTTTGTCCTGCCTGACACTCCTAACCCTACCTCGCTGGAATGTTACAGGCTCCCCCTTCAAGTTCTGCCATGCCCTTAAGCGCCTAGGCCTTAGTCGCATTATTACTCATCATCCCCATGCAAAGAAGTGAGCTAAGAATGTTACAGGCAACGTTTCCTCTAATTTTTAATAGGCTATGTGCGCAAAAAATTTCTTCTGTGCAAATTTTCGGAACCAGTGTCCAAATTTGTGTGCACTCCAGTGAGTGTGGTCAAACTTGTGAGCACAACGAAGCAAGAGTGTATGATGCATATAATATCTAAATTTTATTTTTATATGGTAATGGAAATGACTTTATAAATTACAAAACCTTATTTGAAACATGCTACTTGAAAATGCCTTCTTAAAGTAGTATAAAAATATTAGCACTGTTGAATTTTTTTGTGCATGCTTTATTTTGTTGTGTGCACAGGTTTCATTACCTGTGGGTGTGCGCACACCTTAAAGGGAACATAGGTTACAGCTGAGGCTGAGGCCCATCTTCCCTTATACGGCCTTATCTCAAGGGCCACACAACAAAAGAAGCTTATAATGCAGTAGTTGTCCACTGGATATGGCACCTCATTTGGGACTCAAGGAACCCAGATACTATTGTAGGCTCTGCCACGGGCTTGCTTGATGACTTTAGGCAAATCATGGCACTAGTCTCTGCCTCAGTTTCCCTATCTGTAAAATGAAGATAATGCTATTTGCCTTCTAAAGAGTTTGGAGATCTACTGATGAAAAGCACTGTGCCACAACAAGGTATTATTCTTATGAAAAGGAAAACAAATCATTATGAAATTCCATTATCGTAACTTCAGGTACAGGAAGAAAATGATTCACAAAGTGGTCCTCCTTGCTCGCATAACTACACTGCCTTCAATGAACATACATCAGCAAAAAGGTGGCCCTATATATTTAAGGTTTACAAATGATAACCCATAAATCTTCATAAAAAAGCAAATTTAAATATGGTTACCCAAGTATGAATTCTCTATTAGAAGAGAAATGTTATTATACACAATCCTCAGGACAGACAGTGATAGATAGATTAAATTTGATAAAGATAATAAACGTAAGAGGAGCTGGGAAGAACATAACTGAATATTCACAAAAAGTCCAGTGAGTATGATTTTGAGAGGTACAAAATCTATCTTGTGCTCCAACGCCACTGTCAAGCTACGTATCAATGCTTTTATTTTTTTTTCTCCATCAATGTAGTCATAGAAAATATACTTTGGTTCCTTTAACTTGTTGCTTGGTCAGATGAAGGGTAGTGATTTGCATTCTGATATATTTATCCTAACATCACTTTTAAAAATACATCTTGCCATGGGAATTCAACAGGAAAAGGCAAGAAACATGTGGACGCAATCTCAGAAGGAGCATTTCTTGAGTTTCCTTCTAGAAAGAACCTAGTGTTTATTAACAATGAATAAAAGAGATAATGATCTTTTATGTTGTTTCTAAATAATGTCCCTAAAAGGAAATTACAATAATGCCACTAGATTCAACATAATATATACTTTATCAGCAGATCAAATTTAATACATAACAATTCCAAACAAATTTAATATAGCCTTCACAGTTTAAATTTTACTGTTCCCTTCAACAGCCCCAATAGTTCTAAGATTTGAACTTTAACTGCACATGTGAAAACCATATGACTGAGCCTGCAAATTCTTGCTACTGAATATAACGCTCACTACAATGAGCAACCTCAGTGACGTCAAGGGATAATAAGTATTGTCAGTGTCAGACCCTCTGTTAAGAAAATGTTCCATTTGCAAAGTTGAACACTCACAAGTGAATCAATAATGCATGCCCAACCTTAACACTGTGTGCTCTCTCTTACACATGCATTCTGAGTCAGTCTTTAATTACTTGACCATATACCAGCACAGTATATAGTACAGTGGTTTTCAAGCTTAGGGTCATGACCCAGTACTGGGTCGCTGACCCTCAGGTACTGAGTTGTGGTGCCCCCTGCCGCCAGCACCAAAAGACTGACATGTATTGCTCAAAGGTGTGATTGTTGGGTAACAGGCATAATTTTTTTTTCAACTGGGTCCTGATATAGTATGCAGGACCCTGCCTTATTCAGCGTGAAACTCACCCTATGCAGATTACTAAAGCAAGTGGCTTGCATCTTACTTATGGAGTATTTTGAATTTCCTATGTCCAAGTGGTAAATATCAGACTCAGTTAAGAGACTGGGCTATGTGGAATGAATGATGCGGGGGTCCTGAAGAATACGTTTTCATGGCACCCCCACTGAGGCAGGATGGTTCTGCAGCATCTTTGGGGCAGGGTCCCTGTGGAGATTGCATAATCTAATCCATATAGTATGAAAAGTAATTGTAAAAGATCCAAGAATATCCTATAGCTCATAGCACTCTTCTGAGAGCTGGGAGACCCCGTTTAAATTTATTCTCCCTATCTGGCAGAAACAAAACAGGAACTGAACCCAGGTAGTTCACCCCCCATGTTCACACTCTTAACACCAGCTCCAGCTCTTCTGAACATTTGTAAATGTGACTGCATAAAATAAGCATGCTTAGAGGCTGCCTACCAGATCAGGCTCTTCAGATAACCTAAATGGTTGAATATGTGTAGTTTTTCCCTGATCTGTGAATTGCTTTGGGGCCTAGGCAGGAGATAAATATCTGAATGCTGACACTGAGGCGGCAAGGCCCAGAAGCAGAAACGTAGCACTGAGGGAACTTTTACTCTGAAAACTTTGACTTTAGGTAGCTATACGGCTTAGTGAGAGCTTGTGAGTTTCGGTGAAACCAAAACTGGGACTTATGCACCTAAACCTGAGATTGAAGCGCCTACATCTCAGATTTAGGTACCTAAGTGCCATCATGGATCCCACCCTTCATGCCTTGCCTGCCTGAGGGCTAGGCTGGCAGAGCTGATGTAAACACTGTTGACACTCCAGCATGTCACACCATGATGCCTGGCTTACTGACAGAATTCCTTGCTACCAAGAATGCAATATGCATAGCAGGCATTTGACCAAACCTCTCCATCTACAAGAGTGGAGGAGGTAAACTCTGAAACACAGTACTCTGCCTTACATAATGAGGAGAATAAATATGTTAGAAACACAAGATCTTATCCCACATCATTATTTTGGAAAATTCTCTGATTGGGGTCAGAAGTTCACAACACATTTTCACAAGTCCAATGACCATCTAACTATGCACAGTCAGGGAAGCTCTCAAGAGAGAGGAAAATAAGAGAGCAAAATGCTTAATGTAGAATTCCACTGCTGTAAAAGAGCAGTAAATTTATCCAGGTCCCCCTAAGGAACCTATTAACTTCCATAGGTACAAGACCCAGGAGCATCATGGGGCACGAAATTATGAGAATGCTAAATTCACTGTTAAACTAAGTCACCAGCCCTTTGATATCTTTGAAATTTAAATGTGTAAAACTGGGTTTTCCTCCATTCTCTTTGAATTAGTAGCTTCTAGTCACTTCTTTTTATGTGCACTAAATTCTTCTTTTGTAGGTTTGCCATGAAAGTGACAATCATAAAGGAAAATAGCAGCAGCATTCATTCAAAGAAAACAAGTATTAAAAGTGAAGCATTTGTTGATAAAAATGGATCATAAATATTGTTTTTCATTTCAAAGCTTTAAACTAATATTAGAACGAGTGTTTATAAATAACACAGAAACCTCCCTGCTGATGGCATATCAACTGTTAGATTTCACTAAACATAGCTGTTAATTGCCTGTCTGAGATTAGAATCAGCTGAAGATTTTAAAAGGCCCTGATGACGCTTCTATTTTTAAACTGCGATGCAGTACAAAAGAAAAGGTAGCATAAGAAAGCATTTTGCCATCTCCTTGGAGCTGAGAAGCTAAATAGGTAACCTTGAAGCAATCCTTATGGAACACTGAAACAAGAAACCTAAATTTAAATAAAACAAACAAGGAGTCCTGGGGCAGTTTTAAAGACTCACAAATTATAGATATGGCATGAGTTTTCTTGGGCACAATCCTACTTCATTAGATGCAGGAAATGGAAAATATAGCATGTTAGCTGTAAATATATAGATATGAAGATGGGTGGGTCCCAATGTTAATTCAAACAGAGCCAGAAAGATAGGCTGACACCTTATCTCTGCAAAGTAAACGAGCTGTTTTGATTCAAACAGTGTGTGAGAGGGAAGCAAGAACTGTAATTTAAGTAATTTCTTAGGTCTAATTTACTCCACACAAAAAACAGGGAATTTAGTGTCAATGGTGAAATTTTAATTCTTCTCTGCTGATGAGATGCATATCAAGGCAAAAACCAAACAGGTTAAGGATAGGAATGTAAGCTCAGCACTTCATTTCTTTGCATGTGTGGCATTAGGTTAGACTATTAACTGCTTAGCACAGCAGTTGAGTTTTCCTAATATGTATTTAATTGCCAGTTTAACAAAATTCATTGAGTCATTTTTGATTTATGAGAGCGTAAAAAATATTTTGCTGCCTTTTTAAAGGTACTGCTCAATCATTTTGAAGGCTCTGATAATTTGAACTCCTTTTGGACGTAGAATGGGATTCTGTGATTCTAGGATAACATGGATGATAGGCTTCCACAAAGAAAACATGCTTTACAGTGCTGAAAGCTTTGGCTGAGAAATACATTACAATTGATTGAATATAATGTACTCTGTAAGTGCAGTAGGTGATTTTCCTTAATGATTTAATCCTTCATGATCTTTTAAACAGACATATCTAAGCCTACATATACCTGTTTAGTTGGATAGAGATTCAAATATACAAATAACTTTTTGACTTTAAAAATAAACAAAACATAATTAAAATAAATAGTGGCCTGCACTTTTATATCACTTTACAAGACACCCAGTGAAGTAGGTAGATAGTAGCATTATATCCACTGAACAGGTGGAGTAACCAAGGCACAAGCTGATTAAGTCACTTGTCTAAAATCCAACAGGATGTCTGTGACAGCCTCAAGAGTACTGAGGTACCAATAAAAGCAACTAAACATCACCAGCCTCAAACTGCAACATCTCTCAAAATGCATTTACTGGAAAATTTCAAATGAAGGGCTTTTTTGTAATGATTCACAAAAAAACCCTGAACTTTGAATGAAAAAGGCCTTTGAAAAGCCAGGTTTTAAATACATAAGAAACACTGACATTAAGGAATTGTCTTGTTTTCCAAAACTCATCCACCCCGAAAAGGTTAAAGGGGTATGATGATACACACATACTGAATATGATATTGAATTATTAAAATGACATATTGTTACATGGTCAGGGTAAATGTTCGATAGATATATTTTAATAACTTGTAATTATGGATAGTGGATGAGTTTAAATGAGGTAACACTTAGGCCAAGGCTTTGCTGGCAGAAGTTTAGTTTTGGCAGACAACCTGCTTAAAATTATTTTGCTGCTGACAGAACAAAGCTAATGTTTTTTTTTTTTCTGGGAGTTTTGAGGTAAAAACACACAAACCTGTAACAATAAAGTATTTTAATGACAGAACACAAGACACAAGTGACACAAAAAACAACATGACATAAAAACTGCAAAACAGCAGGAAAAAAATGCAGGAGTTGGGTAAACTGAAATGTACAGGCTACATAAAGAATTAAAGGGTGGATGTGCTAGAAGATGTTTGGAGAAAAGAAATAAGTTATGTGAAAATGTATAAAAGAAGTAAATAAGGCCCATATCAGAGAAAAAATGGACTAGAAACTAAAAGACAAGACCAAGGGATCAGAGGAAGCAATAACTTTTCCAGTGCCCTGAAATGTGGTAATTTGGATCCTCCACTTATTCTGTGTTGTCTGGCATAATTATATTTACAGACAACACAAGTGACACTAATTCTGTCTAAAATTGTATAAATAAAGATAAGAATTGATCAACCTTAAATTGCGCCGACATGTAGCTCAGTTTCCCCACTTTATGTGCTCCTCTCACTTGTAACCTATGCCCCCTCGCTTTTACTTCCATGTTTCAAACACTAAGCCAAGTCTTCCTTTCCACAGGAAAAAAAAAAATCTGCTAGAGAACCATCAAGATTGCGAATTTAAGCACAACAAAATTATGATTCCCACAACAGTAATTTTGTCACATTGCACATAAATATTATGGCACAGCCAGTGGTACTGGAGCAGGTTTTACAGTGGGGATGATGAAAGTCACTGAACAAAACTGCAAACCTTGACTATGTTGGAAACCACTTTAAGCTTGGGGGCACTACTGTACCCCCAGCACCAGTAGCTCCAAAACCTCTGGGAACACCTTTGAATTAGTATATACAATAACATTGGCAATAGGACATTACAAATATGGAAGACGACAAGTTAATTTTGCTTTGGAAGCACCTATTTCTTGTTTTCTCCACTTTTATGCATTTGAATTTCACCTTAATGTAACATTAACATAGCTTTTGCACTGAATAGTCTTCCAAGATAAAAACATTCAAACCTATTTTTCTTAATTGGGAAGAAAAATGTGCTCCCAGGCCAAGACCCTGAATGCTAAGCCAGTTCAAAGCAAACCTTGAAGGCTCTTCTATAAAACCCTGAAAGCCGGGGTTTATAATAGAAATGCTGACAGACCATATTCATGACTCTATAATATAATCTGACTCCAAGATAAATGTTTCATGAATCAAGAAAGTTGAAAAAGCCTTTCTGTTTGTCTTTGTTCTTGAGATGAAAGTGAATTATCTTTTTGTCTTCTCCTAACACTTGGATTTCTAATACTGCAGTCTGTTAAAACCCGTATCCAGAGGCACTATTTAAATAGACACAACCACGTAGGATACTCTCCTCTGTGAACTCCTTCAGGAGTCATCAGCTTTCAAACCAGCAAAAAAAGGTTTCAACAAACCAGTCATGGAAGAAATATGGCTTTGTGATGTATTTACTAAACATTTTCAGTTTCTGTGCATTGTTTAAGCAACTTTCTTCCTCAGCGAAAGTTTTAAAAATAGATGTAATTGAAAAACAGACTGCTGACTATTTGACCTGCAGTCTTCTCCACAGAAGGAAGGCTACCTGTTTTTGACAAAGTGTGTAAAAAAACTACAGCCTTCCTTCAGGCAATATAGGACAAGTCAACTGAATTCCAAACTAGCTGAAGTTTTTGCCTTGTTTATCTGATGTCTAGAGTTCAGTCAATTTTGCTACTATGACTATGTCTACACTAAGTAAAGCTGGCTTAACAAGGTCTACTTTAGGTCGACTTGAAGTAGACCTTCTTAAGTCAACTTAGACCATATTCAAAATGCCAGTAGACTGCCCATGTCCACACTGGCAGCTCGTAGGTCACCGTCAGAGTGGTGCATTGTGGGTAGCCAGCCCACAGTGCACCAAAGAAGTGCCCCCCTCTTCTGGCCACTCCTTTACAACAGGAAGTGACCACACCACCCTTCTTCCCACTATGTCTGGCAACATGGAGCCTGAGGAGGTCAGGGACCCTGACATGCCCCAGCAATGTGCCAGCATACCACTCCACACCCTCCATGCATTGTCCAGACTCGTCCAGCTCTGGATCAGGTGCCGCAAGGCAACTGCCAGCACAGAGGCAGGCCACAGCAGGCCGATCCCCTCGCCCTCCCTGGGAGCTGGCATGGAGAGGGTGCCCTACATGCACCTGCGCGTCTGGGCATGGGAAACCAACACTGACTGGTGGCACCGGATCATTGTCACCACCTGGGACAATGAACAGGCTGCAGAACCTGCAGATCAGGAAGAGCATCTGCCTCGAGTTGGTCACCGACCTCACCCAGGTTCTGCAGCAAACCGACGCACAGCTCTGACCTGCCCTATCTGTGGACAAATGAGTGGCCATTGCCATCTGGAAGATGGCAACCCCAGAACCATACCACTCCATTGCTCGCTAGTTTGGAATCGGCAAGGCCACTTTGGGGGCCATCCTGAGGCTGACCCTCCTAAGCCATCACCACCTGCACCCACCTATTCCTACTCCCGCACCCCCTCCTCCTGATTTCCAACACAATAAAATGATACACAAGACACAGGATAATGGTGTAACGTGTTTTATTTTCAAGGGCAATGTGAGGGGGAGCTGAAGGGGGCACAGGAGTGGGAGCTGCAGGGGTTCTGGGGTTTAGTGGGAGTGAGGGGGTTTGGGGGGAATCATAGAATCATAGAATCATAGGGTTGGAAGGGACCCCACGAGGTCATCTAGTCCAACCCCCTGCCAAAAAAAGCAGGACCACTCCCATTAGATCATCCCAGTCAGTGTTTTGTCCAGCTGGGACTTGAACACCTCCAGAGATGGAGATTCCACCACCTCCCTAGGCAACTTATTCCACTGCTTCACCACTCGCCTAGTAAGGAAGTTTTTCCTAATATCCAGCCTGGACCGCCCCAGCTGTAACTTGAAACCATTGCTTCTCGTTCTGCCCTCTGTTACTACCGAGAACAGTCGAGCTCCCTCCTCCTTGGAGCAACCCTTCAAGTAGTTGAAGGTTGCTATCAAATCCCCCCTCAGTCTTCTCTTCTGCAGGCTAAATAAGCCTAGTTCCTTCAGTCTTTCTTCATAGGGCTTGTGCTCCAGCCCTTTGATCATTTTGGTTGCCCTCCTCTGGACTCTCTCTAATTTGTCCATGTCCTTTTTGTAGTGGGGAGCCCAAAACTGGACACAGTATTCCAGATGTGGCCTCACTAGTGCAGAATAGAGGGGAATGATCACATCCCTTGATCTGCTGGTAACACTTCTTCTGATGCAGCCCAGTATGCCATTGGCCTTTTTGGCAGCAAGAGCACACTGCTGACTCATATCCAGCTTCCCATCCACCATGACTCCCAGGTCCTTTTCTCCAGTGCTGCTATTTAGCTGATCACTCCCCAGCCTGTAGCAGTACATGGGGTTTTTTCGTCCCAAGTGCAGGATTTTACACTTATCCTTGTTGAACCTCATGAGATTCCTCTTGGCCCACTGCTCCAGTTTGTCTAGGTCTCCCTGAATCCTGTCTCTGCCCTCTAGGGTGTCTACCGTTCCCCCCAGTTTGGTATCATCCGCAAACTTACTAAGTGTGCAATCTATCCCATCATCCAGATCATTAATGAAAACATTGAACAGAACTGGCCCCAGGACCGACCCCTGGGGCACACCACTCGTTACTGCCTGCCAACTTGACATGGAGCCATTGATTCCTACACGCTGAAACCGTTGTTCTAGCCAGTTTTCTATCCACCTTACAGTCCATGCATCTAACCCATACTTCCTTAATTTGCCAATGAGAATGCTGTGGGAAACCGTATCAAAAGCCTTGCTAAAGTCAAGGTATATCACATCAACGGCTCTTCCCACATCCACAAATCCAGTCATCTCATCATAGAAGGCGATGAGGTTGGTCAGGCATGATTTACCCTTGGTAAATCCATGCTGACTGTTCCTGATTACTCTATTTTCCTCCAAGTGTTTCAGGATGGATTCTTTGAGAAGCTGCTCCATGATTTTTCCAGGGATTGAGGTGAGGCTGACAGGTCTGTAATTCCCTGGATCGTCCTTTTTGCCTTTCTTGAAGATAGGTACTATATTTGCTTTTTTCCAGTCCTCTGGCACCTCCCCCGTTCGCCACGAGTTTTCAAAGATAATGGCCAACGGTACTGCTATCTCATCAGCCAGCTCCCTCAGCACCCTCGGATGCAGTTCATCCGGCCCCATGGACTTGTGCACATCTAGTTTCTTTAAGCAGTCCCTAACCTGACCTACTGTCACCAAGGGCCTCTCTTCTTCTCCCCAGTCCCCCGTACCTAGTGTAGTGGGCTGGGAGCTGACCTTGCTTGTGAAAACTGAAGTAAAAAAAGCATTGAGCACTTCAGCTTTTTCCTCATCCTCTGTCACGAGGATGCCTGCCCCATTCAGTAAGGGACCTACACCATCCCTGATCCTCTTCTTGTTATTGATATACTTGTAGAACCCCTTCCTGTTATCCTTCACATCCCTTGCTAGTTGCAACTCCATTTGCCCTTTGGCCTTTCTGATTTTATCCCTGCAGTCCCGAGCAATGTCTTTATATGCCTCCTTAGTCATCTGTCCTAGCTTCCACTTCCTGTAAGCGTCCTTTTTATGCTTCAGCTCAGTGCAGAGCTCTCTGTTAAGCCACAGTGGGCGCCTTCCACATTTGCTGTGCTTTCTCCTTATCGGAATTGTATCTTGCTGTGCCCTTAGCAGGGTTTCTTTAAAATGCACCCAACTCTCTTGGACACCTTTCCCCTTCAGATCAGCCTCCCAAGGGATCCTGCCCATCAGTTCCCTGAGGGAGACAAAATCTGCTTTTCTGAAGTCCAGGGTCTGTGTTTTGCTTCTTTCCTTCTTTCCTTTAATCATCAACTTGAACTCAATCATTTCATGGTCACTGCTACCCAGGCTGCCATTGACCTCTACTTCCCTGATAAATTCTTCTCTATTTGTGAGCAGCAGATCGAGCGGCGCAAGGCCCCTAGTTGGTTGCTCCAGCATTTGTACCAGGAAGTTGTCCTCAACACTCTCCAGAAACTTCCTGGATTGCCTGTGCACTGCTGTATTGGCCTTCCAGCAGATGTCAGGGTAATTGAAGTCCCCCATGAGAACCAGGGCCTGTGCTCTAGAAACTTCTGTTAGTTGTACACAGAATGCCTCATCCACTTCCTCCTTCTGATCTGGTGGTCTGTAGCAGACACCTACCACAACATCCCCCTTGTTGCTCTCCCCTCTAAACTTAACCCACAGACTTTCAACCGGCTTGTTTCCACTTTCATAATGAAGCTCTGAGCAGTCATAGAGCTCCTTTACATATAGTGCTACTCCTCCCCCTTTCCTTCCCTGCCTGTGGGGTTGGGGGTGAGGAGGGTTGGGGGGGGTGTCAGCAGCCTTGGGCAGATGGGTCCCAGGCTTGGAGCCAGACACCCCAAATCCTGGGCTGCTGCTGGGGTCCCAGGGAGGGGGATCCTTGGCCTGCCAAGAGCCCTGGGCCCATGCTGCCATGGACTCCAGGGCATGAGTCTGGCACTCCATTAGGTCGAGGAGGCAGTCCACCTGGGCCTGTTTGACCCTGCAGTGACCATTCTCCTCCTGCCTCTTCTGCTCCTGCCAGGCTCGGAGGTCGGCCTCTGCACACTCGGCCAGCTGGAGGTCGTCTTCCAGCATCTCCTCCCTGCACCAATGCCCCCTCCTCCTCCTGGTCAGGGTTGGGTGCCCCCTGGGAATGACCAGCGTCTGGGCTGCAGCGTCTGCAGGACAGAGGGAAAGAACAGAGATTTCCCCCATTAGGTAGTGCAAGAGTGCAGGCTGACAGCACCTGCAATTCCATGTCCATCCCCCTGCTCCCACTCCCCCTGTCCTTTTGAAGAAGGGCTCCTTAGTATACACCACTGTGCTCTGCTGCACGAGGCAGGTGCATTGCCCAAGGTGGTGAGCGCCAGGCGGCCCCGTTCCAGGAGTCTCTCCTGAGGTCACTTGTCAACGGTGTGAGGCACATGCTGTCTGACCTTGGCTGTCCCACCAAAAGTGCCCCCACCCCATGACCTGTTCGGTTTCAGGTTCCCCCCACCACATGGCCTCCTGCCCCTGTGCACCCATGGGAGTACCTCTGACCCTCCCCATGGAACCCTGCCTGTCCCCAGTCCCTGTCTCCCATAGTCCCTGTCCCACCGGCCTGCCCCATCATTCCCGCAGGGTAGGAGAACTCACCAGCTGATGCACCAGTGGTCTGGTGCAATGTCCTCTTGCCTTGATTTCCTCAGTGGGGTGAGCCTCTCCTTTTGTCCCCAGGGTTGGCATTGGGGCAGGGAACAGCTCCGGGGTGGCACTGCCCAGGGCCAGCATGTTGCCCTGTGCCTGGGAGCTGGCCTTCCCCAGCTGAGCACCACATCCTTGTCCACTAAGCCCTCCTCCTGGTCACCATTGAGGGAGCTGGGCTCGGTGGAGTCAAGGACGTGGACTGGTTCATTGTCATCCTCCTCAGCCAGAAAGCTGTGGAGCTCTGTGTAGTAGGGGTGCATGGTGGTGGCTGCCCCAAAGTGCCACATGGTCACTCAGGTCCTGTGGTAGCCTTGATGGAGGTCTTTCACCTTCACCAGTACCTGTTGGGTGTCACAGGTATGGCTCTTCTCCACAACTGCCTCAGAGATTGTCCTATACACATCCCAGTTCCTCTGGCTGCCCTGGAGCTGGGAGTGTCTGGCCTCATCCTCCAAAACAGCCAAGAAATCTAGGATCCTAGTGGATCCAGGATGGGGCTCACTTACTGGCCTGCCTGTCCTTGCCCTCCAACATGCCTCCAATACTGTCAGAGTCTTGGCTCTCTCTGTTTTGGAGCAGGTTTGGCTGGGCTTTATCCTGCCCTGGGAGTGGCCAGGGCAGGCACTTCCTGGTTGCCAGGAAGTATGGCAGATGGTCTGAAGGCCAATTAAGTCAAATTAAGCTAAATCCCAGGTTGCATTGACTTAAACCGACTTTAAAAGTGAGAGTTATTAAGTCAACTTAAGCAAGGAATCAATGGCTCTGTGTCTAGTTGGCAACCAGTAAAGAGTGGTGTGCCCCAGGGGTCAGGCCTGGGGCCAGTTCTGTTCAATATTTTCATTAATGATCTGGATGATGGGATTTATTGCACACTCAGTAAGTTTGTGGATGACACCAAGCTGGGGGGAATGGTAGACAGGCTGGAGGGCAGGGAGAAGATTCAGGAAGTCCTTGACAAATTGGAGCAGTGGGCCAATAGAAATCTCATGAGGTTCAACAAGGACAAATGCAAAGTCCTGCACTTGGGACGGAAAAACCCCAGGCACCGCTACAGGCTGGGGAGCGATCAGCTAAGTAGCATGCACCGTAGAAAGGGACCTGGGGGTCCTGGTGGATGGGAAGCTGGCTATGAGTCAGCAGTGTGCTCTTGCTGCCAAAAAGGCCAATGGCATACTGGGCTGCATCAGAAGAAGCATTGCCAGCAGATCGAGGGATGTGATCATTCCCCTCTATTCTGCACTGATGAGGCCGCATCTGGAATACTGTGTCCAGTTTTGGGCTCCCCACTACAAGAAGGATGTGGACAAATTAGAAAGAGTCCAGCAGAGGGCAACAAAAATGATCAAGGGGCTGAAGCACAAGCCATATGAGGAAAGACTGAAGGGACTAGGCTTATTTAGCCTGCAGAAGAGAAGACTGAGGTGGGATTTGATAGCAACCTTCAACTACCTGAAGGGATGCTCCAAGAAGGATGGAGCTCGGCTGTTCTCAGTAGTAACAGAGGATACAACAAGGAGCAATGGTTTCAAGTTGCAGCTGGGGAGGTCGAGGCTGGATATTAGGAAAAACTTTCTTACTGGGAGGGTGGTAAAGCTGTGGAATGGGCTACCTAGTGAGATGGTGGAATCTCCATCTTTGGAGATGTTTAAGGCCCAGCTGGATAAAACTCTGTCTGGAATAATTTAGTGGGAGTGGTCTTGCTTTTTTTGGCAGGGGGTTGAATTAGATGACCTCATGAGGTCCCTTCCAACTCTATGATTCTAAGTGCTTAAGTTGACTTAATAAATTGTAAATGTAGCCTAGTCTTTGCTTAA
Organism: Podocnemis expansa; assembly: GCA_007922195.1. Lineage (NCBI taxonomy): Eukaryota > Metazoa > Chordata > Testudines > Podocnemididae > Podocnemis > Podocnemis expansa. Next base: position 15,203,325 of record ML681988.1, on the reverse strand, counting down.
ATCAGCATCATTCTTCAAAATTAACAATCTTATTAAATGAATAGGGACAGCTTCCACTCCTCTAAGTTATTGTTTAAGAATATCTGGAGACTCAGGCATCTCTGTATTAGTAAGAGTCAGCCACTTCCTACTCCTCCTCTAACTGAAGACTAGTAAAGGTTGGTCTGTACCTAGCAAGATGAAAAATGAGCACATGGTACTCTACCAGAGAACATGGAGTGGAGGTGGTCATATGGCTTGGGAAGAGGAGAGTGCTGAGATACCCAAGATATTTATGGGGTACCAGTGTCCTTGGGGAGATATCTGAGGAGCTGTAGGTATAAGGACCTAAAGGTAATTGTGATGCTGGCCTTTAGGGGAGTCATGCTGAGATAGTTAAACAGGGCAAAACCACAAAGAATTGGGAAGGCAAAGCCCTAAACATGGACAATTATTCTTCCATAAAATATACCAAGCTCACAACAAACTGCTTCTGATCACTTCACTGATTATTCAAATGATAAAATGCAGTTCCCTTTGAAGCAATCCACTCCTTTAGTTGCTATCCAGACAGCCATGTCAAATACAATACAGATTATGAGAATCTTGATCCATCATAGGTTAAAAAAAAGTTCTTTCAATCCTGAAGGATCAGACACATTACCAGGTAGGCCAGAGACTATTTCAGATCTTACCAAATACACACCTGAAATCAACGCTTATTAACTAAACTAATATTTACCATACAAGAAAGAATTCTGCTTAAAAGTCATGTACATACAGATAAGAATAAAGTTCATAGCTCAGCTCGAAAGTAGAGAAGATAAATTATACTGCAGAAATTCTTTCAGAATTAGTTCCACAGACTATAGACCAACAGAAAGTCCATAGATACAGTCTGTATAATCCCTTCCATTAGAAATAGCAAGATGGGATCTCAAATTTGTGACTCAATCCTTCCCTGTCAAAATTTAAGCAGTCCTACAATAAAAAGGATGGGGTTGGAGGCTTCATTTATAGTCTTTTACAAAGCTATGACAGTCCCCTATCAGCAAGTATTTCCCTGACTGAACCATAGACAATCACTTGCATCTTTGAAGTAACACCTTTTACTTCCTAGGCACAAACGAGTAATGACTCATTAAACAATCAACAGACAGTTTACTTAAACCTGAAAGTGAAATACAGAGGCAGATGTTATTATACCCAAGGTTCATCGGATGCTAACTTGATTTCTTTTGATTTCTGAATCCATAGAACAATAGTAACAGACAAGAAAGCAGTTTATCTACATTGTTAACTTCTAGCAATACATAGGTAAACATCACCAAATAACTTCAAACTATGTACTTGCATATCAGACACTTGGGTTTACTTAAATTTATTTTAAATTTGTTTGTCCTTAAAAGTGCTACAGGACTCCTTGTTTGTTTTGCTGAACTAGACTGACATGGCTCCCCCTTTGGAACTTGGGTTTACTTAACACGGTTTGGTTAACTGGCTGCAAGGAATGGTTCTAATGACCACATCTGTACCTTCAAATGTGTCTCAGCCTGCTAAGTTTAAGCCTTCTTGGACCCGTGTCACAGTTACACCAATTATTCATTCACCTGACTGACATCTACAGAGAACACTAGAAACAGAACCATTCCTTCTTTTCAGATGGATTCAGAGATCTACCTGAACATATCAAATTGCCTTTGCATTTTCCTGGCATCCTGTTTAGGCGATTGCATTCCTCCCCGAGTAGTAAGTGTTCCACTCTAGACAGGCTCTGGAGGACGGTGGTCAGAAAAGATGGTGTTAGTCAGAGTGAGTGTCCCCCTCAGCTCTGCTCCTTGCATGAGTGGGGTGGGACCACTCTCCTCCATAGAACAGGGTAGTTAATTTTTATCATAGCTCACGGTCATATTAAAGCAGTGGTTCCCTACCTATCTACCACATGGACTACATCCATTACTACCCATATGGCCCTGAGAATGTCACATGGGCTGCAGCTGTGTGCTGATTAGGCAACAAGAGGCCTCTGGGCCTCAGCTTGAAAATGATTGCATTAAATGAACTCATGCCTCTAAAACTCTGAAAAGCACCCAAAAGTTTTCATGAGTTATGCTCAAGTGATATGGATATAACAGCACTCCTTCATGTTCAGTCTTCTGAGCTCACTTAGTTTAACTTAGAAAGAAGTTTTACTAAAAGATCAATGACAAAATAACTGAATTTGCTGATGGTGCATAATAAGGGAAGTAATGAGCACAGTGAAAGCAGAAAGGAACATTCAAAAGGATTTATGTTGGCCTTGTAAGTGAGATGACATGAAGGTGGATGGCAACACAAGTAATATATAAGTGGACATGAATTAAATATAAATAATGGAGATGAGTCCAAATAGAAAAATCTGCCAGCTCTCTTCCCCCCACTACCTTCCAGCTCATAGAGATTTGATATTGTGTGAAACAAAATATAGAAAAAGTCTCATTTTTTGGATGTGGTTCAAATGCATCCCTGATTATTGGAAACTTAATGAAAACAGCTGATCTCCTAAGATTTCAAAAATTTCTGCATCTCTCCTATGGTTGTAAACTGCTTCCTGTGTCCAGTGATGATATGTTTAAAGATGCCCACACTATTTCTTTATCTTCTCCATCTATGATTCTCTAAACAAACAAACAAACAAACAAACAAACAAACAAACAAACAAACAAACAAACAAACAAACAGAATCTATATTTCAGGATAGCAAAAATATTGCAAAATATGTTGACTTTTCCACTAATTTCCAGTTAATATCTCTTGAAAAGAGCTCACAGCATTTAGACACCTTAAAGGCACCATAGCTTTGGTGACTTGAGACTCAAGACTCAAACTCCAAACCACTGTCTAATTCTACTTCAGACCAAAACATGGTTTACATGGCCTATCTTGAACAAACCTAAAGATGTTTAACTAGAACAGAACTCTGATTATTTGGCAGAAAACATATGAAGAGTGTTTTGTTTTGTTTTTTAAAGGCAACAGTGTGGCTGAAGGATATATCAGTGAAAATGCAAATCAGGTCAGTGGTAGCAAAGCTTTTACTCCATGGACAATTACTTGTTTTATTTTTTTTCAATCTCATATTTACCCCACACAAACTTATTAGTAACACTACCACATTTAAATTGTGAATTCTACTGTCAAACCCATTTTATGTGACATATACATCTTTCCAAGCCTAACACAGTGCATCAATTGAGAAATAAACCAAAAGACTGAAGATTAAAACAAAAAACAAACAATGGCATTATTTCCAACTACAAACAATCCTACAATTTTTGTTGAAGTCTTCAGTTACAATTTATAATTGGCATTTTAACTCTTGTGTTTGTTCTGTGCAGTGTTGGTCCAATAAAAGATACTTACCCCCCTTGTTTGTTTTGTATCCTTTATTGCATTCATCCACCGACAGGGTGGGTTGATCATACTATAGATTTTTAAAGGTATATTTTCAGCTCTTTCACCATCTAATTGTTGTTCATTGGTTTATGAGCAAATAACCTGTGATATCAGTCCATTTCCTTCTGAGCAGATGACTGTAACCCCAACTGGCACCCAAATTAGCACTCTCAGAATTAAGAATGCAAGGGAAGCCACTTTCTCACCCAGAGTCTTCTGTCTGAGGAATTAAGAAAATTTCATTAGAAATTCCTAAAATTCTTCAAATTTCAACATGCTGAATTTCAAATGTTGTCAATATTTTGAAACAGTTACTTTCAACCCACTCCAATAATCTGATCAGGTTTAGCAGACTCTTTGAGGAGGAGGGCTTATCTTTCCTCTTGTCTTTAAAATTTTGAATATCTAAATTAAATGTCAGTATAACAGTGACAGTATGGGTCTTCCCATTCAATTCAGTGGTAAATACATTCTGACTTAATAAATTCCTTGGCCTATGGCTTTGAATGTGTTCAGCCCAGTATACAGTTATAACATAGCATCTTCATGATCCCAATTACCATTTGTGTAGTGTAGTAAATGTTTTGGTATAGATGCTGAATTATGGAATGTCCAGATCCTGGGCCCACTGATGTCAATGGCAAAATTCCTATCAGTTTCAACCAGAGGACATCCTCCTGCAATTCTTGCTTCCATAAAACTCCCATTGATTTCAATATTGTGTTATGTACTGGCATAGCATACATAAAGATCTCCATGATCTTGTAAACTGGAATAATAAAAATAAGATGAGATTTAAGAGTAGAAAGTGCAAGGTCATGAATTTAGGGACTAATAACAAGAATTGTTGCTGTAAGCTGGGGACACATTGATTGGAAGTGATGGAAGAGGAGAAGGACCCAGGCATATTGGTTGATCACAGGATACTTATGAGCTGCCAATAGGATATGGCAATGGAGAAAGCTAATGAAGTCCTAGCATGTGTAACCCATATGGCCTTATTGAAAGCAGCTTTTTAAGCCTATGTCTATACTGGGGGTTTAAGTCAACTTAAATAAAGCCCAGGCCACACTGCAAGACAACAAAGTCAACATTCCTGGTTGCTAAAGTCAACTTTATAACTTCTATTTATAAAGTCAACTTGCCAACAAGTCAACTTTATTAAGTTACCTTCAGGCAATGTGGCCAGGGAGTTTACCTAAGTTGGCTTAATTGGCCTCCTAACTACAGAAAACATGGGGACAGGGGCTGGAAAGAAGGCACAACACAGCTGGGATCATTCCACATCCAAACTCCCCATGTTCCCCAACTGGTCCAGCATCTCCCCAACTTCTTAGCCCGACCCTGCATCTCAGTGCAACCCAGAATCTCTTCCCACATCTCATCCTGACCCCAGCATCTCTGGCTGTGAAATGGTAATGATGAGTTTAAAAGACAGCCACATTGTTATGAATATATAGTAGTTATTGTTAGTTCCTTATAAGAAGATTTATAAAATTAATAGTTAGTAAAGCTCATTATTACTTTTGTTCTTAGTAGCATTTGAATGAGGAGAAGGTAACTGAACAGTCTTTGCTGTGAGTCCCTTGAGATATGTCTACATTTAGACTTGAATTCAAATTGATGACAATCAGTACGAATTCAATTAAGTGCATGGCCACATTCACTTTCCTCAGTTTGAACTGAGGAACTCCTCAATTCAAACTGATGAAAGCTGATTTCATTGAACTGGTCAAACCCCATTTGACTTTGAAGTGTGGGTCAATTCAAACCCAGTAGTTCAAACTGACTCAGTGTGGCCATGTCAGTTTGAACTCACTGAGTTTGAACTGACAAAGGTTGACCTTCCTCCCAGGGTGCCATGCACCCTTGGAGGAAGACCAGCCCTTCAGCACTTGGGGCCAGCAGCCCTAAAGATGCCTTCATCCCCCAGCCAGATTGGGATGGGGGGGTCAATGGGGTTCCTGTCCCCTTGCTGGGGACCCCAGACACCACTCCAACCCTGCTGGCAGGGTGTGGGGAAGGCATCCCCATGCATGGCTTCTCCCTGGCTTGCCATGTGCAGGGAAGGTACCCCTGCAAGCTGCTCCTGTCCAGCTGGCCACGTGCAGAGAGGGCAGGGATGCAGCTATGCACAGGGGTGTCCTTCCCGCATGTGGCCAGCAGGGATGCAGCCGTACATGGGAGTGCCTTCCCCGCATGTGGCCAGCCAGGGAGAAGCCATATGCGGGGGTGCTTTCCACGTGCGTGGCCAGCAGGGACACAGCCATGTGCGGGGGTGCCTTCCCCATGTGGCTGTCTGGGCAAAAGCCGCATGCAGGTGTGCCTTCCCCATGGCGGGGGTTCTTGCCGTGTGCCAAGATCCCTTCTCCCCCACCCAGCTGCATTGTCAGTGTGGGGCCAAGGCATTCCCCCAGACTTGTGCTCACAGAGCAGCCGGGGCAGGGGAGAAGGGATTCCCTCAGCCTGGTGCTGACAGCGCAGCCAGGGCGGGGAAGAAGGGATTCCCCTGGCTGCGCTGACAGCGCAGGGCGGAGGAATCCCTTCTCCCCTGCCTGCACTGTGCTTTGTGGGGGTTTAGGAGTGCCCTGGCCCCAGGGAGTCCTGGGAGGGGAAAACATCCCCTGCCAGGCTCCTGCCTTCTGAGCCTGGCATGAGGAAAAGAATCCACTGCTCAGCTCTAGCCCCCTTCTAGGGGGCCATGTTGCCACACCTCCCACGGTGCCCCTCCTCCAATTCAAATTAGCAAGTCTAGTTTGTGGACATGCTAATTCAAATTGGAGTTTCTTTTGTCAATTCGAATGGACTGAATTTGAACTAATAATTATTAGTGCGAATTGACTAGTTTGAATTCAGTCATTTGAATTGACCCTCTAAATGTAGACATAACTTTGAAGATTGAATCCTGGGCCTCCAGGAGTTGGGGTATATTTCTTTTAGGCACTGGAGAAGAGCAATTAAGTGAATTCTAGCCCACCTGAAGGTTGCAGATGCATTGGGTGAGATGTTTCCAAGAGAGACAGGGAGGTGTTAGTACCATTATACAGGGCTCTAGTGAGTCTTCATTTAGAATACTATGTGCAGTTCTGGCCCCTCCATGTTTAAGAAAGACAAATTCAAACTGGAACAAGTGTAGAGAAGGGCTACAAGGATGATCTGCAGTATGGGAAACCTGCCTTATGAGAGGAGATTTAGAGAACTCGACTTGTTTATGCTAACCAAAAGATGGTTGAGGGGAGATACAATTGTTCTCTATAAATACAGCAGAGTGATAAATACCAGGGAAGGAAAGGAATTATTTAAGTTCAGCACCAATGTGGACACAAGAACATATTGATGTAAACTGGCCATCAGGAAGTTTAAACTTGAAATTAGATGCATATTTCTAGTCATCACACAAATGTAGTTCTTGAATAGCCTTTCAAGGGAAGCTTTAGGAAAAACTTAGCTGGCTTCAAAACTGAGCTTGATAAATTTATGGAGCTGGTCGTATGATGGGAGAGCCTAGTTTGGCAATTGACTGATGTTCGATTACTGGTGGTAGGTATGCCAGTGGCCTGAGATAGGACATTAGATGGAGTGGCTTCTGAGTCATTACAGAAATTCTGTTGTGTGCTAGGCTAGTAAGTGTTGCCCATGTGCTCAGGGGTTAACTGATCACTATATCTGGGGCTGGGAAGAAATCTTCCCACAGGGCAGATTGGCAAAGTCTGTGGATGGCTTTTCACTTTCCTCTGTAGCATGGGGCATGGCTAATTTGCTGGTGGATTCTCTGTATCTTAAAGTCTTTAGACCATGATTTGAGGACTTCAGTAACTCAGTCACAGGTTACAGGTTTATTGTAGGAGTGGGTGGGTGAGGTTCTATGGCCTGCATTGTGCAGGAGGTCAGACTTGATGATCATACGGGTCCCTTCTGACCTTAGAGTCTGTGAGCCTAAATAACTTAGGCTCAGATCCAGGCAGGTACTTAAACACATACTTTTAACCTGAAGCATATGAAATCAATTGGACAAATCACAAGCTTAAAGAAAAAAACACATGCTTAAGTACCATACCAAATTGTAGCTTTGGGATTTGCAAAATGATTCACTCCTGGCCTACTTCTGCTCCCATTAGACTGTCCACAGTTCATGTCAGGGGGAATAGAATTAGACGAGTGCTGAGTGATTTTGAAAGTTCTTTCCACATTATATAACTCATGCAGCTCTGATCACACTGAAGGAACATAAAATTTCCAATTTTTATATTCTGTGGTCACTTAAAAAATACATGTAATTAAGTTTAGTTTTGTGCCTCTGATGTAAATGAAAAGGGAATTTCTCTTTTAGTTTTTTGTACCCAGGCACTGCATTTGAAGACTGCATGCACAATAGTATAGACTATGTAATTATCTCAGCAGTTCTCAAACCAGCATTCAGAGAGGAGTGAAGCCAGAAGATGGTATGCAGGCACATCCCATGGTATAGAAAATATCAGTACCAGCTGCTTTTGATAAACATTTAACAAATAATGGGATAAGGGACGATTAACAAAATTAGAGGTGAGCAAATAAAAATGGATCTGAAGCACTCTCTCCTGAAAGACTTCTTGCCTGTTACTGACAGTGTTGTTGAGACAAAAAACGATTCTACAAAACCTATTTAGCATCTGAAGAGAGTAAGGCATTGATGGGCCAGGGCCCTACAATGTTCTGAAGATTTTAGTACAATGGTAAGAAACTTTAGAAAACAAACACTGAAAAAGAGTAACTCCCTCTGAAGCATTTTCACAGTTTAGTAGTGAAATTGCAACATGACTGTACATTAGTTGGAGGACATGTCTGCATGAGTACTTAACTGTGATACAAATACAAGCTCAGCTGTATAGCTACAGTGTTCCAGTAAGCCACAACCTAAGTATCCTTACGGATTCTGCTGTTCTGCACTAAAAGCTTCCTACTGTTCAGGGCTGTGCTGCAGTTTGAAATTGCAGTATGCCACTATATATACATGGAAAGAAAGCTTTCTTTGAATCTGACTTTTCTGGACATTTGAGTGGGAGTCTGACCAGATCTATTCTGCATATGTCTTGCACTTAATGAAATATTATATGTATTATTTAAATATTGCAGATGGACAGTCCTGCAGTGCTTATTCAGGCAAAGCAACCACTGACTCAGTAGGAGTTCTGCCTGAGTAAGGATAGCTGGACAGCTCCTTACAGTATGTAATGGAAAATAGAAAACATACACAGCAGGCTCACATTATAGAAGATCTATCATTTCATGTAGTGTTCAGACAAAAGAATTTCAGTCTTAGGTTTTTACAAGTTATTAAACGCAGCCTGCTCCATAATTGTTAGTGAAATAATCTCATTGACACATACAAGTTAGAAAATAGAGGCCTCATTAACAAAGCCTCTAGTCTTTATTAGTTCATATGAATAACCAAGGAAGCCTGCAAAAGATCGATTACAGCTTTTAAAACGTTTACAGAATCTCTGTTTAATTAAGACCATTTTAATATGCAAATCAAGTCTAATTATCCTCATTTATTAATGTTAGCTGCCTGGGCTCAAAACAGCCTCAGCTGTGGATATGGTAACTGCATTCTATTTTTGTTGTTTTTTCTAAAGGAAATGGTAGAGGAAACAATCAAGTTGTACTACAAGGATGTACTAAGGCTTTCAAAACTACATTTCTATTTACTATTTGGAAACGAAGATCAAAAAAGTGCTTAATGTAGCATAAAATTTAGCTGAAATCTTACACATTTCTTCACCCACTATTTTTTAGAGTTTTAATTAATGCATTTCCTTCAAAGTAAGGGATCTCTCTGGGAGCTTCTTTTGATAAAAACCTGCTCTTGTTCAGTGCAGTGATAGAACAGATTGGTTTATAACACATAATATTGTCAATTAGAAGTTAATATCAGGGCAGGATTCCACACCCTCAAAAATAGAAGTCTTTTACATTGAGAAGCTAAATCATTATGGCAAAGCCCTAGGAAATTAAACATGAAGCAAACCAGACTGCATAAAGAACACACTGGCCTTCATAGATAGAATGCAGCAGTGGCTAGTAGGGAATAAAAAGCAGGAGGAAAACAAATGTCTGTATTTTGATACCTTAATAATGAAAATTTATGCCTAAAATCTCACCTGAATTTGTTCTGAGAGAAAGGCAGGAAGAACCACAACTCAGTGCTTGTAAAAATTATCTTCCTTTTCTTCCCTCCTCACTCCACTATTCTCCTGCCACCAGAATGAACTCTAAATCTTCAGGACTCAGAGAATCATTCACCATTGTTCAGTATTGATTTGTTGTTGAATGGTTAGAGGTCAGTGGGGAAAATGTGAAATGCTTCTGTTTGCCACATGACCCATTCTGAAATCTATGAGTAGATTATATATGTATTTTTTTTCACCATGGAATTTTCTTATGTCACCAGTGGGTAGCCTTGGATAACTCAGTGAGTCAAAGCATAGGCTATTCACCTTTGATTCTTCTGTGATACTGTACTAGACACTTTAAAAAGTTGTGGAAAAAGACAATCACACAGAAAAACACAGCCAACCACTGCAGGCTCCTGCTCTTTTTGAGACAAAGAGTTCAGAGCAGAAATAAACAAGAGATTTAACAGACAAATAGTCTCATGGAGCCCCTCTTTCATAGATCAGCTGCAGTGCTGTGAAGGCTGGCTCTGCCCCCAGAGATATGACTAGCTAGGCAATGAGCAGACAAAAGAAGCTGGTCTTTCTGCCTACCCTAGAGCCGAGGCTGGCTGGATAACTGGAAAGAAATCCAGCTGTCAGCTGTTTCCAATTGGAAAATGGGGATGAAATCTGAGAAGGGATTCTACAGACTGCTAGAGAGGACATGTGGGGGCACATCAAGCCTAAATGGAACCTAAACCCTGACTCTTGGGGATAAGCCCCAAGAGCAGCATGCATATGAGTGAGTTTGCATCACACATAAGGATCAGTTCCTCTTGGAAGGGAAAAAGTTGCCTTAATCCAGGACTAAAAAGCCACAGCCAGAAAGGTTGTGGCGCTTCTTTATGACTAATGGAGGGAGAGGCATTTTTAGGCATCTTGGATTTGTGCCCTGCTCCCCTTGGCTATTTTTTGTAATGATACCTTGGTTTCTATATACAAGAATGAGGGCACTGGGACATTTCTCTGCATTGGAGCTATCCCCAAGTGAATTCCTGCCTCCTGAAAGATTGCAGGAGTTTGGGACAACTTTGCACAGATAAGAGCTCCCCCAGCTCCCTTCTCAGTCTTTCATTCTGTTAATTTCCAAAGGAGCAGCCGTGTTAGTCTAGGCCAGCAAAAACACAAGGAGTCATGTGACACTTAAAGACTAACAGATTTATTTTTCCCATGAGCTTTCATGGGAGAAAAATCCCACTTCGTCAGATGTTTCGAAGATGAAAGTTCATGGGAAAAATAAATCTGTTAGTCTTTAAGTGCCACACGACTCCTTGTTTTTTGGGGTTTTTTTCTTTCTTTTTTTTCCCCCATTTTGTTGCCTCTCTATCTGGAATCCCGTTACTTTGAGCAGTTGGGTCACTCTTTAAGCTACCCATTAACCGCTTCTCTTCAGCTTCTGATTTAAAAGCAATTTCTGCTCCCATAGATGAAGAGCACTGGATAAGTACATTTGAGAGTCACAGCTTTACTGCACCTATGGTACAACAGAAGGCTTGGTTTGGTTTGCAGTGTTTTCAACACGCAGCACTGTAAACTTCCCACGGGACATCAGAAGTGACCTATCAGTATTGGATGGAAGGAAATGCTCTGAGAAAGGCTGAGGGGCTGGTTCTGCTCTGCATTCGGTGGAGTTGCATTTGGAAGGGCTGAGTCTGTCACAGAGTCAGTAACAGAAAATTTATAGTTCAAGGTGTAAAAGGATTGTTAAGCTCTGACTTGCATTTCCTCATCCTGGACCCAATCCAAAGCCTTTCCTTGCCAATGTGGGGGTGAAAATCCCATCACAATACCCATTCTGTGGGAACTGTATTTGTAATATGGACATCTTTCCTAATGTGAGGATGAGCTCACCAATTCATTTTGTGTAGGTCCCAAAACAACATCAGAGAATAACAACATTGTGTCACTAATGACCACGGCCAGATTTAAACCACTGACACAGACACAGATGTGAAAGGCACTTCATTCTAGCAGCAGTCTTCTGAACTATCATATCCGCAACCTATGCGTTTAAACATTGTCTCTTGGACCACACTCATGATTCCCAGTGATAATCTCCCAGAACACAAATTGCTATATCAGATCAGACCTAGCTAGTATGGAATTTTGTTTTTATAAGAGGCCAGCGTCAGATGCTTCTGAGGCAATTGTAACTTAGAGAACAGGCAGTGTAGAATAAACTGTCATTAGGAAGTTTCCTTCTAGACCCCATTCAGGTTGACTTATGCTTGAAAGCACAAGAGATCATATTCCTTCCACAACATTTTTTTTTTAAAAACCCTTACTATTGACCAGGCCTTTTTTTTTTAATCCTGCTAAGCTCAATATCTCAAACCAAGCCTGCATCGCCTGTGATATATTTTAACCTTACACACTGTTAATAACTGCCTCCAGAGCCTTGTCTTTTCCTCAGAGTGTGATTGTGTGAATAGGAAAAATGAACTCATGAATCAAAACCATGATAACATGATAAGAAGGATATAGAATAAGACAAACCTTAGTCAAGAAAACTACTTAGCTGATTATTTTTACCAACTTGTTAAGGGTTCTTTGAATTTTGATTGCTTAACTAACAAGAAAGGACTCAAGAGTTGAATTTAATTGTATGGAGTTTTATGAATTATTCTTAACACCATCAACTGATATAGGATATAAAAAGCTCAACATAGTCCTGAACTGTGACTTTTCTAAAAAACTAGAAAGTTGACCAATACAATGGTCATACAGGATTTTAGAATAAATAATATAGTCACAATAGTAAAGAACACTTATACTTAATCGTTCTTCTGGAACGGTGACTCAGTTTAGATTTTTAACTAAGAGACCCTCAGAGTATGGCCTCACTTGTGCCAAAGTTGATGCTGGTAACACATAAAGAAAAACAATAAAAAGCTAAAGCAGAAAACAGTTTGGTCAATTATTTACATGTTCCTTCCCAATGAATCTATATTAGTTTATCCCTTCACTCCCATTTCCCAGAAAACTGTATTAGCCCAGGATCTGATTAACAATCTTAACTACCAAATATATCATTTATAACTAACTCTACAGACTGAGTGCAGCTCAAGAGGCTTGCACACTTGGTCTCATTTTATGTCTCTATACACCTACACCGTGAAAGGCAATATGAAACCATTAAGTATAGAAGACATAAATATAACGTTTTGAAGTCCTAGCTAGCCATAGTAACTTGTTCACAGTTTCGAAGCTACTTTATGACAACTTTGATTACAACTTGTTATAGAACCAAATACACACTGTAAATTTGTGACAATCTTTCCAGCACACAAACAAATGGGCACACTTCCTTACTAACAAGGTATCTCTTTTCAGGAAGTGGTCAACTGATTGATTTGAGACATCAGTCAAGAGAAAATCTGGGTGTTATTTATCACCAGACCTTAGCTTTCATCAGCAGGAGTTGACACTCCTTACACAGGTAGACCAAAGGATTGACATGAGTAGTCTTTTTCTGGTGGGTTCAGTTGGCAACTCAAATTGCTGGATGATACAAAGAAATGTTTAAATGTGCCTATCCAAGCTAGGTACTTGATGTCACCAGTAACACTCATTGATAGCCAGCTTAGTACCTCAATCTTCTGAGGAGTTTCAGCTTTCGAAGCTGAAGGAGACAGACCATTTTAACCCATTTCTGCTGGGTGGTAAACTTGGGTCTTCTTGGAGGTGCTAATCTGGATTAATAAAATGGTGACTTGAATGTCTGCCAAAATTTTGATATGCCCAAGCAAAGTGAGAATGGGCCTCTCTTACCAGTGTGTCGGGGAGAAGAATGCATTTGACCAGCTCTGTTATGTTTGTTTCTCTGCTTCAATGACCCACAGAGTTTTGCAAGGGGTAAGATCACCAGCTGTCTGTTCCCAGCACCACAAGCTTCTGTGAAGGTTGCACAGAACTGAAGAAGTGGCTTTGCATCTGTGCTGGAGATATTCCACAGGGGGAGAAGAATCCCTGCCCTGTGGCATCTTTGTATGTGCCTATCAGGTATAAACTGACTGAGGCCAATACTAGATCAGGCCCAGTTTATGAGCTAGAATTGGAATTCAGGAGTTGTGTTTCCTAACCCAGACCCATCAAACTGCACACTTAAAATGCCTATTATTGTTCCCAAGGATCTAACGACACCTACCAAGCAGGACATAGTACTTTTTGTGCCGCTTTGTCCTGCATGGTAGGTGGCATTGCATCTTTGGGGACTATAATTGACATTTTGAAGTATCCCATTTTAGCCAACTGTGCACACAAATGATCTGGGAAGCAGCACGAAATGAGTCCATATTGCAAACCAGCTTTTATAAACATTGTTTGTTCAAAGAAGCACTCTCTTTACAATATATAAACCATGACTAATTACAGAGGTCAAGCTGACCTTTGCTCCTCACTTTGTAAAGTATTTTTCTTCTATAAAGATGATTATATTTTAATGAGGTAAGGGACAAAAAAAAAAAAAAAAAAAAAGGCTGGAGTACACTCATTCTTGGTCTCTGCTATAAATAATGCTCTCATTAAAATTCTGCCTTGAAAGAAAGGCAAGTCCATTAGTCTGGCAGCTAATTTTTACTGGCTCCTTAGATGTAAGCATATTAAAAATTCAGCTTTTATAATTGCCAGCCATCAACCACCTAGTCAATGCTGTTCTTGGAGTTTTTAATTATTTACTTCATTTGCATAGACACTCCAATTTATGATCAACTGGTTCATTATCAAGGGACAGTTTTAATAATTTCTCTTTTACATTTTTATTTATCCCTTTTGTATCCCCAGTAAAAGCTCTGAGACAGTCCTGGCCCTGTGCTGAGTACTGTCAGAAAATTCATACTAACTGTACTCACCTTGTTTCCCTATTCCAGCCTACTCTGTCACAGGGCCATAGTTTCTGATTAACGTGTATTAAAAGGTGTGATCAGCTCCATGGCTAGGATTAGATAATACAGGCTCTGAACCCATTCAGTTATTTGCCCTAGTCCTCATGCTCCTAAAACACTGCCACCAAAACTAAGCAAATTAAAATAACTGTCTTGATATTCTACCAGCTCCGTGCCAAGTTGTTTTCTGTCCTCTGCTTCCACCACCACCTTTGATTGTTATTTTTTGCTTTTTTGCAGGTGCCAGCAAATTGAGGGACGAGACACCAAATTCCATTCCACAATTACTTCCCAGTATTTTAAGATGTTTTTTTTCCTCTCTCTTTGTGCTGCTTTTTCACCTACTGCCTTTGGCCCTTAGAAGTATGTTGTTGGGAAGTCTAGGCACAACTTATACATCACACCTACTATTCCTCTCTCTCTTCCATCTGTCTCACAACAAGGGCTCAGGACTTTCTCAAAGGATTTCAACCAAGCCCCCCCCCTTTTTTTTTTAAATAGGTACCTGGCCAGGGCATGCACCTTTGTTTTCAACATTCTGTCTACACAGGATCTTGTCCTCTTTGGATACACACATGACTTCTGGTTTCCTAGTGCACATGAGAGAACGCAGCCTCTTAGATGAGACACTTGCCATTCTACAGTCAATTTGACGGATCCTCTGCTTCTCAACGACCAAAAACTCCTATGTGGCAGAAATGTGGCATTAGCACCATAATAATTTTCAGCTCCCTTAGTGTGAATTCTCTCTCACAATACATCACATGAATGGCTACCGGATAGCAATTTGTCTTGAAAAAAAATAATTGTAGGGCTCTCCATACTCTTAAGAAACAACTAAATTACTGAACAAAAGAATTGCACTGTCTGTAATTGGGCTGCACCTTCAGGCCTTGAAGACAATAAAAGCAACTGATTTGTAATCCCTCGT
Source organism: Podocnemis expansa (assembly GCA_007922195.1). Lineage (NCBI taxonomy): Eukaryota > Metazoa > Chordata > Testudines > Podocnemididae > Podocnemis > Podocnemis expansa. The sequence goes on along the minus strand of ML681988.1, from coordinate 15,187,903 downwards.
TTCAGTGTGCTTCTTTCCCTGGGTACTGTCTGGGAGCTTTTTGTGGATAGGCTATTGAAAAGTGAATGTGGATGGAGCCAAGCAGACTTGCCTGGCAGAAAGGAAGTTGATCACCAGTTCCTCTTTCTGCGGGGCAGAACTTTATTGCTTCATTCAGACTTTTCAATTGATGGTTCACAGATGACCTCCAGATGGCATTCAGGGTTAGGATGATGACACCAGAGGTTACAAATCAATCATTATTACATAAACTTTTATTAGGTTTTTTAGCAGCAAATAGAAGAAAGAGGTCCCGATTTTTGTCTTCTCTCTCTTTTCCTGCATCTCATTTGCTTTTCATTTTCCTCCTTCACTTGATTGACTATGTCTACACTACATAAATTACTTCGAATTAACAAAGTCAACCTAACAAGTTCAACCTGAATTTGAACTAAACCCGAGCTTAGTAAATTGAATTAACAATTAAATGTTAAGTCAAATTAGTGCACTTTGCTAATTCAAACTAACTACCCTAATTTGAATTTATTTAGTTCAAATTAAGGCTTAATCCTGGTCTACACTGCCCTTAGTTCAAACTGAGAATCAAACTAAGTGCTTAGTTTGAACAAAATGCAGGTGCTAATAATTCAAGCTAAGCTATCATTAGTTTGAATTAAGGAATTCTTTAATTCTAACTAGTGAAAGTCTATGGTGAACAGGGACTACGTTAGTTTGAATTAAGCCTCCTTGCTTCAAACTAACTTGCCAGGGTAGATGCACCCTTGCTGTTTCTCTTTGCTTTGCCATTTTTACTTTCACTCTTTGGATAAAAATCTCATTGTGGCCTACCCAAAATAGCATTGACTTCTTTCACCCTGCTGAGCCAATGTGAAGGATAGTGCCATGAAACAGAATGGTGCAGTGGTGTCAGTGCATGATTTTCTAATTCTTTTCTTAGATGAAGGAGAAATCTACTCAAAACTGATCAAAATACTGGATTTTATTCCTGAGAAAATCTGTAACAAGTTTGTGTCATCTGGAGAACATCCTTTATGATAACCAACACATGATGCAAACTACTATGGATGAGTCCTAGCTCATCCCTCATGATCTCATATATATAATGGTAAAGACCATTAGAAAAAGAAAGCAAAGTCAGGATTTTGCTATCAGTTATACCTGGCAGCCAGCCATTCTTTTCCTAATATTTTAAATTTTATGCTTGTGTGCTAAGCAGCTGTTTATCTAAATCATTTAAATCACTATCTTTTCCATTTTAGACACACTTTGCAATAAGGGCTGTTCCCTGCGTAACAACATAGATCCAGGGGTAGGCAATGTTTGCCTGTCCCTGTGCCAGCCCTGTCCCCTGAACCCTCCACAGATGCCAGCAGTTGACCTTGAAAGGGACAGGAACCATGTGCTCCTTTTCCCTGCTGACCCCACACCCCACCCCAGGTGGGGAGCGGGACCAGCAGGGGACAGGAACCATGCTCTCCTTTTTCGTGTTGACCCCGTCCCTCAGTTGGGGAGCAGGGACAGGAGCCACATGTTCCTTTTCCCTGCTGACCCTACCCCCAGCTGGTGAATAGAGCCAGAAGAGGACAAGAGCTGCACAGCAGGGCTTGCAGGGACAGCAGTCATGGTGCCGCAGGGCTGGGAGCCCTGTGTGCTGCTGTGCATAGGCCTGCATGCCAGGTTTGGCACATGTGCTGGGAGTTGCTGACAACTGACACAGATGAAACGTTAATTAAAAGGAAGTTCAAGAAAGAGGAAAGTAATTGGTTTTGTTATCCTGCCCACACTCAGACTTTTGTTTCATTTTGGCATTTAAAAGTGGAATAAAGGTGTAAAAAGAAGCAATTGTTTAAAAAAAAGTTGTCATCCTTCTATGTGATGAGGCATGAAAAGCTGATCAAGAATAGTAATCCATCTACAAGTGCTGAATGGGGCTAATAAGGTATGTAAACTGATTTATTTGGTCAGATTGTTTTATGTAGCTGATCTTTTTTAAAGTCAAACATCCGAATCAAACAACAGACAATTGTGAGCTGTAGTCACTAAAACTACACAATTTGGATCAGTGCTACTAATTATTTTCAGTTTTTCTCATTAGCCAGTGTCCAATAATCATGGCTCTATCACTTTAGGACAAATGACAAAGTAATTTGCTATTGTAAATCAATTGTGTTCCAGAGATAGAGCAAAATGCTATCAGAAAAAAAATGTGTACACCCACTCGCACACTGTAAGTAAGAGTATCTTCACTGGCCATTCTTACTCATTTCTTCCAAAAATTAGTCTTGTGTAGCAGGAAATTCTAAGCACTAGAAAATCTTATACAAGAATATGGTTCTTTTTATCCTTTAGACAAACAGATCCCATGATCGCCAGATTTAAAAAAATGATTGAAAGATGGCCTATGTCCAAGGGATATTCATGTTGTACTCTATAAACCAGGACAATTGTTCTTGCCGGATGTAATTCTCAAGATTTAAAGCTGCTTTATGCCTTGTTCCTGGGTCTCAAAACATCTGCACAAGAGAGTTCTGCATGTGTTGTTTTAAGGCTGATCAGATGCAGAGGGTCCTGATTCCAGCTTCTGAATGGCCAATATGTGAACAGCAGCATGCTCCCTGAGTATGCCCAATTTATTCCATCTATGAGCTCCCTCTACTGCTGCACATGGGCACTGGGGAAGTTGTGCCAAGAAGTGCTGCTTTATTCAGGGAGGAACTGACTAAGGGCTCATTTTTAATAGGAGGATTAAAAGAGAAACGAGCTGCAAAATCAAATGGAAAACAGATCTGAAGAGAATGAAACAAGCATCTTAGGAAAAGATCCAATTTGCAGCTCTATGCTACTCCAGCTGTCACTCCTCAAAAGGGAGAAGATGGGATTATGGCCACACGGGGACAGACATGGTTGAAGCACCTTCGTGCCTCCTGCTTTCTGCCTGTGGCATGCAATAGTTTAGACTCTTGAAATCTGTAACACTTTATTCTACTCCAGGTTATTGGGTTCAATACACGACTAACAAGGTGGAATTTGGTAGTGTGTGACATGTAGGAGGTTAAACTAGATGACCTAGTTCTTCTGGCCTCAGACACTTCCAGTGCCTGATTAAGACACAGACACTGTAGTGCCCTGACTTCTGGAGTCATGTGATTACATCAGACTCCCAGCTTTCATTTAAAAAACAAGCCTGTAGCCATCAGGATGATGAAGCAAAGGTTACAAATACGTCATGGGCTTGGCTGCACTCGGCATACCTGTCTAAGTCTGCAGTCATCCTGAAACATTGGTTCTGAGATGGGTGACTGCCTCCTGCATTTCCATGAGGCGTTAACTCTCAAAGCCTCTGCTCCAGCAGACCTCTCAGCAGCAGCCTGGCAAAGGGTTCTGTGCATAGCAGGAAAAGAAGAAAGCCATAAGACCTGCCAGCCTGCTCAGCCACCCACACTAATACTTCCCAGCTGCTGAGATTTGTGCTAGGGGCTGCTGTGTTGCTACCTCTGCCTCTCCAGCAAGAAAAAGGAAATTCTACAATGGGGGGGGGCACTGAATTTCTGCATTTTATGGCACCAGCCTTTTTGGAGGGATGAGGGGTTTCCCTGAAACTCCAAGTGTGTATGAATAGGGTCATGGAACTAGGAAGAGGGATTACATATGTGTGTGTGTGTGTGTGTAGCTGTGGTGTGCCTAGGGCTGTACACACTGCATTATTGCAGTTCTGAACACATTTGCCCCCTCTGACTATTCATGGCTGCTACAACAGCACTTTGTAATCCTTGCTCCTAAGCCTAAATTAGAGTAGCACTACTGAGTGGTGGGTATACCCTGTGCTTCAGTATGAACACCGGGCACTCGGGAGAGTTCATATCAACTACATCTGCATACACAACCCTGCACACTCATTCCTCTGCTGAATGTAGAATGACCAGAACAAAGAATCAGGCCCCAGATATTATTCTAGTCACCAACAGTAGAAGATTATGTGCACAGGTTCTGTCACATTTTTAAATTGCACTCCTTGCACATCAGTTTTGTCCCAATGTTTCTAATCTTTGTGTGAAAAATGTCTATTCTCTTTGAAAGATTATTTCTTCTCTATACAACGTTTTCAGGGTGGGGGTGGGGAATCAAAACAAAACAATCAGCAGAGTGAGAAACTGGCACATAAAGAACTATCATTAGCAAAATGCCAGCCTGAAATGCCCTTGCAGGCCGAAATGCTGGGCTCAGGCCACAAGAGACAGAAACAAAAATGAGATGTGTACCCATATATTTTCAGAGAAAATTAAATACTAAATAAACCATCAAATGGAAACCAGTGTTTATTGGTAGATTCTTTCTGTCTCTGACAGCCACTGCAAATGATTCAGGAACTGCCAGTTCTCAGTGGATCAGCCAGTGGCACCTTTCTGGCAATGTCTCATTCCTTCTGTGTTTTGTGCCAGTACACTTCAGGATCTAAAACAATTAATTTGAAGTAGTGCTGCAGCAAGCACCTGCCAGAGTTCTGAACTTGAGAGATCAAGCCCCATGTTGCAATTCTCTTGTTACAGCTTGTTCTTCCACCCTAAATCTGCAATCACCTGCTAGGCACACAATAAAGGGGGGCTCTGAGATTGCTGTGCTGAACTGAAAGCACCTGAGTCCAAAATGATGAAGAAATGAGAGATGTCAATGCAGCTTCAAGTATCATTCATGATGGGATTAGCTGGGGAGATGGCTGGATGCAACTTGGCGAGGCTGGGCTAGTGTGTTCTGTCAGGTTGCAACACACTGCCAACTTTGCAAAGTGCATTGTGACCTGCAAAAGGTTAAGAACAACTGAACCAGGCAATGGTGCCCCTCAACATGAGTGTCATGTTTGACGATGTTGCACCATACTGATTAAACTGGGTTCTGTAATTATCGAATAACCAAGGATGGGAGAAATCTGAATTTCAAACAGAGTTTGATGATCTCTTCTCTCTGATCCTGAGCTTGAGGGTCTCAGAGAACAGGGCTGGTGCTCATCTTCTGATACAATGACAATTTTGCATGTACTGAACTTGCATTTAGAAAGTTCTGGTTTGGGTGAACATCAAGAACTCAACAGACTGAGGTCCAAGATCCCACACATTTCCTTTAAATCCCTCCTCACTCGGTCTTCTCCCACAAGACCAACAAACTGACTAGTTTAAGGGACAACAGGTGCAATTGTTGCTTGTGTATTATAATCTTCTGACCCAGCCTTCAAATGTTTCTTGTCTCCTTAGTCTCTGATCCTGCAATTGACTCCAAAAACCCGTGTGATACCCCAATGAAGGAAGAAGGCTTCCTCTGCAAGGAAGGAATCAGTTGTAGGTTTGTAGCATTCAGTTAAAAGCTCTTTGGAGAAGAGACTGTTTTCCTATACACATGGACAACACCTCATGTTGACAACATTGTAGGCCGTGCTGTAGCACAAATAAGAAATAAATGATAGTGAGTTAGTCCTCTTTCAAATGTCTGTTTTCAGAAGATCTTAATAATGATTACAATGGAATAGAGCTGCTCAGAAAACAGGTTTTTTTCAGGGAAAGTTTCAACTATCAGAAAAAAGGGAAAAATGAAAAAATGGCAACCCTGTGAAAAATGTTCAGCTGAAAACAGAAATCTCCCTCAGTTTCAGTTTTCAGACAAAAATGAAAATGTTGAAGAAAGCTGATACTTTCCACAAAACTCAATAAACTGAAAAACTAATTTTATGTTAAAAAAATAGTTTAGGAAATACTTTCATCCAGCCCCGCAGTGATGCCAACAAATCAGGTGTCAGCTCATGCCAGGACACCAGGCCTCAATGACCACTTACAAATTCACAGGTAGAAACCAGTCTTGCTTACCTGTGTGCTAGGATTATCAAAGTAGACAGTCGATGTTGAAAAGAATTTGTTAAGACTTTATACAGTGCTTGTGGCATGCTTCATGTATTGATCTCACTTATAACCTTCATAGTCCATGGTATAAAGTTACATTTTGTGTTCGCATCATAAACTTCTGCAGCTGTATAACTTGCCAAATCAGAAAAGAAGCATTAATTAAAGTGTTCAAGATGGCCCACTCCAGGCAAATAAGGCATTGTGTAGCATCAAAGGAGATTGACCCTGTTGAGTGCATTCGTAACTCCCTCCAGGAAGGAGAATCTGACACATGAACCATCCTATCAGTTTAGACTCAGGCAAGGAGGGGATAAAAATGCCTAACAAAAGAAATGATTCTCTTTTATACTGTCTGGATTCTGATGGGCAAGAATTCCTGAACATAAGTATAGTGATCCCCATATTGCTTGGCACAGGTTAACCTCAAAAGACGCTTTAAGCTGACAGACTGCAAAAACTCTGTCACTTTCTGCATCACAGACTGAAACTCCTTTCTGTACATATGTTTGCTTGATTTAACCTGTAAATAATTCTTATTTTTACTCTAGTTAATAAGTCTCTAGTTTATTACAGCATGGGCTCTAAGCACAATCTTCGGTGTGAAGTCTAAGGTACAAATTGGATTGAGGTAAATATTAGTCTATTAAGGAGGCTTAATGCAAAATAATTTGTTCCCTTGCCAAGGAGGCATTTTATTATACCGAAATAAGCGGTTCCTTAATTCGAAAGAAGGAACCGCTAATTCAGTATAATAAATCTTCTTTTTACTTTGAAGTATTGCTTACTTTGAAGTTATTAGTTTGAATTAAGCCAGTGGTTCCCAACTTGTGGTCCATTGACCATTGGTGGTCCCTAGGTGTGTGTGTGTGGGGGGGGTTAATTAGTGCAGGTAAATGTACTGTGGTGAGTGCAATATGTTTGTGAGTGAGCATAATAAATTATTAGAAACAGGTACTTTTTAAATATCCCTTGGTATACAAGTTTGAACTCTTGCCAGCCATAGGTTATGTTAAAAGTGTTTAAGAGTTTGTTTACATGGTGGTCCACAACAGCTTTTGATGAAAATATAGTGGTCCACATAAAGGGAAGGTTGGGAACCACTGAATTAAGCCAGTTTAAGCCACAGAATAGACTTAATTCAAACTAATTTCCCTGTTCTTTTGCCTCCTCTACTTTGAATTAAAAAAGCCCACTTTATTTTGAATTAGAGAGTCTTCACTGGACTCCTAATTCGAAATAATAACTTCAAAGTAGTGTTAATTTGCAATAATAACTTTGACTTAAACTTGAAGTAGTTATTTCAAATTAACTACTTCAAATTAATTTTGTAAGTGTAGACATAGTGTTTGCACTGGAAGCACTCCAAATATTTTGTGATGTTTGGTGTAAGTGACCATTTATCAGTAAATCCAGTTAGCCTGGGTGGCAAGATATACTGGAGTGTCAAAAGGGTTGTCTGTGACTCCACCACAAGACTACTTTAGATTGCACCAACCTAGTAAAAAATGTGAACTCCTATCACAAACAGTGGTTCTCAAGCTTTTTGGGCTCAGAACCCATTTATGAATGTTTATGGCTTGCTGTGCCAAGTAAATAATCTAGAGGTGGAGGCTCTAGGGTGGTTTGGGGGGGGTCCTTCTCCCTTTTGTCCGGAGGGTAGTTGGGCTCTACCCAGCATTCACCCCAAAGTGACAGCTCCTGCAGCTCCTGTGCAGTGGGTCTGGGTGGGTTTGGTTGTCTACTCTGGGTGTTGTTGTTAAGGAAAATATTTTGGTTTTGAAAAAAAAACTGGATTTTCTGTAAATTGTTATATTGGTACGTTAAACCTTGAAGTGCACCTCCCCAGAGCAAGAGAGCTCAAAGGACTGAAGAGTTCTAGAATCTTCATTTGATTGACAGTGTAACCAAGGTCACCAGGCAGCCTGCCAAGGACAAGAGTTTTACCCAGACAGAGGGCCGTGTGCACCACTGGAGTGACAGTGAGCCCCAAGCGTGGGAAAATCTCAGCTGGTTATTGGCCAGTTGAGACAGATTTATTGACTGACCAGACTGGTTGAGAGAGAGAGTTAGAGAGAGAAGACAGGGTGGTTTTTTGTGTGTGTGGTCAGTGGTACTCTGACACTGAAAAAGACTATGTGGACTGTAGCCGGCTCCAAGAAGAGGATCTAGGCTGCATGCCCAGAAGCAGACAGGACAAGAGAGGAGGACAACAGACCTGGATCGAGAAGTAGATGGGCGACGGACCAGGAAAAGAAGAAGCCTGCTGTGAAATCTCTCCCTCAACAATTGGGCTCAACACTCTGGAGAGCAAAGACAAACAGTGAATAGTCTTATCAGGGAGCTTGGAGGGAGGGTGAGAGGGTCCTGGTGTTATTTTTCTTATTTGTTGCTTATTTGTGGGTTTTGTGCTATTTGGGTATTGGGGTACTTACCTCGTTATTTTTGTTATCCTGTTTGTCAGCCCTATGGCCTTGTTAAATAAACATCTTTAAGGTTGTCTACCTTATACTTGAAAGTAGCAAAGTTCTTGTTCTGGGCTTAGGGGTTGATAGCTGCCCTGAGGCAGTGCCCAAACTGTTGGGAAATTTCCTGTCATATTGACTGGCAATTTCCTAGAACATTGTAACCTCCAGGGTTGCAGTGATGTTCAGATTTGACTCTGCCCCATTGACTTGACCAAACTTGTGGTAGTGGAGGTATGATCTCACTCATGGAGTTGCAGTGCCACTCACGAAGATTTGGCCTGCCCGATTCCCATCGTCATGATGGCTGGGTCACAGCTGAATAACACTGGAACCCCAAACAACGCAGTGTCTAGGGCAGAGAGGATGCCCAGCAGACAGGAGTGGCACATGATGCTTCAAACCATTCTAGAAACCCAATTTTGGATCCTGACCCATAGTTTGAGAAATGCTGCTATAGACTGTACCACCAGCTTGGGATGTCAGCTCCGAGGTAGGCACTCACCACTGTGAGCCACTCCAGACAGCGTGACACCTACTATGAAGCTTTTTCAGCGTGAAAGAGAAAATGTCTGCCTGTTTTTGAGTTCACGCTGCTTCTAAAAACATAGTGTTTCTACTTCTATTATGTCAATGATCTGTGAACAACAAGTCTAAAAAACCACATACTAAAAGTATGATAAATGGGAATGCAAATAACTTTGTTACTTAAGTAATAATGGTTAGAAAAGAGTAATATTGTATATGATGCAATAAATGGTTTCCAGGCTGGGTAAACACCAACATTTCGATTCAGCATTTACCCAACCTGAAAGCCATTTTCTGAGAATATGTTATTTACTTCTCAACATTATTGTTATTAGAAAAGAAAATGATTTGTAATGTTCTTTTTTATGGTTCTGTTTGAGAATGCAGTTGTGCTACAGCCATCACCTCTCTCAGACTTCCTGACAAACTTCAGCAGTACAGTTAAAATGACTAATTCACTGAAAACACAATTACAAATTGAAGAATTCAGCAAAGGTGCAGTTGGGATGTGGGAAATACATATGATCAGTCAGACAACAACTCTGGTTTTGAGTTAGGGGTCAAATGCAAACTTGGATGTTCTAAACACAAAACATAGTATACTGGTGAGACCCCATCTGGAATATTGCATGCAGTTCTGGTCCCCCATATTCATAAAGGAATAATTCAAGTTGGAACAGGTGCAGAGAAGAGCTACAAGGATGGTCTGCAGAATGGAAAACCTGCCTTATGAGAGGAGACGCAAGGAGTTTGGCTTGTTTAGACTTAACAAAAGAAGATTGAGGGGGTGATACGATTGTTCTCTATAGCTACATCAGAGGAATAAATATCAGGAAGGGGGAGGAATTATTTGAGTACAGCACCAATATGGACACAAGAACAAATGGATATAAACTGTTGCCTAGGAAATTTAGGCTTGAACTTAGATGCAGGTTTCTAACCATTAGAGGAATAAAATTCTGGAATAGCCTTCCAAGTTGAACTGTGGGGGCAAAAAAATACAGCTGCCTTCAAAACTGAGCTTGATAAGTTTATGGAGGGTATGGTATGATAGGATGGCCTACTTTGGAAATTGACTGTTGGTGATGGGTATGATAGTGGCCTAAGAAGGGAGGGTAGATGGGTGGGTTCTGAGTTATTACAGAAAATTCTTTCTTGGGTAACTGGCTGGTGAGATTTGCCCACATGCTCAGGGTTTAACTGATCGCCATATCTGGGGTCAGGAAAGAATTTTACCTCAAGGCTGATTTGCTAGGGCCCTAGGGTTTTTTCACCTTCCTCTGAAGCAGAGGGCACAGCTCATCTGCTGGTGAATTCTCTGTTTCTTAAAGTCCTTAAATCATGATTACACAACTAAGTCATAGGTTAGTGGCTTATTGCTGGAATGTGTGGATGAGGTTTTGAGGCCTGCATTGTGCAGGAGGTCAGACTAAGATGATCATGCTGGTCCCTTCTCACCTCAGGATCTATGAGTCATAGGTCCTTACTCCACTCTGTGGAGGCATGCAAAAGCTAGTCACAAATGCAGTTCATGTGCTCAGTGGAGTGTATGCATTGCTTCCTTTGAGCACAGATCTCTCCAAAAAGGAAAGGGAGGAGAAAGGGCTATGCCCCAAGTTCTCTCCTTTCACGTTTTTTAGCAGAACTGATGAGGTGCACTGGGATGAACCATCTATAGGTAACTAATCCACCATAAGAGTCCTTCACGCATGGCTTCCTTTTAGGGTGACCAGTAGTCCCAATTTTATTACAGATGGTCCCAATACCTGGGGTTTTGTCTTATATAAGTGCTTATAACTCCACCCAGCCTCATCCTGATTTTTCACACATACTATCTTGTTACACTACTTCCTTCTATAACCTGTTTTGTTCAATGTGTACATGAAGCCACCGAGCAAAGTTGTGAGGTGGTTTGAGCTGAAGAGCCATCAGCATACAGAAGATGTTCAGAGCTACATATCTTTCATCAGACCTGAATAGCAAGATGTCTCTTTCCTCAATTGCTGTTAAGAGAGATTTGAATAAAAGCAAATTAGTTGAGTTATATTCAGACAAGACACAGGTGATGCCTGTTACCTAGGGCAATGATTCTCAACCAGATACCCCTGGGGGTATACAGAAGTCTTCCAGGCCAAGGGGTATATCAGCTCATTTAGATATTTGCCTAGTTTTACAACAGACTATATAAAAAACACTAGTAAAGTCAGTACAGACTAACATTTTATATAGGCAATGACTTGTTTTTATGGATGTATATATTATACACTGAAATGTAAGTACAATATTTATATTCCAATTGATTTATTTTATAATTATATGGTAAAAATGAGAAAGTAAACAATTTTTCAATAATAGTGCACTTTGACACTTTTGTATTTTTATGTCTGATTTTGTAAGCAAGTAGTTTTTAAATGAGATGACACTCAGGGTATGCAAGACAAATCAGAATCCTGAAAGAGAATTTCAGGGCGAAGAAATCAATAGTCTGGAAAGGGTGAGAATCACTAATCTAGGGAAAGCGAGAATGGCATCTATCCATCATGAAAGGATCTGCCCACCATATGTCCATAAAGTTCACACTCATGGGCTACATCTAGAACCGCAATCACTCCTAGAATACCAGATAACTACTTTCACAGAAAATAAGACCACCAAACGCACCCATTTTTCTCTTATGTGCATAGTCATCCATTTTTCTGTCACCACAAGACTGGATTACTGGAATACACTTCAGGACCTCCCAAGGTGCGTTTGGCGCAGAGTATGACAGCTAGTCATTACTACATTCTGTCCCAGCTTAAAGAAACACTATACCAATGCTTCAAAGATTTCGCTGACGTCCTATTCGTTTCCATGTGCCATTCAGCTATTGCTACTGATCTGTATGGGCTTGTGCACACTGCATCTGGGAGCAAGCCTCCCAACCTGCGTCCACAGACTTCTGCTAGTGGGGCTTGTATTAACTCTCTACTAACAACTGTTTACATGTAGCAGCTCAGTTTGGAACTTGAACTCTGAAACCTGCAGGTGTGGAGGGGCTGGACCTGAAAGCCCAAGTCCTAGCCTGAGCCACAACATCCAAGTAACATCTACACAGCTATCTTAGGAGTGCTCTGAAGAATCTACTGGCACAAGCCTGTGGACTCTGGCTGGGAGCCCTGGTCTCAGATGCCGTGTAAGCATGCCCTAAAAGATTAGAGGCCCAGCTACCACAGCGTGCCCATTAATCAATACAAAAACTAAGAGTTGAGGCTGCACAAACTAGAAATCTCTATATTTAAAAGATCTGGGGTTCAAAGCACTCCATTCTGAGGAGTGTCCTGGACTCAAATTCGTTCCCTTCTTGGCCTGCAGAACCTGACTGTGAAGAACTTCAGAGCATATAAGGATTATCATTTACCCTGTGGCTGTGATTATCATTTACACTATGGCCCATTTATATGAGCAAAGCAGTACAAAAAGACTTCATGTAAATGAGAATCAGACCTCATCTACTCAGGCATTATTACTTTTTGGAAGAATGATAACTGGCTGTGTGTTTTGTTTATTGCTGAAAGCAGGAAAGTTTTTGTTTTGCCTCTTTATCCCTGTCCTACCTACTTTCTCTTAAACAATGACATGCCAGCTCCCACTTCTGCTCTGCTACTGATTCCAGCCTCGACTGGAAAATTTTTCAGCAAACACCTGAGTGCATGCTCCCATGCTGCCCCTCATGTGGAGGGAGCTCCTTATGAACATCTGCAATGTCACCTTGCTGTCCTTCAGCTCCCTCCTAAAAACTCTCCCCTGGCCTACTGACTACAAAAAACAACCCTCTCCAGTAGTTTGGCAGTGGGTGGCTTATTAAGGTATGTATAATCATTTCATTATTGGCTTGTCTACCTGTTTGTTGTCTTTTGGCTTATAAACAGACAGTAAGCTGTTGAAGAGCAGAAACTGCCTTTTGGTTCTAGACAGTGCCTGACACAATGGGGCCTGGGACCCTGATCAGGGGTCCTAGATACTATCACAATACAAATAATAAATGTACTTTTTTTCTTTAACTAGCATATATATTCACAGAAGCACGGTGATGGGTATATTTAAATACACACACAGTCCCCCACCTTATTGATGATGAATGTACTTTTTCTTCCTTCTGCCAATAAAGTGATTAAATTAAAAACAACCTTTCAGAGATTGCATTTGCAATTCCATCCATCTTTAATTACTTACTTTGCTTTAATTGCTAAATTAAAAACTATTAAGAAAGCAGCCTACTTCATAATCAATAATTTAATTAGAATTTCAGGGCCAAGAAGACAATGAAAATGTATTTTTCAGTCAAATGTTTTCCAAGACCTTTCAAGGAACTTTGCTCCCAGTTTGCTTGGAAGTGACATCAGTGACATAAAAATTTAGCTCACAAGGTTGCTATGTATCATGCACACACATTTCAGATATACATTACGATTAAGTAAAAAGTTCATATTCAGGTCAATCTATTTGCTGCCCAGACAGGAATACTGCTTGTTTTTCTCATTCTATTTCCAAAAAATCAGTGACAATCCAGCACAATCTGACACTACACATGTCAGTAATATCTACTACAGATTCTGTATGTCAGAAGTTCCAAGTGCATAAGGACTTACTGACACCTGCAGCCTGGTGTGTCTCATGGCTGTAGCTGAATATACTTTAAATTATATCTTTTTCAAAAGATCTGGAACAACCTTTAAGATTTGTTGATAACCTGCAGCAAATCTAAAGTTAATACACCAGTTTTTTAATAGTTAAGATGCGACTCTATTGGTCATGTATCAGTTTTCTTCCACATTTTGCTCTATGGCTTCTTTTCTCCATGGATTCTTACAACACACAATCAATCTGTGTTACATCAAAGGGAGGTTTCATGCACAGATATGAACTGTCATATATGGTGCTCCATGCTGGAACTGAGGCCATCAGTTATCTATAATTACAGATGAGGTATCACAGCCATGATCTACCAGACTCAGCCATTCTATGGCTGAAGTTGATGGCCCAAAAGAAGTTATGAGACTGGCAAGGGAAGCTGCTTGGTTATTAGAAAAGTATGAAAAAGAGGAAGGGAAGTAAGAACCACTAGAATGGTAGGGAACAGTCGATGTTGTAGCAGGAAAAGCAGGAAGGGGGAGAGAGAATTATTTAGCTGGTAAACAAGTAAGAAGGAGGCAGCAGTAGGAATGTTGAAATGGATCAGGCAGCAGCAAAATCCATAAGCAGCTGCAGGAGGGGAGGGGGCAAAAGTGAATGACTTGGTATATGGGAGATAGGTGGACATCCACCCTAGGCTAGGAAATGTGTGGGCAAGCATGGCAGTGAATGGGAAGTCACAACCCAGGGAAGTTAAAGGAGAGATGTTGGAAGGCACAAATCTGATCCAGAGCATGACAAGAATGCAAGATCCCCATATATAAAGTGCTACACAGGGCCAGAAGAGGAGGTGCAGGCAGCCTGGACAATAGCTTGTTAAACAACTCGACTAGTGAAAAACACTCCACAACTACCCCTCCTTCCTACTCAGTTCCACACAAATCCATTTTTCCACCATGCCTTCTGCCCTTGTCCCCAGACCCGCTCTCCTCCTTGGGTATATCTACACAGGCATAAAGAACCCACAGCTGGTGCAGGTCAGCTGACACAGGCTTGTGGGGCTCTGGCCCTGGGTTGAAAAATTTCTGTGTAGATGTTCGGACTTGGACTGGAGCCTGAGCTCTGAGGCCCTGAAGCAGGGGAGAAGAATGGGGGGTGTGGTGCCCTCTACCTCTCTGCCTACCCACTCTGCATTATATTTGGAGCTGGAGAATTGGCAACATCCTCTAAACAAGTACGAAGATGGCTGAGCTTGGATGTTGAGGAGAGCCAAGAACCTCTGTCAGCCAGCCAGCTGCATACATGTTGAAGGGTGCTGCAGGCAATCTGGCTTAAAGGTAAGGTAGATGGCAACCTCTCTTGTTCTAATACTTGAGCTATGGGAGGAAGCTACTAGAGGAGCAAGAAAGTCCACAAAAGCTAGTAACATTGTTGCACATTCTGCTGCAGCAGCAACCTGAGCCACCATGGCTTTGAGCATTCAGCAGTTTGGAGTTTTCACGCAAATCAGAGGGTTGAGGCAAAGACTAGTCTTACACTACATATTGCTTTACCTTCTCTAGGCCTATGTCTATACTTGAGGGCTCAGTTAAGCTCACTTAACAAGGTTGACTTAAAGTCATCTTAACAAGGTCAACTTAAAAGTTAAGTGGATTTCACAAAGTCTACTTAAAGGCTTCCTCCACACTGGAAGGCTCTGTTAAATCGACTTTATTAAGTCAACTTAACAAATCCTACAGTGTACCGTAGGTGACCCTATCTACAACATGTTAAGTCTACTTAACAGAGTTGGCTTTAATGTTTAAGTTGACTTTAAGGGCTGGAGTTATTAAGTCGACTTAAGCAAGTACTTAAGTTGACATAATAAAAGCCCAATGTGGACATAGCTTTCCTTAAATTGACTTAAGGCTCTGGTGTAGACAGACCCTAGGATAGTACTTGGACTTTATTAATTTCAGGTAAACACATACAATCTTTTTGTAAGGAAGAAAAGAATCATGAGTGTAGGACTGCAGAAAGACCTGCCTCCAGCTGGTGAGAGAAACAAATGTCTGGAGAACCAGTTTGGGCATGGGAATGAACAGGAATATTTTAAGTGAATAAAGATTTACTAAACAACAGATGTGATGCATCCCTGCCCTGAGGTGCTTCCAGTCTAAATGAGATGTAGCACTGCAAAGCATTTCAGCAAACAAAGAAGAAAGCGTGGACAGGTGACAATAGGAAATGAGGGACGCAATGGTAAAAGGTAATGAAACACGTTTGCTGTTACTTACATGCTGTGTTCATTTTTCTGTTTACAGTGCAGCTGGAATGCAGACCAGAATGACAAAACTAACTAAAAGAATTATGAGGTTATAATTCTATTTTGGGGTTCATTCTGATAACTAAGCAAGCATAAAGGTTTGCTTTCGTGTATTATGACATTATCAGAATTCTTGAAGGAATTATAATTCAGTAATTCACAGGTGCTTGTTATTTATTCCTTACTTCATTATGACTCCTAAATTCCCTGGCACATCCAAGCCACGGATTAAAAGACATGAGACCTATTATTTACACGTATAGAACAAAATAAAAAAATAAAATATATTTGTTGCCAGTTAACTCTTCTTGCTACAGACTGGACTCTACTTCTAGAGGAAAGGTTCAGTGATCTTACTAGAGTAAGCCTGTTATGGAACACCCGGTCTTAAAGACCGAAAACTTCAATCTTTGACCAGCTTTGTAGAACTCAAATTTAAATAATGTACTCAAACTATCCCAGATTTTAAAAATAACTTTTTTTTTTTTAAAGTACATCTGCTCAGGTCTTGAATGCAATCCTCATGGCTGCAAATGGGCCCAAATAAAATAGGTAACTACAAAAATCCTCAGTATTTTGCAGAATTGTTATCTAGATTTTAATCTGCATCTGAATTTTCTGGTTTGGGGCACATTTCATGACATAAGCTGCACAGATATAGATCCACCAGTGCCACTTGAATTAGCATACATTTGTTTTCTCTAAGAGTGAGTCACTTTTGGTTGCTCTAGAGTTAGCTGACTAAGGTAGTTCTGCTTTAAGGTCCATAAGCCAGCTTTGCTGAATTTGGCCAATGAGCATCAACTCAGGTCAAATGAATATGGAGAAGAAGAATAAATTTGTCCTAGCACTTAGGAAATAGTCTCTTGAGGATCCAAATACACAAAGGCAAACATGACTAATAGGAGATTCTAAGTTAGTAATAAAACTATAGCAAATATTTTATAAAAATTCAGTATTTCAAAATGAGTAGTCTAAAATGCTCCTCCATGCCTCTGGGAAGCAGGAGAAAGGGGGTTGGCTGCTTAGGGAATTAGTAAATAGAATACACAATTCAGCCCCATTTAACCTAAATTAACTAAATGTCTTGGTTAATTCAAGCACTTTTCTACTCTCAGGACTTTTATAGACAAATGATCAGCCTCCAACCCTTCTTTACTATGTTCCAAAACACATTCAGAGAGTGGCTTTCTCAAAAATATATGGCTTTCTCTTCAGCCAGAGCCCCATTTATCCCAGGGTTGCAGAAACCTCCCATAATTTTCCAACTTGTGCTGTCAAGGTTTTCACAATCAGCACTAGCTGCAATCCAATGACTCAATCTTGCACTAAGAACCACACAGCTGGATAACTGCAGCCACAAGGAGCTGCACTGAGATCAAAGAGGGGTTTGTGTTGAAGGATTAGGGACCAGTGCAGGTCCCCAATGACTTGAATTCATTACCATCTAGCCCTTGTTCTGTGGCTCTGTGAAACACATGGGTGGATCTGTCCAGCTCCAGTCTGACAGGACAGATGTCCCTATCATAAAAATACTACCTCATCATAACTGGCACCAATTAGAAATCACAGCAAATAGCTCGGAAGCTTATACATACTGACACACATCCCCCAATGTTTGAGGCATTACTGAGGTAATACAGAGACTCTTGTTTTGCTGCAACTCATGCTGTGCATGTTCTGTATATAAATTAATGACTTCACTGTCCAAGGGTATAAATCCAGCACCTTTCCCAGGCACCAAAACTTTATTGAAAAGAAAGAGTTAGAAAATCATGCAGCATTTTATGTACTCATAATTGTTTTGCTGTATTGCAGTGTCTCCTTGTACAACCTGCGCCCTTTTGAATCTGTGTTTTCTGCAGTGCTCTTTTTTATTTTCTCTGGAATAGAGAATAGAATGTGGACTGTGGGGGCCTTGAATTACTGCTTGTGCAACCAACCATTCTAGTTAGTGATGGTAAAGATCATAAAAATGCAGACTTCTTTTCTGAGATGGGAATAGAGGGGACTGCCATCACACTGAACCAAAGCTAGGAACAAAGTAATACCAGGCTGGGACTGTCCCACACCTCAACAGGTGTAGGGCATAATTTAAAAGGATGCTGGTAGCTAAGAGAGAGGGAATGAGGTCCATGTTGCACCAGGATGAAAGGCTGATGTTGAAAGCTCTGTTAGGACTAGCAACAGCTTTGTGTAGTGGGGACCTGGGTTTCCAATTCCCAGCCCTCGGAAGTTGAAAGCCCAAAGACATACTGACCAAACAAGACACGAAGGCTATGTCTATAGTAGGAAAAGTTAGTTTGAATTTATTAATTCAAACAAATAAGTTTGAGTTTAGTTCAAACTAAACTCAAATTTAAGTGAACTAATTTGACTTAATTTTATGTTGAATTTGTCCACTTTGTTAATTCAAACTCACTGCCCTTAATTCAAATTTATTAAATTCGAACTAACAGCTAATCCTAGTCTACACGGTCCTGAGTTTGAACTAAGGATCAAACTAAGGGCTTAGTTCAAACTAACCAGCAGGTCTTACTAGTTGAAACTAAGATTTCATTATTTCACATTAAGGATTTCCTTAATTTGAACTAATGAAAGCCTAGTGTATATAGGTATGAAGTTAGTTTGAGTTAAGCCTCCTTAACTTGAACTAACTTGCAAGTGTAGACATACCCTAAGAGCCCCAGGAGAGTCCCCTAAGTCCGTGATGATGCCCTAACCTACGGAGTTCCAGACTGGTAGAAACTGACATGGGGAAAACTTAATTTGGGAGAGCTCAATGACTGGGTTGGGCACTTCGATAAACCTAGAGGGCCTGGGTTCCCTTACCTTGCCACCTTGCTCTCCTGTAATGACAGAGCCTCTGGGAGAGCAACTGAAGCACCCAAAAGTGATGAAGTTATAGCCAGGGACCTGTCTGGGATGACGAGGCTGGTAAAAATTGTACGGCCAAGACCTGAGCACTAACCCAGCTGGTCATTGAACCTTCCTCTTATAGGTTCTAAGAAAATAAGTTAGCATTTATGGGAATTTTTTGCTTCAGTCAAAGCAGAAGTGTCTGTGTTTTGGACAAGCTATCGAGTTTTCTTCCTCTTCTCCTGTGATGGGTGTTTACATTATTAATCAAAGACACCACACTACTTCAGAGCTTTTAACTTTAGACAGTGCTGTTCAGTTCACAAATTACTGTCATTGATAATGTTTGATGCATTGAGTTTGGACACAAGGATGGTCACTGTTGTGCTGAGCTGTTTTATTAAAGTGTAAGTCATTTTTAACCCAAACAGTAAAAATCTTACATGCTTGCTGCCTTCCTATTTGAATGCTAGGCATGCTAACTTCACAGCAGGATAGGAAAGGCGTCACCTATGTTATTATTAAAGCATTCTGCTGCAGACAGAATATGGAAGAATAAAAAGCAATTGAAACTGTTAGACTGTGCTGCAAAATAACTGACAAATTCTGAAAGTAATCACGGATAATGACATAAATTGTACTACACAGGGCTGAATTACAGTGGTTGCCACTGAAGAGTCAACATTTGCCAGCAGTAACTACTGAATGATATCTGAATTACCTAGCATTTTCCTATAGTTAGAATACCAATTATGCACCGTATGGCCTTAATTCTGCAAAGATTTATGCATGTACTTAATTTTATATCCAAGTAGCACCACTAAAGTCAATAGAATTATTCAGATAGGTAATACTAGATACATGCACGTTTTTACAAGGTCATGCCACAGTGTGTTACTATTAGTAAGTACTAACATTTGTAATAGCAAGTACAATTGCACACCTGCTACCCAATGTGAAATCTCTAGTTGCCAAATTTGACATATTTTTGCCTCAGAAACTGGATAAAGCAGTTTCCAATTCAAATATGACTTCCCTCATTTAGGCAAATACATGCTGATTTTTATTTTATCCAATTTTTTGAAAGTTCAGCATAGAGGCAGACTGGGTGCCTGACTAGTCAGAGTGGTTTTTATTTTCTTATAACAAATTTGATAAACACTAAAAATTACTCATCAAATTGTAAGAAATACAGATGAATGGCAGTCATCTTAGCTTGGAAAGAACTGACCATGCAGGTGAAGCATGCTTTAACTTCTTTTACATGTCGTATATTTAACATTGGCTACATAATATACTTCCCAAGGAGGGAAGATGCTCACTCTGATGTGACAGCATAAAAATATTCAGAATGCTTGTATTTCTATGAAATTGGCAAAAAGAGAGAAATACATTCAACAATTTTGCTTGGCATGAAAATCTTCAGCTTTGTTTCCAAGAGTTTCCACCACTGAATTGTGTCTTCAGTAACACTCATTTGATGGGACTTTGGCCCAGTTGTTAGAATGCTTCGATTTGAAATTCAGCAACATGTTGTGTTTCTTTCCAAATCTTTTGGAAAGATCCATGACCATCCAAATCTTATTTACCCCCTTCATAATCTTATTTTCCTGAAAACAATATGCCACTTTTGTATTTAATGTTAATTAAAGCATCCTGGATATACTTGCAGCTTGCTAGAACAAACCACGCATACTATCAGGAAAAAAAAAAAGATGCAAATTTCATTCATTTTCCAACTCTGCAAGATGTTTTATAGGTTAGGCCTTGTGATTATAAAAATTTATGTTCCGTTCTCCTCTGAAATTTAGAGCTGATCTATCCATTTGAGTTCGACAGAACTGACGTGCTGTTCTCTGCATCCATTATGTTAGATAATGGAGAGTTGACTTGGGCTAATGATTTAAGAGCAGGATGCGATTAATAATGTGAGCTGAAGCTTTCAACCCAATATATAGGAAAATAAACCCCTGTATAATTTTCATGTTTCATTAAAGAACATCTTTAGGTGTATGCCTTAATACTAATTGATCCCAGAGAGGTGGGCAAATTCAGCATTCTAGTTTGACTAATGTGACTAAATCGTTTTTCATCTTTCTGGAAGAGACCATTAGTATAACCTGATCATTCATATCTGCTAAAGAAATAAGGAGTTCATAATGAACTAGCCATTTCAAATGCTTTCCAAATATGAACAACTTATCTGAGATTTGCAAGCTATCCCAAGGGACAAAAGTAGAGTAAACATGCACAATTTTAAACCCGTACTATGTTTGAAGAAAGACCATTTCTACACTGGAAAACTATCCATGTTGAAAACCAGTGCAGGAGAACCAACACTGAAAAGGATTAATTCCAAGGTTAGTAGAAGGAAAAACCATAGTGAGTGCTGTATCAGAAACTGGATAATTTTATTAGTGAGATTTCAGAGAATATGTTAGACATTAAGCTATGGTTAAAAAAGGCTATTTTCATGTAAACAAAGTGTTTTTTTTAACTTTTTTGTATTTCAGTATTCATTCTTTTTGAATTATTCATACCTTTAATGTCAAACTTCCTCAGAAACTAACTTTCATATCTAAGAACAATGAGTCTTGATTGACTTCATTTTAACTACCTGTCCCTAATGCTCATGATTCTTATTAAATGATCCTGTCTGTTTCTATGATCCAGAAATAGGAAGTGGCTAATAAACTTCAGAGCATTCCACTGTCCCCTCATATGCAAACTTCTCACCCATATCTAACATTTACGCAACTATTATTCTTCAGTTTTTATCTCCCACAGGGCTACTTTCCACAACAACATGATCTTCTAGATTCTGTGTCAGGTTCTGGTTCCTTTGTGCTGCTGGAGTAGAGCAAAGGAGCCATAATGACAGTTCAACAGGCTACTTGAGAATCCCCACACTCTATGACAAACACCATCATGGTGTGTGTGCTTTGCCCTCTTGATCCTCTTCTTTGGGTTTCCAGTGTGGGGTGAGAGTGGAAATCTGTCCTTATTTTATTCCTAAATGAACTTTTTTTATGCCATTCCTTATCCGTTTGGCATAGATATTTAAATTTCATTTAGGTCTGGACATTTCAGTGTTGATCAAAAACAGCAGCGATCAAGAGGATGCAATGTATCAGGCATACATACTGTACTGTACATACTGTGTCAATGCCTGTCATTCTAGGTATCTATCACATAAGAAAAAGTGAGGACAGTTAGGAAGGTCATTCCCTCCGAAGTAAAAATAAACACACACTCATGTCCTTTATTCCTTCATATCTCCCTTCCATTCTTCATTTCTAAATTTTCTTTTAAATAATTTAAAGTGAATTTTAATGCTTATGAAAGGTGCCAGACCAAATTCAATGACAACTGTTCTATTAGCAGATTAAATACACCATAGCTGCAGCAACATAGTCTTCCTCACAGAGTCCTACCATTGTTCTCAACTCTATTCTCCAGCAGTCAGTTATACGGCTGGGATTCAGCCCTCAGCCTTTCTGCTAAGAAAGCCAGTGAGGACAACAACTGATGCTAAGTGTAACCGTTGCTTACATGATGTTGGTATCAGTGTATTAGCAAATGCACTGTGATGACCAACACTTTTCTGAGGCCACCAAAGACCTGTTACGGCATAGCAACTTATTGATCAGTATATAGTAGTGAAGACGAAAGATTCTGTGTAACTACTAAGTCTTCTAATAATACATCTGTCGATTTTCTGCTCTGGCTTTCATGCTTCTTTTGCATTATTCTGCCACTGTATTTGCACAGTGTAACTAAATTTCATAAATTCAGAAAGAATCTGAAACCACAGTTTACTCACTGTTCTTGCATCCCAGAGAGATAAGGTCTTGTCTGCAGAGCTGGTGAGAATGATGTTGGAGAATGGAAGAAACTCTATGCTATTTACTGAATCCTTATGGCCACGCATGGTATACCTGCATCTCTCACTGTAAAAGAAAAACAAGAACAGAAATATAGCTCCTGCCATTAAAGAGAAATGGCAGTTTAGGCAATGGCAGTAAAAAGAGAATCTGATTTCAAAAGGAATTAATTGTCTTGGGTCTCATCTATAAGTACAGTGCTGGTGACAATTCTCTAGGCTGATGCGGGAGAGCTCTCCCATCAGCATAATAAAACCACCCTCCATGAGTAGTAGAAGCTATGTTGGTGGAAGAAGTTCTTCCTCTTGTGCACCTGAGACTTATGTTGGTGTTACGTATCTCTCTCATGGGGGTGGTTTTTTCACACTGGTGAGTGACATAAGCTGTGCCAATATAGGCAGTGGTGTAGACACAGCTTTAGTTACTATTTTCAGAGAAGTTAGTACACAGGGGAAGGTTTATAGCATGGGTTAAAATAACCATCATCAAAATGTTCCCTGTGTTTTCTGTGAAGTTATTTGAACTCTTGAAAGACTGAGAGAAAATCATTGGTGAGAAATGCACTGGAGAGAAAAAAGAATACAGATCAAAAGACAGTGAAATAAGTTATTGCCTCACTGATACTCCAAAGAGTATTTATACAAACTGTGTGTCTACAACAAGGAAAGGTTAAAAATCTGTGCATATTGAGGCTTGAGAAAAGAAGATTGAGGGGACACTGATAACCGCCTTCAAATATGTTAAGAGATATTGTAAAAAAAGACTATGACCAATTGTTCTTCATGTCCACTGAAGGAAGGACAAGAAGCAATCAACTTAATCTGTAGCAAGAGAGTTTTATTTTAGATAGTAGGAAAATCTTTCTAGCTATAAAGGACAGTGAAGCTCGAGAATAGGCATCAAGAAGAGGTGATTCCCCATCACGGCAGGTTTTTAATAAGGTTGAACCTGCCAGGGATGGCCTAGATTCACTTGGTCCTGCCTCAGTGCAGAAGATCAAATTTGGTGATCTCTTGAAGTCGCTTTCAGTCCCATATTTCTATGGTTCTCTCAAACGAGTCTCAGTTCAGAAGTGCAAGGCCTATTCAAAGCACTGATTGACATTTGGATTGGTAAGGTACAAGAGCATGGAAAATGGATACTAGTATTGTAAGCATAGAAGAGTCCAAAACAGAAACATTTAACCAGCTCTTCCCTGCTCTGAAACTTTGGGGTTTCCAGTTCAGCAAAACTAACAAGGAGTCCAGTGGGACTTTTTAAAACTAACCAATTTATTTATCTCACGAGCTTTCATGGGAGAAAATCCCACTTCATCAGATTCTTGAAGATGGGGAATTCACCTTCCTCTGTATGTTGTTCCCCAGTGTTTGAATCTAGACAACTGCTTTGATTTGCTGTAGCAGTCTGACTTGATCCTATGACTTACACTTCCCTGAATTTATTTTCCTCCCATTCTGTAAACTCCCCATGTTTGTTTTGCTGTACTGAACTAGATTAACACACCTACCCCTTTGGAATTTGGGGTTTCCAGTAAAAGGAGACAAGAACTCATCCCTGTTTCTGGAACAGGGGAGGACAATGAACTTATGAAAACCCAAAAGCAAATTTCTTTTAGCCCATGTCTAGTTATTGCATCCTTTCTTGCTTATCAAGCCAGTTTCCAATTTTTTGTTACCATGTAAGTTTTCAGAAGGATCAACTTAATACACACACACACTTTACAATTAGGTCAGTTTATATCTTAGTTTCACACCATATTCCATTAGAAACAGACAGAAAAGAGGGCTAGAGAGAGCATGAATGTACTTTTCACAATTTACTTCTGTACAGTAGAATAATAAGAGGATTTATATCACACTTTTCCCAAAACAGATAGCTGAGCATTACATCTTATCTGTCTGTGGAATGGGACAGCACAACAGACTGGTCTGGAGGGTGGGGAGGGTGGAAGAATATTATTCATGAGCTCATGAGGCCTAAATTGGGGGACATCGCAGGCAGGCTGGCTGCAAGAACAGACTTGTGAGAGATTAATTAGGTGCCATAACAGAAAGGCCCATTCAGAAGCCCGCAGCAAGGTGAAAATGGACTAAAGTGACGGACCATAAAAGCAGTGGAAGGGAAGGAAATGAGTTGTACATTTCCATCAAAAACATAAACACTTTGGCCTGATGCAGCTCTCTCTCTCTGCAGCCTCCATATCAATGTGTAGTAATAAGCAAGCTCTCTCATGCTCCAGATTTAATTTACCACTCTGGTAACTGACTGACTGATATTTCTGAGAACCTCTGACTGCTACATAAAACAAACTCATCTTCCCTTCCAGCTGAGATATAATTTAAATGCAAGTGTATTTCTTGCACACAAACTCACTTCTAATAGGAAGGGAAAACTTTTATCTAGTTGTTCTACTGTGGCAAATGAAAACTTGATTTGAAGCAATACCAACTGATTCTGGCACACTTTGTACACAATGGGTCAGATTCTACACTAGTTGCAAATCCTTTGCTTTAAAAACAGTTGCTCCAGATATAGTCCATTGAAACAAAAAGCAGAATTTTCTCTTTGTAAAACAACACTCCATATGGATGGACTTAGCTGTGTAGCTCAGAAAATAGCAAAAACCACTTGTTCATGGTAGGTTAAGTATTTGTATCAATTTAGCAGTTCCCATAAAGCATTGACCACTAAAGTCATATGAATATGTCAGCTTCTGTTTTTTTAAAGCAAGATTTTAGCCCTCATAGAAGCAGAGAGCAGCATAACAATGTCACCCCAGTGCACCTGAGAAGACATAGGGCACATGGAAACAACTCACAATGAATGAATATTTGGGCGTGGCAGCTTTGAAAACTACTTAGTAAAAACTGCTTAAATGGCAGCAGCAGGCACTTGTTAGTCTAATTGGGCAAAATGCCAATAAAGAACAGACCAATTCCAACATCTTGCTACTTTGTTAGCTACCAACTTTCACATACAGTTGTCAGTTTAAAAGTCTTGCAAGCCATGGCCTCTGTGTGCCAAGTAATTCCACCACACCTGCTTGAAGTCACTATTTGGGATTTGCTGCTCAGAACAGCAAGTCCAAGTGTTGCTTTTTGGAAAATAGCAAAACCCAAGCTGTAGGCTGACTATTAGGTTTAAAGGGATCAGTCAATGGTGGCAGTGTTCAGGCTAATTAATCAATACAGTCTGGTGATTAAACCTGGAGGAATTGTGAGCCTATTAAAAATAGAATCAACTGTAGAAGATTTCTTTAAATTAAAAAATGATAAAAAAGAATAATTAATCTTGAGATGAGGCCTTGTATAGTAAATTACAACTGAAAAAGGTCATGAAGCATTGACACAGCTTTAAAGATATAGTAAACCCAGAGTGACTTATCTTACTCCAATTTTATATTAGGCCTTCATTCACAAAAGGCACACAAGTAACATGATAAACTGTAAGCACATTCTTAAGTAACACTGAACTGCTTCAAATTAAGCACATGCTCTGAATCTGGGTTTCACTTCCACCCACTCAACATGCCATCCATACAAAAATATTAAACGCACTAATCCCCTGAAACAACCATCGTTCCTATCAAATGCTTTCTCAAATTGTTACAAGTCCAGAGGGATAGCTGTGTTAGTCTAGTTCAACAAAACCAAAACAAAAAAGTCCTGTGGCACTTTTAAAGACTAACAAATGTATTTATTGCATGAGCTTTCATAGGTAAAATCCCACTTTGTCAGACACATGAAATGAATAACTACAGTATGAAAAGGAATATATAAATAGAAAGCCAAAGCTCTGAACTCTCAATTACAGCTCTTGCTTTTCCTGTTACCCAGTGTCGTCATTCCACACTGAATCAAAAAAACTTTCTTGGTTTGGTGAAAAATCTGAAGTGACTTTGTGACTTACCCTTTTCTGCATTTATATATTCTCTTCCATTTCAAGCATCTGATTAAGTGGGATTTACCCCCAAAAGCTCATGCAATAAATACATTTGTTAGTCCTTAAAAGTCCCACAGACTCCTTCGTTTTGTTTTTTCTTAAATCGTGATACAGAAAAACCACTAAGCTCTTTTTTCATATCTCCATATAACATCCTATTACCTAAATTGCCTTTGCCATCAATTAAGATGTATGGGAAATTTGCACCACTAAATAATTAACAAAGAATCTACACACAGTTGTTCTGTGAAAGTTTTGTGGGATCACACATCAACTCCATCTCCAAACCTTGAATTGATAGAATTGGATCAATTAAAAGGAGAACACCATCCATGGA
Source organism: Podocnemis expansa (assembly GCA_007922195.1). Classification (NCBI taxonomy): domain Eukaryota; kingdom Metazoa; phylum Chordata; order Testudines; family Podocnemididae; genus Podocnemis; species Podocnemis expansa. The sequence goes on along the minus strand of ML681988.1, from coordinate 15,161,084 downwards.
AACACTACTATTGTGATTTTTGTCTCCAAAACTTGTTTATGTCAGGCACAGAATATTTCTAGTGAAGATCAAAAAACAAGTATAGCAAATGGGCTGACTTAAGACATTAAAATGCCAGTTTGTTTTATGATGTTATAAATATCTCCTATCATGTCTTTACATTTTATTACCCCTATTTTATTTCTAGGTAGCTTCACATATGACACATCCAATTATTCATGTCAAGAATATAAAACTACCAGTATTTCAGTAAAAAGTGCCTACCATCACTTATGACAATGATTTTTTTTCTTGACCCATTATTTCACTAAACATAATCAAGGTTTCATAAGACATTGATGAGTGGGGACATGGTCTCTATAAAGCATATTTGTCTTAGAAAAGATACAGATGAGTATCATTGCCAGCATGAGTCATTCAGCTCAATACAAGATATGTTTTTATTACCTCCCTTCAATAAATGAAGTTATCCTCTAATCCTAAATACTCAGTTTATGGTTTCTGTTTAATTAAGATTTTCACAGTGCTTTGAAGAAGAAAAGTGCTGGAGTACACAGGTGCTTATTATTATTTTTGTAAAAGCACAGAAAGTTTCCTCCCTAATGTAAACTTATGGAAGATAACTTAGAAATCAAATGTCGATCAGCTAATTGAGTCAATAAATAGTTTATATTAATAACACTCAGAATTTAGAGTACTTTCCTCTTCAAATCCACTACCAACATCAGTGACTACACACTTCAAATAAATCTGCGTGAGTAGTCCCCTGTTTTTAGAGCTGATTTAGGGGATCTGCCTGCATGGATCAATTTTCAGAGTCTAGCACTAGGTCACTAAGCCTCACAACTGCAATTACATTGCCTTTTTCAAAGGCTGCATTTTCTCACTGTACGCTTTTTAACCACAGAGGGTGAGAAAATTAAGTGTCATTTCTCTTATTATTCACATTAGCAATCCTATTAAGTTCTACAGGACTGCTTCTGGAAGTAAGGCAAGCAGTAACTGAAGAGTGTAAGTCCAGTACAGCAAACCACTTCTGTTCCCACTGAAGGCAATCAAGTTTTGACTTTGAATTCAGTGGGAGCTAGATTGGGCCTTCATTTATCAACATGGGAGGTTGGCAGTCCAAACCCTCAGTTCAATGCATAACAAATTGCGTTTGAAAAAAGAAACCAGTCCCTGAAGAAATACAGACAACTCTTAAATTAAAAATCTCCACACTTCCCATCACCCCTTGTCTGCTAATATCATAGAGAAGGCTTAACTGCTAGAAAAAACTAGGGGAACCCCCTGCCCCCAACATGGTACAAAGTTTCATTAATATTTGTTAGGTATATAAACAAGCACATTTCTTCTGAATCTGCAATTTTGCAAGTTAGTAACAAACTATCATTGTAGTCTTATACTTCCTTCAGAAAAATGAAAATTGATGAGTCTCGTAATTCAACTGTGATCTGTCCATTCTTAAAATAATCAAGTTCTGAGATGGTTCAAACTGCTCCTCTGTTAATTAAAAAGATACAAGTCATTTTTAGGAGCTTACATTTTGGTCTTGCTGGATTTGCTGAAGCATCTTAATTTACACTGATGGCAATTTTCTTCTCAGAAACTTGGCAAACACACTTCCCTGTATTTTGAATGAAGCAGAGTTTAACATAGCACCTATTATCTGACACCACCTTATATGTCTTATATGGTGTCTTATATGACACCACCTTATGTCTTGGCATGACAAAAAAATATTATTAGTCCTGCTCTGGTTCACAGTGAAGTCAAAGGTAAACCCCCGATTCATTTAAATGGAAGCAAGATCAGGCCATTTGTTTACACAACAATATAATCTGATGCCAGCATAATCAGTGAAGTCACAGGAATTCGGGGGATATTTTTCACTGGCTAACAGCTAGCAGAATGCTAAAGCAGGGAATGCAGAATACTATTTTGGCTCTGCTCTTGCAATGAGCTCTGGGAAGCCAAACCCTTCTATCCACATAGCATCCCACTCTCCATGTAGCTGCCTGGATCTGTGGGGAGCAGCTCAGGGCATGAGCAATGTTTGAGTTTGCCTGGTCTTACTGCACTGGCCAACAAAAACGTTCAAAAAGAACAGGAAAATAATCTAGTTGTGATGCTGATAGTTTTGTCTTGAAAATTTACTGGACCTTAGATCTTAGCTCATTGAATATTCTTCCTCATCTAAAAATTATCAGATCATAAACAGACAGAGGGTATCTGGTGAACACGTCTTCAACTGACTGCATACTTACACTTAATTGGGAGAAAGCAGCTCTCTAGTTAGAACAATATTCTGAAATGAGACTGAAGAAAACAACAATACTCTCAGCTCTGAAAAGAAGGGTTGTATTAGTGCTGGAGGAAAGTAGTACCAAAGCCTCTGTCTTACCTCCATGACTAAAAAGCTTGTATTTCTTATCTGTTTACAAATTTAAAGATGGGACTTATATTTTTGTACAAAATGAAAGCAGAAGGCAACACAATATTTCTTAATGCACAAAAGTAATTTGTGGAGAGAAAAATATGGTAACAGACACCTGGAGGAGTGCTATAAGATACATTTTAATGGAAATTGTAGCCTGATTTGGTTTATGGAAATCTCCAGTTTTGGGTGGGCACCCAGGAAGAAGACTCCTGGCCCACAATAAAGTATCTGTAAAGAAACACTGACTGCTCTGGGTTTGCACATGCACTTGTTTGCCTGATGATTTTTGCGACCCCTAAGACGGAGTCAAGACCCCTATCCTTCACTCTTCTGATGTCTGAGCTTGTTTCTGTACAGACAGTACTATGGTAGTGGCTTTTGCAAGTTCCTGTTGAAGATGCCTAGCAATAGAATATTGGGGAAAAATACACACGAAATTGTTTATTTTCCTCATTTTATATTTTAAATAGCCCTCACAACCAGAATTAATTTCAATAAATACTGAAAATAATTTCTGACTGATACTATTATCTGACTTGTTTTATATGACTAAAGTGTGTGTCTCCTAGCACTATTCTAATTAGGCTTTAACAGAAGGGTGTGAAGAAGCCTACCAGTGTGTGGATATAATCTTTGTCACCTGTTCTTTAATGGATTAAAACATTAATAGTGAGGCTGTTGCTAATTATCTTAATGAAGGATTAGTCAGATAATGTTTTTACACTGCTTTGAACATGTAAAGTGCTATGTAAGTGGTAAGTATTATTATTTAGATTATTTTCTGTTTCAGATAATGCTTTTTTGGTTGTAAAGAGAGAAAAGATAAAAGGTCTGTTGAAACAAAAGAAGAAAATTAAAGCTCCAATCTTGCAGTGACTAAACAGTTTCTATACTCATTTAACTCCCCCCATTCAAGGTGTGATTTTATTCCAATATAATTGAATTGGCAGAATTCTTTGTTTGAATGCCACTTCAAGGCAATGTAATTGCATCTACATTGGTGGGCTCTGATGATTTCCAAATCTAGCCTTGAAGCAGTGAAAAATCTGCCTGTGAACAAGACCTTATAAGAGGTGCTTAATGCCACACATGTGAATAACAGGACTAATCATGAATTTAAAATTAAGTATGGGCTTAAATCTTTTCCTGGATCAGGGCCAGAGTGCACAGCCTTGTGGAGGATGTAGATCCAAAACAAACACAGTCATTAGCACCTCCACTGGTAGTTTCGACAGAAAGTCAAAGGAGTGAATAATCAGAATGAATGGAAACTACCCCCCGCATTTTGGCAAGGCAGACTTGGAAAGCCAGGGCTATTGTATAGCTCTGTTACGAAGATATGGGACTTTCATTCTGGGATTGCCCACCCTTCTTTTTTTTTTCTTGGGGAAGAGTGGAATATTTCATAAATGCCTTAGCTGGTCCAGACAATACCCTATGAAATAAAAAGGCTTAGTACACACTACAGATTTATCTTAGCAGATTTAAATGTGTATCTCGCTTTCTTTTAAAATATCAACTCAGCTGCCCTCTGTATTTTATCAAAGTTTGCTTTCAAATATCTACAGAGATAAAGCTTCACTGTCAGAAGAAGTGGGAGCTCCCACCTCTAGCAGAAGACAACAGCACCTGCAAGGACTCAGCTTTTCTCAAAATCAGGTAAAAAAAAAGTTTGCTAAGGTAGACATCTTATTTATGTATCACTGTGTCTTATGAATAAATAATATGTGAAAATTTTCAGAAGACTTGTAATCAGGGGTGCCTCTATTTCTGGGGGCCCAGCACCTGGAAGGGGTCTGATTTTCAGGGGTTGGGGGTTGATCACTTTCTGAAAATCATGCCCCTTAGATGAGTTCCAAATTGAGCACTTAAACTAAGGGATCTGAAATCACTAGCTACTTTTGAAAATCTTGGCTTTATTTTATCAAACAATCCTCTCCTATCCTCATCAAGCAAACCTGGGTGTCATAAAAGTAGTTAAAACACAGTCACAAATAGATTTAAAACACATAATTAAGTCATCATGGAATACTGCGGTACTGTTCAGTAGCTCTGCAGCAAAAAAATAAACTATATGACTCACTTTCTCAGGACAGGAAACATCCTCAATTAATGTATAAGGCGAAACCACCACTGATCTGATGTCACATTTTGGTAGGCGTTTCTTATGAGGCCTGTATCACAACAGCCACTTTTTCTTTCATTCTTTCACACTGCCTTCATACAGGCAGAACTTTTGCTTGAATGTCTAAATACATGTTTCTCACTTAATCCATCCAAGTTTATATTTGCTGTTTGTTGCTACAGAGAAACACTGTGAAGGGGAAAGCTTCCTTGACTTGTACGTTGAGGGATCAAATGGCTTTCCAAGAGACTTTTATTCTTATGATCCTTTAGCTTTCTATAGGCCTACCTTGTCCAGACACATTGCTGCAGCCATGGTTCTGTGTTTCTGTTTTCCAAATAAAATATCCAGGAAAGTTCACTTTCTAGATTCAATATCCAGTCTTTTCTATACTTTATTTCATGCATCTGGTTAAATATACTCTTCTGGTCTAGCTCTTTTTCTCCTCCATGATCTGGTATTTATTTTTAGAGTTACAAAATATTTCCATCACTTACTGCATGCAAGAACAAAACTGTAAAACAGCTTATATCTGTCAACCCAAACAAATCCTTAAACCTGGATAAATCTTTAAAAATTTCCTATAATTTCATCCCTCTGGGTGAATGACTGATGAAGTCCATTTTTGGCACTTTCCCCAATAACTTGCCCTTTATCTTAAACACAAGCCATCTTTCACCACCAGGATATGGCCCAACATTCCCAGTAGCTTGTTCAGCCTTTTGTAGAATTCAGCAGGATATGCTGATTTCTGTCCCAGCCTACCTTGCCCAGCTTCTAAGGAGTTCTTGAGGCATGATATGCAGCTCCCCTTAAACTTTTCCACCTTCTTTCACACATGACCCACCTGACCACACACCATGTAGATGAAGGACAAACATCTACTGTTAAATATTAAAGGATAAGTCTAATACAGCAGCTAAACACCCTTGACTGGACTGTGTCAGCTGACTCAGGCTGCGGGGCTTGGACAGCTCTGCAGGAAAACTGTGATGTTGAGGATATAGATATTTGGGGTCAAACTGGCACTTGAACTCTGGTACCGCACGGGGGGGCGAGGGTTGGTTCCTGAGACCAGGCTACTTACTCAAAATGTTTTTCTGAAGCTGATATTGCTTATTTCTGCTTATGAAAATATGCCAAAGAATGCTGTAGTATATGATAATTTTCCTATAGGATTTTAAATATCATATAAAATTTCACAGAGAATTACATTCCTTATATAGACTTCTCAAAAACCACCACCACCACTACCAACAAAAAGAATCTACTGATGCTTTATGTTTTCAGAGCATTTTTAGAGAAACACATTTATGGTGGGATTTTTAAATGAACTTAAGGCTATTTCTATAGTAGATTTCTTCTGTCATACTTATGCCAGGGGCTGTGACATCCCGGTTGTTGGGGGACTATAAGCACTCTTCAGAAAACACTGTTCAGGAATAGGGCAGGTTCTGTTAGTCTTAAAGTGCCACACGACTCCTTGGTTTTTTTTCACTTAGTCCTGTCTCAGTATGAAGGAATGGAAAAGATGATCATTTGAGGTCCCTTCCAGCCTTCATTGCTATGATTCTATGAAAAAGTTGAAATTGTGGAAATATTCACAACCCTCCCCCGCAAAACACTCAGGTCAGTTGAAACATTTTGTTTTGGTTATTTCAGAATGTTTCACCGAGACTTCAATCTTTTAAATGTATGTTTTAGTGTAATTTTAAAATGCCCAGGTGGTTTGAGTTGAATAACTGACCTCTTCTGGCTTGATGTACAGACAAGACATTTAAACAATTTCAGAACACCTTTGCCAAGAGATTTTCAAGTTGTGTCTCGATCCCAACACTCCTTTTCAAATAGTTTCAGTTTTGAAAAGCTGGCATTTTTCAGCCAAGGGGGGGAGGGGGAATTGCTGAAAAACACCAACTAATCAATATTAGGGGGCAGAGATTTAAAAGTATCTAGGAGTCTAAAGATGCAGATAAACATCTGATGGGATTTTCAGAAGTTTATAGGTACTATAAAAGACAACTGCTCCTTTATCTTTCCAAACAGCAACTGTTTCTTCTGGCAGTAGGGCCCTGAGGTAAATCTGTCCCAATTTAGATAAGCCTTTTTGACTTTCCCCTCTCAGAGCATCTGGACCATGCCTTGGTCTTGGGCTTGTGGAGCGCCCTTTAACTCCACAGGATGGGAAGGGTTTGTTTTGGTCAGTTTATATAACCCAGAGCCTCGGGAAGTGCCTTTCTAGGAATCTTTCACAGGACCATAGAGGTGGTACTAATGCCCTGGGGGGACCAGAGCCGTATCAGTTCTTCCTGCAGGCTGGGGCCTGAGTTTACCTTCACTGTTCCCTAGCTGGGGAGAAGTACTCTTCCCTGCTGTGGAGAAGTCTCTCTTCCTACTGACACAAACCTTCTGGGAGCTTTTCTCTCTCCTCCACCCTCTGGCAGACCTAAAGTAACTCTTACTTGGGGCCAGTTGCCTCTAACTGACCTGCAGGAACCTCACCTCCACCTGCAGGGAAAAGGGCCTTCAACAGTCTAGGGCTCACATACCTCCCTGGTGTACCCTTTTGTAACCATCTGGCCTGAGTTTACCACAGTATCTAATTCCCCTTGACTTTGAAGAAATCCCTTAGGCAGTTTTGAAAATCCAGTCCCTACATCTGTATTAAATTGTGGGAGTCTGGTCCTGTAGAAAATCATATTAGCAATATATATATAAGGAATTTGTCACAATTTAGCAGAGTTTATATTTAAAGAAGAAATGTCTTTCCTGAGTGATGAGCTTGAAGGGCACTCCTGTGGCCTCTGTTAAAGATGACCTTGGCCTCCATGATGGACTTACTCCACTCATTTTTTTAAAATGAAAGACTCTAGACTTCTCCTATATGAAATGTAAACTGTTGTACGCCTATGGACAGGAAGAAGCAGCTGGACTACAGTTACATAGCCGGAGGCCAGGGGAAGGAATATACAGAGCCTATTACACAAAATGAGGTTGTTTATTTTGGAGTGTATTCCAGAAAACTCAGCTCATTAATCCTGCAAATTCATACACTGACCCTCCATAGTAGTGATGGAGAGCAGATACTGGTTTTCTGTGGGACAAATACAGAACCAACTACCATTTCATTTCATTAGTTTTCAAGATTGTTAATGCAACAGGATAGCACAAAAGGTCTCATCTGACTCCTCCCTCCCCAAATAAGATTAGTATGCAATGTGTGGATTTCTCAATATGCAAGTAAGAAATTTTACAGTAATTTGCATTCACTTAATCATCCAAATATGCAGTCCACAAAAACTATGCCAAAGGTGCTAATACTGTATAATTCCATTGGAGGTCATCCTATTATTCCTATTGATTCACATAAGAAAGTGACTGAATCAAAAGCAAAGTCAGATAAAAATACTGCAGCATGTCAAATTCAAGCAATGTGGTCTCAGCTGAGTGTTAGTGGTATTTCTCTTTCTTTCTTTGAAAGAAATGCCCTTTCTATTCATATAGTCATAGCATCTCAGAGCCAGGGTCTATTAATCTTTAGAGTGGAAGGTTATAGGCTAAAATACCCAGTTCCATGCTGTGCCAGTATTATACAGTACTAACACACAGTTTGGAACCAATGCAGTGCTATGGTAAATTAACATGAAGAGATGTATGCTGTTGGGGTCCCCCATCGATATCTATACAGCTTATTAATGACTCAGTTTTATCTACCTAGTATAGCATCATTAAACACATCACTGTTACCCTTGTCTTCTTTTGAGTTGATTTTCTTCCTTATTTTAAATTTGACTGACATTGTTTTCAATCTATTAAATGAGCAAAATACTTTTGAAAGCAGTACAAAATGGCTGAAACACAATAAATATAAGCACATAAATATTAAAGTGAGTAAAATGAATTTCAGTGTGTTTTCAAATTGATTTTCTTCAGAGGAGAGTTTCATTATTTGTCCAAATGAAATGGATTTTGAGTGGGTGGCGGTCTTAAGGAAACATGCTGCACTGTTTCAATGGCTTTATGAGCTTGGGAAGATATGAATAATGGATTTGCTGTGCACTTAGACACAGCACCACAACAAATACAATATCATTCTGGTTCTCTAATAAGCAGCTGCTGGAGTGAGGAATAAAAACACCTTCCCTCCTAGTCTAATATACAGGTGATATAATTTTCATTCAGTTTATTTTTCATAACCATTGAAACAAATTACTGCATTGGCTCTGTCTGGTTTTGTAGGAAGAAACCACCTAAAACACAGCAAATAAAAAGCTAAATTCCAAAGGTCATCTCTTATTTTGATCTGCAGCTTAGCTCAACAGGGACAAACCTTACAAAAGTCAGATGTGTCAGAGTGTTCCTAAACAAAGGGTACTCTGATTTTGGGGAGGCAATTTCCAGTTGGGAGGGATTATATAATTGCTGCCTTTGATATTCTGCAGTCAGTTATATGACCATGGAATCACAGACTCCAAGGATCTGAGAGAAAAATGCTGGTGCATCTTCTCCTGTTTTAACTAAGGCATGAGCTCTCCCCTGACTAACCAACATTTATGTTTTCAATGTTGTGGTAGGTGTGTTGGTCCCAGGATACCTAGACACGCAAGGTGGGTGAGGTATTACCTTTTATTGGACCAATTTCTGCTGGTGAAAGAGGCAAGATTCTGTACTTATGTGGAGCTCTGTGGAGCTTAAAAATCAATCTTCTGCCAACAGAAGTTGATCCAATAAAAGATACTACTTCATTTACCTTGCCTCTCTAAAATCACACGTGAAAAAATTACAATGGGGCAGCATTGTCAGGAGATAGAAATTAAGTATATGTGCTACTGATGTAGCCATCCTGATCCCAGTATATAAGAGCAACAAGATGAGGTAAAGCTTCAAAATCAAGCACTGAAAAGTTAGGAGACACTTGAATTAGGGTTGCCCATTGAACTTCAATTTCCTCCCACCTTTGTGCATATGTTGATGATACAGTCTCTAATTATATACTCACAAACTTTTCTCCCACAGAACTTCTGCTTCTATGTCCCACCCTCAACTCCTATCGTTCCCCTACTCTATATTCCTGCTCTTCCCCCCATCTTCTTTCTGTCAGGCAGATACCATCATCTTCCCCCTCTGCTCCTCCCTCCATTCCCACCTCCTGCTCCTACCTCCCAAGCTCTTTTCCTTGTGTCCCCACTCTGTGTCTCTTCCTCTCCACTAATCATAGTTCCTCATCTTTCTACATTCTAGTCGGGCTGCTTCTCCTTTTCCATTCTACCTTGTTTGCAAGCCAGGAAATCATTGAGAACACAACAGAGGAAGTGTCCTTGCTCTCAGTTCTCATGCCTGGCACCATGGTGGTTTCAAGGAGAGCTAGGACAGAGAAATAGAGAAAGTCCTGTTTAGTCCCTCCAGCCCATGAATGAAGACTGCTCACCCACTCAGCCACTTTGTGGGAATGATGCACCCTCAGTCAGGACACACATAGGAACTGTGAGGGGATGGACAGACAGCATCTTCAGAGAACTTAGCTGCGAAATTCTAACAAGTCTCTCCTGAGCATGGGTGAAACAGTAATAACACTTTTTTCTTTACAAAGTTAAAACAGTGCAATTTTTCCAAACCACCTTCTCACAAATGTCTGAACTATTTTTGATGAAACGTCACCCACAATTTCATCTTGAGATAATGGTTTAAACTGCGCTGAATGGTTTATATTTGCCATGACTATGGGTATCTTAACTACAGCTGTTTATAACAAAGGTTAATTATGGCATATAGATAATGATCAGTACTTTCTTTTTGTCTTTAAGAGCTGTACTCTTCCATATATTGTCTCAAAGTGGCCTCATGTTCAATTTTTACAAGCAAACATCCAGAAACACTGATTTTTCCAGGAGACATTCCCCATTACTCTTGATTTCAGTGTCATTCAGTAGTTGCTCTGGAATTTAAACAGAATATTGGATTTTACCTGGATAGTTCTCTAAAGGTGAATCTGTAAAAATGGCATTGTGGAATTCCATCTTCATTGCACCTCAATAAGCCCCTTTAAAATTTGCTCTGTATACAAAATAAAGTACTTTTCTAACAAAGAGCCCTACGACCTCAACCAAGGACCTAAAGTCAACATGTATTATTTCCTTTACACATGTGACTACTAATAAGCAAGATTCTTCAGACTACCCTTATTTACATTTAAACAAACCACAGGCATTTTCAGTGAGGTTACACAGGTGCTACTGAAGCTGTAATTTAAAAATGAAATGGGTTGCACAAATATTACATAGGACAACATGGGTATGTTCGCATGTCTCAACAACACTGGTTATTTTGAAATAAAAGAGATTAGGTCCACAGGATGTATTCTTATTTCGAAATGACGGGCTCCATCATTTCGAAATAAGAGCCATCATTTCAAAACAGTTTAAACCTTCTTTAAATCGAAACAGCTGTTATTTCAAAATGGTTATTGCAAAATAACACCGTTTGGACGTGTTATTTCAAAATAAGATTTATTTTGAAATAACACTTTTGCCCTTCCCCTTCCCAGGGTGCCTTCCTTTTAGCCTATACTGGGTAGGGGCATGGCCCAGGGAGGGGGCCATGGTGCCCCTCTCCTAAAATGAAATAGCAAGTCCTGTGTTTGCACATGCTATTTCGCTTTGAGCTTTTCCTTTAATTCGAATTAACTTATTTTGAAATAAGGACTTTATTTTGAAATAACTCATTTTGAAATAACTGATTTCAAAATAACGATGTACGTGTGGACATAGTCCATGTGGTCTGTAAAATCTTAATTACCAGTGATAATGAATGAGGTTAAAGAACAACACTTGACTTTCAGAACTCAGGTTGAATTTGCAGTTCAGGAAGGCAGAACAATCATTTTTAGCTGTAAACAGAGCAAATTTTATATGGAATTGAGAAAAATATGCAACCCCACAATGCTCGTTTTATACTTACCGTTCAGAGTGGAACTGCACCTTTAATTGTGTCTGAGCCACTATACTATAACAAAGAGAATGCATTTCATTAGCATATTACACTTTGAATATTAATGACAGGAGCAATGTCCAAAGATGTTCAGAACAGGCAGACAAATGAAATTGCAAATAGCATAGCTGTATCCATTTGAAAGTCACCTGGCCATTATCATACAGTATATAGCAACACATGTATAGACAAACAAACAGATTTTGAGAGAGCTGAGGACTTTCAACATGGATTTGCTACAACAGCAGTGAATGGTGAACTGCAAATAATTCCCCCTCTTGTGATTATTGAGCACCGATGGTTGTATGTTCACCTGGGAACCGATCCTGCAGTTAGGGTTACATTTTTTCAGACTAATAATTTATTGATCGAAAAATACAGTTTTTCTTAAAGTGAAACTTTTGATAAATTTAACACAAATTCACCAAATAGTTTTGTCTAGTTTCTTTTTTCTTCTTTTCTTTTCAATTTCAGTGACATTCAAAAAACAAGTGGAAGAGGATGGGAAGGTCCTGGTATATAAAAGATGACATTCATTTCCCTCCTCTAACTGATGTGGATAGGGAATTTGAACTGGCGTCTCCCACATTGTAAGAGAATGCCCTAACTGCTGGGGTAAAAGTTATAAGACAGACATCATTACCAGTACCACCTCTTTTTCCTCCTTTTCCAGCCATTTTGTGGATGTAGACCTTCATTTTTACTTATTTTTGCCTTTATTTTTAAGAATTCTTGAAAAGGGAACAATTATTTGAAACCAGAAACAACATTTTTGTTGAGTTTTTTGATTTTCCAAATTTTTTCAGAATTTTTTATTTCAGTTTAGGTTTAATTGATTTAAAAATAATTAAAACTGAAAAATACACTATTCCCTTCTCCAGCTGTAATTCAGAGAACTCACAATGGTAACTTTATAAGCATTTGCATGAATGTTTCTACAAACGGCCACTGTTATTGGCCCCAAAAGCCAGCATAGACCTATATGAAATCTTAGATTAAAATAAGGTTAACAGGTCAGCAGGTGCTATGATTTTAAGGCGTGTACCATACATTTGGATGATGTCACACTGTTTTATACTTCCAGTATAAAAAAGTCATCTTGTTGACTTATATGTTATTTCCATCAGCAGACTGCATAAATCCTAAATTGCAGAATGTAATCTTAGTTTATATCATTGTTGTAGGTGTTGAATATGTAATCAAAGTAATGTCAAACAGTGATTGATAACCTAATAAGAATTATGCAAAAAGTTCACACAGTCAAGATTAAATTTTTGTCACCTGAGAGCACTAGCTGTTAATTTTATACACTGTATAACACACTGCCTCCTCAAGCCATTATTTTCACCTAAACTTTCAAAATGCTGTTACTTCAGGTCTTTGGTATTAACATAAAAATGAAAGAAACAATTATCTCTCAAAAACCAGACTTCTTAGCAGAAAATCCTAACATATTAATTTAACTTTAAAACCTTGAATTCAGTACTTTATTATGCAGATGGCAGATATAACTTCACAGGTCAGATACAGTACAACTTCAATACATTCATACTTTGCAATTATGGCCCCAGGTCCCTCTGTCTGATCAGACTGATAGGATGAACTTGATTGTGAGCCATAACACACATCTGCACCAGTGACTAAGAGACTGTAAATCATGTTCTTGCCTCCTGTCTGCTTTAACCAGTATTGTAGGGATAGGGAATTCTTTAAAAAGCCACTTCTGTCTTGCAACACTGGGGGCAAATACAGGGAGTAAGAACCACCAAGCATAAGGGTGGCACAGATTACTTTTTCCTTGTGTCAAGTTGCAGTTAGATCTGTGCTCTGGCCCTTAGTCAAGGTAAAGCCACAACGTAACCCTATGTAAAAGTAAAACTTGATGCTGTCACTTACTCCAAGTAGCACCTTACTCTGTGAGTAATCCCATGGAATCCAATGAGACCACTCACAGGTAAAGGTGTTACCCACCATAAATTAAGACATCAGAATTTGACACTAAATGCTTGGTTTTGATCAGTATGGACCAACTTGTGAAGCCCCTACTCCTAGTAGTGACCAGCCACTCAGACTTATATTCATGCGACTGCTCATGACTAGGCAGAAGGGGTCCACAAACAGGACCTTTTATACTCAAATACTATGACTAAGAAAGAAGGAGCCCTGTGACACTTTTAACGGCTAACAGATTTGTTTATCAGATGAGCTTTCGTGGGAGAAAATCCTACTTTGTCAGATGCTTTGAGGATGAGGGAAATTACAGAATTTGTTGTGCTTGCACAAATGCATAGTAAATCAAGGCTTCAAAGAGAAGCTAGGGAAACTGAATTCATTTGCAAATTCGGCTGCATTGCTTCAGGTCTTAATCAGGACATTTGTTTTTTACTTGCATTACATCAGGTGATTTGACCTTATCTTCCTCTGTATGCTGTTTCCCAGTGTTTGAATCTTAACATCTATTTTGATTTGCTGTTACAGTCTCACCTCTTCCCATGACTTACACTTCCCTGTAATTATTTCCCCCCCATTCAATAATTTCCTTCATCTTCGAAGCATCTGACAAAGTAGGATTTTCTCCCATGAAAGCTCATGTGATAAACAAATCTGTTAGTCTTTAAAAGTGCCACAGGACTGCTAGTTTATCTTGCTGCACTTGACTAACATGGCTACCCCTTTGGATTATGACTAAGGGTACTTTTATTTAAAACTTATTTTCAGGTGCCTCTATCTTTCCAAAGGAGTAACCATAAGTTGAAAATTTCAAGACTTCAGTTGGCAGATAGGTTTGGAAAAATTATTATAATTCTATTTCACCATTTTGAGCTATCTGGTATGAAGGGGTGGAAGGGAAGGTACCTACACATTGAATGCACACATCAGGAACTCTGTGGCAAATTGGCAGTTGGGCTTCTTTGGTTATGTAGATTTAGGTTTTCAAAGATATGTAGGAAAGCTGGGCAGGAAATGATACTCCTGTGTTGGGAAAAATGTTTACATTTAAATAAAATAAAACCCTGTCCTGAATTGAGATAGTAAGTTGAAATCTCAAAAATGTTTGCAAACCAAAAGTTTTAAAAAAGAATTCAACATTTCTTTTAAATTTTGATCTTTTAAAAATAAAAAAAAATCAAAATAAATAAATTCAACTTTTAAAAAAATTGACATAAAAAAATAAAATAATAAATCAACCTAAATTTCAAACGAAAAGATCATTCTGAACCCACATCGGGAACTTCCTCATTCTGAAAATGTCAAAATGAGATGTTGCAGCAATTTCAAAAGCAATTTTCAAAATGGCTTTGGAGAAATTTGTCAGCATGAACCCTTTCTCACAAAAGCTTTCAGTTGTGACAAACAGACATTTTTTCAACACAAATAAAGAACTAAAAAATCCCAGTCAGATGTAATGCATAGGTCCAATGTGAGAATGCAAATAGCATGATTGCTCACAGAACCTTGATAATTTACATACATAGACATACATTGTATTCTAAATCTGAAGTGTCATTATCATCAGCACCTTTTTCCAACACTAGTACTAACTAGGACTGAGATTACAAAGAGATATCCTCCACATCTCTTTTGATCCACCATTTAAGTCTTGTGGGAGATGGTTCAGGCCTTGTATCTGGATGGTTTCATATACCATGCTAGACTACTGTCCCTTTGGACATCCACTGGCTCTCAGCATATACTCTTCCACAGAGAGCAATTTAGAGTCATTCTAACAACATGGTTGAACCATCGTAGTTGGTGTCTTTGGATGAGTGTAATTACATACTGCTTTTTCAGTCTTCCACAGATATTATCATTTCTCAGTGTAACCGAGCTTTGTCAAACCTAGGATACAGGACCTCATTTCAAATGTTTGCCAGTTTTGCTACTAAAACTTTGCCAATACCCATGTTTCCTCACCATACAGTGAACAAATGGAAGTTTTATATAATCTCTTTTTAGCTGTCATGGGCACTGATCTAAGGTTTCAAAACTATTTTATTCAGACAGACATTGTGCTGGCAGTCGCTATCCACTTGTCAATGTCATCCTGAGAGTGGCTGTCATGTTACGATGGAACCCAAATAGCAGAAACTGTCTACTTGTTCGATGCCCACACTGCTAATGAACAGTTTAGTCTGTTTTTTGATATTACGGTTAGTTTGGTATTTTGTTTGTTCCATTTTAATCCCATTAGTTGGCTGCTGTGTACAAGTTAACTGCTGATTCTTGGTTGTATTCCTCCATAGGCATTATCAATATGATAATGTGTGCAAAGTCTAGGTGATTGATAATTTGACCCAATATATTGCAGTCATCATCAGTGATACTAACGGAATTGGACATGTTTTTGAGGAATAGAGCACGAAGTACTGGACTGAATATGAATCAGAATTAGACTCTGGTTTTCACTTCAAACCACTCTGTCAGCTCTCCATTGACTCATTAGCTGCATGCCATACACAGACACTGCAGTATTTAGATCAGTTTGCTGCTAAATCCGTACCATTTCAGTACTTCCCACAGAATTATACCAGCAACGTATTTTATACATCTCACATTGAAAATGTAGCATTGTGTTCAGTTATTAATAAATACAATGTTAAATAAAATATACAGATGAAAAGGACAGATAAAGATGTTTCTGGCCTCTTGGAAACAAGCTTATCTTTCTCTTTCAAGTGGTGACACTACAAGTCTCTCTCATGCTGTTCCCAGTCTGATTTCTTCCGCATAGAGAACTGCTATTCTGAATGGTACTTCCACATTTTATTTTTTCAGCACATCCATTGACAATTTGTAACATAAATAACTAGAATCCTAAACACAAGACAAGAATTAAAAAAAAAAAAAGTGGCAAATTTGATCTCATTTTTGCATCCCACTGAACACATAGGATTAGATTGTTCCTTTAAGCTCAGCCATAAGTACAACTGCTTTAGGAGAAGCCCCAGGAAGACGTTTGCCTTACAGACATCGCCTCTGCCTATTGATTTCTTCCTCATATTAGGCCTACTACTCTGGTTAGTAAGCAGGGGTGGGTTGGGGGGAAGGAGCTAGGGCTCCCCTTGCCTCTTGTTGAAAATGGGATGTACTGAATCAGTAGCCTCTGTTCTCCCAACCCAGACTGTAGTTAATCTCCTGGGTAGGAAGGAAAGGTCATGACTATTCACCACACAGTGGAGTTTTGCTATACTCTCATGTCTCTGGAAAAGAATCTCTTTCTAGATGGTATAGACATGAGTGATACAGACACTGAAATGTAAAGGAAGAACAATGTTTCGGTGTTATCTGGAAAATCCTACCAGCACGAATGTTTTGCCAGTGATGTGTTTCATAAACAGATTTATACAAAATGTGCCACAGACTGGCAAATGCTTTCAAGCAGGTAGACAGATTTGGCTGCCATGGGGCCAGTTCTTTCATGATATTGTGCCTAAGGACTCAAAACCTGCTCACAGCAGGGGAAACACTGAGAAGTTGTCTTCATTTGTGGCTATCCCCTAATCTCATGGAGAAAGTAGAGGAAGATGTTCTCATGACAGGCCACAGCGTTGGACCTTGAAAAGGCAATTAGATGTATATACTTCAGCACATACATCCCCTGACCTGGTAGTGGTCTCTGCAAACACTTTTCTGTGTCAATTATTCATATCTCTGGGAAAGATCTGTGCAGGAGGGCTGCAGCCAGTCAAAATGAATGATACAGAAATATCTGCTTGTGTGTGTGTACCTACTTGTATGGGGCATTTCAGCTTTGGGACAGAATTCAGCTCACAAAACAGTTTGCATTTTTGGGGAGAAAGAATTGTTGAATTATATTTATTCATATTTTAAGAAGGAATAAAGACAATTCAGTATCTGCCAATGTCAATAAAGGACCCTGGAAACTCTTTTTTTTTTAAAAAAAAAACCAAGGAAGTCATTGTTTTAAGAGCTGCTATGTGACTCATTCATTTTTCAGTGAAGCTAATCAAAGTTGAACATGAGCTGCTTTAACAGGACACTCATATGGCGGATTCTGAGAATTCCACCATTTGAGGTGGAAAAATCATTTGACAACACAGATTTTCTGCAAAGCCTATTCTTTCTGAATTCTAAAAAAAAAAAGAAAAAAAAAAGACCATCTCTGAAGACTTCCCGAGGTCAAAAGAACTAGAACCCAAATGAGAAAAATTGTTATATGTGGAGGCATCCATTACAACAATCTTTCCCTTTTGTATCCAGTGATGATCTCATCTACTTTAAACTAGGATACATTAACAGTTAACAACAGTTTAGGATTCAAGAGCTTGTGCCTTTCCATGTACTATGCTTATAAATAATGAAGAACAGGCCAGGTTTTCTCTAACTAAAGCTATAAGCAGTGACACTATTTGCAATTACTTTTGATGCAACATACATAGTTTTGGGTAACTTACCTCTTTAAGATGTAGCACATACAGTATACATAAACATTGCATTAACTGGAATTGAGAGAATATAGAAGTGATGAGTGTGAAATATATCATCTTAATGAACCGTTGTCTTTAATGATTAGTATAGAGATATTTGACAGCTCTCAGTGCTGTTTGAAACTCTCTGTCAATAGAAGTAATTCTTATTTTGTTTGCGATGCTGTAGCATGACATTTCCATGAAAATGGGGTGCGGAAAGAAAAGGCTGCAAGTAAGGCATTGGAAGTGGGAAGAATGTGATTAGACAAGGGAGCTGGGAGTTTGATGAGAGACTGCACTATCAGCTAAAATGAACTGCCTGTCCAAAGTTTTGCTTATGGAATTGTGCACATTTTATACAGGGTTATGGAAGTTCTCCATGGAACTATGTACAATATTTTTGCAAGATTCGGAGTTGAAACTTCTACACACTGTCAATATAGCAAAATGTTCTATTTGCAGGTATTGTTAGCTAACAAACACAATTGTTTTAAAACTCTTCTATAAAGTACACGGGGTTCTTCAGACCAGCCAAGCTGTACTTGGTAAGTTAGAAGTAGGGCAGGAGCAATTAAAAGTAGCTTTAAGTCTGAACATTGCTCTATTTAATATTGGCTGCCAGTGATCCCCAGCTGAAATCCTCCTGACAGCCAGTTAAGCCTAGTTTAGGATATCTTTGCACTTTTGGTCAGAGGCAGAGTCGCTGGAACATACTGATGAAGCAGACTTACTAAATGCTTTTTACAAAGTCGTATTGGAAGGTACTAATAAGAAAACTTTAAAAAGCAAACAAAAATGATACATACATGGCCAAATGGGATTATTAATGTTAGCTGGTTTCTAACTTTAATGGAAATCTTGTATCCCTAGCTGAGCATTGAGTTTGGTTAACAGAATAACAGCTTCACAATAATAATAATAAATAAATAACATAGGGTATGTCCACACGAGTCTTTTATTTCAAAAGAACACTGGTTGTTTCAAAATAAAAAACTGAATGTCCACATGATGTTTTCTTATTTCAAAATGACAGGCTCCATCATTTTGAAATAAGAACCGTCATTTCGAAACAGCTTAAATCCCATTCATTTAGAAACAGCTGTTATTTCAAAATGGTTATTTTGAAATAACGCTGTTTGGACATGTTGTTTTGAAACAACACCATTGTTTCGAAACAACTGTTTCGAAACAACATGTCCGAATGGCCTTATTTCGAAATAAGCATTTAGAAATAACAGCTGTTTCGAAAGCAGGCTTTCCCTTAATTCAAATTAACATTTTCTTAATTCAAATTAACTTATTTCGAAATAACTCATTTTGAAATAACTTATTTCGAAATAATGATGTATGTGTGGACATAGCCATACTGAGAAAGGGTCTAAGGAATTTAGGAGAAATATTTCTATTTAGCAGCATCTGATGTTTAAGTTCTGTGGTAATTTGATCAAAATCATTAATATATTTCTTTATAAAAAATAATTTTGCTATACATTTCAAGCCCATTTCCAGACTACAACAGAATGAAAAACCCTTATTTTTTCTACTAGCTCTTAGACTTGGAAAAGAACACATCCAAAAAGCACCACAGAAAATTTTAAACAAAACCAAACAAAAAACTATTCTTCAGTGAAAAAAGAGGTTTGGATGTCACACTAGTACAAGCTATATCCGCACAGGCAGTTCCAGTGAGACCACATCCCAGGTTAGGAGAGAACAATGAACCATTTAGACCTGCTTCTGACCCGGGCCAATACATATGTTTCTGCGGACATTGTAAAACTCCCATTATATGCATAGAAGTGTAATACAATGCCATTGGAGAAGCATTCCTTCTTGACCCCAGCTGGTGAATAGTTTATTCCCTGAAGCATGAGAACTGATAGCTCTTGTAATTCTAGTCATAGCCAGTGTAACGTTTATTGCTTTTTATTCCTTTAAGGAACTGCTGTCTGATCACTACTAGACCAAAGTGCAGGAAAGTTTTTAGCTGAAAAATATTGCTTCACAATTACAGTTGGAATAGTGTCCGGTGATATTTTTAAATCACTGTTATTATTACAGGAGTCATTCTAACCTAATTTCTTCGCAGACATCTTTCTTTCTTTCTTTCTTTCTTTTTCTGAATGCTTGAAGAGAATTTTTATGTTATCCAAGAGTGGGAAATAATAGTGTTTCTGTGTTCAGGGCCATTTTAGAAACTAGCCAGATGTCCAAGCCACTGTCACTTATTGGGATGGACTATCAGTTATTTTGCTTGGTGTTTTTAGTCATTTTCATGCGTTTGCAGGAACTTAGCGTGCCTTAGCATAAGTAAATCAAGAGGGGTGGGGGTAGAGAGTGGACACATAAAGTGAGCCCAGCTTTATGCATTCTCTCTCTGAACGCGCAGGGGAGAATATCTGTGGAAAACAGGAAACTGAGGTATATTTTAGAATTGTTGGTATGGGGAAATTTAGCTATCAGACTAACAAATAAAAACTGCTTGCATAATTTTTTTGTTTTGCTTTGCTTTGCTTTGCTTTGTTTTGTTTTGCATGACATTTCTCTGCAACTCCTGTTTCTGCCCAGTGATTCATTTGTTTGGTCAGCTATGTAACATTCATTTAATTGACATGTCACCACAAATTTGGGGATATAAGAGGGAGATAGTGAATCTGAGTCAATCTGATTGCTTTGTGCATACATTTAGAAAAATTGCCAGGCACAGAAGAAAGGACCAGCCACCCAAAAATCTGACTGATTCACCTGAAGACTGCCTCAGGTTTCTGGAGTAACCGTCAAGTTTTAGGGTACTCTAACCACTTGTTCTATATGTACGTGCTTAAGACAAATAAGTGAAGACTTCTGGTAAAGGTGATTCTGATGGGGATTACTGGAGACCAATAAAGTAAAGTGTTAAGTTAAAAGCACTTGGTTCTGACTTCTCTATGTCAGCCATATAGCAGGTGAAGGTACTGTGTTTCCTTTGGTTTATTTCCTGATACTGAGTTGCAAAAACTAAAAGTTACTGGGTCAAGGAATCATGGGTAACATCCAGCCATGGTTTCACAACTAACTCACTGTGTGACCTTTGTCAAATCACTATACCTTTTTATGTACCACTTTCCCTGTCTTTGATCAGAGCTCCTACACACTACAACAATAATAGTAATAAATAATATCCATCTACCTCAAAAGTTTATTGTGAAGATTCATGAAGGACTGTTTCTATGTCACTTTGAAGCAGATTTGAAATATTATGATGTTCTTATTTTATTATATTGAAGTGTTTCTCAGTAACTAACTTCTTTTTCAAAAGTATTTTGTACCACTGCTCCAATGAGATGTAAATAAGTATTAAGTACAGAGGTGTTGCTCACAGCTCTGTAGTCAAAAATGAGTTGAATTTTGCACTTAAAGTGTAGTTTTATTTTATTTGTTTTATATCTCTTCCCTAGAAATTATTATACTCACTCTTTGGCAAAGAATGCTTTTTCCTTTGAATTTCCAAGTCAATCCACTAATGCATTCATTCATTAGTTCAAATTCATTTCAAAATGGGTTCTTTAAGAAATTTAATAGGGTAGGTCCTGTTTTGTCCTGAATGATTTTAGTAACAGAACAACAAAGACTCTACCAAACTCATTATATAGTGAAACCTCTGAAAACTTGTGCATGGATTAAAATTTTTAAAGGCTTCTTTTCCAGGATTAAGAAAGCTGCCCTCATTAGTCTTCATAACTTAAAATTTCTTCTTTAACAGCAGCTTAAGAATCTATCTTGCCTATTTAGATGGTGAACACTTTGGAGCAGACACTGTCATCTACTCTGTTTGTACACCCACTAGCAGACTGGAATCTCACTCTTGGATTGTCCCATAGCCCTACTGAAATAAACATAATTATTTTAATAATAATAATATTCAGTATATTCCACACAGAACTTCCCTGTTTCAAAATGTCTGGTCTCTCCTAATGTTCTCAATGTGACTGAGGCCACACAGTAGTCTTAATAGACCATCATCACCATTCATCCTTCACTAACCCCTCTCAGTGTTCCTCCCTATTTCCAGACTGCATAGGGGACCACGTAGAAGAAACAATAAGAGGGAATGGCCATTTTAAAATAGGACATTTCATGGCCTCATTCCCACTGAGAACATTGGGGGATGATTGCTGTTTTAAAAGAGGGCACATTAACCAAAGGGAAGCTGTAGTCACAGTCCTCCTCAGAACATCAAGAGATGGCAGCCAATTTGAGTTGACAATTATTCATGAGCTTCTCTGAAGAAGAAGATTTTATGCATTATTCTTTGTTGGCAAAAATCATTTTAATTATTGAAATAATATCAAAATTAACATTAATCTTAAATATGTAATTTTTTAAATTACCCACTGCATCCGTTCTATTCACCAAGGAGGTAGGTCAATCAATCAATCAATCAATCAATCAAATCATAGCAAATGAGTAGTGCCCAGGAAATATAGAGGGAAGAGAGTTCAGCAGAACACAAAGGTAAATGAGGTAGAGAGCAACTTGATTGTACGCGGGCTGCTCTGCATGTTACACTGGTTGATGCAAAGCAGATGTAATCCTAGTTTAACTAGCTAATTATGTCATCTAAGAAACCTTAATTCTGTCCAATAGACACAGCACAGAAAAATATAAAAACAATGTATTGTATCTTTTAAAACCAAAGTTTAATTTCCTCTAACACTACAAATATTCTTATGATGTGATCATACAGATATATAATATGGTGTCATTTTAGAGGTGTTATTACAGTTGTTAAGTAGGCACTAACTTTGCAATTCAAAACCTTAATTTCTTTTACATTTAGTCAATCTGTATTCTCTGAATTCACAACTCTCCTTTTGACTAGAATAACAACTACAGACCAGCAATTAGAAAACGCAGACAATAAGTAACAGAAGAAATAGGTATTCATGAAAAAAGTCTGTTGCCAGTAGAGCTAGGTAAATAAGAAGGAATTCTGTATCTATATCAGGAATAGATAAGTTCTTGGCAATGTTATGGTACTAAACAAGAATGGTAAAATTGCCAGCCATAATGTAGAAATAAATATTTCTGTTTGGTACTTAGAAAGTAGTATCAGAATCCTATCCTACAGTGATGAGACATGTGGGTAAGCAGAATTTATTAAAGTTTGGTACTTTTAACTTTGCAGGCCCAGGAATTTTGCATTAAAAGTATTAAAAGAATTGGCCAAGGAGCATACTGAACCAAAAATGGTGATTTTTAACAACTTCTGGAATACTGGAATAATAGCTGATATTGTATGAAAGCAGGGAGATGTCGAATAACAAAATGACAAGTAATTACTAGGGAATTGTGAATATCAGGTAACTGTGGTCCTGATTCTGATATCTTTATTCACATGGAAGACTGCAAGGGGGCACTGTAGAGCTGTTCTTCCCCGAGGGCTGGTTCTATCATCTTCAGTGTTATTGGTCCAATGTAAAAGGACCCAAGAATGGAGAATTGGCTCCAAAGAATTAAAGTGTAAATCAGAGCAGAATTTAACCTCTTTCCTTTAAATGTTCCCATTTGTTTCAACCAATTTCTCAGATTAAAGGTATAAATAACATAGTTTTTGTATGTTATATACTGTACACAGCATGCACACACTGAGCTAAATAACTGTCAGTCTGTGTTTACTGTAGATATTTTAAGAGAAGCTTGATTTGAATTTCAGAGGTAGGCCCTGAATCTCTGAAGAGATTTGCCATCTGATAATCACAGTTAATCTTGCCATAATGACTTTGACAGCCCTGAATTTATGGTCAGGGAAAACAATCCTGAATTGTTTGCTGAGCTATTAACATGGGCAGCTACATATTTTCAATTATGGTTACATTGCTGAATAATAAGAGGGCTAAACCAAATAATGATTAGCATCTTTGCTATCCCTTCTTTTCCACAAGCTACTTACTGTAGTTACTTCAAAGAGCAGTAAGGCCTGTGAAGTTTGGATCTATCTAAATACGTGAGTACCTCTATCTGAGCAGTTAGGTTAAGTATCTCTATTCACCTATCTGACAAAGTGGGTTTACCCTTGAAGAAGTGGGTTACAGCCCACGAAAGCTTATGCTCAAAGAAATTTGTTAGTCTTTAAGGTCCCACAGGACTTTCATTATTCTTGCTATATACAGATGAACACAGCTACCCCTCTGAATCTATTTACCTATAGACAATACATCATTACATACCTTATTGTCATTTCCTCTAATAGGCTGCTAGACCTCAAAGCTCTTCAAAAGCATCAATAAAATTTTTGCAGAATATTATACCAGTAGGCAATGGTATGTAATATGGACAGTGGTTCTTTAATAGAACTGGCATATCTCTTGGGTAGGGGAGAGATTCTGTGTTTTTTTACTCAAAATGAATTTTTAAATCAAGGACAAATATGTATTCAAGGATTAAAAACTAAAGACTACAAAGCTCCCTTATGTTATCATGATTGTAGGAATACCATTTGTGGCTTGATATATGGCAGACACTTACAAGCTATTGGAAAGAAAAGTGCTTTTTAATAATTTCCATTGCAAAGGCCAGACATTTCAGAATTAGCTTCCCATTCTAAAAGTAACAACAGAAAAACAAGCAGGTGGTAGTCTCCCAGCTTTCCTATCCTTGTCAATTTTAAAGATTTTTCACTGTATGCAAAATACTATACATGATACTTTATCTTAGTTATGCATGTTTCAATGTCTTACCATAAATATATTGTATTTTTGGAACTGCCTCTTGTTTCAAGTTCTGAGTTTAACTCCAACCAGTGATGGAGGTCCCAATAATGATTATGGAAGTAACATTTTCAGCTTAACTGATGGAAACATGCAAAAAAAGACTGATGACACCAAAGTTGCCACCCAGGAAAGAAAGTGCCTTAGGCATATGCAGAAATTACATATGTACAGGAAAGGAGATAATTTCCTAGTATATAAAAAAGAGAATGTATTTATGAAATCTGAGTTTCTTTCTAGAGAGAAACAAAGATTACCTTTCACTACTACAAAACGTAGCTTAGCAGATAGAGCACTGGACTGGGATTGAGGAGCTCTAGTGCTATGGTATCACTAGCTTGCCAGGTGACCATGGGCAAGCAGTTCTCTTCTCTGTGCCTCATTTTTCCTATCTGAAAAAAATGGAGATAATGCTCCTTATGTCCTTTGTAAAGCACTTTGAGATCTACTGATGAAACTGCTATGCAGGTACTAAGCATGATTGTCATCAAGGAGATATTTTTTACATATGGCTCATTTATAAAGTATCTTCTTCTGAATGCTGACAATTAATAGCCTTTATGTCTGACTTGCACCTGTAGTATTTTTCAATGTGATGTTTTCCCAGAGTGTTGCATTTTCTATAGGAAATCCAGCAAAGCACATTAACAGTGAAGAAAAGACTATTTTACAAAATATAAGATTATTAATAATAGAAATAAGTTAGCAGTGGATTAAATTAAATAACTGTGACCATTGATTATTACCATGATCATAATCATCCGTTCTCAATTCAATCTTTTCATTGTATACAACTTCTCATCGTAACTTTAGTCTGTAAGCTCTTTTGGATTTTCACTCCATGGCTGTGTTCACACACAGGGGGTTATTTCGATATAAGTTGTTTTGAAACAACTTATATCGAAATAACACCTTATTTTGAAATAACTTATGCCGAATTAACAAAAAGTTACTTCAAAATAAGGAAAAAGGCGGGAAACGAAATAGCAAGTTCACAGTGTGAACATGCTATTTCGCTTGGGGAGGAGGCTGCAGGCACCAGCGGGGTTCAGTGCAGCCCAGCGCTGATCCCCGCCAGC
>ML681988.1:15116342-15134873 GCA_007922195.1 Podocnemis expansa | reverse complement strand
GCCAGGGGACACCCCTCAGCACTCTGGCCAGGGTGCTGAGGGTTCCCTGGCCAGGGTGCTGAGGGGGCAGCCGTTCAAATGTTGTTTCAGAATCCCTTGTTCCGAAACAACATGTTCACATGCATTGTTCGAAACAATGGTTTTGAAACAAGGTTGTTTTGCCCCAAATGGGGTTTAACTTGTTTTGAAACAACGGGTTCCTGTTGTTTCAAAACAACTGTGCGTCGTGTGAACATGTTTTTTTTTTTGTTTCGAAACAACCTCGTTGTTTCAAAACAAAAATGCTGTGTGAACACAGCCCAGGTGTAATGAGCTCCTGGTCAGTGCCTTTAGACATAACCACAATACAAATATTAAAGGCAGGATCCATTGTGACACCTAGAGTTAAGGCTCCCTAGCTGTGCATTCTAAGACCCTTTTTAGCTGGTGGGGTTTTTTTTTTCAATAATATTCCCAAACTTACAAATTCAGTCTGATATTGCCCATACTTTGTGTTAGCCTCAAGTTGTATTTCTCTTGTGAGTTTCAGTAAAAATGGTTTGGCTATTTCTCAGAATGAGACATGGAAAAATACACTGTTTTACAAATACTTCAAAATGTTTACCCAGCACATTGAAAAAGAAAGCTAATAGAGTAGCATTTGCCTAAATTAAAACAAATAGAAAATTATGTTTTTAAAAAATGTGTCAAGAGTGTCAAGTTTGTTAAGTCAAGCACTCAAAATCCAAACCAAACACCTCCCCCATTCTTGTGCTTTTGAATTATAGCTTTAAGTATATGATCATATTTTCCCCCATAGGGCCCCTACCTCATTCAGTGCACAAAGTAGACAGTGTTTTGGGAATAAATCAGGGTTGAGCAGTAAATGAGGTTTTCATCTGAAGGACTTCAGCCGTGTTTGTTGCAAGGTATATGGTGAATAAAGCATGAGACTGCAGGTAGACAAAGGATGACCTTATGGCTAAGAAGGTTGAATTCCATATAAGAAAATAGTATGGTTATTATATATACAGGCAATGAGTATAACTCTTATATTTCTACCAAAAGGCTCAGTAATGTATTGTATTCTCTTTTTAGACATCACTTTTGTTACGGAAAATAGTTCAAAATGAAGGAAAGAGGAAAATACACAGAATTATGGCACCAACAGATGCCTTTAATTACAGTGACTATTATGATTTTATAAAGCTAATATGGCTTAATATTGAACTTTTCTTTTTCCCTTCCTTTTGGCACCTATCTTAAAATACTGTTTGTACATACATGAAACTTATACTAAGTCAGATCAATGATTCATTTAGCTCAGTATCTTGTCATCCCTCTGCGGCTGGTATCAGGCGCTTCAGAGGGAATGAATACAACAGGGCAATCATTAAATGATCCATCCGCTGTTATCCAGTCCCAGCTTTTGGCAGTCTGAGTCTTAGAGACACACAGAAAATGGTGTTGCATCCCTGCCCATCCTGGCTAATAGCCATTGATCAACCTATCTTCCATGAATTTATTTAATTCTTTTTTAATCTAGGTATACTTCGGGCCTTCATAACATTCCCTAGCAATAAATTCCACAGATTGTGTGTCACATGAAAAAGGACTTCATTGTCTTTGTTTTAAATCTACTGCCTATTCATTTCACTGGGTGAATCCTGACTCTTGTGTTATGTGAAGGAGTAAATAATACTTCTTATCCACGTTCTCCATACCAGTTGTGATCTTACACACATCATATTCACCCTTAATTGTCTCTCCTCCGAGACGAACAGTCCCAGTCTTTTTAATCTCCCTTCATATAGAAACAGTTCCCTCAATGATTTTTATTGCCTTTCTCAGTATTCTTTCAAATTCTAATACAGTACACCTGTTTTGAGGTGGAGTGACCAAAACTGATTGCAATGTTCAAGCTGCAGCTGTATCACAGATTTATGTAGTAGCATTATGTAGAGAATGAACCTGTGGGAAGTCGATGTGGGATTAGGATCATTTGTGTCTGATTGTCTTGCAGGATTGGGGACACAGGTTGGATCTTCTATATTAGATTTCATCAGGTCTTGCTACCACCAGATCCCCTTTTCCTCATGGATAGTGGGCCTACTTCCACATTCTGTAAAAGAGTATATATGGAGCATACTGTCATCTAGCAAAGTTGTAGGAGATAAAAGTGGCTGTGTGCTCGGAAGACACAAGCTGTACTTTCTTTTAGGAAGGTTGAATTGGGAGCTGTGAACAGCGTGTAATATAGATTTTCTAAAAGAAAGTGAAAATGGAAAGTGCCCACACAGTCAGATTAGTGAAGTTAGAGACTTCGGTAAATGCGAAGCAGCAGCTGGGAACAGACAGCAGACTTCTCTTTGATGTCTGTTGAACTCAGCAGCACCTGGCTCAGTACTTGGGCAATTTTCACTAGGGACTGCACATCAGGAAAAAAAAATATTTTGAGCCATTTGATGACTCTTAACTGAAGTTTTTCTAATATAGCAGAACCCACTCACAGGGTAAAATCTGACAGTTGTCAGAGAATCCACACTAAGCCATCAGCACCAGATAAATCTATTCTATTTCAAATATGATGCATTAAAATGCATATACAAATGTAAGAGGAAAGGACCTGAACGACCAAACAGTTGTTCCTCTGCTGCTGGAGGAGGGGCTACTTATGTTACCTGGATGGGCTGAAATTTTTCATGCCAGGTATCTGTTATTCAGGCCAGGCTCTATTTTGGGGGTTAGAAATTTCTGCAAGAACAGTCCAGTGGGATTATCTTGTGTTGATCGTACCATGTCAATAACTTGATGGCTTCCTAGCAGAGGAATGTTCACTTTTGTAACACATTGCAAGTGTATTGTCTGTGAAGAGCCACGCTGTGCAGTTCCATAGAACAGATAGGAAAGTCATGCAAGACAGCTTGCTGGCTTTCCTATCCTGTTCCTGATGCGTATGTGATGAGTGCCACTATTAGAGAGGGGCTGAGAAGATAACCCTCCCTTTCATACCACCGGGATTCTGACCCCCAGCTCAGCTCCCTCAGGACTTGAAGCAGGACTGTGACTCTTTTTTTCATGTGGTACCTGAATGAGGAGTACACTGCCCTTAATCAGAGTTGTAGGGATTATGGGTGAAGCTTGGCAAATAGCATCACCTTTACCTTGCCTTGATGGTAGCTAGGGACAACAGCAGCCTCCATACCACAGCATATAGAGAATAGCTTGTTTGCTCCTACAGCCACTACTGAAGCTCTGCAATTTTTTAAAAAAAGCACCTCATGTAATCAGTAAGTTCTTTTCAGAAGGTAAAATGTTTTCATTAAATGTGGGCACTCTCTCTACCAGAGCTGGGGTCCAGTGCCTGCCTGCGGCCTACAGGTGCTGCTGCAAGATAAATACATTCACCATAAAATTTATTATTATTAATATTAAGAAAATTAATACTGAATTCCTGTCCCACATCTTTTGTGACATAATAGACCGAGAATCTGGATTCATGAGGCATGGAGCAGTATCAAAAATTATAAGGTCAACATTTTCAAACACAATCTAATTTTCAGTGCCCTTCAATTTTTTTTTAAAATTTTTTAATGCCCAGCTTGAGGTATCTTACGAAAAAAGCAAAATCTTGCTTTTTAAAAATTCTTCAGTAGAAAATAGTAAATATTCTTCTATTTGAGGGAATCCATGTTTCCAAATGTCTTCTATACCCAGTTTATACATATTGTATATACAGAAATTCTTTTCTAAGGTAAATCATACAGAGATCTGAATTCAGCAGACTTACTGGGTAAATTCTATTATTGTCTTGTGGTCTTGATATGATCACATTAAAGTAAATAAGAAAGAATCCAGTCTACTGCAGCAGTGCAGAAAAAGCAACCAGTGATGTTTCCATGTAAGCTTGATAATTTAATAAGCATTGAGTCTTCTAAATTTGACAGGGTATATTGTGCCTTATTTTTTTTTACCACCTCCTATTCTCACTAACCATTTAGACCTTCTCGTTATTTAAGATTTTAACAATAACGCAGTGATAGTCTTTCACATTGTCACTGTCCTGTTTACTTGTGGTTGTATTAGTGGCTTTATTAGCAGTTGTATTAATGCATTGCCAAATGCAAAATGTACATCAGGCAGAGAGAAAGTAGAAAGGCTAGTTGCAAATTAGTGTGAGTGGGAGGCTAGGATTGGTGGTGCAGCTATGCTTTAATTTCTCTGACAACAAAAGCTTCCCTGGTGGAGATGATATTTTAAGATGTCTAAACACAACCACCCATCAGCAAATTCAAAACTATTCAGACATAAAATTAAAGCTATTCTTAGCCCTATTCATTAGAGGTCACGAATATGTGTTAAATTTTGCTGAAAGGGAATAAAGTCGCAAGAGGTTAAGAAGAGAGCAACTACACAAAAGATCAATACATGAGGATGTGAGAAGCTAATGCTGGCCATTAATTCTTTTCAGAATGACTACTGCTATGCTTAGGGTGGTAGAACCACATCTTATTAAGATTGCACAAAAGTATCCATTATAAAACTCAGTTTTCTGCTTATAACTTCACTAAACTTTAACCGTTTGGGTTTAAAGGTCACAGGCTGGGTGTCTGCTGCAAACTGATTTTTATTTATTTGTTTTAGTCAGAATGGTTCACCTACCTTCAAGAGCAAGGCTAGGTAAAGATAAAAAAATACAGTATTTTGTTCATGATGATTTCTGACACACTTTCTTGGAAGCCATCTAATAGCCCATGCTTTAGAGCAGAGACATGACATTTTTCAGGAGAGACCTGAAATGTGCCAGGGATGTGCTTTGTGGCTTCTCTGAAAATCTGCCTAAATTTGGCCCAATTTTAAAGCTTTGAAAAACTAAAGGTCACAAAAAGAAGCTCCAAAATCTTGTGACACTTTAAAGGCTAACAATTTGTTTTGTGTATAAACATTCATGGGCTGCAACTCACTTCCTTATATGCAAGTAGGTTACAGCCCAAGAAAGCTTATTCTCAAAGAAATTTGTTAAGTCTTCAAGGTTTTCATCATTTTTGCTATATACAGACTAACACAGCTACCCCTCCGAAGTTCACATATGCTCTGTAGAAATTTATTAAATCTTTTTGCAACTCCATAACTCTGCAGAGTTCATTAGCACTGAGCATGTGCCAGCCAGGAGCTAAGCGGTAGCTTCCCTTCAATTGTGCCTTTAGATTACAGCAAGCTATGTCTGGCCTAGGAACTGAAAGTGGAAGCAGATGCCCATCTCTCCTGTGCTGTCAGTTGCCTCTTGCTAGGACCAGGCAGCATGGAAGAGAAAACTTCCTGGTTCAAATGGAGAGGGGACAAAAGCGGGATCGGGGGGATGAGAAAGAGTAGATTGGGGCAAGGAGTCTGGTGGCAGAGATGCACAGCTGAGACTGGAGGCTAGAGACTGAGAGAGTAGGGATGGGGAGACAGTTGGCAGCTGACATTGCAGGAGAAGCTTACAGAGGAACCTAGGACTGTCTAGGCAAGGAGACAGCCATTAGAAATAAGCTGGACAAGAGGAAGTAGATGGTGGGGAAAAGAAGGGAGAGCTGATGAGAAACAAGGCTCTGGGGAAAACTGTGACTGAGTGAACAAAGAGACTCAGACATTGAATGGGGAGTCCAAAGAATGAGGCTGGGAACAAAAGCAGGGACCAGGAGACTATAGTGAGAAGTGGGAAAAGGTGGGGAAAAGGTGGAGGGAACAAGGAAGAGGTCAAGCTTGGGGGAACTGTGAGAAGAATCTGTGCCTTTGATAGCACACTCCCTTTCTGAACCAGGAATGGAATCCAAGGTTTCTGAATATTACCATTCTTCTTCTGTAAGCATATATCTGTGAAACCCATTGACAAATTAACCAATCTCCTTCTAATGCTGGTCCAGAGCATAAGAAGCTATCCACTAATGCAATATCATTTCTATTTTTTTCCATTTTGCATTTAAAAAATTAGGAAAATAGACCCAAAAAACTACTCTAAAAGAATATTATAAGACAGTGAAGTCAAACATTCAAGAGATGCATCTGGGATCAGGCAAGAAAAATAATATGTGACCTTAATAAAAAGACTGTATAATAAAGTATACAAACAAAGGAGGGCCAAATTAAAGTTAAGAGGAAAATCTTAATTCTGGAATTTCTTAACTTTTCAATTCTTGACTTTGCAACCTCAATAATCTTCTGAATATGCATTTGTGTAATGGAACAGAATACAAACAGGACAGTTTAAAGAGAAACTCCACGTTTATAGAACAATTACAAACAGGATATATCCTGTTTATTAGTTAGAAATTTGGTCTTCTTTGTCTATTAACGTCTGTCCATGAATGCTATCAAACATATAAAAATAATGAGCCAAGCAATGGATAAATTTGTAACCAATGTACAAACAAATGTGAAAACACCACAAAAGATATCTGAGCTTCCAGAAGGCTTCAATTCTGACTATAAGAGAAAGGAAGAATTTTTTCCTACAGTCCCCCTGTTATGTAGTCAACGTTGACCTTCATTTTTTCCTGGGCGCTGGATGGCATCAAAGACATCCCATTTTCTCTTGGGACACGCTACGAAGCCAACATTGGTTTTTTGTTAATTGACATTATGTAATGAAAACCAAATAAAAATTAAGAGCATAGCCCAAACAATACAAAGGAAAGGCAAGAGAGAGAAAGCTTCATTTGCCTCCAAACTTCAGTGCTGTTCCAATTCATGTAAATGCTCAACTGTTCTAGGCAGCCCTAGGCCAGATATTCAGGAATGCTTAGCACCCAGCAGCTCCCACTGTGACACTCATAACCAGATTTTCCAAACAGCTCAGGAGATTTTCCAAACTGCTCATTCTGAGCTCTGCTGAAAAGGCCACTGACTCATTTGGGTGCCTCAGTGGGAGCTGAGCTCCTCTGAAAATCTGGCCCCAGTCATGGATGCTGAACCATTTTGAAAATTCTGGCCTCATGACCTGTCCCAGAAATAAAAATGAAGCTGCACCCTGGCTACAGAGTAATGGGGGTCAGGGGAAGAAATCTTTCTCCCTTTCCCCAGGAGCTGGAATTGAAGCCTGAAGGAAGCTCAGACATCTTTAGGGATCTTTTCATGTTTGTTCATATATGGTTTACCTTTTGTTCCCTCATATGTTTGATAACATAAACAGATTGATGTTAATTTAATGTTAGCCAAAGAAAACCTAATTTCCAATTAGATTTTATATCTAACTGAATTGTGATTTAAAGCAATTCTTATTGTCAGCAAAACAAACAAGGAGTCTTGTGGCACTTTTAAAGACTACGGTTATGTCCACACATACATCATTATTTCGAAATAAGTTAAGTTAATTCGAAGTAAGAAAATGTTAATTTGAATTAAGGGAAAGCCTGCTTTCAAAACAGCTGTTATTTTGAAATGGTTATTTCGAAATAAGGCCGTTTGGACATGTTGTTTTGAAACAGTGCTGTTTCGAAACAACATGTCCAAACAGCGTTATTTCGAAATAACCATTTAGAAATAACAGCCATTTTGAAATGAATGGGGTTTAAGCTGTTTCGAAATGACTGTTCTTATATCAAAATGACAGAGCCTGTCATTTTGAAATAGGAAAACGTCATGTGGATGTTCAGTTTTTTATTTCAAAACAACCAGTGTTGTTTCGAAATAAAAGACTTGTGCGGACATACCTAAGAAATATATTTTTCACATGAGCTTCTGTGGGTGAAGTCCCACTTCATCAGATGCCAGGTACCTCTGTTTTTGGAGGTAGATGTCTGAGCCCTGGTCTATGTTTGCTGCACTTTTTGGCAGAAATTGACAGGAGATATGCAAGGTGTGAACCTTGCATATCTCCCGAAGACTCACTAAGCACTCCCCATGCAGTGTGCTAAGCCAACCAGAAATGTCTTCCATTTGTCTTACTGATACTTCAGTTCTAGGGCTGGAGTTGCTAGGGTAAACTCCAGATTGATTGAGCACACCTATACAGACTGCTCAATCAAACCCAGAAGATGATGCTGATAGCGATGATTTTGTCATTATAGACTTAGCCTCACTTGAAGAAATCAACCCTTTCTCATAATATAAGAATACAGGGGCTATCAGTGCAATTGAAAAGTGGCAAAGTCGGAACTCAGAAAAGGGCCCTGAGGATCTCATTATTACACTGAGGCCAAGAGTTTAGCAGGTTTCAGAAACAGGACTGGACTTTTATATGGATAACAAGAATACCTGGAGGTAGACTACTAAAAACTCCCACCAAGAAAACCCAACTGCTGTTACAGGGGACATAAACCCTCACATTATGAGCATCTCTAACTATTTGGTGTTATCAGGAAACCTTCCCTGGGAATATATCTATTTATTATAATTATAACTATGTATATACTTAATTGTAGTTTCTATGGTTCTATATAAAAGTCTGAGTTAAGAAAAAGTGACAGTCTGATGGACCTGCTTCTTCCACTTGAAAAAAAAAGCAGCAACGGGGAGGAGGAGGAGAATCAACCAATATCTTAAATAGACATAAAAGTTTTGCTGAATGAGACAAAAAGTATAATTGAATTAATCAGCTGTGACTTCTAAGCAGCTGCTACTGAATTATTGAAAATAAACAAATGCATTAGATAATGGGGTAGCAAATCTGGTTTGAACAAACCAGCTGAATTACTTCAAATTAATTGAAAATAAGTAAGAATGTAAGTTGGGCTTGATCTTAAAAGCTGTAAAAAGGTAAACAGCATCACAGAAAGATGTTTTAAATGGGACTGAGAAAAGACATCCTATACGAGAAAGCTTCTTCAAGGAATTACAGAGAGTATGACAAAAGTATTCAGATGGACTGTACATCCCTAGGGTGGCTATATTTAAGACAATTCATGAAGATACAGATTTTAGTGTTAGAAAGAAAACATTATTGTCTTAATATAAAGCAAATAATAAGGAAAAGGAAAAGGAAAATGACAGGAGCCTGAATTAGGTGAGATATGATTAAAAGACAAGACTTACTGACCACAGCCACTATAGTTTACTGAAATAATTTCCTATACAGTTCCACACTTTTGGGATAAACAAGTTCCCATTGCTTGACGTAGGAATTTTCTAGAAAATAGCTTCCAGAGAAGTGCTTCTACTTTCCTTGACGTGGAATTCTTATCTTATCAAAGGAGAACTTTACCAATCTCCAGTCCCTTCCTCTAATTCAAGAATTCCTTTGCAAGAGATTCCTCAAGAAGTGGGGAAAGTGGCTGAAAGTGTGAATCCACATGGGAAAGTATATCAGATAAATATAGTTGCAATGGCAAATAAACAATTATCTGAGAATTATGGTCCTTATGGATCCTGACCTTGCAGATCTGGACTTTTAAATTTGACTGGGTACTGAACTATTGTTTATCTTAACAGTTTTGCCTGTTTAATTCAGACTGTAAACTCCTTGAGTTATGCTCCATGTTGTACTTTGTTGCTCAGACACACAAATGATGGCAATCATCAAAATAGCAACCCAAATGCAATGTATTGTAGTTATCAGTTATATTGTTTCCTAATTATGCAAAAGTCCAGACTGAACAATTTTTAAAATTTACTTTCTATCACTTAATTTTGTATACTGTCAGCCATTTCTGCAAATTAACCAATATATAATGCCACCTCATTTAAGGTGAAGAACTATTAACTGAGTTGGTGGGCGGAAATGCACCAGTATTTCTAGAAGCATCTTTTATAAAGTAGACTCTAATTTGATCAAAGAAGGCAATCAAGGATATAGGGCATTTGTCCTTTAATCAATCAAGAATCACATTTCCAATAGAAAGAAAATAAATGAAATATTGTTCTACTAGTCTAGTCATAGTTTAAAAAGTGTTATGTAGTCAAAGCATAGAAAACACAATTACATTCCTGTCTCAAAGTGCCACAAAGCATTGATTTTGAAAAAAACACCAAGGAAATTCAGATGAGAACAAAACAGTCTTGTTTGAGCTACTCTAAATTATCTGCTTCTCACGTCACTGCTTACTAAAGCCCTGATTTAGCAAAGCACACACATTCTTAACCTACTATTGACTTCAATGGGACAACTCATGCTGAAAGCCAACCATTTGTTTTACTGAAATGAGGCCTAAAAGTGCCTCTCTCTACAAGTGACCTAAAACATATAACATTTTGTTGTTAATTACAGTTATCAATGAGTGACACAATGATCTTTGATAAGTACACACCTGTTAATGTCCCATACTTTACTAGTGTTGTCCATGGAAGCTGAAGCCACAAAATCTCCACAGGAGTGCCATGAGCAGTCCCAGACTGCACGGGTGTGTCCTTCTAATGTCAGCATACATTCACCCTTCGTGAAGTCCCATATCCGTACTGTTGTGTCTCCACTTGAAGTGACCAGTCTGGTGCCACTATTACCCAGAAAAAAAAAAAGAAATAAGGGTTATTAGTGAAGATGGAAGGGAAGATTATTTTGAGGCCTTCTGCAAACCATCTTTTTTTTCTCTATATACAAGTACAAGATGGGAACTTATGGTTACATTTTTATTAAAATACAGAAATCAAAAAGAAATGTGCTAGAAAAATCTCAGCAAAGCTCTATCTTTACACAACTTTCTGCTATAAACACAGATGAAAATGGCATTTTCATGTGTTAATGAAGCCATACTGAGGGAAAAGAAAAATACTTAAAATAAGTTTCAGTGAAAAGTAAATATGGTTTTAAAAAACAACACTCATTTTTCCTAATTATTTTTAAAAGGTTCAGCAATAAAGTAACTTAAGCTTAAACAACTGTTTTCAAAAGCAGGTATAAATTTCAAGGGGAGTATAGGGGTTTTTTCCCCCCAAAATCCATGTTATTCTTTAACCTATAAATTATTATTTAAACATTATAAGTCTCCTCTCTCAGTAAGCATGCAGTATAGTTTTTGACATACAACAGCTTCATTATGTATTATATAAGTGTTTGAAAACAGAACCCCCCCTCAAAATTTTGTGTCAGTTCTTGATCTGATGTAAATATATATAGGTCTACTGAAGGTAACAGAACTTCCCCAATTTTCACCAAAAAAATGGCTCATGTACTTTAAGTAAAACCATAAATTACTTTCATCTGGTCTACACTGCTGACAAAATTTGGCAGCAATTGACAGGAGATACACAAACTACAGAGCAGCTTCTGATTCTCTTGCTACCTTCCTAATTTCTACTTAGTTCAGCATCTTCATTAGGCTACGCCCACGGGAAATATCCTCCCGTGGATGCAGCATTACTCTTTTTGTTGGGGGGCATGGAGGATTAACAGCGTCATCTTCCTGATTGATAAACTAGGTCTCTGATGCTGCTCAATCAATCCTGCAGACTCAATTTAGTGGCTCCAACAGTGCCACCATCAACACAGACATAACCTAAGTCAAATAATACCCAACTACTATTCCTGATAGCTCACCCACATCAAGAAATAGCTGTGGAAACAGAATCAGAGTTTAGGACCAGAAGAGACACCCAGATCAGCTAAGCTGAGCTCCTATACATGACCTAACTCCCTCAAGTCACCCTCTGCACTAAAACCAATGGGAATTAGACCAAAATGTTACAGCCCTCAAGAAACTAAACTACTGTGGGGGTAGATCTTGCCTTAAAGATAAAACAAGCTCTGGGTTTCTGAGACTACTGGAGGTGGTGCAGTCGAGGGCAGAGGACTCTGCTGAAAACATTCTTGCATCAGCCCCTCTGACATGGAAATATGAGGACTGAGAACAGCTACAGTACTGACCTGAGGGGTCAGTTCAGGACATCACTCCTATGGGTATATTCAGATTGATGGTAACCTGAGATATTCAGTCTCCTGTGGCTTGTAACAGAATGGCCTTTTTACATCCATTACTTCCTCCCCCTCTTTCTTTTCCAATAGATGTCTGACAGATCGTTGCGTAAACATATGTACTGAGACAGCTTGAAAAATGTGTCTCATTTATCGGATAGATCTTAAAGGCTCACTTGGCATTATGAAATATTGCCTAAGGGTATGGATACACTGCAACAAACAAACACGGCAGTGAGTCTCAGAACCTGGGTCAAATGACTCAGGCTATGGGGTAAAAACAGAAGTGTAGACATTTGGCACAGGCTAGAGGTAGGGCTCCCAGGTCTGACCCCTCACCAGATTTCAGAGTCTGGCCTCCAGCCTGAACCCGAATATTTATACTGCTGTTTTTAACTCTGCAGCATGAGTTCTGCAAGCCCAAATCCATTGACCCAGGCACTTAGAGTTATTACTGCAGGTCTTTTTTTTCCTTTGTAGATTTAACCTAAATATAGTTTGGGGTCATTTTAAACTCATATGATTTGTAAAATCAGTTACACATCATGTCAAGGAGAAAATTTTCAAAGTTAAAATTTCCTTGTAGTTTTAAAACTATAAGACCCAGTTCAGCTACCCTATCTCAAACATTTCCAAGGATAAAAGCATCTAGTCTGAGGGTGGGCTGCAGGTCAATTTTGCTGAATTGTTAAAGTAAATTAATGAATCTCTTGCCCTTTTAATAACTCAGGGTAGCTCTGATTTCAAGGGACCTATGAAAATAATACAGTGATGAGCTATGGAGTCAATTTATTCATTTGCAAAGAGAACATTTTGGGTGATGGGAGAGGAATTTACTTAAATATATTCTTAGGCCAAGAGTGTTTAACTTTTTTATTAAAAAATAATTTTAAAATTTATTTGGAAACAGTTCTAAAATGGATTTTATGGAAAATATGACTGATTAGAAATGATAGCAGCATTTGTGATGGTTGTGATTCATAATGAGTCTTTTCAAACTTACAATTTTTTATATACATAGTCCCAAAAAAGCTATGTGAAACATTGACTCAAATTCGTTCTTTTTTGGGTATGTAAGCTAGACTTCTTGATGTAAAATGCCCTGAAAACAGGTAAACACAGTGAAGTGGTAGTCTAAATGGATCCCAGCTGGCATTCTGTGGTAGTGCATATGGAGTCTAGTTCTTCTCCTTTAACGACGGGGAAGGCAGAGTGTGTGGCAGGCAAAAAATACTGCATATGAAAGGAAAAGTCCCATAGAGGACAACTTCTGGTAGCAGTGAGTAAGTGTAAGGAAGGTGTAAAATAAAGATACTCAATACCATATCGTCTGCAATACTGAAGGTCAGTAACTCAAATGTAGCTTCATTAAAGTCAAAGAGGTTACACCAACGGAGGATTTTCCTTTCTATCCATGCCATCCCCAACACGCCTGGCAGCACAAACAAAGCCCACAGTTAAAATGCATGCTGTACAGCAGGGGTCTCAAACTCAAATCACCATGAGGGCTGCATGAGGACTAGTACAGGGCCACATAAGGACTAGTATGCTAGCCCAAGGGCTGCACCACTGAAGCCTTTTCATACAACAATATTGCAAATATCAGTAACAAGAGGGTCATTGCAGGCTGCAGGAAATAGCTTTAGGGGGCCATGTGTTTGAGATTCCTGCTGTACAGTGTTGGTGGGAATGTCCGTTGTTGCACCCAATAGCATTTCAGTACTAAAAACACATTCTGAAGTCATGACATTGGCAAACTTGGAGAGAATTTAAATAAATTGTAATGGAAACACACATACCAAAGTTTTATAAACCTAAAGCTAGGCCCCTGAATCAAATGCCCTGATGACAAGTTTTTTATACATACAATAGTTCTGCTTAATTTTTTTTTTCCAGATTTGTGTTACTTAACTGCAGCATTCCTTCTATTTACAGATAAAGGGTAAGTGCAGATACTGAGGTAACATTTCATTCTCTACAGCTAATAACAGTTTAAAAAGTACGATCACTCTACATATCTGGTACAATAGTGAACTGTACACATGCTTGATTTTAACATCTTAAGAAATTGACATAATACTATAACTGAAGTAAATGTTTAACAGTCTATATTATACATACACATATCTATGATGTATTATTGCTATTTCTACTGAAACATATAGTAACTACTCAATACAAAAATATATTGTAAATGTAACACCAACGCTGAGAAAACTCCACCCCAATTATCAGCAGTAATTCTCATTAGGGACTTTACAAATGTAAGATTCATTAACAAGAGAAAAGAGTTTTGGTTAATTAGATGGAGAGCTTTTTCTCCCTCCATCCGCTTCCTAGGATAATCAATATTTACATTTCATTGATTACTGGTAGAACCTTACTAAGACCGAAAGAGAAATGTACTTGGACATAAAAAGTAATTTAAGTTAAACATGATATTACTTGCCTAATAACGGATTTGTGCTTAAGGGCGTGATCTAAAGCCCTTTGAAGTCAATGGAAAGTTTTCCAGTGAAATCAGTAAACTTTTAAAAAGGCTCTATATGCACAGGGATTAGCTAGCCCTCAGATTTGTGACAGAGAAAGGATCTTCATCTGAGCAGTTCATTAGAGACCTGGAGGTTTTTATCTCCACCTGAAGCATTGCCACAGGGGGAAGACTGTTGTATTCTACCTGGTTAATTTCCCATAATTGCAAAACAAGCAGGCAGACATTATTTTGTCTAATTGCATTTCCAGATGGTTTTATTCAGTTACTGCAAACTGTAATAAATCTAATAAATTGTCACCCATGCATATACATTAGGGAGCACAGTATAACTATAGGACACAATCCCAACTTTTGCTTTCAGCTCATACTTGGAAATGAGTGTGCA
Source organism: Podocnemis expansa (assembly GCA_007922195.1). Lineage (NCBI taxonomy): Eukaryota > Metazoa > Chordata > Testudines > Podocnemididae > Podocnemis > Podocnemis expansa. Next base: position 15,120,191 of record ML681988.1, on the reverse strand, counting down.
TAATTTCGCACACCAACAATTACAAATTAGACCATATTCTTTTCCACTCTCTGGAAAAGAATGACAATCAGCTTAACAGTCCTACAATGACCTAATAAGGGTTTTTTTCCCTCCATCCAGGATTTTTAGAAGGACCAAAGTTTTCTAAAATCTACTTTATTATTCAAAGTTGTGCTTCACATTTTATCTTCAGTACAGATTCCATTAATGCTGTAATTCCCTGCATTGTTTCAAGAGCTGAATTTCCTTCCTTAACTATATTTTTTAAATTATTGAGCAAAAGGAGTTTTGGAATTAACAATTTCATCTTCTGCAAATGAAAATAGAGCCTTAATGAAATGCAAGCTACTGATGCTTTCAGATTTGTGACCAAAGATGGGCACTGCCACTGCACACAGCCTCTAGGAGTGAGCTGAATAGTGGCCCCGAAACACAATAAACTGATTACCATACAATTGCTATGTATTTAACTGATTGCTGGTCTCTGCACTTGATTCCTTTACCCTGCTATTCTATTTTTCCCACCAAATGAAATCTATTTTAACCCTAACACCTACATTCCTGAATTTCCACAAATTCTCTAGACACACACCAGGGACAACACAGACTTCCTACATTATAAATATATTCTCACTTCTGTGCCAGCATTTGCTCTGGACTTTAATCTGTTTCATATTTCTAAAGTACAAAAATAGGCCGGAACCCCAGACTGGGGGCAACTCCATTGACTTCCATCTACTGAGAAACCATCTAGTAACATTACACTTTTTCAGTAATGCTACAACAGGAGAGTCCCAGACCATGACAGATCAGGATGCTGCAGCTACAACATTTTATTTAATATTAACTGGCTGCTTTTCTTATTCATTTCCCTCACCATCAGTTTTAGTTGCTTTAAATAGGTGCAACATAATCAATTTTTCCAAAGATGTAGATAATGTCTATTTTAAATCAAAGCTCTATTTTAATCAACATTATTTTGTGGCATTTTAAATCAAGATAGAAGATAAAGAAAGGATGGAAGAAAATGGTAGATGGGCGAGGAATGGATATGCTTTACATCTTTATTTCTGGTGTAACCATCCCATTATGGAGGAGGAGAAAACAAGAAACATGGGAAGAATGACAACTGGATAATTAATCTAACCTATCATGATCTCATTGGATATACTATCACAATCCATTACCCAATAATGAGTCATTCATTAGGCAGCTGTGGGGGGAGAAAGGATGGCTATTTTGGATGTCACAATCTCATTACTCAGCAATGATCTGGGAGGGAGGTATATCAGAAAGACACAATTATGCTTTAGAATTGTACACTGTGCATTTTTGTGAGTTTCTGTTATTCATTTGGGGCTATACCAACGCAAAAGAAATCACCTGGTGATAGAGGTGTAGTAACCCTTGGGGAGGAAGGGGTTAACTATCTGGTCAGTGAGTCCCAGGACAGCCAATAGGAACGAAGCACAGCTTTTTGAATGGTAACAGCAGCCTGGCCTGGGCCTGTTTGGATGCAGCAGAGCTCCTGGAAGGATCAGGAGGAGGCCAGAGGGGCCTGAGGAAGAATCCAGCAACATCCTTACCAGAGATAAGTTAAGTTTGGTACTGACCAGGCGTGAGTAGAACAGGGAATGTTTATTTAGACGCAGCCAGGGTATTTTTTTGTTTTTGGCTTGTTTTTTGGATTTCTCTGTGCTGAGCACATGTACCCCCTCCCATTACCCTGTAACTACCTAAGTTAGTTCCCAGAGAAGCAACTCTCTGTGTTTATTATCTGTTCTTTTAGATTAAAGATTTTACCTTCTAATAAGTTCTGGTTCTGTTCCTGGTAGGGCAAGAGGTTTGTGTGCATGTGCCTTGGACTGCACAGGCAGCTACTAGAGGGAACCATGTTCCAGTTCCAGCTCATATTGCAGCTGGAGTTCAGTCACTTTCCTGAAGGAGGAATAAAGAGGATTGCCAGTACCTCACAGGGAGGAATTCCCAAGTGTGCCTTCCTGGGTCTCAAGAGGTTTTTTGCATTTGGGTGGTGGCAGCGATACCACTCCAAGGCCAGGAATTGGAGGCCTTGGAGACTTCTAAGAGCAGGCTTTAAGGCCAGTAGCTTTTAAGGCCTATTGCAGGCCCCCACCTTCTGCACTCAGAGTGCCAGAGTGGGGAAAAAGCCTTGGCAAGAGGTTTTTTTGTTTGTTTGTTTAACACTTGTATAAAATTCAAATGAGCATATTTTGTTCCTTCTTTCTTTTAGAAGCCTCACTCTCTTGCTGACATCTTCACAAGTGAGGAATACACAGTTCTCTCAAAACAGCTGCGTATAGACCCTTGCTTATGAATCCTCCTCTTGACGTGTGTGATCCTGCTAGTTGTTAACTTTGTTTCTTAATTTGTCTTTTTAGGGGACATTAGAGAGAAATGAAATGTGTCACCTGAATTTCACATTTCCCTGATCCTTTTATGTCTCCATGCATAAGCAGTCACCTTGCTGGATGGAGAAAGGTCAAGTGGATAGGCTGCTGCAAGCAGATGTCCAAGCAGCCTTTTATGCTATGGCCATGGGATCTCTTGATGAAACTTCCAGGGGGGCAGCTGTGTTAGTCTAGCTCAGCAAAACATACAAGGAGTCCTGTGGCACTTAAAAGACTAACACATCTATTTATTGTATGAGCTTTTGTGAGACAAAACCCTACTATGTCAGACACTTGAAGATGGTACTTACACAGTGGTGTTTTCGCCCATGAAAGCTCACACAATAAATAAATTTGTTAGTCTTTTAAGTGCCACCAGAATCTTTGTCTTGATGAAACTGTGGCTGAGGGAATGGATCCCTCACAGTGATATTGGACAATTCAGTTTCTGTCCCAAATGTTCTTGCGCAAGGTTCATTCATGTCACCACTACAAATTGATACAACAGAGATGGCCGATTTGTGGGAGAATTTGACTATTTTGATTACACAGTCATTACCTTGGTCTTATTTTCATCACACCAAGATGGTACAGTGTTCTGGAGATGCTGGGATGTGAATAACAGCAACCTGGCTGATGCTTATATTTCAGATGAGATGCTAGTAAAATGCAGGAAGTCGCTAAATTCTAAAGCCAACACTGTCCCCGTATTAATGAAAGAGTGTGTCCAACCTAAGGTATACAGGTTCAGATTTAGGGGGTGCTTATGGCTACTTCTGCAGACTCAACACATAAAAGCATTCATCTTTGTGATCTCCAGAGCGTAGTACTGTTCCTGCCCATGAAGAATATCGGGAAGCTACAGCAGAAATGCAGAATTTTTCTGCCTACCTCTTCCTCCTTATTCTGTGAGTCTACAATTCGCATCTCACATACTATAACTGCAGTATGAGACTCTTTTAAAAATAAACAAACCTTGGAAAGAACCCATTTTATTAATCTGCACAGTACATCATTTATCCGGGTACCTGTTGCCACAAGAGTCAGAAATCAGAAGCACTTGAAAAGGTCTTTCTTCTTCTCATTTATCACCAAAATTTGGACAAGAATAAATTTAATTTCAAAGGTGCAAGTTCAGTCCTAAACTAGAATTTTAGGCTGTATTCACACAGCACTTTTGTTTCGGAACAACCTCGTTCTTTCGAAACAAAAAAAAAAACATGTTCACACGATGCACCATTGTTTCGAAACAAGGGGAACTCGTGTGAACATGTTGTTTCAGAACAAGGTGTTCCGAAACAACAGGTCAAGGGCTGCCCCCTCAGCACCTTGGCCAGGGAACACTCAGCACCCTGGCCAGGGTGCTGAGGGTTGTCCCCTGGCCAGCGCCTGCAAAGGGGGGCTGCGGGCACTGGCGGGGTTCAGTGCAGCCCAGCGCTGA
>ML681988.1:15092941-15115942 GCA_007922195.1 Podocnemis expansa | reverse complement strand
AAGTTGTTTCAACACAACTTGTTTCAAAATAACCATCTGTGTGTGAATACAGCCTTATAAACCAAATAAGAAATTTCAGGTCCACCAAATACAGCAGCAAGCACTTGCTGGCAGATGGCAGGCACATTGCTCCTCTTCACAGGAGAACAAATGACTACAAAGTGAAAAGTAATGACCCTTCTTGAGGAATGCAGTCCTAGTAGCAGGATCCATGTACTCAAAGCAATCCTGATCATTTCCCTGCTCTCCAGTGCTGTGCTGGGACTGGCCAGGATTAGTACCAATCGCTATGTCTACACTAGGGGCTTAAGTCAACTTCAAGCCCCTTAAGTTGACTTAAGTACAGCCCAGGCTTCATTCAGCATTAATTAAGTCGACTTAAGCATTTGCTTAAGTCCAGTTAATACCCCCCGGTTGTTAAGTCAACTTAATTTTTAAGTCAATTTTAAATTGACTTCAGCCAATGTAGCCTGGCATTAGGCTTAAGTTGACTTAATTGGCCTTCTGGCCACGTGGAAACCTTCCTGGCAACTAGGAAATGCCTACCCTGCCCAATCCCAGGGCAGGATAAAGCCTATCCCATCCTGCTCCACAGCCAGCGCTAGCCAGGACTCTGGGTGTGTGGCAAGTATGGCTGAGAACAAAGCCAGGCAGGCCAGGAAATGGGCCCCATCCTGAACCCACCAGGAGATCTTAGATCTCCTGACTCTGAAGGGGGATGTGGCCATACACTCCCAGCTCCAGGGAAGCCAGAAGAACCAGGGATGTATAGGGCCATGTCAGAGGCCCTGGCAGAGAGGGGCCACACCTGCACCACCCAGCAGATGCGGGTAAAGGTCAAAGACCTCCACCAGGCCTACCACAGGGCCTGGGAGGCCATGCAGTGCTCAAGGGCAGCTGACACCACATTCCCTAATAGACCCATCTGCATGTGTTCCTAGGCCAGGAGAGTGATGATGGCCAGCCAGCTGGCACTGTCAATGCCGCCGAGCCCCCCTCTAAGGATGATGAGCAGGAGGAGGGCTTGGTGGATGAGGACATGAGCACTCTGGCACAGGGCACCACATTGACCCCAGGCACTGCCAGCCCAGAGGTCATCCCACGGACCCATGAGGAGGTTCCCCCCACCCAGGATGGAGGGACATCATGCCAGGCTCCTGGTGCGTGCGCCAGTGAGTGCTCCCTCCCTGCGAGCATGGTGGGGCAGGAATGTGGGACACAGACTGTGGGGGACCAGGCCTGGAAACAGGCAGGTTGCCGGAGGGAGGGATTGCAGAGGGTTGTGACAGCAGCTGGAGGAAGATGCTCTTTCTCATCTGCAGGTTCCTCAGCCAGTGGTCATCATCTCAGGTGGTGAAACCGATCCAGTGCCACCAGTCACTGCTGGTTTCCCATACCCAGATGCATGGGTGTACGGAGGGCACTGTGTCCATGCCTGTTGCCAGGAAGGGCAAGGGGGTCGGTCTGCTGTGGCCTGCTCGTGCACTGACCATTGCCCTGTGACTCCTGATCCAGAGTTGGAGTGTCCTGGCTTAATTCGACTTAATAAAGTCAACTTAGTGGCCCCACTGCACTAAGTCGACTTTATTAAGTCGACTTACTGAGGCCACATGCCTTAAGTCGACTTAATAAAGTCGACTTAACAGTAAAGTCGACTTTATAAGTGGACCTTATAAAGTCGACTTTACTGGACCCTAAAGTCAACTTTATTGCCCTGCAGTGTAGACAGGGCTCTGTTGAAGTCGACTTAAGGGCCCTTAAGTCAACTTAAACACATAGTGTAGACATACCCAATGGTCTTAAATTAAATCAAAGGAGGTTAAGGTTGGACATTAGGAAAAACAATTGTTAATTCTTAGGGTGATTAACCACTGGAATAAGTTGCCTAAGGAGGTTGTGGAATATCCATCATTGGGCATTTTAAACAGCAGATTAGACAAACACCTGTCCGGGATGGTTTAAGATAGTACTTGGTCCTGCTATGAGTGCAGGGGATTGGACTCAATGACCTCTCATGGTCCTTTCCAGTTTCTGTGATTCTATGACACTGATATATTTCTTTTGTCACTTCTCAGTTACTTCCAACCATGTAGTTGGTCATCTTGCATCTAAAAGCACCAAGAAATGTTGAACACATTCAGGTGAAATAAAAATCAGTTATTTTGTTTACTTTTTTGTGGGAAGGAGGACTGACAGAATAGTTCAGTTATCTATTGTTTTTTAATATAGTCTTTTCACCAAAATACCACTAAATCTGGGGTCTTGTGTTTCTGACTCAACCAAATCAGCAATTACTGCTACTTTTAACCAGGATGCAACACGAAAACTGCCTTCTGGAAATGTTTAGAAATTCTCCCCAAAACTGGTAATACATGATGTGAGTTGTGCAAGTTATGGGTCATTTTTCATCCCTCTCTTCACAGTAATCAGATCCTTTCATAATATGTTGGGCTATGTCCACACATACAAGCTTAATTTGATTTAAGTTAAATCAAAATAAGTTAATTTGAAATTAAATCATGAAATCAATTTAACATAAATTGAAATAAGTAAAAACACCAAATCAACACAGGACTTGCTATTTTGATTCAGGAGAAGGGCACCGTGGGAGGTGTGGCAACATGGCCCCCTCACTGGGCCATGCCCACACCCATTATATAGAAAAAGGAAGGCACCCTGGGAAGGAGAAGGGCAAAAGTTTTAAATTGAAATAATGATTATTTAGAAATAACACATCCGAATGGCATTATTTCGAAACAACTGTTTCAATTTAACAGCTATTTCGATTGCCTACTAGGTTTTGCTGTTTGAAAATAAGGCTGGTTGTTTTGAAATGACGGGGCTCGTCATTTCAAAATAATGAAACGTCATCCAGACATGATTTTTTTAAAAATCAAAACAATGGTCATTGTTTCGATTTAAAAGCAATGTGTGGACATAGCCATTGTGTATGTCTTGTTCAAAAATATTGTAATTGACTTTCTCTCCTCCACTAGCTGATTGACAAGTGGTTGTGGTATCACAGGAGATTTGTGGCAATGAAAGGGAATGTTCTTTTCAAGAACCACATGCCACAAGATCTATGGGAGACAAGCACTTCTATGAAAGGACTTTGGCTACATTAAAAAGCAGTCAGACTTTAAGACAATGAAGCATCAGCTCATTCACTAAGATGCCCTCATGCTACAATGTGCTTCAAAAACAAAGACTAGTTTGGTATAGTTACATGGCCACCGTAATTTAAAAAGAGCCCACCGTAACTGCCAGTAAGGTTCAAAATATAGCACACATGAGCTTTCAGGGGGATGGAAGTATTGTGGGTATATTTATTGACTAAATCTCACCCATACTGTGTTTGTTTATTTCTCCAAATGTGTGAATATTTTTTTGTTTTCAAGTAAACAGAGTATTGACAGAAGATGCTGACTTGTGAAACTAAACAAAGAAACCCTCAACTTCACATAGCAAACTTTTCCAACAATGCCTCTAACAGATTGATTTAGTCAGGAAGCAGAGGAACACTGAGTACCTCGAGGAGTAAAGACAGTTCAGTCTTCATGAAAATTCACTTACAACTGTGCTTGTTTTGTAATGTCTATAAGAAAATGGACTACAAATGTCAATTCATTTTACATATCACAGGTCATCATAAGAACAGCTCATTGCTTCAAAACTGCAGCTAAGATCTGGTGTTACCACTTACGTCAGGCAATTCCTCAGGTATACAGGGCTTGCAAGTGCTTTGGAGGATAGGATCACAACTAACAATGACTTGTAGAAACTGGTGAAATGGTGTGAGGTAAATAAGATGAAATTCAATACAGACAAATGCACAGTACTCCACTTAGGGAAGAACAATCAGTTGTACACATGCAAAATGGGAAATGACTACCTAGGAAGAAGCACTGTGGAAAGGGATCTGGGTGTTTTAGTGGACCTCCAGCTACATATGAGTCAGTAGTGCAAAAAAAGCAAACATGATTCCGGGATGCATTAACAGGAGTATCGTAAATAAGATACAAGAAGAAACACTTCTGCTCTACTTTGTGCTGATTAAGCCTCAACTAAGTATTGTGTGTAGTTCTGGACTTCTTATTTAGGAAAGATGTGGGCAAATTAGAGAAAGTCCAGAGAAGAGCAACAAAAATGATCAAAGGTCTGGAATATTTGATTTACAAGGGAATATTAAAAGAACTGGGTTTGTTTAGTCTGAAAAAGAGAAGGTTGAGAGGAGACATAACAGTTTTCAAGTACCTAAAAGATTGTTACAAGGAGGAGGGAGAAGAATTTTTCTCCTTAACTGCTGATGATAGGACAAGAAGCAATGGGCTTAAATTACAGCAAGGAAGGCTTAGGTTGGAAATTAGGAAAACATTCTTAACTCTCAGGTGCTATGTCTACACTTCCAACATAGTTCGAATTAAGACGGCTTAATTTGATCTTAGTCCCTGTCTACACTAGGTTTTCATTAGTTCAGATTAAGGAATTCTTTAATTTGAACTAATGAAAGCTTAGTTCGAACTAGTAAAACCTGCCCTTTAGGTCGAACTAAACCCTTAGTTTGAGCTTGGCACAGTGTGGACATTTAAGTCCACATTATTAGCTCAAACTAAGGGCAGTTAGTTCAACTTAACAAAGTGGGTTAAATTGGATTAAGTGTTATTCGACTTAATCCACACTGTTAATTTAAACTAATATGTTTGAATGTAGTTTGAACTACATTCAAACTTATTAGTTTGAATTAACAGATTTGAGCTAAGTTTGGGAAGTGCAGACGTAGCCAGGGTGATTAACCACTGGAATAAGTTGCCTAAGGAGGTTGTGGAATCTCTATCATTAGAAATTTTTTAAGGACAGAAATTTAAGGCAGAATTTTTTTAGATATATACCTCTCGGGGTGGTTTAGAATGATGATGCTTGGTCCTGCTGTGAGTGCAGGGGACTGAACTCCATGGCCTCTCATGGTCCCTTTTAGTTCTATGATTCTACACTGACAGAGGGTACAGTGACAGTCACTGGTCAAGTGTTTGTTTAGGCTCTCCACATTTCACATTTGCTGTAATTCCTCCGCCTCCACTTGATTATAATATCACCAGTTTTTGCCACCCCCAGTCTCATTCAAGTTGGAGTACACCATATTTCATTGGTGGTCAGTGCCTTAAAGCAGTCATACTGAAGAAACCAGGGTTTCTAAGATCATTAGCCTTTCTCAACATTTTGTTACTCTGTAGCCTTCCACCGTGATGTTCTGGGGTAATGGAGCCCATTCTGGACTTCGGCCTCTTGATTGGTTGGATGTGTCCATATACAGTGGGTGTCCCAGATGATGCACTTTTTTTTGTTTCTCCTTTTTACTGAAGACATCCTGCTGCCTCACTAATGGTAGTGCAATCCCAGTGAGGAAATGTAGCAACAGTATGAGAGTTTGTTTCAAGGGTTCTGTGTTGATCCTGCAGGACTGATTAAATTTACTATTAATTGTGTATACATAGCTCCAGCATGTCGATGGCACAAGATTCCTCAGTAGATTAACACGGGGTAAGAGATTGCTCAGCATGTTTTGGATTCAGTTACCCTCCTTGGTTTGGCCAGTCTGCGAAATATACAATTCCTGGAGTTCACTTTCTTTTCTCAGTTTCTTGAGGCACTCTTTGAATGTCAGCATGTGGTCCAATATGACATTAAGCACACTGGGTTGTTCATAATGCTCAATGACAGGTATTTAGAGATTCTGCTTGGCCTGATGGTGTTTCAGATGGAAGGCATACACTTTCTCATGTACAGTTGGCATACAGGAACTACGTGCAATAGTATTCTACAGTTATGCTCAGAGAGCTAATCAGAATGTCCTCAAATCCTTCTGGTTGGGTAGCAATGAATAAATGAATCCTAACAAGTCAAGGAATTCTGGTTGGTCATTTGTGTAGATGTTAAACAGCAAAGGTGACAGCACTGAACTTTGGAGCAATCCACTTAATAGACTATGCCATAGTCTCTTCTCAGCACCCATCTTGAAAAATGTACATTGATTCTTGAGGCAGGAGGAGATGACCTAGATGATTTTGCTATTTTAAAAATTATTGCCAGTTTCACCAGAAGTGCAGAACACTTTACAGAACCATAAGTAGCTACCAGATCAGCAAATCTAGCCTCTGTTATTTTTCAAGTTTCAAAGCCATCTTCAGTGTACTGAGTTAGGTTTGAAACTTCACCACAGCATGAACATTCTGGGCAGAATCTGCCTTGGTCATTAGTCAGCTTCCCTTCCACTACTGGGGCTATTCTACTTATTATTATCCACTGATATAGCTTGTAGGTTGACTACAGCAAGGCTATTGGTCATTGGCTTTGTGTAGCTGTAATCCTTCTGCCCAGGCAAGAAGGCAGAACAGGGGCCAGGTTCTATATTTAGGGGGTTCCAAATAAGGTTACAGTACCAACTGACTCAAGCCCCCACTCAGTCCTCTGGGAAATCATGCGCTATTCCCTGGGCACCCCAAAGAGGTAATGATTCCCTGCTCACAAGCGCGAGTCTGAGTGTAGTATACACAGGGGTTAAAGTAAGGTGGAATGCACCGGAATGCAGTTCTGGGGCCCCCTATTTTTAGGCTGGCAGCGTTCCGGGGCCCCTAAGAATATAGGAAGGCACCAGAATGCTGTGGTCTGGGGCCCACTAAAAATAGCACGAGCAGCCCGAATGCAGCATTCCAGTGGCTCCACCTTAAACCCTGTTCCACCTTAAGCCCAGCCAGCAGAGAGCTGAGGCAGGCTGGGGGTTTATGAATCTCCCCCTGCGGGGCAGAGCAGCTTGTGGCTGGAAACAGCTCCCAGCCCCTCACCCAGCCTGCGGACAGCCCAGGTAAGGGCTTGGAGGTGAGGGGCTGCTGGGTTTTTGTGGGTGTGGGTGGCTGGATGGGTGTGTCTGTCTGTCTGTCTGTCTGTCTGGGGGTGGCTCTGTGTGTGTGTCTTTCTCTCTCTCTCTCTCTGTCTGGGGGTGGCTGTGTCTGTGTGTGTCCATCTGTCTGTGGCTCTGTGTGTGTGTGTGTGTCTGTGGGTGGCTGTGGGGAGCCCTGAGTATACAGAACTTTGAATAGTAATAAAAACAGAATATAAAAGGCCCAAAACCAAAAATCAGCACCGATCTGGAGAATCAGTGTGGAGCAGGTACTCAACGTGACACAGCATAACAGACCATGGGAACTCACTAGCAAACCCAGCACTGATCTGGAAAATCAGTGCAGAACAGGTTCCCAACAAACTCAGGGCATGTAGGGAACGTCTCTCATGCCAGCTGTCTGCCAGCACCACCCGCTGGTCATTCACACTCTGTTCTCACCATCCGCTGGTGCTGCTCACTGTCTGCCAGTGCTGCCCACTGGTTGCTTACTCCATTGCAGCTCAGAGAGTGTCTCTTCTCTCAGTGATTTCAGCTCAGAGAGAAGGTTTGCCTCTCTCAGTGATTTCAGCTCTTAAACCTTATGTAGCTGCAAAAAGCTTTTCCCATTAAAAATAACAAAAGAAAGATTTCACAGGAAGCCTGGCCAGATCTATCCTTTGACAATGGGGCAATGCAGTGAAGCAGAGCCTCAGGCATAGCTCCAGACTGAGGTAATGCTAACCCCCTCCCTCTGTCTTAACTTCACTCAGCTGGAAGGAGGGGGTGACCCCATTTTTAATATTCTTTTTGCTAATGGTAGCTTTTATCCTTTAACTTACTAAACAGAGTTTGAACAAGCAAGAGAGTAGCATATTACAAAAGAAAGTATTTCATGTTTCTTTTCAGTAAAATTACAGATATTGACAGATTTGCAACCAAGTAAACCCAAATACCATTACCCATATTGCCCTTCACCCATAGTAAGATGATGCTAATATGCTCTTTGTGTTCATGCAAATACAAAACCCATGCAGATTAGTTGCCCCCCTTTAGAAGCTGTTAGGCACAGCTTCTAGACCTGCCTTACATTGTGTTAGAATCTTTATGTAGTTTGAGTACTATAACCACTGCAACCTGTTTCCACAACCTTGGGTATCCGCATTGCAAGAATTAAAGAAGCAAGTAGCCACTTCTGTACTCTTGTTCCAAAGCATAGCAATAGGTCATTAAATATACAATTGAGACCAGCTGTGTCTCCACAATTCAGCATTTTCTTTCCTATTATAATGAGAGTCCTGTGGCACCTTAGCAACTAAAAAATTTCTTCAGGTATAAGCTTTCACGGGCTGCAGTCCATGATAGTTTAGGCACAAAGAAATTTGTTAGTCTTTAAGGTTTCAAAGGACTCTTGTTGTTTTTGCTGTATACAGACTAACATGACTACCCCTTAGGAACTATTCTCAAGTCCTCAGTGCTCCTAGTGGACTTTGCAATTGATGAAGAGTAAGCAATTACCATTTAATGTGTTTCATTCTACATTACTTTGTGGACTGATTTACTTTTCATGGTGAGTTGCTGTGCAATTTGTTCAGGAGGGAATGCAGTGATCCCATTTTCACTGTTGTACATCAGGGTTCATATTACAAACAGTGGTCTGTGCTTTTTTGCTATTATGGCATAGTTTTGTTGGCTCAGTCAGGTTCCTCATCACTCATTTCTAATCCGTCTCATAAGCATTTCTCTGTGTCCCCTGGTTTCTTCAAAGTGAACCAAGGCAAATAGTTCTAAATATCTCTTATGTTGCTGACTTGTTTCTTCTGAAACCCAGTGTACAGGGAGCTGTGTCAGATATGTTCATGGTGCAACCTGCTAATCACCCACTCCTACTATCTGTGATAAATACAGTGTGTACAGAGATTACAGCAGAAAACAGACAGACAGTGGACTGTGGCCTGGGCTGGATTCAAATGTGACAGGTTTAAATGAGCATCTCTGAGTCCCAGGACAAATACCCTGAGTGATAAAGGTCTTTCCAGTCTGGTCCTCTCAGAAATTCAAGTAGCTTCCTTCCAAATTCAGGCAATTAAAGAATAATTAAATGAAAAATTTAAATAATTTAGGCACCCAGTAGAGGGATAAGTACTTAGTACACTCTAACTTCCCTGTAAAGAGGTTTTGGAAGCATGCAAAATAGGGAATAAAAATGTAAAAGCCAAAAGATTAAAACTGAAAACCTGCCACAATAGTTGCAAGTAAGCTACCTTCATTTGCCATCTGCAGCTGAGTATCTGGGACTAGAAATCTCTTCATGACAGATTCAATTTTGAGGTTGTTCAGTTTGCCTGTGCCTGTAACAAACACATGGGACAAATCCAACAAAGGATGCAAAACTCCAGTTTTGACTAAAAATTTCTTAACACGAAGGGCAGAAGGTTGAAGATTACATTTGGAAAATTTCTGATCTGACACATTGCAATGATGGGAGAAAGCAGTCAGGTGTAAGAAAAGCTATTTTGTTCATACAGAACATTTTAGGGGCTATGGATAGCCTGGCAGGCCCAATTCTTCCATTCTTATGTTGAGTAACACTCAAGCAAGTTCTCCCCCATTGTCTTCACTGAGAATGATCAGATAGACTCATAGATTACATAGCCTGGCTGAGGGGATCATTGTGATCATCTAGATCTGATCTTCTGCATAAACTTCTCTGAATTAATTCTTGTTTGAAGTAGATACGTATCTTTTAGAAAAAATATCCTATCTTTATTAAAAATTGTCAGTGATAGAAAACCCACTACAATCCTTGGTAAATTGTTCCAATGGCTACTTACCATCAGTTAAAAATCTGTGCTTCATTTTGAGCCTGAATTTTGTTTAGTTTCAAATTTTATCCATTACAATTTTTTATACTATTGTCTGCTAGATAGAAGGGCCCTTTACTAGCAGATCTGTTCCCCATGCAGGTCCTTGTACACTATGATCAATTAACCTTAAGTCTTCTCTTTCTTAAACTACTCCTTGTGAGTAAAGGTGGCGAAAGTGGCTTTCCTGTTTTCAGACATTATAAGAATTTTTATGATACTGTTTTTCCAAATAATTTCAACCAAAACTACGTCGCTGCCTATGTCCTATTGTATGTCTATGTAAATTAACACATTTAATCACATAAAGCTATGCCTACTAACAATCAAGATTCATAAAGTAGTTTGCCTTAAATAGTGTATTGTGGTGAAGTTAATGCACAAAGTCCTTAAAGGGGGCAGCACAGGGATTGGCAACCCCCACCACACATGCCAAAGCTGGCACAGATGCCTATTTACAGCTGCACGCAGGGCTCCCAGCCCTGCAGTACCACAGCTACCCCCCACCACCACTGGCTATGCTCTCAGCAGGGCATGGAGCTGCAAGAGCCACATGCATGCACACAGCTTCCACCCCTCCTAGCCCCAATTCCCAGTGAGGGGGATATGCCAGCAGGAAAGAGCCCATGAGTGCGGCTACTGTACCCTGCTGGCCTCAATCACCTGCTGGGGGCAAAGCTAACAGGGAAGAATCCGTGCACACGGCTCCCATCCCCTGATGGCCCCAATCCCCAGCTGGGGGGCAGGACCAGTAGGGGCCAGGCTACACCCCTGGCACCTGCTGACAGTTGGGGGGTGGGGCTGGAACAGGGGCCTGCAAAGGTTGTCTTGGTTGTCTTCTCAGCTCTCCCAGTGGCCTCCTGGGTGGCTTAGGGCAAATTACTTTAACTCTCTGTGTTTTCCTAGTTGCTAAATGTGGATGGTAATGTTGGCCTCCTTTGATATTTACTGATGGGTTACACAATGGCTGAATAAAAAGTTGACATAAATCCTTCTAGTGTGTATTCTTTTCCAACCTTCAGATTCTCTGATCTTAAAACTTTGCTAAGGAATTTCTGGATTAGAAGAAAAAAGGTGTCAAGGAACATGTGCATGTATGTGAACTGAACAGATCCCTGATCTGATTGGTAACTAGGATAATTCCCCTGATAAGAAGAGGACATTTTCGCATCTTCTTTATGATATAATAATATGAGAGAGAGAGAGAGAGTACTTAGCATAAATGCCTGCCTTTCTAACATTTCTTTTTTGTCATTCAGCTTCAACATAATAGTCCTGCAGGATTAAGGTTGACACTAATATATAACCTTAACTCTTTTCTCTGAATGACTGGAGGACACCTCATGCAATGTCAATTTTCTAAAAAGACTCCAGGAGCAATCCTGGCAATTACAGGCCAGAAAGGCTAACTTCAGTACTGGGCAATTGTTGGAAACTGTAGCAGAGAACAGGCTTACCAGATGTATAGATGAATACAATTTGTTGGGGGAAGAGTCAATGTGGTTTTTCCAAAGATAAGCTTTTGGAATGGCATGCAACCTGGGGTAACCACAGCACCAGAGGGGAGTGGCAAAGTATATTAATAGCTGCCTCACTAGCTTCTCTGATGGCTTGTACTTTCCAGGAGTGATCAAGATGAGGGCAAGAAGAAAGGAAAGCTGAAGATACACATTTTGCCATGGTGGGGGCTAGACACAGGACTTGATCCTCACTGCCCTGCAGCTTGGCTCATCATTTGCATTGATGCAAAGTGGGTGTTTAACACTAGCAAATCAGAGTGGAACCAGTTTACACCCAGCATGTGCTGGGGTAAATGACTGCTCAGCACAGGGTCTTCTCCAGTGTCCTTCCCCCAAAGAGCAGAAGTAATGATGCAGGGGCAGAATGGGAGCAGAGTGACTAACAGAAGTCCTGGTGTTGAGCCTTTGAGGGAATGTAACCTCTCTGTCTCACAAGCACCTCTCCTCTGACACTGTGTCAGTACCTGGTCCTGGGCTCTGTGCAGCTACTAGATATCTGGGGGTGAAGAAAGCTGTTCTGCTGTTGGGGTGTCTGCACAGGGTGAGCACTGCTCTTAGGCTGTGGTCCCCCTGTGCTTAGGAGACTGATGGACTATGGGAGGGATCAGTTTGTGACTTGTCTGACTAAAAGCATCAGCATGACGCCTGTGTGTGGAGCTGGAGAGCGAGAGACACAGAGAGAAAATGTTACACATAGTGTAACAGAGAGAGAGAATGTTACACATTCTGCCCCCTGGGGGGTAACTGAGGATATGCTATCCCAGGCCTTACCCTCAGGGGCAGACTGCAGCTGGCCCAATGTAATGCAGAAAGTGTACAGAGTCTGCACAGAATCTCCCCCCAGCCCAGCATCTCTGCAAGGAACAGCCCTGAACTCAGCCTTTTTGCCCCCCATACTGCAAGGAGATGGGTGTGCTAGACTCTCTGTACAGAGATGCTCCTTCACTCCTTGCCAATGAAATCAGGGCTGACATAGGTGAGGGAGCCCATGTGGCAACCTTTCAAATGAGGCATCCCTCCTGGCTCAACGCCATGGACCACAACTACTTACGTTTGGCATTCCACCATGTAAATTAACAGCACCGATAAGCCCCAGAGAGGTCTCAGGGCTGCTCTCTCCTTCTATGCTACTACAATCCCAATGAAGCCAGTGATGTTACACTCCGGTGTGAGTGGGAGGAGAACTGAGCCTTTGGTGTTGAACTGGGATAGCCCAAACCACCTGAACTAACATGCCCAAGTGAAGAATCTCTCTGCTCCACAGGTGACCCACCCAGCTGCCAGTGAAGCCAGTATTAAAACTCCCATTGACCTTAGTGAGAGCCAGATCATGTGACAAGTGGCTCCACTTTTCATGGGATAAAACTTCAGATCTGGCAAGGATAGTGCCTGAAATTCCAGCACATGAAAAGCCAGGACTGGCATTTGGCAACATTTGGCCCTTGGTTGGGATGGGGCAGGGCACAGGAATGCTGCAGTCAGCCATCACACTGCAGGTGCACAGGGACCTGCCAGCAGGCAGGGCAGGGCAGGGTAGAACAGTGTTCCACCCTATTTTTATATTTTTGGGGCCCTGGAATGCTGGCCCCTCAAATATGCGGGCCCCAGAAAGGTGGTCCGCCCTACCTTAACCCTTGTTTACACATTTCTCCTCCAATGTTTATGCTTCCAGCTAAATACAGTGTGTCCTAAAGCACTGACTGTATATCATTGGCAAGATGTATGAGACAGAACTGGTCAGCACACTTTTGGGGTAATGAAATAAGGCACACCCATTCTATAGTTAGGTGATTAGGGCACTAACCTTGAATGTAGAAAACCTCAGTTCAAGGCCCTGCACTGTCTGACTGAGCACAGAGATTTTCATCATAGACCCCTCTGGACCATGCAAGAGTAGGGGCTTGGAGATGAATCTCCCACATCCCAGGGCAGCAGGCCACCTATACACCTACCTGAACTGCATAGCTAAAGTTTTACCTGAAACTTGATGTTTTGACAATTCCATATTTAAGAAAATGTTGAAAAGGTTTTGATTTGGTTTCATTTCAAAATCTAAAAAGTTTCTTTCCTCTGGTCAGCACTGACATTAAATCATATCATCTTAACAGCTCCCTTCTAGAATATACATCTTTCAACCATTTCATATACATGCATACATCATCAGTAAGCCCATGGGAAACCCGAATAGCAGTCCTCAGGAACAAAATAATTGCCTTTAATTCATAAAAGAAAATAGTAATGGACAGAGAAAATTCAATGCCTCAAGATAATTGCACAAACAGAAATGCTGCACAAAAAGATTAAATTAAGAGATGCTCAAATCTCTAGAACAAAAACTGAACAGCGCTGAATAACATATTAAATGAAAACATGAGAACAAAGCAAATACACTGTTAGCAACCCACATGAAGACACAGAAACCCTTCAACATTTTTCAAAATTTCTGCCAGTGTGGAGTGAAATAATGATCACACCAGGAAAAAAAAAAGCTGCAGCCTTTAGATTGATAATCCAATAAATAAAGAAATTCAGAAATAAATAACTGCAGATTTTTTAGTGAATAAGAGAAATGTTCTTATTTCATAGCCAAAACAGATGTTGTGACAGATGCACATCTGACTTATTCTATTGAGCATTTGGTAGCAGCTGGCACACAGCCGTGAGAAACTAAGGAACCAGATGACATTAAGTCACTTAGGACACAGAAGACCCAAGGACACTTTGAGCAGGGAACAGACTTCTACCAGCCCTGCCTGGAACAGATAAGTAACCCTTACAGGGAGCACTGTCACAAACTCTAGCAAGATTATTTTCTGCAAGCTAGCAGTAGCTGCCACAGAATCACCAAAGGAGGCAAGGATTTAAAATAGTTATTTCTCTGAGAGCCTCTTCTATATTTTGGATTCAGCTAAGAGCTACGTCAGCCTCTATTAGAGTAACCCCACATGGTTCTCAAGACAGAACATCTTCTAGGGTGTCGCTGTCATCAGAGATCAAATTGTCCATTCTATACTTGGGTATGATGGCACAAAGAGTACACTTATAAAGTTTGTGGATGATACCAAGCTGGGAGGAGTTGCAAGACCTTTGGAAGATAAGATCACAATTCAAAATGATTTGGACAAACTGGTAAAACGGTCTGAGGTAAACAGAATTAAATTCAGTTAAGATGAGTGCACAGTACTCCACTTAGGAAAGAACAATACATTGTACTTATACAAAATGGGGAATGACTACTTAGGAAGCAGTACTGTAGAAAGGGATCTGGGTGTTATAGTGGGTCACAAGCTAAATATGAGTCAACAGTGTCACACTGTTGTGAAAAAAGAAAACACCATTCTGGGAGGTATTAGCAGGAGTACTGTAAGAAAGACACAAGAAGTGATTCTAATAATCTATTCCACACCTTAACGGGAGTATTGTGTCCAGTTCTGGGCATCTCATTTTAGGAAAGATGAGGACAAATTGGAGAAAGTCCAGAGAAGAGCAAAAAGAATGACTAAAGGTCTGGAACACTTGACTTATGAGGGAAGAATGAAAGGACTGGACTTGTTTAGTTTGGAAAAGAGAAGACTGAGCAAATACAAAGGGGGCCATGACAACAGTTTTCAAATACCTAAAAGGTTGTTACAAGAATGAGGGAGATAAATTGGTCTCCTTAACTGCCGATGATAGGACAAGAAGCAATAGGCTTAAATTATAGGGAGAGAGGTTTAGGCTGGACATTAAAAAATTATTCCTAGCTGCCAGGGTGATTAACCACTAGAATAAGATGCATAGGCAGGTTGTGGAATTTCCATCACTGGAAGTTTTTAAGAGCAAGTTAGATAAACAGCTGTCAGGGATGGTTTAAGAGGGTACTTGATCCTGCCATGAGTTCAGGAGACTGGACTCGACGACCTCTCATGGTTCCTTCCAGTTTCCATGATTCTATGAAGCCAAATCTTGATAATACTTTGATTCACTTACATCTTACAAGATGAAAATGTAAGTCTCATGAGATCAGGTACCTTTGCATGATTTCTGTCATCTTCAGTCATAATTTTACAGTGGTGCCAACAGCCATGCATGTTCCTCAGAGGGCACACCACTGTCATGGCACCAAATCATCAGCACTGTGCTCTGAGATGGGAGCAGTGATAAAGATCAATGCTGGGCTCCACTGGTCATGCATGTTTGATCCTGTGATCCTCCAACATTACAGAGGGGCACAACCCAAGGAGCACTGAAACCCCCCATGCACCAGGTCACAATGACACTCAATCAGCTGTGGTATGGCCACCTCACCATCATGACTGATGGGCCACTGGAGCCAACGCTGAGTGGACAGTGAGAAGACCAGTGCTGCATCTTGCTGCTGCTGTGGGGCTGGCTCCTGCATCACAACTCCACATGGGGGCCTATCCGGCCTCACCATGCTTCCAGCAGTCCATGTCCCCTATGCTTTCCTTGCAGTACTCACAACAGCTTCAAATCCTGCCACAAGTACAAGGAGCTACAATGAGTGCCCACGTGGAGGAGCTGACTTGAAAAAAGGTGGCAGGCAGCCCTGGGAGGTACCATGTAAGATTTCTGGGGATGTCCCAGATTTTACACCACCACCACTCACACGAGATTTATAAAAATTATACATATTTCTGAAACCTTTCTGCCCCTAAATGCTATCATCAACATAAAAAGAAAAAAATAATATAAAGGAGAAAGGATGATGATGTTGGGGATGCGGGAAGGATAAGAAGGGATGGAGGAAGAGAGGAACTGAGCAGGATTTTGTCCCTGAAAAGGAAAAGATGCCGGAGAGTCCATGAAGTCCAGTAGAGATTTCACTCTTGTTATTATGTGACAGCACCTAGATAAAATAATAAATAATGTGCTCCAACAACAGAACCCTGAGGTAGAATAGACTGAAACCAAAACAGGAGAATTACATCACAGGAATGGATGCAAATCAGGAATTCTAATCTGAGTTTCCTATGATATTTGAATAGGTTCAGATTCAAGTTCTGTTTCTAGGAAACCTCTAACAAAAAGACATGCATCTAGACTTTAAGAAGCATCCAGCATGCTGAGGCTTGGTTTGCATAACAGACTTACATCAGTATAATTACACTGCTTGAGGGTGTAGATGGAGGTGAACCGACTGAAGTCCTGGTGTAGACAGTGCTGCAACTCCTGTTGACATAGCTACTGCCTCTTGGGGATGTCTGTTAAGAAGAAATCTCTTTGGCATTGATAGCTGCCTAGTTAAGCACTAAAGTGGTGCAGCTGAATTATATGTATGGACAAGCTTTGAGAATGTGCATGACATAAATAATAATATGAAGCAATCCAAGGGTATGAATATCTAATTATTTGGTCTGTAGGATGGATGAATGGACCAAGATCTCTGAAGCTATCCATATTGCGTAGAAATGTACCACCTGTTTTTTTCTTTTCTTTTCTTTTCTTTTCTTAATCCCAGTTAATTGTAGCTTGTTATTACACGTTTACATATTTTCTTAAGTAAATTCTGTTCAGGTTCCACATAGGAGCTGATTACTCACAAATCTGATCAAATGCTTTACTCTTGATTTCCAAGAGTTTAAAAGTTCTGCTCATATTACTCAAGGGAATTTAAATACCTGAAATAACTTTAATTGTCAATATTATACCGGAAACATACTCCTTACAGCATATGAAGGCAATCACAGTGCCTTCACAATGCTATGGTTAAAGGTGGCTGACATTTATCTATTTTCAGGTCAAATATTCACACACAGGTGGAACTTGGCACACAGGCTACAAGCTGTTAAGAGCACTAGTAATAATAAAAATAACAAATAGAACTGAAATATTTTTACATTTATAGAAAGGCTTAAAATCAAATGTAACACCATAATTCTGGGCTAGTACACTCCTATATCTCAGATGGACCCCAAATTATTTCAAAGGACTCTCCATAGGTAAAGGAGCTTATACTAGCAGATCCAGTGGATGGGTAAAGGCCTTAAAGTGATTTTTTCATGTTGGCGCTAGTAGGGCAGACAAACCCATGAGTTAATATATCAATAATCTGCCAGAAAGAAAAATGTTCAAATGTACTGAAGTATGTGATAGACAGAGGATAACACAAAGGATTTATGCTGTGATGTAGCCCATGAGAAATTTCCATGTAAATCAAAGGAAGCTTTAGTAAGGCTCAAACTGCTGAGTCAGGCCAAAAACTTTTTCTTACATCATAAAAATGGTTTTTTAAAAGAGAAAATCAGGATAGTTGGAACTCGCCAATTTTTCAGCACCTTCTAGGATCTTCCCAAAAAACGATTTATTAAAGCATGTGACCTATTTACTTTCCCACAGCTAAAGAGAATGCCAGAATTATTAATATTTGAAAAAATACCAAGCATTTTATTTTACATTACCTACCTACACAGCTCTTTGAGTGATCATACAGTCACTTAAAATATACTGGGTACAAAAAAGGCATTTTAACAAATACATATTTACTAAATAGAATAGAATTAAGTTATTATGCTTATGAATCAGAACGGCTTTTTAAAACTTGGTAAATACATAGTGATGATCATGTAAATGTTCAGTGCTTTGCAAGGCAAATACAATCCTCAGATATCTGAACAATATGGTAACTATTTTCCACTAGTGGGTAAAATATATTAGGGTTTCATTCTACCATAACTAACCTAATTCTAAATATATTCATTTCCAGGGTAAGTCATATCTATGGATATCTCATTTTGAAAATGGTTGTAGTATATCTGAAAACTGTTGGAATTGTATGCTGTCACTTTAATTGTAAGAGAATCTTGGTTTTGTTTGCAAGCTAAGGGACTCTGTAGAAGAGTCTAATAGGGTCTGGAAAGAATCTAGAACAAAGCATGGTGCATGGTGCGTGAGAGAGCAACCAGCTTTGGGGATTTTTTTTTCTGCTTTTGATTACAATTATTGTATTGGATTGTAAGTATGAAAGTAGTGCTACACTGCAACCCTCTAGCAAATGCATTTGATGGTTTCTATCTAACTTTTCTGTGTGAATACTGCAAATGTAACAGTAGTCACCCTGAACTCTAGCTTCTCCTCCTTTTGTCCATTACAACTTCTTGTTTAGATAAAAATGTCCACTAAATTAGACTTTACTTTCATCTCAAGCAACGCCTCCATTCAGGCTTCTGACAAACCACTTTCTGTGAGGTAAACATCAAAAATGTGTATCTTCCAAATGTCATTGGCAGGTGCTAAGTGTACCATGCTTTGGCATGTGTGAATTGAATTTCAGTGTATGTCTCTTCTGCAGGAATTGATGGGATCTCCAGTTAACACCCACTGCAGACACATAAAAGAGAATTTTCCTGGCATATTCAAGAATCTGCCAATACATCAATATATATAGAAACCAACCAAAATTTTTACTGTTCCTAGAATTCCTGTTGCTCCATAGCATACAGAAAAAAGCAGCAAAAAGGGAGAGGACATTCAAATTACAGCCAACACCTTTCCAAATTTCATAATGTTTTCTCTTCCCCAAAACCAAATTTATTGATTTGTTTCAGTGTCTGCCAGATCATAACCACCACTAAACACATTTTTTTCTTATTTAAATCAATATATGCACATACCAAACAACTCTTTTATATAGCTTCAAATGAACCAAAATTCCTCTCATCTCAACCAGTATGTTGCTCAGCACAAAGTGCTTATCTATCCTATCCATAAACTGTTTCTGACACACTTCACATAAAACAAGATTTACTGTAGTTTTTCTTTAATATAGAAGGGGCATTTACCAAGTAGCATGATTTATTAGTGGCAATACACAAATTTCAATAGGTTTCAATTATGACTTTCTGAAAATGAATATGCAAAATCACAGAAGTAGTTAACTTCACAGCAGTCTCAAAGGGCAGCATTTTATTTTAATACAATTCTTTCTTGGAATTTTTTGATATGTACATTTGAATTGTTGAAAAGAGTGGTTGCTTATTCCCTGTCAGCTAGTTTCTGCCTTTGACTTCTCTGAACAGTTATCAGCATGTCTCTCCTGTTTGCTGAATTATTGCAATAAAGATAACATCAGTGAATCACTCTAATTTAGGGTGGTTAATATTTTTACCAACTGGGGCAAAGAAACCAAAACCATTTTTGCATTAGAGAATGGTCATTCTTGATGAAAAGTGAAGCCTATTCAGTAACCATAGCATAGAACTGCTGGTTATTTGCTTTAAAAATCAATATAATGATAGACTTTTAGGTTTCCTGACCTAAGACAAAGCTACTGTATTTCGTGTCTCATCCAGAAAAGTATTTCCAATTTAAGCAGTTTTCCAAGGAGAAGTATATAACTGAGGGAGGAATTTGTTTAAAGGATAAAAATAAAGTTGTATAATGTCTTTGGTCTCAGTTAGAGCTCTGTATTTCTCATGTTACTTAAGGCTTTGTGCTATATGGTAACCTTAAGAAAGGGGTTCCCAAATTTTTGCCTAGCACAACCTCATTTTAATTAAATATTTCATCTGAGGACCACAGACAGATTGGAGGACACCATTTTGAAAAGCAAAATGGCATCCTCCATAAAACTTGACCTTGTACATGGAGCACATATATAGTACAGAAATTTGGCAAGTGGGTCAGCTAATCCATCACCTGTGCAGTCTGCCTCATATAACCAATGAAACTGTTGGAATTAAATTACATGTAGAATAAGGATGATGATTGGTTGAGTTGTCCTTGAGATTACAGTGGCCTTGGACTCTTGGAATGGCATAGATACATGTCTTGGCCCTGATCTAGACTTAAAATTTAAAGTAACCCATCTGTGTTTCTCCAGGGCATGAAAAATTCACACTCGTGAGGAACGTTGTTATGCCAACCTATGTTGTGGTGTAGATGCAGCTAGACTGACAGCAGAATACTTTCCGAAACCTAGCTGCTGCTGCTTAGCATTATATACATAGAGAGAAAAATACTTTCACTGAAATCAGAAGCTCTATATATGCCACTATAACGCCTGTAGTATAGCTGAAACTGCACAAGTGTCATTTCTAAAGTCAGAATGACACAGAGATGAAAAAACGAATAACAAACTGCAAAATCCAATGATGATTCAAGCTGTTGTATTTTAAACAATCAGAACTCTCCCTCATGCTTATAGCTGTTTCAGTCATGTCACACTGACTCAACAGACTTTCTAGGCTTCAGAGTGACACATGGAGTGACAATCCTGGAATCTTATTATACAGATACTAAACTACTTTTTAAGAGGCCAGCACGAACTGGAAGTCAGTCTCCATCCCAGCCAGACACTTCTATGATTCTTTGACTCTGAGGTCATTCCCTGTATATCCTGCTATATGGGGGAAAAAAAGAAACAAACAAAACCCCCCACTGACATACTATTGCCTGCAATGGTAAATCTACCTAAAGAAAACATTATCTGAGCAATACAAGTGCCATTTTTTTTAAAATGGACAAGTATTTCAATTGATATAGGAGATGTGATATAGAGCACATGTAAGAAATATATGAATGTAGATACTCACGTACATACACTGGAAAAGCAGAATGGCTAAACAATAGCTCTATATGCCAGCAACAGATTAGTATGGGTAGGAACATTTGGCTTTTCAGGGTGGGTGGAAGGAGAAAAAATAAACATTTTAATCAAATCCATTACCTGGTTATTGATTTCTCTTTGCCAGGCTGATCCTGCAGAATACTTATAAAGCTTTTGACATTGAGACGTTTGGCCAAAGATATTGGATTAGTCTAAGCAAAAGCTCAGCTTCTGTTGTAATCACTCATATTTCATTTATATGTGATTTATTCCTTTGCCCAGGAAAAGGCCGTTTATTGTTAAAAATGAATGAGACTGAGAATCCAAAAGGGAATTTAATGTCCACCCACTCAAGACTGGGTTTGTGAAATAAAAGTAGTGGGGTTTCTTCATTTGAAGGAAGTGTCCGTTACATGAAATTTGGTTCTTTTTATATGTTGTTGCATTACAAATACCAGTCAGATTTTCTGCCTACTCTGTATTTGGCAATTATTTATCCCTGAAGCTTGAAAATGGACAAAATAAACACTGCTTTCCAAATGCAGGTTTTGTGATATCCAGTATGCAGTGTCAAAACAATTGGGGGGGGGTATGTTCTTTGCTTTGACCATTTTCAAATTTCACTTGATTCGTGTCTAGCTTGCCAAATCTGAAGTGTTTTGCAAAACCTGTTATGTGGCTGAAAAATAATCATGTTATCTCCCCAAACAGGTTCAAGTTGTTCTTCTATTTAATATGTAGTCTGATAAAAGAAGGCTTTGCTGAGTTATGTCTTTCAAGGCCTTCTATACATTACTCGAATCATCTTGGCTTTACAGGAAAAATGCAACTTAAAAGGCCTAATTAATATATTAGACAAAGCGTATTTCATTATTCAGTATAAATAATAGTTTATAAACTCAGCACATCTTCGTATCAATAGAATTTTCCAAGACCCTGAAAACAGCATGCCAAGGTCTTCTCTCAAATAAATAAGAGCATCAAAGAGGAAGGTCAAGTCATGCAAGCTAATGCTTCTTTACAGCAGAGATACAGAAGAATGTTGTTTTGTTTAACTAGAGCTAAGAAACACTACTTTAGAATGACATTTAGCAGATCTTGGAGTCATGATTTTGAGAGTGTCTGCTTGATCTGCAAACACTTCTGGCTTCAAAGAATACTCTCAGGGCTTTCTCTAAGCTTAAAGAGACAAAGAGATGAGATAAAAACTTAGGATAAACCAACTTCTATTGGTTAGAGAAACAAGTTTCAAGCTTACACGGGCCTTACACCCACTTTGCCTCCCCAATATCCACGGACCAATACAGCTACAACAATACTGCATACTCTAAGCTTAAGTCCTCCTATTAAACAAGAAGAGAGATAACAGTAGCTGGATAAGACATTTGCTGTATTTGCCAATGACTCATACCATATAAGACTTATAGTAGAAATTATTGAAATATTAAGAACTGTCAGCATAGCTTTTTAAATAATATCGACACCATGATGAAAGAACTCTAGACTTTGGTTGATTTGTCATCAAATCGCTCGCCATTGTTTTTGCTTCACTATCCATTGTAGCTACATTTATTATGGAAAAAGAGTGACCATATACAACCAAATAGAAAACAGCCTACATATTTTTGGAATAAAGATTGATAAAGTGCTTCATTCTCCACGCACCAAGTAGCTGTTTCTTACCAAACACTGATGTATTAAAGCATTATTACTGCCACAAAGATTGATTTAGATTCATGTGGTTACATCTACCAGTATTAGATCCCTGCTCACTGGTTTAATCCATAGGGCATATACAAGTCAAGAGATGGGGAATGGAGGAGGGAGCTTTGATCTTGTTTCTAACTTCCCTTGGTATTCAAATCAGCTGCATGTGTAACTGCTAGGGTGGGCTCAAATGCATTCACCTGCCCCTCTCCAGTGTCCCACAGAAAAAAACCCTGCAGAAAGCAGCTGGAGAGCCAGGATCCAGTCTATTCACGACTCACAGTAAAGACTGCTCAGAGTTCCCATCCCTCATTAAACTACCACTCAGCATAAACATACAATGAACTTTATTAACTAACTAAACACACCTTATCCTAAGGAACCATAATAAATTTAAACAAAACAGTAAGGCTGTGTTCACACAGCACGCTTATTTTGAAACAACAGAGGTTGTTTCGAAATAAGAATTCTGCTGTTCACACGATGCAC